>CM075188.1:25144546-26344546 GCA_037577475.1 Chaunax sp. Z400
TTTGGATTGGGGCTAGGGTTAGGGTGAGGGTTAGGGTTTGGGTTAGGGTTAGGGTTAGGGCTAGGGTTAGGGTTAGGGTTTGGGCTAGGGTTAGGGCTAGGGTTAGGGTTAGGGCTAGGGCTAGGGTTAGGGTTAGGGCTAGGGTTAGGGTTAGCGTTTGGGCTAGGGTTAGGGCTAGGGTTAGGGTTAGGGCTACGGCTAGGGTTAGGGTCAGGGTTAGGGTTTGGGCTAGGGTTAGGGCTAGGGCTAGGGTTAGGGTTAGGGCTAGGGCTAGGGCTAGGGTTAGGGTTAGGGTTTGGGCTAGGGTTAGGGTTACGGTTAGTTTTTGGGCTAGGGTTAGGGTTAGGGTTAGGGTTTGGGCTAGGGTTTGGGCTAGGGTTAGGGTTAGGGTTAGGGTTTGGATTGGGGCTAGGGTTAGGGTTAGGGTTAGGGTTTGGGCTAGGGTTAGGGTTAGGGTTAGGGTTTGGGCTAGGGTTAGGGTTAGGGTTAGGGTTTGGGCTAGGGTTAGGGTTAGGGTTAGGCTTTGGGTTTGGGCTAGGGTTAGGGTTAGGGTTTGGGCTAGGGTTAGGGTTAGGGTTAGGGTTTGGGCTAGGGTTAGGGTTAGGGTTAGGGTTTGGATTGGGGCTAGGGTTAGGGTTAGGGTTTAGGCTAGGGTTAGGGTTAGGGTTTGGGTTAGGGTTTGGATTGGGGCTAGGGTTAGGTTTAGGGTTTAGGTTAGGGTTAGGGTTAGGGTTTGGGTTAGGGTTTGGGTTTGGGTTTGGGCTAGGGTTAGGGTTAGGGTTAGGATTTGGATTGGGGCTAGGGTTAGGGTTAGGGTTAGGGTTTGGGCTAGGGTTAGGGTTAGGGTTAGGGTTTGGATTGGGGCTAGGGTTAGGGTTAGGGTTTGGGTTGCGGCTAGGGTTAGGGTTAGGGTTAGGGTTTGGATTGGGGCTAGGGTTAGGGTTAGGGTTTAGGGTTAGGGTTTGGGCTAGGGCTAAGGTTAGGGTTAGGGCTAGGGCTAGGGTTAGGGTTTCGGCTAGGGTTAGGGTTGGGGTTTGGGTTGGGGCTAGGGTTAGGGTTAGGGTTAGGATTTGGGCTAGGGTTAGGGTTAGGGTTAGGGTTTGGATTGGGGCTAGGGTTAGGGTTAGGGTTTGGGCTAGGGTTAGGGTTAGGGTTTGTGTATAGGGATAAAAAGCGGTATCGTACCCCCATTCGATACCTCTTAATGTGAATAACTTTTGATAGGAAGGTCGTAGCGATATGAAACCATGCTCTTTGAACACTAATTAGGTCACGGCCTTTCCGATGGTACCACCCACTTGTCTCTACGACCTTCCGTTTCGGAGCTACGTCACTTCCTTTGCCCTTACATAGCTGTATCTCGGGAACGGAAGGTCGTAGAGACTCGGGGAGAAGTCTGGCGTGTTCAGAGACCCCGAATTATGGCAGACGGATCTTGGACCCGAGACTCTACGACCTTCCCTTCCTGAGTTATACCTAAGTTTATTTTTCCATTGAAGTGAATGGGGTTTGGTGCGCCTATACTGAATATGTGTATCTCGGGAACGGAAGGTCCTAGAGACTCGGGGAGAAGTCTGGCGTGTTCAGAGACCCCGAATTATGGCAGACGGATCTTGGATCCGAGACTCTATGACCTTCCGTTCCCGAGTTATAGATTACAATGTGTCCCCCATTGGAAATGAATGGGTTTCGGATGGATTGAAAATTAGGGTTGGAGTCAGGGGGGTTAGGATTGGGGCTAGGGTTAGGGTTGGTGCTAGGGTTAGGGCTAGGGTTAGGGTTAGGATTGGGGCTAGGGTTAGGGTTAGGATTGGGGCTAGGGTTAGGGTTAGGGCTAGGGTTAGGGTTAGGGTTTGGGGTGGGGCTAGGGTTAGGGTTAGGGTTAGGGCTAGGGTTAGGGTTAGGGCTAGGGCTAGGGCTAGGGTTAGGGTTAGGGTTTGGGCTAGGGTTAGGGTTAGGGTTAGGGCTAGGGTTAGGGTTAGGGTTAGGGTTAGGGTTTGGATTGGGGCTAGGGTTGGGGCTAGGGTTAGGGTTAGGGTTAGGGCTAGGGTTAGGGTTAGGGCTAGGGCTAGGGTTAGGGTTAGGGCTAGGGCTAGGGTTAGGGTTAGGGTTTGGGCTAGGGTTAGGGTTAGGGTTAGGGTTTGGGCTAGGGTTAGGGTTAGGGTTAGGGTTTGGATTGGGGCTAGGGTTAGGGTTAGGGTTTGGGCTAGGGTTAGGGTTAGGGTTAGGGTTTGGATTGGGGCTAGGGTTAGGGTTAGGGTTTGGGTTGCGGCTAGGGTTAGGGTTAGTGTTAGGGTTTGGATTGAGGCTAGGGTTAGGGTTAGGGTTTAGGGTTAGGGTTAGGGTTTGGGCTAGGGCTAGGGTTAGGGTTAGGGCTAGGGCTAGGGTTAGGGTTAGGCTTTCGGCTAGGGTTAGGGTTGGGGTTTGGGTTGGGGCTAGGGTTAGGGTTAGGGTTAGGATTTGGGCTAGGGTTAGGGTTAGGGTTAGGGTTAGCGTTAGGGCTAAGGTTAGGGTTAGGGTTAGGGCTAGGGTTAGGGCTAGGGTTAGGGCTAAGGTTAGGGTTAGGGTTAGGGTTAGGGCTAGGGTTAGGGTTAGGGCTAGGGTTAGGGTTAGGGTTTAGGCTAGGGTTAGGGTTAGGGTTAGGGCTAGGGTTAGGGCTAGGGTTAGGGCTAAGGTTAGGGTTAGGGTTAGGGCTAGGTTTAGGGTTAGGGTTTTGGCTAGGGTTAGGGTTAGGGTTAGGGCTAGGGTTAAGGTTAGGGCTAGGGTTAGGGTTAGGGCTAAGGTTAGGGTTAGGGCTAGGGCTAGGGTTAGGGTTAGGGCTAAGGTTAGGGTTAGAGTTTGGGCTAGGGCTAGGGTTAGGGTTAGGGCTAGGGTTAGGGCTAAGAGGTTAAAAACTCAATTCAGTACCCCTACTGAATTCTATATCTCGGGAACGGAAGGTCGTAGAGACTCGGAACCGACGTCCGTCTGGGGTTTTTCGGGGTCTTTGTCTTGGTTCCAAGTTGCTCCGACCTTCGGTTCCCGAGTTATACTTAAGTTTATTTTGTCATTGTAGATGAATGGGGCTTGGCGCACCTATATGTGTATCTCGGGAACGGAAGGTCGTAGAGACTCGGGATCAACGTCCGTCTG
This sequence comes from Chaunax sp. Z400, assembly GCA_037577475.1. Taxonomy (NCBI): domain Eukaryota; kingdom Metazoa; phylum Chordata; class Actinopteri; order Lophiiformes; family Chaunacidae; genus Chaunax; species Chaunax sp. Z400. The sequence continues at coordinate 25,147,679 of CM075188.1, forward strand.
GGGGTTCTCGGGGACTCCGAGAACGCCAGTCTTTGTCGCGAGTCTCTACGACCTTTCCTTCCTGAGATATGATATATCCAGTAGGGGGGTATACTGACTATGTGTTCTCGGGAACGGAAGGTCGTAGAGACTCGGGGACAAGTCTGACGTGTTCAGCGGCCCCGAAATATGGGGGGGTATACTGGGTCTTAGACTAGGGTTAGTGTTAGGGTTGGACTAGGGTTAGGGTTAGGGTTTGCCTAGGGTTAGGGTTGTAAGAGTTAGGTTTAGGGTTGGGCTAGGGTTAGGGTAGGGCTAGGGTTAGTGTTAGGGTTGTTAGGGTTAGAGTTAGGGTTGGACTAGGGTTAGGGTTAGGGTTGGACTAGGGTTAGGGTTAGGATTGAGGTAGGGTTGTTAGTTAGGGTTAGGGTTTGACTAGGGTTAAGGTTTGACTAGGGTTAGGGTTAGGGTTGGACTAGGGTTAGGGTTGTTAGGGTTAGGGTTGGACTAGGGTTAGGGTTAGGGTTGGACTGGGGTTAGGGTTGGGCTAGGGTTAGGGTTGTCAGAGTTAGGGTTAGGGTTGGACTAGGGTTAGGGTTGGGCTAGGGTTAGGGTTGGGCTAGGGTTAGGGTTGGACTAGGGTTAGGGTTATGGTTGATAGGGTTAGGGTTGGACTAGGGTTAGGGTTAGGGTTGGACTGCGGTTAGAGTTGGGCTAGGGTTAGGGTTGTTAGTTAGGGTTAGGGTTTGACTAGGCTTAGGGTTGGGCTAGGGTTAGGGTTGGGTTAGGGTTAGGGTCAGACTAGGGTTAGGGTTGTTAGGGTTAGGGTTAGGGTTGGACTGGGGTTAGGGTTGTGCTAGGGTTAGGGTTGTTAGAGTTAGGGTTAGGGTTAGACTAGGGTTAGGGTTAGGGTTTGACTGGGGTTAGGGTTAGGGTTGGGCTAGGGTTATGGTTGGATTAGGGTTAGGGATGGGCTAGGGTTAGGGTTGGACTTGGGTTAGGGTTAGGGTTAAGAGGATAAAAACTCAATTCAGTACCCGTACTGAATTCTATATCTCGGGAACAGAGGGTCGTACAGATTCGGTACCAACATCCGTCTGGGGGATTTTGGGGTCTCTGAGAATGCCAGTCTTTGTCCCGAGTCTCTACGACCTTCTCTTCCTGAAATATGACATATCCAGTAAGGGGGGTATACTGAATATGTGTATCTCGGGAACGGAGGGTTGTATTTCTATCACTTTTTGAAACACCAAGTTACCAACATTTAAATCACGCATCATGTTTGAAATGTATAATTGTTCATGTTCATTCTGATTCAAGCAGATCCACCTCCTCAACATGCAAGTTAGACTCTAATTTATTTAAACAATATTGTTATGAAGTGGGTGGAATTAGAAGGCATTTTTAGATGAGAAACATTTGCCCTTTGGAATATTAATGCATAAAAAGGCAAAATGACATATTCATTTCATCCATGTTTCAATACTTTCCATAGAGTTATTTCTGTGTTATAAATCAGACACTAATTAATAATGGTCATTAATACCACCCAAATGAAAGGAAGACTGCTATCTGTAGGAATCCCTGTACAGCTGATTGCCTAACATCAGTGCCATTAACGGAGGAGAAGTGGTAAAGATTCAGACTTAAGTGCCCAGTTTATCTACATCACTAACTTGGGATGTGGTGATTCTGGTTTCAAGGACATCAGCTGAGCAGGAGAAAGCATGAGAACCAGTTCCCAACCACACACAAATACACATAAAGGGGCTTCAATGATGATAACCAACAACACAAAGGAAACATGCAGGTCAAGGGGGCTGTAAGCAAAGCAAAATGTCTGGCAAAAATAGGAGTCAAAGAGCCCGTTGTTTTGCAATAGTCACTCAATCTCAAAATTCCCCTCATCCAGAAAGAATTAAAGACAGTATATATATTTCAAATCAGCCTAAATAGACCAGACAATATTTATTCTTTAGACGTCTGCAGTATGATAAGACAGGATCCGAGAGGCCGCGCCATTCCCCAACTCTCTTCAGCCTTCAAGAAAGGGCATCGTCACTGTCTGATTGGCTAAGATCTTGCTATCACACCAATCAGCAAAGAGATACTTTGAGATTTAGCTGAAATGAAAAGGGAAAAGGAGGAAGTACCAAATAATGGGACTACTACTATGATATTTGTCAGAGACGATGACATCAGGCACGCCGAATCGCTTGTCAGTCGGCCCCACGGGGCTGGTTGCCTGATCTGAAATATTGAACGTCACTTTTAGTTAATCAATCCAGAACACATGGCAAATAAATCAGTAGTAAATAAAGCAAATAAAGCTTCAGAAGAGGGGAGATTTTTCCTGGCATGTGAACAAAACAAATTAAGAACGGTGTTATTTGTGTTCGTTTGTGCTGCATTATTAGAATGTTTCAAAGCCGGGGCCACAGGAAACGTGAATACTGATATCACTTTTATAGACTGTTGTTTTCTCTTTTCTTGTCTGACCTTGCTTTATAAATCTAGTCTAATAAGTAACACCTTCAGGCTGTGTTTGTTTTCATTACAAGGTTGACTGGACAAAGACGTGAAGCAGCTCTCAGTTTACTGACAAAACCCTAACAGTCCAGAATATTCTACTACTGCCCCAGTGCCAGCTCACACTTGGATTATTGGATATCAATAATAGAATAATAAATGATAACTTAATGCCCAAAGGAGGGTTGGATTTGGCACCTGCATGTGAACAGTGTATATCTGTTTCTTACTGCCAGGGCATGCTGGGATAGAACTCCAGCTCCATGTGACCCCGAAGAGGAGTAAAAAGATTTGGAAAATAAATAACTAAAACAAATAAGAGATGTTAAAGTTCTTCCAGGAGCAAGCAGTGATAGAGACACTGAATACTCTTCCAGCCAAATGACCTGCCAAAAGCCGGGAGAATCGAGCAGCATGATGCCTGTGAATAAAAAGTTAGAAGGGAGAAGGCATTGATCACTTGGCTGACTCCATTTGGTTTGCCAAATAAATAAGAGCATGTGGGATAAAGGGGGCAGGAGATTGAAGAGTGGCTCAAAATCAGCTGCAAAGCAAAATGATTAATTTCATTTCAAAGCAAATTAAAGCATTTCATCAGGAGCAAGTAAAGCTGACGATGCCGCGCTGCCCACTAAACCTCAAATTATTCTCTTATCACCTGACCCTGCCAAATGATTTACTGGAGTAAAATGTTTCTTATGAAACGATTATTCGATGTTATCTGTTCATTTTTTATATATAGCTGAGGCTTCTGCTGTTTTCAGCAGAAATGACATACAATTACACTCGGAGGCAGTCCAGCACGGCCACAAATTCTCACTATTTGCCTCTGAGCAAGTCCTATTATGATGATAGGCACTATTATAAGCTCCAATATGAAACTGCATCATCTTATATTAGCTAACCTCGACATAAAGGACACTGGATTGAAATAACCTCCATTCTCAGCATCAGTATTCAGGCAGTGCAACAACTGACACATACGTGACCGCTGAAAATCCCAGAGTTAAAGGTGCTGCTCAAATGTTCATCCATGAATATTCAATTCCCAGTAATTCCAGAACAAAATATGTTGACAGTGTAAAAGCTGTGTGAAATGTAAATGAGCCAGCTAAAACTATACACACTCAAACCGGAGATAAGAACAGCAATTTAAATGAATGCAAACTGTGTGCATCGGCAACGTCCCAGGTGTATCCTGATTCTGAGATCTAAACCTGCCAACCACCACTAACCCCACATAGCAGTGGTTCCTGACCTTTGTGGTCTGATGTACCACCTCACGCCTTGTCAGTAGAACTCCTCATGCACCACGCCATGCATTTAAATGGGATGGGTTTTATTTCATACTATTTTCTATTTTAAGTGGTAATGAATATTATATTTTGTCCATACAGTAAAGGTTGGTCATGTTTGCAATCATTCAGGCCCATTTCTACAACTTTGAGTGACTAAAGCTGAATGCTGCAATTATTTCCTCATTTCTTTTAGCTATTCAGTCATTTATCCTTTACTTTTAAGCTATTTCAACCATTTCTTTCATTTTAGCCGGATAGAGATTCTAATAATTGTTTACCCATGTGCACCACATTGTTGCAGGACACCATCACCAAATACATATTTTAAAAAATATATGTTTTCATGTCTCCTCTAAATTTTCTCATTACAGAGGTTGCATGGTCTGGGGGTATGTTTTGAGCAGCAAAGACACAAATGAGTGATTATAGAAATATTATATGAATATTATAAGATTACAGGCATCTCTATTCCTCAATCTATCTCTCCATCTATCTCTCAACTGCTCACTACTTTTAGCGACTGCAATTTTTCCATCTAGCCCCTTTAAAAGCTCACCGTGGCCTTCAAGTAGCCCTGATTTGGAATCATGTGTGATGGAAATAACAAGCTGAAATGCTCTCCAGAGCCATAAAAGCTACCTCTTGTTGCGTGATTCATGAAAAGGGCATCGTTCAAATCATCTCATCAACTGAAAGGATGTTAATAGGTGAATACAAAAAGCCATGCTGACAGGAAAATTCAACAATAGTAATGAACAAATGAAGAGTTCGATGCCCAGGGAGAGCAGGCATGGCCTCGCTGATCTGAAATCCAATGCAAGCTCTGACTGGATTAATGCTTGACGAGCAAAAGAGGGGAAGAGGTAATGTGTTGATGGAGAAATTCTCTGTCTGTGGGTGTGAGGGTATGAGGGAGGCTAATGAGCATGCATCTATTTACATATAGTGCAGAAAGATTTAAATATCAAAGTGAAGCTGATGTCAGGGTAAATGAGGCAATTATCTCACTGACTCCTGAGACTCATTTGCAGTATATGCTAACTATGGTCTACAGGAGGTGGAAAAGGATTGAATAGACAACCAACAGTAGATGGTATCTGGCTCAGCAGCTGTTCCCTGGATAAATCTGGAGAGGAAGGCTATATCTAAACTTTGTAAAACTGTAGAAACCCAAGATGTAAAGTGTAGTCATTTGGAAAGGAGGCACGCTGACTGGTACATTTATATCAAGAGTATAAATATGTATGTGAAAGGGGTCACTCAAAGTGTGAACCCCTACAGTTCCCCTCATTTAACATCTGGTTTACCCACAGCACTCTCATTAATATTTATTTTATTTTATTTTTATTTTACTGTACACTTCCTTTCCAGGACCAAACAGCAAAGAAACAAAGTTAGTGATCACTTGAGTAGAGAATTCAGTCAATAAATTACCAGCATCGTCTTCATTAAGTGAGATAAATCATTCTACAACAGTAATTGGAAGCAGCAATCAATTTAACATTTACTCTGAAGAGAAAGTATTCTTTCAGTCAGCAGCAGTAAGAGGGTTCTTAACATTAGCTGCTACTACTCAGATTTTTCACTGGGGCTTATTACTAAGCCAGGAAGCTTAATTTATATGCTTTTGCTCATTGAAGTTTGATTCTCTCTCCAGGGAAGCTCTGCCTTTTAGAGTCTTACAGCATGGCTAAAACTCCAATCTACAGTACAGAAACTTGCTCAAATGAGTTCATTTGGACTGACAGATCTGATTTGAAGCCAGCACTGTTTTCTGTCTTTGCACCTTCAGATCAAGCTGTACCCTGCTTTCTCCTGTCATCAGTATGAAGCTTTATATTAGGCCGACAGGGGAGGCAGCCACTCAAGCGTACAGAAAGTGGCTGACTTTAAAACTGGAATAAACTTGTAACTGTACTGCTTTTCGAACCTTTAAATGCTGGTCTTTTTGCAGTTTTCTTTTGAGTTTCTCTTTGAATGAAAAGTGCAAGGGATTCACACAGAGCGTATTCAATATATAAGGCTTAGAAGTAACAATAAGACTAACAATAATAAAACAGGTTTGTATTCAAAGCAGAATGGGGGATATTTTCATGGTAATAGTTAAAAGATGTCTCGAGAGCGAGCGAGACAGCCGGCAGAGATGAGGCGATGCATTTTCACAATGTTCGAGAAATTACTTTTCTCACACCTCTTCTGCTGAATGGTTTCACATCCTGTGCGACTGTGAGGCAATTTCAACAGATCTTTCAGATATGGCAACAAATAATCAAGGGGACAAATAGCATCAATCCAATTTTCCATTTTGGAAAACGGGAGGAGAAGACGGTGTTGGTGGAATTATGTTCCCATATTCAGCACAATGTCACATTGAGAGAGAGAGAGAGTTGCTCTTTGAATTTTCAGGAGGGTTTTTGCCTACTTCACAAGTATTTTGTATGCGGAGAAAAAGAGCCAAGTCCTTGGTGGACCAATGATAAGAAAGACGGAAAAAGAAAATGAGATGAAAATAACATTAATGACCTCTTCACTTTGAATCTCTGTTTTGTTTGCTAAGGTTTATTATGCATCAAGTGGATTCTTCAGACTGTTTTAAGTATCCAACTCTTTAATCATAAGCATTTTCCTCCTTAATAAAGATTAAGATGATCGATATTTGTGCACGGTTTTAAAGAGGAAGCTGTGAAGATCTCAAATAAGTGGCTAAATATGTGAAAAAGAAACTGAAACTAGCTGAAAAATCTCCTCATCCTTTAGCAGTGATGTGACAAGGCCACTGACTGAGAAGGCAGAACTGTTCTTTTGTATGGTTATAATAGGTTTTGTCATTTTGTCACTGTCGTTCATTGTTCTAATTATGCATGCTGAGGTGAGGCCAGATGGCGTAGCTCCAATTATTGGTCATTTAGAGAGTGTTAGCAAACAGCAAGCACCCACCTGCAGAGAATATATAGATAAATATTATCTATAAACGTATGAATGTATGTATAAGTCAGAAATGATAGGATAAAGGAATTTAATAGATGGATAAATATTATTGATTACTGAATCGGGGTGAGGGGGGTAGGATTACATAAGTTAATAATTCTTCCTACTTCTTTTCAGGCAAGTAATTTGGTTTGTTTATGAGTTGGTTTATTGATTTCACTGTGTATGCTTTTCATTTAATTTTGTATTTTTTTTCCTTTTTTCCTTTTTTTTACATGTTTAAAATAAACTTTTCAATCAATCAATCAATCAATCAATCAATCAATCAATCAATCAATCAATCAATCAATCAATCAATGTGCTATGGCCAGTGCCTAAATTGGACAAGAGTAGGTGTTGGTACCTTAATTCACACTTAATTCTCATACACATGTGTTGGTATTATATCCCACATTAACTGTATTCTTATATGCATGTCATTACATATGACATATTTCATTTGACACACATTTCCACACTTTGCACATACATGTATATTTGTTTACTATATTTTCCAAGTGATTCTTTGCATCCATTGATCTTTCTCCTAAGGCTTAGTTGCTGTTTGTACGCGTCACAGCCACAAGTGCGTCACCACGCTCACCCCACTGATTCATTATTTTCAGGCTTTGTTCAAAGATTTAACTTCTCAGCAAATCTGGCATTCAGTCATCTTATCTCTCACAATGATCCAATCATTTGTCTTGCAGAAATTAGCCGACTTCTCCAGCAGTCAGGTGCAGCTGTGCCCACGGTGTAAAATTGTGCAGCACACGGGGAAGGCAGGTGTTAATGCAGCAACAAGCACCAACGGCCACTGAATTAACTGCACTGCAGCTCGCTGCTAATGGTGTGGGGTACATCAGTAGCAACAACAGGATTCAGAGAGGAACCCTCATTAGTCTTTGCAACTTCTTCACAAACCTCTGTTTTCTTCTGATGTTTTATATGTGCGTTAACAAGGATGTTTTAAGAGCAGTTTTCTCAGTGTTAAAATATGTGTGTTTACACAGAGATGCACTTCTGTGCTAACATGACTCCACAAATGCTTCTTGTGGATCCAACTGCTAACAAATAAGTTAAAGGGTTGTTAAGGTGATTAGTGGTGGGTACCTAGAGTCACCTTTGCTCAAATTTGAAGAAAGTTTAGAGGAAATCTGCAAAAGAAAATGCAAATTAATGTAGCTTTATGATTTGAGCTCACCAAGAACAGTTCAAAGCATTAATTCTTCAGTCAGGCTCTGTTAAGCTGCTGCAGTTAAAGAATGCCAGTCAAACCTTTTCTAGTGGAAAACAATGGAAAATGTAATACAGCGTGTCATTCATGATATGTAATTGCATGTACTAATTTGATTAAAAGAACTTTTTTTGTCTCTTCGGTCTGTGTTGTATTTGATGTATCAAGTATGTCATAATTTACTTTCAGTCTGTCATCATTTCACTTTGCAATGGCTTTAATCACTACACAATTTTTTCTGCCTCAGCTAAGCTTAAAAACATCTTTTTAATATTTCAAGTTTTAATATTTTTCTGTCAGTTTCATGCATAAATTGAGAATGCAGATTCACACCATCCCTCTTTTACTGCATATTAACATGTACCTTCTTTTGTATCTGGTGCCAGCTATTGTTCTTATACGGTGCATGCTTGGTTGAATATGATCATGCAGGAGCTTCATCACTGTTGGCAGTACACTTCATCAAAGGGGAAATGAACCAGGTGCCTTGCTACACATTCTGGCTCGCCTCTAAGGCCTTGTTAGTGTTCATTTGTGGGCTACACTGGAGCAGGAAAATGGAGCCATGCTGAGTGGATTTATGCCAAAATAATCCTCTTTACACCTCTGTGATCGTGCACATGCAAATCTCTTTACTTTCTCCATATTATGCTCCTTTCCTAGGCGAGGCTGGACTGTGATGGATTCTTTGATGTTTCAAAATGTAACCTTCCCTATATTTCTGCAACACATAACAGCGTTTTAAATATAGCGTTTGATCATTCAGAATGGTACCCATCACTCACTCTAAGTGCGGTCCTCTTGTGTTTAATATACCATACCATAGCAGGACTGTCCCCACCAGAAAATTGAGTCGATAGATCAAATGCTTACAGTTATATAACCTCCATTTTTAGGCTGTCCTGAATAGCAACCTTTTGTAGTTGTGTAGTTAAAGAGTGAAGCAAAGGTTGCCATGTCTGACTTTGGTCTCTGACTTCAACTGGTGGATGAAGCTCAAGGTGCAGATCCAGGAAATGTTTTGTTGCACGGTACAGTATGCACTCTCCAGGTGCGCTTCTAGTTTGTTTGTCAGCAGGATTATACAAAAACTGCTGGTGGGATCTCCATGAAACTTGGTGTAAGGATGGGGGATGGCGTTGAAAAGAACTCTGACAATTTGGGTGCAGAGCGAGATAAAAGGGGCCGATCCAGGATTTTTTTCCCTTTCCATAAGATTGTGTGATCGGATGCAATTTTCCCTAATTATGCATTCCAAAACAGTTTGTGGAGGGCTGGGGAAAGCTAAACAGACACGTGTAGGACTGTTCAGCTTCAACAGAGAGCCCAACCACTCTCGGTTGGTGCCCCCAAATTTATTTATTTTTTTTGTTTTTTGTATTGTGTCCTCCTTTATAAAGACCCTCAACAAAGAGAGGAGGATGTGCTGGCATTCTGTAACATATGACCTTCATAACAAACAGCATGCAGTTGAGAGTAAGGATCAAAGGTTGTGTGGGTGAACACCAGCCAGGGTAAACTACTGCTGCTCCCACTGATGACCTTAACAGGGAACAAAAGAAGCCCAGTTGCTATTTCTCCCAGGTTTGAAGGCCAGTGGTATATTTGGCTTTTTGTTTCCGGGGGGTATTTGTGGATGACTGACATTTGTGGGTGTTTACGACGTCTTTGTGTTGGCCTGCGTGTGACCCTGGCAGATACATGTGGATGTGGTGTGAGATTGAAAAACGAGTGGCACTTTGACAAAACGCTGCAGCCCCTTTTCCTTAACACACCTGCCTTTAGAATGGAGTTTGCTTTAACAACCTGTCCACTTGAAAGACTGCGAGCAGCAGAGAGCATTTTAAAGTTAATATTTCACATAGATTGAGTGGACTTGCCTCCAAACAATGAACCTTGTAAACAGCAAAAAAGTAACGCAGGAAGTGGCGCAAAAGCTGTTTTCTACTTTTCTTTGCTTGTAGAAACAGGTTTTGTTGTAAACACAAAGGGCTATGGAGATAGACAGTGGCTCTGCTTCATCACAGCAAGTCAAGACTATACTGAAACAACAAAATAACATGTCTTAATAATAACAGAGAAGTGATAAATGTCAGAAATACAGGATTAGACACCTCCGTGGGATTCCTTGTCCTCTTGATAGAGGCCGACTGAAGGGACACTCATCAATCTGTATTTCTGTATTTTTATTCTTCGATCAGGTCGTCTTTGTTCATCACTTTCTAGCATTTCCTAGTTTCTTATGGGATCTGACTAAACACCATCTGTTGATTTCATTTTTGCCTCCTCCCTGCATGGATTGGGTGTTCGGCCTGACTTCCTGTGTATGACAACCTGTTCAGTAAACAATTGGCCTTTTTGAAATTAACCTTGTGTCCTGTGTGGGATTGGATTGATATTGTGCGTTATAGAAATTGTAGCAACTACCATAGCACCACTTGTCCCCAAGCAGCGATGCTGTGACAAATTAAAGACCCCTCCACTTAAAAATGAGTTTTGCCGATTATCAATTCACTTGGATGTTTGGAGTTAAATGTGCAGAGTGATTTATGTGAAGAGTTTTCACATACATCTGGCACAATCATCCAGGTACGGGCATGATTTTGTGAATTACAACTAGTACTAGTAACTAACACAAAACAACTACAAAGAGACACAAACCGATGCAAAATGGCTACAAATAGACACTAAAAACTTAAAAGAACTGCAAAACGACCAGAAAGGGATGCACAACTACAATACTAAAAAGAAACGTAAAACAACCAGAGACATACAACAACCACAAAGAGAAGCATAAATACTATAGAGACACACAAACTACAAAGAAATATTAAACAACTTTTTAAAAAATGCAAAACTTCTACAGAGAGATACAAAACAACACTAAACAGCCACGAAGAGACAGAAAAGAACAACAAATAAAAGCAAAATGACTCAAATTACACAAAGGAATTACAGAGAGGTATAACAACCACAAAGAATTGTAAAAAGATTACTACTTTTTCAGTCTAGGTGTCTTCCAGCAGTGATCTTCTACTCAAGTAAAAGTACTAATGTAAAACTTTACTCCACAAGTGAGTGAAAGTCTTACACTGAATATATACATAACATTATATAACATATATGTATATGTATATATATATATATATATATAACATTATATACTAATAGCAAAGTAAATAATGTAAATGTCATATGTTATCTATGAAAAAAATCTTAGTTTGTAAAGTACTTAGTAACTAAATACTAAAGCTGAATATGTCATATCTGAATTGGAGCGGACTACGTATAAAATGGCATAGAAAAGAGTATCTTGAATTTGTACTTGAGACTTCAGTTTTCGAGTTACAAGCCACCAATGATTGTTTCTATTTTAAAAGGGATTGGGCCCCTCTGTGCCAAGGGGCCTATCATAATCTGTCCATGAGTTTGAGTCAACAATGCAGTCAGAACTAAAAACTACCACATCATCTCCCTGCGCTGGTGAAACAGTCCCCGGACCCCCTCCGGGAACTCTGAGCTTCCTCAGGATCAGAGGCGGGTCTCTGCTCGAACCCGCAACAGCCTCGTAAAAGCCCTCCACCTCCTTTCCCCTCCATCACTTCACGGAAGGCGGGCGGTGTGAGAGCATCCACCCCACCAGGTGCCGGACGCGGCCCCTCAACACTGTGCCAGCAGGGCTACTGCAGCGCAGCGCACCGGAGCGGAGCTGGAGGAGGAGGAGGGCAGAGACACACAGCGAACAGGAGAGGAGAAGAGAAGAGGAGAGGAGAAGAGGAGGCGGAGGATGGACGGACTGTCTCCCCTCCGACTGACGGGATTATACTTGACAGCATCCCGCCGCTTCAACATGCGTTTGGGGAGTAAAAGACTCGCTGGGATTACTACGGTGGTCGCCGTGCTGCTGCTCGGCTCCCGTGGGACAGGTGGAGAAGGTGAGCTGGAGCTGATGAGTGCGTTGTGTCGCTGAGAGGGAACCCCATGGTTTATTATTACACTGGCTGCAAGGGTATGCGTTTACAAGATGGCACATGAAATCTATCTATCTATCTATCTATCTATCTATCCAGCTATAATAATATCTAATAATCTTTTAATTAATCCAAATCCTAAATATTCCACTTAATATTATAATTTAATAAACTTATATAAAACTATAAAACCAAGATGGAATTTACTTTAAAAAAAAATACTTCAACTGTTATCAAAGTAGTTCAATTGATTAATTGACTATATAATTCTGTCCAGCATGTTATTCCTACAAAAAAAAAAAGAAAAGAAAGAAAAAAAGTCATGAAATCTGGCTCCTCTTTTGCCATCATTAGTTTTGTAAGAGCTCTCAGGCTGAAGCATCAAAGAAACAGCAGCTGCGAGGTTTCGATCCGTGCTGCGACCCGTTTCTCCAGATTGAGAAGAAGTGGTGGAGCCCATAGAGTTTATTCTGTGGATGCAGCAAACTGAACAGCTGGCTGTGTCTGATCAGACCACCATGGGGGCTTGTTGTTGAAAGGAAGCGCGGTGCCTCTGGGGTTTAATGGCTGTCGAAGTTTTAAGACACAACAAACCCCACAAGCTGCACGTTTCTGTTTGCGTTTCCAGCTTTCGATGTTTTCGGTTTGTCCATGAAGATGTCAGAGAGCTGCACGGGAGGCTGCTGCTGCTTCAGCTCCAGTTTTATACTAATCCTAAAAAGGTGTGCTCATGGGTGAAGGGGTGATTTCAGGAGGGACGTGAGCTGACAAAGGTGCTCATTTAAGAGCTGTGTGTAAAAATCGATTTGAAGGAATGAGAGAATTTACCTCACAACAAGTGTAAGACATTGTTCTCATTGTCCCACTGTTGTCAAGACCCACAGAGGAGCTGTTATTTTCCTCTCAGGAGGATTTTTAATTAATAATTCCAGTCGATGCACTGTTGAAGAAGTGGCTCGGTTAAATCTGATGAGCCTTCCTCCCCACTGTAATTATAGTGCGCTCCCTTGGACTGATACTGTAAATCAGGGCAGCCTCATATTCCAAAAAAAAAAAAAAAAATCATTAACTAACCTGATGGATCAGAGCGTTTTCATTCACACATTGTTAATCAGCTTGACTGTAAGGACGGATGGATATGGAGGATGGAGAATATGGATGGTTGCATTTATAGATGTGCTTTTTTTTCTAAAACACATTGATTGTTTGGGAAGACAACAGCAGTAAAATAAAGGCAGGTACAGCGTGAAATAAAATCGACCCACATCCAGATAAAATGGATACATTGTCTCAGACACAACAATCCCCTCAATCTCCAAGACCGAAATCACGACTTGAATTTTTTATTACATCACTCTACTGTGCTTCATGTGTTTGGCTCTGCAAGCGTATACTGTACATAAAACAGATCATTTGTCAACCACTTAATGACCTGTCCTCTGTCTACATCCTGCTTCCAAAAGCAATGGAAGGGTTTCAATTTGTAAATCTTGTCATTCAATGTCCGAAACGTGAGGGACGCGAGGTTTCTGTCACTGTCATTGTCACATCCATCATCCTCAGCCATTCTCTCTCTCTCTCTCTCTCTCTCTCTCTCTCTCTCTCTCTCTAAAAGCACAACTCAACGTTCATGCCCAGGTGAGAGAGCAAGCAGGGATTAAGCCAAGCACTCTTTTTCCTTAACTCCAACCATTGTTGTTTTTTTCCCCACTTTTGATATATGAACAAATAAATGAAACACTATGAATACCTTTCAGGATCCTCATATTTAAGCATTCATCAGCGACTCCCATATCTTTATGGTGGTTGGTGTCTCAACCTGCCTTTCCATTGAAGCCGTTTGGAACAGATTTTAATGTCTGGCCTGGTTGGTTCCAGCCCTCATCCTCACTGATATGAGCGTAACGGTAGCTCAGCCACAACCCTCTTCCTCTAAAGTCAGTGCTTAAATTTGAAACACACCCACACACACGTACACACACAATTTTTTTTCTTTTTCTGATGGATGTGGGGTAATCCTAACCCTAGAGGTTCATTTAAGTCCAACGTTAAAGACAGATACGGATAAAGACGGAGCATTTTCATCTGTGCTCTGCGTTCATTTCGTCTGTATTTGTGCATGTTTAAGATATACTTTTTTATTGGACCCGTGGGGAAGTTCTGTCTCTGCATTTGACCCATTCCTGAGAAGCAATGGGCAGCCCTTATGGCACCCGGGGAGCAAATCGGGGCATTTTGCTCAATGATACTTAATCATGTAGAATGCAGGGGACGGGGATCGAACCACCAACCTTTCAATAGGTGAGCCACAGCTGCCCCTTTTCCGAGAGCTTATACGGATACGGACGACACGGTGCCGTACCACTGCACCGCTGGGGGCAGTGTAACCATACGTCAAGCAAGATACAGCAAATGCCTACGGACACAGCGAAGAAGAAAAAAGTGAAGTGAGAAAGTGAAAAAAAAATGTATTTATTTTTTATCACAACCTCCTTTGGGCCTTTGCCATTTTTGTTGTTGTTGAAATCTCTGACTCTTCACTGCCATCTTGTGGATGTATCAATGCCAGCGTAAAGGATGCATGGAGGTGTGTGGGTGTTAAAGGATATTTAATCTGTATAGAGGGAGCATAAATGAGCCTTAACCCAATTTGTTTGTACCCAGAAGGCTGCTTCAAAAAGAGCAAAAGTGTTTGTATCTGTTCTGAACATGTGGAAAGCCTCATGCCATAGAGATACCATTTATGCAAAAAAGTCACATAAGCATTTAAAGGAACCAACCATTTGCAGAAGTACAAAAACCCCATCGAGTAAAAACTTTATTCATCACATTGAAGAATGTGTTTTACAGAGAGCACCAAAAAAAAAAAAGAAAGGTGAACAGCCAGCTTCAGGTGAGAAAATATAGGATTTTTCATAGCTTAATAACAAAATAGGTTCTTTGACAGTTCTTTGTTTTCTGCTATGATTAATGTTTGCTTAAGTTGAATCAACTAAAACTGGACCTCTTTCTTTTGTGGCAGTGCAACGACATCATACAACCACAGCTTGTGCAAGATAGAAAAATAATACATCAGGGCACGGGTCAGGAAAACCGTATAAAAGTCGTATAAGTGAACAAAGGACCAATAGTGTCATATTTCTGGTGAGGATTCGTCCTCCCTCATTACATCCATCTATAATCTTTATCATCAGCATCACCACTAAAAATATCTCTGGAAAATAACCAGCTCTGAATTTCAACTTATTTCACCCCAGGGGAAAATTTGCCTCTCATACCAACACACTCTTATCCTTTTTATTTGTTTTATTTTGCAATTACCATCTTTACCACCTTAGCAATAGCAGTATACAGGTAATATATATTCCTAATCTAAAATGTTACTGAAGGCATAAATTTGTCCTCATTTTGATTACTGTGTGGTAACTTCAGCATTTCATCTCTCAGATGGCTGAGACTGTGGGTTAGATGTGTTTATTTATTTACCCATTTGAGGTATTGAAGTGCTGTTATTTTCTCCGACTGTGGGAATTCATCTCCTCCAATTCACAACCAGACTGAGATTAAGTTGGTTAGAAATAATGCCCTGAGTGGAGTGGATTTAGATTTTGGCCCAGCGCCCTGCTTCATATGCGAGCAGCCCTGTCTCATCAGAATTTAGTGCTTTTCAATGGTTAGCACTGAGAGAACATAAACCTTTGAGTAAATTCAATTTGTTGTGAATGTGTGAGATGTTTTTTTTTTTTCTGCAAACCCTGCCGTCCTTTATGCTTCATGAGACAGTAGAGTCTTAACAAACCACTGGAAGAAAGAGTGAATTAGCGAAGGATAAATTGCCCCTACCTTTCTTCTTTACTGTCATTTATGAAAATGTGTTTTGTAGATGGGGAGTCATGATGAGGTTCTGATGAAGTCAAGGTTACAGCGGCAGCTTTTGAGTCTGGAGCTGCCAGTCATGAATCTAGATTCATTAATCCAGGGACAAGTAGTTAAGCGATTAAAGTGATCGAGATCTACAGTCCATCCATCTGCCTTTGTGACCTGCAGGAATTTTGTGTTTGCTCAAGGCCGGGTCCCCACTGGATGTCTGCCTCCCTAAAAACAGACCCATTCATCAGATCGCCCTGTCATTTTATCAGATGACTTGTTATCAGCCTAATATTTAGCCATATTCTGCTGAGGTCACTATTCACTCTCCAATGCAGGAGGAAAGTAGGAACTGTACGTATCAGCTGTTAGCAAATATGAATTAATCACCTGTTTCTGTCAGTCTGTTGATGTAACACAAAAAATACTCACACTTGATATCTAATTCATATAAACTTTGCCCCGTTTTTCTTTTCTAGACGGCAAATTTTACAGAATAATATGTTTATGCTAATAATAGTAAAAGTAGCAAGACCACAATAAAAAATACTCTATTATATTGAGCTCTGCCAGTGTTACACTATTTTATATAATAATGGTGGATTATTGTCTCTAATGCATTAACACTTAATTGACATTTTAGTGTTGCTGTTAGAGAGAGAACACATTTTATTTACTTCATACATATTTTATCATCAGAATCTCCAAGTAACGAGTGACAGCAACTGTCATGTTAAGTTGTAGCATTAGGCCCAATTTACATGACAATGATTTTGCTAAAAACTTTTCAAAATCATCACCACAAAATAACACCGCGTTCTGTTAGCGCATGGCTGAGAGCGAGAAGTGGGGCTGTGTCATCAGTTTTCGTTAGAATTGCATTTTTTTTTAGTTTACATCGACGGCAATGGTGGTGTTTGTAACCTGTTTTCAAAATTTTTGCATTTTTAGGCCCCAAAATTGCTGTTGTTGTGCAAGCCAACGGCAAAACCTCAATAAAAGTTTACAGTTTTATGCAGGAA
Organism: Chaunax sp. Z400; assembly: GCA_037577475.1. NCBI lineage: Eukaryota > Metazoa > Chordata > Actinopteri > Lophiiformes > Chaunacidae > Chaunax > Chaunax sp. Z400. The sequence continues at coordinate 25,164,549 of CM075188.1, forward strand.
ATGTTGTCGTGTAAACGGCCCCTTAGTGTTGTAAAAAGTACAGTATTTCCCTCGAGAAATATTGTCTAGAAGTATAAATATAATCAAAATACTCTAGTACAAAAGTACCTCAAAATTAGCTACTTCTCACTGCTGCAGACATACAGTATATGCACCTTTTTATACTGTGCATCGTTTAAATTACATAGCTTTAAAGCTTTTATCAAACTGAGCAATCAATCTCACCGCAAGGCCAACTTGTTCTGGAGCTTTCAGTTTGATCATGTAATCTCCATCCCATCAGCAGGTGGAGTTTACCCTGCTGTCAGTACAGCAAACACAGTTAGTTAATTAATCAGTTTGAAAGAAAATTAATTGTTTCAATCATATTTCATGCAGTAATACCAAACATTTGCTTGTTTCAGCAACAGAGAATAACAATTTTAAGGACACATTATTCCTCATCGTGTGATGGGGAGAGAAAGACAGGAACTAGGAAAAAGCGGAACTCGACCAGGGATCGGTAGAAGAAATGAGAAATGTACAAAGAAGTGCTGAGAAGTGTAGGAGTTTGCTTGAGTGCACTGTGGACATTCATTGTTGCCCTTCGTGTTTAAAGCATGCAGTGACACTCCCAAATCCCTCTCTCATTTCACCCATCAGTGGGTTTTCTTTTTTTTTTCTTTGTGTGTGTGTGTGTGTTTGTGTGTGTGTTTGTGTGATGTCAGATTCATTCACCTGACTCCCCTCATCTCACCTTCACACAGCTGCAGCACTGTGGTGCAAAGCAACACAAGTCCCAGCAATAAAGCCCCGTTCGTTTTTGTATAGCAATCTCACTTTCCTGTCAGCGGGGTGACATTACTGCAACATCAATGAAATTACCTTCTCTTTGAAGAAAAACCCTGCTGTTGTGAAATAGTTCTATTGTATTATTTGAAGACATTGTCATTTTCTCCATGAAAATGCCCTCGGTCTGTTTAATTCTTATGAAATGTACCTGCACAATTACAGGTTTTAATGTTAAATGGCCTGTCAGGATGCAAACGTTGTGTTTAATATTCAAATGATGAGGTTGTCATCCACATATTGATGCCCCTACAGCTTTAATTGTTTAAACCAATAACCATACAAGGTGGAAGAAAACTTTCCAATAGTCACACTTTAGGGATGTTATGTGGGTGTAAGAGACAGTAAACCAAAACCACCGTCACATTTTTTGCTATTATCTCATACTGAGACTACAAGCATTGCACCGTGTTTTATTTTAAGTAGATTAGTGGCTGTACAATGTATTTGAGAATGTATACCTGTGGACGGCATTGTTGTACTTCTAGCTGAGAAGTGCAACAATGTCCTCCACAATCCCAAGTTCTTTGGCGACATTGCTCTTGCTCCTTGTCAACGTTAATGTCCCGACCCAGCCCAACTACGCCAACATCCTGAGAGAGTGTCTTCCCAAGATGTTTGCAGGTGGAGGTGGAGGTGGAGGAGGTGCTCTGTGCTTTCAATAAGGGTGTGGTTCCACTGTGAAAGAGGCAGATCCCCTACATAATGACACTTGCCTGCTTTGAGCGCACTGTAAAGATGCTCTCTAAGTATGTTGGTCCCCTGCATTGAATGCGGCAAACCTGAGCCTTTGGTGGTCACCTTTGTCACAGGTTATATCGTCGGTGTGTTCTGTGCCATCATGTCCATCTTGCTGACTTTGTGGTGTCTGTGCTGAACAAGGAGAAAATCAGCACTGTTGTCCAGATCCTCAAGAGACTAAATCCTAAAGATGTCTGGAAGGTTGTCAGTATCATCATGACTGGTACTCTGACCGCCCTGCAGGGGTTCATCAACAACTGCCGGTCTGCTTCTGCCTGCCCCGCTCCTCCACATAAGATGCTGGAGTCCCTGAAGACAAAGCTCAGCCTCACAGAATAACCCCCTCCTTCAGCCTCCATCCGTCAGCTGAACTGGACCACAGCACACACAGCAGTTTTCTTTATTTATATCTCTCAGCTGTAGCTCTGCACAGCGCATAGGGCTACTACCACTCATGTATGTTGAAAATCAGACAAAAACAGGCAAGGAGAGAAGATGGAACTGTCACCCTATAGTCTGATAAAATATAATTATTATGTCCTGTCATTGTAAAATTGTTGAAATTCTAATGAAATTATTAGATTAGGAGGTAGAGAGGGTTGTCCACTAATCAGATGGTCGGTGGTTCTGTTCCTGGTTCGAGCTTCATGTCAAAGTGTCCTTGGGGAAAACTGTGAACCCCAGAAGTCAACCGGATGGTTGTTCCATCGGTGTGTGAATGCCTGAGCATGGACACATTGTGGCTGTATGAGGCACCTTGCATGGCAGCCTCTCCCATCTGTGCATGAATGAGAGAATGTTGCAAGTCTTGTAAAGCGCTTTGAGGGGACTAGAACACAATATAAATTGAATTCCATTTACCACAAATTAATTGTAAATGGCTTTATGCAATAGTAATGCACTGAATGTTTTTTTTTTTTAACATTTAAAAGTTTTATTGAGAAGTTCAACTGAAGCTTTGAATGACTGTCATCATATTTTGAAACATCATCACCACCCTAAATCTTAAAAAAAAGTCATACATTTGAATATGAGGGCCAAACAGATGCAGATACACAGCATGATGTTACTACAATAGTTATATAGCTGTATTTTAAGAGTAGTGTAGCTCCTTCAAGGAAAACGGCAGCGTCATGTGTGGGCAGTGTGTGGTTGAACATGCATCAGGGGAGTGAATGCAGTGGAGCAGGCGGAAAAGAGTGAACAGCAAGTTGTCGTTTCAGCAGTAAACATGCAGTGCAGGTTATAGTTTGCGATTAAATTAAAGGTGGCAGCTTCTTATGACCGAACTGAAGTTCTTATGTGTTGTTTCCCAACTGCTGGAAAGTTGAAGGGGGTCAATAAGAATTGACTTTGGCCCAGGAGAAAAATCAAAATCTCTGCTCCCAGACTGTGGTCTGGAAACTCAGCAGGAAATAGATTTTTTGGTATTGTTGTTATATAAATGCAATAAATGGTGCCGTTTTATTACTGCTAGAGAGTGCCCCGTTTTTGCAGCTGTGTGCTGCCTTTTGTGTGGGGTAAGTGGGAGCTGGGGAAATTGTTTTTTGAAAGGCTAAAGGCCAACAAATAGGTGAAAAATGCGTTTCATGAGATTTTAAAAAAACGTGAAATTTGGAAATGATTGTGTCAATTTTTTTTTAAAACTCTTGAAGTTTTGTCTGTACAAAACTCTGGAACTATTGGAAATGTTTGGATCACACCAGCCAGACATAACTCTACACCAACAGTATTTTTGAAATAGTACTATAGTATGACACTAATAATATTAGTGTGGCTTAATATTTGTCTGCAAATATGTAGAAAGACCTGGATTTAACAAAATGAGTAGACATGCCAAAATACAGCATTCAAATGTCGATTTAGAATGAGAATGTCAACATTTTGAATGAAGCTTCTGTGTTCTGTACATCCTTACTTTATACCATTAAAAAGGAACAAAAAGGTCTGCTGGAATGATCAGAAATGTGGCTTTTCATTTAAATTGGCTAGAGGGCAACGTCGTCTGTGTTTGGTTGATTATAGTCTACATATCGAGGGCAGACAGTGTTATTAGTGGTATTAAAGAGTAAGAACCACATCATTATCCAAACCGCCAAAGTGACATTTAGAGGTAAGTTTACATGCTGTTTAATGTCCTGATGCTACAGCAGCTAATTATCAATTTAGCCTGCAAACGGACTTCAAACACTGCATTTTCACCCAGAATAGTTGTTGGCGGAAATTATCTTTTGAAATTTTCCAATCACTATGAGCTGTCGCACTGTAACTATAGTTTACAAAACATCTTAAAAGTAAGGTCCAGAATGATGTGCTTATCTTTGTAACATTATATTTGGTTGCCAATTTGATTCAGAATTGATTCTTGGTTGAATGAATGGATAAGGGAGCACTATTTTTTATTTTGCTTCAATATACTGTGTGCCAAACCATTCAACCAGTCCTTAGTCCACTGAAAAAAAAGGTAGAGAAGATGCACAATCTGTAACATTTTTATTTTAAAAATGTTAACTGCATTAATTAAACCAACTTTAGCATTCTCCTGTCTGAGAATAACAAAGAGAGGTGGAGGGCTCTGCTGTGTTATTAATTAGCAGTGGAGAGGAGCGTCTCTGCCACTGTTAGCATTGCTATCCAAGTCGCTGAACAAACGCAGAAACAGACTGAGCACAAAGTTATTCTCTAAACCATAGAGTTTGTATTTAATGCTGCAGTGTGTGTTGGTGAGCTGGTCTCGTTTGTTACTGCTGGGTTCAGAAGCCCAGCTAATCATCGTTTATGTGTGATGACGTAGAATGTTCACAAAATAAGTCTTCTCTCATCTCTGAAAATAATCATCATAAAACACAAGCTAATATAGAAGGATGTAAGAAATGCAGCTTTTAAAATGTAAAAAAGAAAAAATCATCTTATTTGTAAATGGTTTATGAGGAAGGTAAATGATAGGAAATACAGAAATTAAACCAAAGTTGTAATAAACAAGAATTTTCTTTTTAAGTATTGTTGTTATGCTTGTATGTATATTCATGTACTGCAAGCCTTGTGCTATTTAAAAGGACGATCGTATTTACACAGTTAATAATTACCTAACCTGTTTCTTTGACCTTCATACGTTCTGATTTGATGACAGCTTTTATATTCGGTGGCATTAGTGGCACAGTGAGAGCAGGCCATATAAGTGCCTTTTGAATAAACAGTGATTATAATGATCAGTGGTCTTATTTGTGTATCAGGTTTTTACCAAGTTTATTTTAAGTGTAGTTAATTATTTATTATAACCAACCAGAATGATTACCAAAGCTAGAAAAATAAGATAAAGGTTGCAAAACAAATCCTGAATTCTCCTTTTTAATACAACCGTTAGTCAGTGAGGGCTATTTAAGATTTGTGAGCTGGTGACGAGGCCTTGAGTCGTTTTTCAGTTCTTAGCCAAAGGAAACTCTGTCCTTGCTCACAAATCTGGAAAAAATAAAACAAAATACAGATTAGGAGCACTGAGGGACTGATGCCCTTCCCCATAGAAAGGAGTGTCAATAAAACCTGATAAGTTTTCATGTTTTATCTTTTTACAACATTGAATGGAAGAAATTAATGTGACACTGATGAACAGAAAACTACAAAATACATGTTTGTATAACTATCCATTCAGCCATTTGATGCAAAAGTCACATAATCAGTCAAATGGAGCTCACCTTTGTGGAGTGGTTTCATTTGCTGTCAGATTGTCAAGCTTCAGTCTGAGGCCAAAACAGGCCCAGGATTCACATCAGTCTGCAGCCAAACTGCTTTGTCCAGCAAACTGTTAGTTTGACTTACACAGCCATATGGATGACTCAGCAAAATATCACAGATAGATCTCACAAACTGAGAAGTTCAATTTGCTCAGAAATGCTTTTGTGGAATCACCTAACTATCACTGCTGACTTGTGCAAAGTGAAAATGGTTTGGTCCGTTTTTACAGAGGGAACTACAAACATGGCTGGAGTCTAAAGCCATGTTTAAAAAAATTAGATCATATAGATAAAGGTTAATGTTGGTCAGGTTGATCTGTCCAACACTTTGGTCCAGGTTCATGTGCCATGAAAGTGCCATGAAAGTTTGTACAGACGAGAATTAATTATTTGAATTATTTGTGAGTCCTGGTGCGTTTGTGGGATCAAATTAAATGTCTGAGGTTATGGTTTCTTTCATGTCCATTTGTTTGTTGGTTGGTTTGCAGGATTATGCAGAAACCCCTGGAGGAATGTCCACTAAACCTGTTTGAAGGAGGAGGAATGGGTCAGGAAAGAACCCATTTCATTTTGATGTGGATCCAGGACATTTCTTTTACTTTCTTTTAACATTGCAAGAACATTATCCCTAACCATACAAAGACTACTGCACTGATTTCCACAAAACATAGTGGAGGGGTGGTGCATGGGCCAAGAAGCTAAATAGGCCTTGGATGAGTTATGTGCTCTGCTGAGTGTCTTTGTTTTTAGAAATTATTTATGTCACTGCTGTCTCTAAGTTGGAAAGTTGCTTAGAGTTGGTGGAGGCTTGTGCTCTCACTCACCTTTTAGTGTCCTGCACCGTCTCTACAGTCCAATGTTCTCTCAGGGTATAAAACAGATAAACCTTCCTCTTTGGTAAAGGGTGAGAAGTTTGTAAAAACAAAGAAAGCGCTTGACTACTCAGGAATGGCTGTTAAATCCTGCAAATGTGTGTGTGTGTGTGTGTGTGAAAGCAAGGAACACATACTGCTCTGAACTCTTTCACCTTTAGTTTGTTGAAGTGATGGATGGTACTCATCAGCATTCACCATCTCTGGATTGTTGTCATTCCTCTGGGCTCTCACTTATTTCACTGAAATGGTAAACCGGATGATTCAGTTCACTGCAGAAGGACGGACTTGGTCACAGTGTTCAGGCTTACCGTGAAAACAGTGAGTGCTTCTAAGCTCAAATAAACACACCCACATATACACACAATCCAATAGGAAGGTGCCACATTGCTCAAACACACTCACCTACAGCCCTTTATCCATCCATGACACACGACAGAGCCGAGGAGAGAGATGGAGGTAGTCATGTAAGCCTTGTCACTGCATTTTTAGCCTATAGTCACATGGCGACGTCACACCCTGTGTGCTGTTATTGGCTGGAGGCTACAAGCCCACTACCCAAAGGCCACCCTATGTGAGCATTGCTGTCATGATGTCACCAGTGTCATAATGTGGTCCTTAAAATCATTTATCAAACCAGAGATCTGTCTGGCTCTGGACTTACTTGGAGCATTATTTGCATTCATTTGCTTATATTTTAAAGCATTTCACATGTAAATACCAATTAATATAAACCGTCAGGGGTGAGCAGAGGAGGATGTTGGGTTTGCTAGTTTCCTACAGATTAATTTTTGTGTGCAGATGCAGTAAATGACCTGAGCTTAAATGGAAATAGACACAAACCCTGAAGTGTCCGCAGAGAGGAGAGGAGTTAGACCGGGCAGACTTAGGTGGATATGACAGGCTATTCAGAACTGTCAACAGTGAGTGGTTTATAGCCAGGTAATGAAAATCCCTCTCTACTTGAAATGAAGTACAATAATGTTAACAAAGTAATTACGGTTGAAGCCTCATTGTCAGAGTAGGGAGACAGGGCCGAGCATTTTTAAACTCATCGTGAATAATTTGACCTGACCCTCTCCTCAGTGATGCAAAACAACACCCATTAAAAAAAGAATTTAGATTAAACTCACACAGTGAGTGGAAAAAAAGTCAACATTTGATAATTTGTAAATAATAGGTTATTCTGTTGAAATTACTTCCCTGTGGATAGATGACAAAATTAGTCACAGCTCCTTCAGAACTGTAATTATATCCGTTATGTCCTCCAGCTCTGTATTTTTGCAGTTTTTAAACTATTGAGATTTGGCCCCTGCAGAAATAAACTACACAGACACATTAGAAAGGCATATCTGATCATCAGGAGTCTATGTGTGCTTATCTGTGTTGTCTTTGTGTCTCACCAAAAGAATGCAATGGATTTAGAAGAGACAAAAAGCCAAGATTGATAAAAAAATAAAAAAAATCATTTGTACAAGCACACAACTCAGCAAAATATATATTAGGAGCTAGTTGTTTTAAGACATTTTAATGCATAAGTATTATATTTTCAACACTGGCACTCTTTCATATCCTTTATTTTGATATTTCAGAGTTTGCAATTTGTTTGCTGGAGCATCAACATAATGTGTACACAAATCTGAGTCACACATCACTGCAAAATAAGCACTTTTTTAATGCAATGACATTACTTACTTCAGTGAGCTTCAGATTCACCCTTCCAATCAGAAGAAAACATATACTGTAGGACTAAAGATTATTTGTCCATGTAGGCTCAATGAGGCAATCTGTGATTCTAACCTGTTGTTTCTGCTTTCTGATTGGTTGACAGAGGTGTGTGACAGCCCACTGGTGACAAATCTGCCATCATCATCATTCAGAAGCTCCTCCCAGCTAACCAGCAGCCACGGGCCGGTCTTCGCTAAGGTCAACAGGAGAGAAGGTGAGGATTTATTCATTGCCTTTTTAAATATTGGTATTCATTCTTTATATTCTTTCATCACACACAACTCAAACATTAAAATCTATCATGCAGCAGTAAACATTAAAACTATATGAAGGTGACTGTTGACGTTTCGTTAAAACTGCATTTCAAATGCTGGTGTAGGATGAGATGGAAATGCAAAAAGGAATGTACCAAATGCACTTTAAGTTTAATTACTCTGATTCCATCGTTGTTTGAAGGATAGAGTTGAAAATGGCTAAATGGACCCTTGTGCAGCTTTATACACTCGGTCAGTTGTTGACATCAACCTTCAAGAAGGACCTTTAGGCCAATGAAATGTTTTGTTCCTGAAATGATTCTTCTTTCTGTTCTGCTCTCTCGGGCTGCAGTTGTGGATTTTCCAGGAGAGTCTTTGCCATTCTGTGGCACGCATTGCGTAAAATATAAAAGGTAAACCTCACCTGACAAAGATGGATAGGAATGCATTGGAATTATATTAGACTAGTACATCAAAACTCTACACAGGGATACCTCCTCTTAGTAAGGGTATAAATCTGAGTCGTGATTCACCCACCACAATAAAAAGTCAAGTGGGAGCCCTTTACTGCCTGCTGATGTTTCTTAAGTTATGTGAAGGACGATCATGGCTCATTTTTGCAGATTTCTTAATTTATAGTGTCCAATGGCCGACAGTAAGGCCAGAGCAGAGAATCATCATGGAGTCAGGGATTGTCTTGGAGACACGCTGAAGACAAACCAGTTTGGAGCAAATTTCTTTTCTTTTTTTTAAACACATTTCAACACTTACATGAAATGGATGTAAGAGGAACATTGTTATACCTCATCTGTTGGGTCTGTAGACACTGCAGAGACATAAAGCCAATTATACAGCTGGACCAGTTCCAGAAGCCCACTGGAGCGATTCCCAAACTGGGGAACCATGAGGGTGAGGCAAGGATGGCACCAGATTTATCATGCCGTTGTTCATTCTTTGTGAGTTTTTAATAATGTTTCCCCACATTTTACAATTTATGACATTTTGCATTAACTACATTTTATGTCATGGATTCAAACACATTAAACCAGAGGAAAAAAAGCAAGGAACATCAAAAATTACATTAGTTGGTGATTTGAGGGGGGATTAGGGGGTCCGCCACTCCCCTTGCTAGTAAATTGACCAAAATGTATTCCCCTTGTTATCCTGTCATCCTTCTCCATCCTCCAGAGGTTTTTAGGTGGAGCACAGTTCGGGCCTGGACCCATATCCACACCCTGACCTATAGGAGATAAATTATTGAGAAATATTACATTTTGACTGAGTATTTCTAATCAAGGCGGCACAGTGGCATAATGGGAAGCACTGTTGCCTCACAGGCAAGATGGTTCTGGGTTCAGATCCACCTGAGGACTTGTCCTGCCCATGTTTGTGTGGGTTCCCTGGGGGTACTTCGGCCTCCTCCCACAGTCCAAAAATATGCAGCTTAAGTGAATTGCTGACTCTAAATTGCTCATTTGCAACAGTCAGCAGAGACACAGAGACGAGTTACTACAATTAGTCTTTTATGTTGTTTCATACGAATCCCTTTTACACGGCCTGTTCAAGGTGGGACTCTTGCATCTTTATTGTGCCTCACTATTCTGTATTTAATGTTACAACGGCGGTCCTTGTTCCACCTCTGAGGCAGGAGGTGGAGGTAGCGAGGGAGTCAGAATTATGTCTGTATGAATGGAATAAGCCAGCATGGTGGTAGGAAAGGAATGGGGTGTGATGATCTGACGATATATTATGTGTGCGACCCTCAACGACAGCTCGTAGCAGTTAGCAGCTAACTCAAAGAAGAGCATCAACCAAAAATGTGCTCAGATTTTGGAGACAGCGCAGAGTCCAGGAGCCCCTTACCCTCACAGTCAAAGCTTCATTCTTATTAACCTGACAGTAAGTAAGGACCTTAATAAAGTCTGTTGACCTTTTGTGAAAGTCTCTTTTAAACGGCAAGCCGCTTGATGTCTAACCCATTTTATCTTTACATCAACCTTTTTACTTTTTAATTTTGCATTCCTCCTCTTCATTCTGTCCCCTTGCTCTCTCCTTCCACCGTCACATTTACTCCTTGTTTTCATCTTTCATTCTTGTATTTTCAGACCATGTCCTGCCCTGCGGTTGCACCTGGTGAGTGCAGTCGGCTCTAATTGTAATTTTAAGTCAGCCTTATGTGGGCAGCCAAGAAAACATTGAGATAACTTCACTCCATCTTATGGTCAAATGTTAATGACAACATTTAACATTTACAGGCAAATGTTAATGGCGGCATTTAACATCGAAACGGTCTCTGTTTTTCAGCAGGCCATACTGATAATTGCACATTAGAACCGCTGTAATTATGCTGAAATTGGCTGGGAACACTTCATCACATCCCAGACATCATTTCCTAGAAGTGCTCATTTAGGTTGGAAAATGGGATTTAAACATTTGCAGGAGGCTATAGGTTGAAGTTTACTACATGCAGGGAGCCACACAATGAAGTATTGATCTTTATGTCATGTCTTTTTCTTCCTTCTGTCGCTCCAGTTGCCCTTTTAATGCTGCACTTAGACAGCATATGGTTAAATCCCCCCCCTTATTTAAATCCTCTTAATCTGAGGTAGTCACTCTCCATAATTATTATAAGGAATAATATTGACTGATTTATTTTTTGTTTTCCATTCCATTTTATATACTTATATACTTCTCATGTAAAAAACATGTGGTCTGGTGCCGAATACCTTTATAAATATAGCTACATGTCATCTCCCAGGTTGTCAGAAAAGCAGCTTAAGCTCCACCTAAGTTCTGCTGCAACTACATGACTCTCCAACTCAAATCAGCCTTAAATCCTTTCAAATTCCCCCAAGCCCACACAGACACATTTAGAAATCTTGACCTGGTAATACTCCGTCGCTCTGCTTGGCTGTTTGTGTCTCACTGCCTCTCTTTGAGAACCACGGACGTGAAAGATTATTTCTCCTTTAATGGCTTGTAGCCTTTTTCTCTATCTGTCCTGTTTTTGTCTTCCTTTCCCCTTTTGTATCTTGTTCCCTTTACCCATTACTGTGTGAAACAAAATTTCACCATTGTAAACCAAACATTGCTTTTATTGTTCATACACATCTGCTCCTTCCACTTAACCCATTGCCCTTACAAGTGTTGTGTCAGCCTCTATTTCCTCATTGCCACTTAAATGGTGGTGATGTATTTAAAACCCAACAGATTGAAATAATATGCTGAATTTATGTTCTTTTACTACTTTTTTTTAAAGAAGTTAATTCACCTTGAGGAGAAGACTGTCTAATATTAGGAGTGACCAGTAGCTGTGGGTATGGTGTCACATAAGCTGTCTGATACCTTGAAGGGTTTCCTCTGTGGTCCAGTTTCCATTACAGACTGGTTATAGACACCAGGAGGATTCTTTCTGCTATTCATAAAACCATTCATATCATTTTCTGTTAACTTCTATCTAAGGTTAGTTGTGTGGTAAAGGCCAAAGGAAGCACCCTTTAAACTGTTCGTTGGTTGAAGTTCTTTATTTTTGCATTTCCTTGATGCTGGATTGCTGCAGCAAATTTGCAGTGCAGATCAGCATGGTTAAAATTGAAGAAAAGAATTTTAAAAAGGTTAATAAGCAAGAAAACAGCTCCTCAGGACCATTTAAATTTAGACCTCCAGCAGTGGCATCCATGTGGCCTGATTGGCCCTCATTTGAACTCCTGCAAGAAACTCCAAATCTTTTTGCAAACATTGGCTCCTCCGCAGAAGGAATTGTAAATCAATTAACTTCTAGCAGTGATTTATTCATTATACAATATACAGCTATTATAAGTTAGCAGTGGAGAAACATTATTAAACAATTATTTAACAGGGTAAATATGATCTCAAATTGCACAAAATAAACATTTTCCCAAACCTGCCCCTCATCCATACCACACTTGGCATGTTCCATAAAAGGACCACAAAAGGAGTCCAAGTGAGCCAGGAAGGATCTGGCAGTTCCTGCATCCAAATGAGAGGATGGCCAATGCCCTGTTTCAATAAAAATGAAAGTTAAGAATTTTTATTTCCTAAGCCCTTTTGATGTAGACAATGTGCTTGAGGTCATAATTTTCTTTTCCCAAAGCTATAGAGCCAATGGCAAACAAGGAATGAAATGTATACATCTTAGTGGGAAAAGGACATGTGCATTTTGGACTCATACAAATATATACTCATACTCTGTGTAAAAGGTGGCCCGTTTGTGGGAGTTAGAAAAATCCTGGATCCGCCCCTGATCTCTGTTGTTAAAAAACAACAACCTGCAGATGATTTAACATCTCAAACCTGTGGCTATTCTCTTTTTTTCTGTGATTATTACATAATCACTTCTTGCTTCTGAAAGGTTAACCTAACCATAAATGCCATCACTTGACATTTAGGTTGTAGTTCCATACATGTGTACTTGTACTACACATACATGAGTTGAAAGGATTAAGGAAGAAGCATTCCAAGGTTCTCAACTAAAATCCACACATTTAAACTAATCCCAGTGGCGTATGGAAGTTTCCCAGTTGGGGCCAGGACTGCATATTCTTATTTTGACTTGAAATTATTTGAGGCACTGAGATGATGCTTTTATCCAGAGGAACTCAAGGACACTTGTGAAACGCTTGTGATTTTTGATGTGCATCAACTGGCTGCTGTGGGAACTGAACTTGTTATCTCTGAGTTTCGGTTCCATCTCTCAACCCTGCCACCATTAAAAAAAAGCTATAACCCAGCCTTTATACTGCACATCCTTGGCCTGTATCCTAACACTGTGCCAGAGGAAGCATCCAAAATAAGATTCCCTTTGATGCATTAATGCAAGCCCAAATAAATCCATGTCTGATTTACAGCAATGACACATTTTTACTTATTTGGAGGAATGCACTAATTGTGTGTCTGGGGGTAGGGGGGTTGCTTTAGAGCATTTAAACACCAAAATCCCCCATGGAAACTCGGTAGATCAGGGATCAATGAAGGGTCAAGAAAATGGAGCCTTTCACAGCTTGTTGCAGAAGTGGTTGAAAGGAGCAAGCTGAGAAATTTGAGCTCTTTAGCTGCGCCGAAGAACGAACAAAGAGAACTAATGCAGAGTATTAGCACATTAGCACATTAGAAGGTTAGCACAGGACTGACCTTTAGTAGAGAAAGTGTTTGCATTTATTGGCCTGTGTAGGAATACATTTGAACAATAAAATATTCTGCACTTAATACTGCAATTTAGCAACTTTGCCTCAACATAGGAAATAAGGTGGCAGGTGCCTCCTTTAAACAGAATCTTGTTTCGCACTTGATCATCCCTGCCTCATTACAGTTTGATGTGAGTTTGGTGAGACCCTCTCTTGATCATGAGGGGGCAGCTTTGTTACTTTGCATCTCTGGAGGTGGGCATTATGCAGCTCTGCACTTGTCATCTGGAGGACAAATGGGCAGTGGGCAAGTTTAATATTGTTAACATTTGCATATACCACCCACACTGTAATGATACGACGCTGGTTAAATCAAAGTATCCCTTTCCACCAATATCATTAATACTGGTTATTCTAAGTGTGGGAGGAGCATTATTCTCAGACACGTTTCCTCTGGTTTTAACCTCCAAGCCCACACATCCAATCAGCGACCGCTGCTGTCCTTGAAGGTATTGGTAGGGCGCTAAAAAGTCAAGACCTCCTGATTGGTTAATTCATAATGGCAATGTGCCAATTTAAATGTACAATAGAGGGGAGATGCAATGTTCCTGACCTGTTTTTAACCTCCTGCATGAGTAGGGAGAACTGACAGGCAGACATGACAGACACTGTTGTTAAGGTGATCAAACTAGAGATGTGTGACTAACATGGTGGATTCAGATCATGTTTACCAAGCACTCCACCTCTCCCTCTTTTTATTTCCTCCATTCCTCTTCTCTTCCTAATTCCGACTCTGCCACCCTGAACATGTCAGTTTATCCATCTCTTTCTCTCCATCACTCTTTCACTCCATCCCCTCTGTGTGTGCTCTTCCGTCCTCTCTAGCTCTAATGAGTAAAGGTCAATGTGTCAACTCTCTCCTGTTGTGCTGTCAGTGTTACTGAGGTGTTTATTAGCTCTGCCCTTTAGCTGCCGGCCTAATGAACAAGGCAGCACAGGGCTGAAACAGCTGGTGGAGGAGAAAACACAAGAGTAATAAAGAGGATGACCTCAGACACAGTTCATTTAAGAATCCCAGATCTGTTTCTAATTTTAATCATCATTGAAACAAAATGTCAGATTGTGTGGAATCTATAATGTTTATAGGTTGTAGGCTGCATTTAGATAAACCACAAGTTGTTGTTTTTGGGTACGTAAACTTAATTTTTGGTAATAGAAAAAAGAATTAGTTTAAAAGTTTCAAGTGATGTGAATTGATAACAGAATGATTTGTTAGAAACTGTTTCTTTCCTTGCCAAATATGTTCTAGAAGCTCTCCTTCATAAATGCATCATGATTATAATAATTCTTGCAATAGGTTTTAAACACTCCTCCATTAATTTAGATCAAGTCATATCTCAAAAATCCCCTTTCATCTGCAAATGAAACATGAGTTTCAGAAATAAAAAGAATCCTATATATAATCCTAGATCATTAACAAACAAAAAAAAAGCTCATTATACAAAGTTTTTGGGTTCAAAAGCAGGACACACAGGCAAGCTGGTGGGTTTAGAACAGTTCATGTCCAAATGGCATCCACAGGTTGTTGACAGGGGGGCAATCAAATCACGCAACAAAGCCCAAAGAGTCCAAACAGGTTTGTAGGACGCAAGCAAGCGATTATTTTCTGAATTAATTGATTAATGAAATGTCCAAATCTCACAATGATTTTTAAATTTTTTGGTCCAAAACATAAAGATATTCAATTTACAGTTATATGTGTGAAAGAAAAGCAGCATTCCTCACCTTTTATAAAGGTGAAACCAGACAAAATATTTGTCCTTTTAGTTTGAGAAATGCTCCATGGACTTACTTCATTCAGACTTTTTGAAAAATAAAAGACCGACTTATCCACTTCAACAAATCAAAATGCCATTGACATATTTCACTCTATTTTGAAAGGACTGACATTATCAACAGAACCGTCCATACCGTCCACACACACACACACAAAGATACATTGCTTGGAGGAGAGGATGCCAGCAGCGTCCTGTGTACAAATGAAATTGCTGCTGGGTGAATTTTGGCACTGGTAAAGGTTAGTTACTGCTCTCTGTTGTTCTCACTCTGTTGCCCTTTTGTTCCTCTGCATCTGTTATTCTTACACAATACAAACCACACATCTCCCTTCTGTCACCTCCTCTGACCCTCGCTTTCTGCAGCACGTTCAACATCTTTGAATTAAAACACATCATATGCATGCAGTGTCTGCTGTGTGTGTAGAGTTTGTTTCTTTGCTGTTTGGAACTGAAGGGAGAACTTTCTCTTTTCAGATCAAGATATTTCTTAATTCTTTATTTGGCTTTTTGCTGAGCCAACAGTTTAAATACCATGCCCATTTATTTCACCTCTTTAAAGGACAACTGTGCCGAAAGATTAAAGTTCTCAGTTTTGCATGTAGGGCAACACAGAAAACAATGTATATTTGGAAACTATTGTTAAAAAAAAAGTTAAAATCTATGGAATCTATGAGTGTATTTTGAATGTTTAAAGATGAATGAAAGATCAAGATAGGTTTGAAATCACACTTTTAAGGATGTCTAAAGTAAGTAGGGCTCAGTTGGTCGAGGCCCTTTGTTGCATTTAGCTCTCTTCCATGTGTCCTGCGAACATCTCCAACTTCCTATCAAGGCCAAAAAAAGCCAGAAAAAAATCAATCAAAAAAGACTTTGCCATTGCAGTGACAGACACCCTACATGACTGTACAGTGAACACAGTGTGAGTTAATCTCATCCATCCCTGGGTGTCCTCTCCAGCTGCTCCAACAGCTGTTGCCAGGGCAGAAAGGGACCATGTTACCCCGAAAAGCATAGGAGGGACGTCAGCTCTGAATATCACTGCTGAAGAGACAAAGGCTTCAGCTACAATGTGATTGAGGATTATTGGAATGTACCAACAGGCCAATAAATCATTTAATGAGCCTTTTCAGAGTGTTATCAACTTTGTCGCCCCATAAAAACCAGAGCAGATATATATTAAATGGCAGAACACATTTCAACACCGAGGTGTGGAGACTGAAGAGTCATTTAATTGCTCTGAGGATCATCCCCGTGTTTCATAATCTAATTCATTCCCCATTCATTCATTTCCTTCAAGTGTGAGACTGAAATAGATCCTGTTTTCCTTTAATTTGGAGGATTTGCTATTTATGATCATGAAACCAAAGTGTTCGACATATTGCAAGCTTTTCAATCAGTGAGCATATGAGGAAAATGCATGGATTATTTGTGTAGTGTATTTTCCAACATTTCTACTCAAAAAGAATTTCCTCCAATTGTGGCGAGTACGAATAACTGTAGAAACAACGTATCATACACCTTCCAAGTATGCAGTAGTATATGGTCAGGAAGCCTCGGTAGACCTTAGACAGAGGTTGGGCAGCTGTGCATCGGTGCTTATGAGAGAGAGAGAGAGGGGTGCTGTACTGAATGTGCATTTAAGTGCAGCTTCATCCCTTGTGTCCCTGTTTGGCTCTGTGAGTGTTGCTCGAGCTGTCATGAGGTGGCAGTGGGAGGATAGATATCTATTCTAGTCTGATACCTCTGCAATCCAGTATAAACAGATTGGTCGACATGTTATGAGGTTATCACTCATGCTATTGTGATGCTTGTGCATGCAGAGAAATAACACAGGAACATGGAGCCTGAATCAGAAACAGGAGTAAGAGCAGTTCAGTGACTGAATGCACAAGAATTCAACAGAACAAACAAAAGGAATGAGTGAGTCAGTGGTCAAAACCATGATGAGGAGTCCATAAAAGCAAATCTTAGAGCGGTGCGGGCAAGAAAAAAGTCCAATAAATGAGCAAAGTCTCACTTTGACAAACTGACTCAGCCTTAAGATTCAAGCTGTGTCCTAACTCAGGTGTTGCATCCTTCGAAGGCTGCATTTAAAAACCAAATGCATCACTGCAACGTGACAAAGCTTGTCCCATTTAGACTCCCTCAAATGTGACCCACAAATCCAGCCTTCTTTGTGTGGGCTGTAAAGGATCCGTGTGATGGATCCTTCACGGCTCGCCCTATCTCAAGATTCATTGTGCACCACGGGGTGCATTTAGCTCAGTCGTAGTCGGCACCCCATATACTGAGGCTGTAGACCTCTAGCGGCAGCTGTGGGTTCGATTCTGCCCGTATCTTCCCCCCTCAGAACTCAACTCAAGTAATGTTATTTTCACTTCAAGTCTCAACTCTGCTCCGCTCTGTTTATCTGTACAGTAAGGCTTGCAGTTTTCGTACCACGTCCAACCTTATCGAAAATATTACCCTGAACCCAAGCGCAGTCAAGTCAGGGATACAAAAAAATGTTGATCATATAGATGGGACCTCACCAGTCCAAAAGGGTGAAGTCTAGATGGCAAAGCTCACCTACACCAGTCACATCATTATCAGTAATTTTACAAAGGAGATTTCACAAATTTAGAAGCTGCTGTATTAGTTTGATGTACACGTTTGTTAAACTAATTACAGCCAGGCAAGGACTGCTGTAAGGAGCCGCCTGACTCAGCCCTTCCATCACAATGTCAGCAAACAACCTTCACATCTTCAAAAGCAGCCAGATCCAAAAAAAATTGCATCAGGCAAGGAACTAAGATGGTGATGCTGTCTCCGGAAAAAGCTATACAGCTCCATCGATCTCATGCAGGCGCAGCCGGACCCAGCGCTGCGTCCCTCACCACGTGTTGAGAGGAAGACGGCTCGTGAGAAAGACTGACGATGAGAGGTCAGGTCACGACAGGAAGATGGTTAGAGTCGAATCACCTGCAGCAGCAACTACTCTACACACGTTCTCCACAATCAACCTGATCAGGGGCGGGGCCTTCCTGAGCACCTCTGGCGTAAAGCACATCCTGCTACCAGCATCCAGATGGAGACCTGTTTTGTTCATTGTTTTATTGACTGGTTATGATTATATATATATATATATATATTTTCTGGGTGTTCGCTCTTGAACTGTGTTTATTACTGGCCAGCTTTATAATCGCAGCACTGAGCCTCAACTCTACACAATAAATTCACTGTTTTAAAGCTTCATTTCTGTATCTCCCCTCGTCTCCATCACACACTCAAACACACATTTAAACACTCACACACTATATGTATATATATATACTTATATATATATATAAGTGGAAGGTGATGCTTATCATTAAAACACACTTTTTTCATCTCCTGTGCAGGAGCTGGAGGTTGGTCTCCCCTCGTCTCAGACCGATACCAGTGGCTCGAGGTGGATCTGGGGAGGCGGACCCAAATCACAGGTGTTGCCACGCAGGGACGCTACGGCAGCTCCGATTGGCTGACGGGTTACCTGTTGATGTTTAGCGACACAGGTCACAACTGGAGACAACACCGGCAGGAAGACAGCCTAGGGGTAACAAAAAAAGAAAGAAAGAAAAATAAATTAAAGCATTACTAATTTGAAACAGCAAATATGCTTACAAAGAAATGTAATGCTGTCTGCTGCTTGGTATCCACAAAGCAGTTTTTGTGCTCAAATTAATTCAAACCAATGACTGCTTGTAAGAATAATATTTGAAAACTTCTATTAAGCTTTTGAAAATGGCTTATAGCAATGCAGCGAACACTATTTGTTGTTATTTTGATTAAAAGGTTACACATTTACATAGATATTATGTATTTTACCAGCTATGAAGACAGTCTGGGAGGCAGTGCATAAGAGAACGCAGGTTCGTTGAAATTAAAATACATCCAGCCTCACTGTCACAGACATAGTTTACATTACTTTAGGGACTGGTATCGCCTGCAGCGTAAAGCCTGCTCACCCACAGCCTTTCGCTATTCATTAATAATGGATGGAACAATGAAAGGAATCTGAGCAGGGCTCTGTCGACTGCCAAATAGTTAAACCACTGCTGACTCTGGCTGGTGCTGCTGTTAGAAAGTCTGCCTTGCACACAAAGAGTCAGAGCTTTGATTCCTGCAGCGGTGAGTGTGTCCATCACAGTCTCCAAGCAAGTCACACATGGAGCACTTGCCAGCTCCATTATAGTGAGCTAGTCTTGATAAGAGTGTCAGCTCAGCGCCTGTCACTGTGCAAGAGAAATTTGACGAGAAATGCATGTGGTGATGCTGAGTGCTTCACAGCTGAGTCACTTTCCTCTGCTTTCCTTTAGTACTTTGGTTAATTCATGTTTTAAGGTAGCACCCATTCCCATGTTTCAGCAAAGAAAGGGTTCTGGACTCAAGGAAACAAAGACAGCAAGCCATGCAGGTTCAGAAGCGGTCAAGCATCTTGCCTCTCCTTCATGGAAGACCCATCTTGTTACAAATCAGCTCTTGATTCCGATTTGACAGGGTACAACTTTCACACAGTGAAATATATAAAGTCTCTGAAGCCTGGGCGACATCCCTAAAAAGAAAGAATTGGTTGTGACTTCTGACAGCTTAAAATAGTTGATTTTACACTTGGCATGAAAGGTGATGAGCCAAGATCAGATCTCTAGATGTTTTTAAAGCTCCATATATTAGTCAGGCCAGCTTAGTCTGTCAGTTAAGGAAGAGATCTGACTGGAAAAAACAGCTGTGTTAGTCACAGCTTCTCAGCTTAGATGATCAGTCTTTCTCCATTTACTCTCCACTAATGAGTACATTTACTTTATTACCATACTTTAGTACAGTTTTACTTACACTTGGAGTGTACAGTTCCGCCCAATACCACTTGATACTTCTAATCCACTATGATTCAAAGGCAAATATTATTATGGTTTCTTTATACATGACAGATTTGTAAACTCATAAATTGTTATATAAAACCTAGTTCATCCATTCATCCATCCATCCATTTTCTTCCGCTTATCTGGGTCCGTCTAAGCTCATTTCAGCGGCTTGTACCTTATCGTGATGGAGGGGTTTGAGTGCCTGAATGATATTAGGATTTATGTTGTTGGGGGCAATTACCCCTTTTGAGTAATAAAAACAGGATCCAGTTTACATCGCCCGGATCGAGGATACCGTGGCCGCACCATGGAGCCAGGCCTGGGGGAGGGGCTCTTTGGCGAGCACCTGTTGGTTGGGCCTTCACCCATGGGGCCCGGCCGGGCACAGCCCGAAAGAGCCACATGGGTCCGTCCTCCAGTGGGCTCACCACCCGCAGGAGGAACCACGGGGATCTGGTGCGATGTGGATCAGGCGGCAGACAAAGGCGAAAGGTCTTGCCGGGCCAGTGGCTGGCTGTATTTTTACTTGTAAAGCTATATATACACTGTTTTATTGGTGCTTTTACTCAAGTGAAGAACCAGAGTACTTCTTCCATGACTGCTCTCTGACTCCTACTCATGCCTCTGCCTCCCTCGGTCTCCTTGACTGAGGTCTTGTCAGGGGAGTCTCATATTTCAGAACATACTCAGTGAAGAAAATGAGATGCCACTCTCCTCGGCCTCCTCAGCAGGAAACAGAGTCGTTTGCTGAGCTTAACGCTTCACTGCCCAGCCAGCTCAGCTCTTCAAAGCACTGAAGATGGCACTGAGATCACAATTATGCTGTGGCAAGGAAGCCAATTCCACTCCCATCACGGTCACATCAGTGCATGACACACACCCTAAAGTAGGCAGGAAAGTCACAAGTGAAGCGGATATATGTGCACAAAAACCCCAAATGCATGTGCGATTCTTTCCCCCCCCATAGATGTTAATCCACGTGTTGCTCCATGTGTGCTATTTGTGTGTCAGACACAGAATCCCACTGGATTTTCAGAGGCAGTTTATTGGGAAAATTGAGGCCATTAGTCTTATAAGAGAAGCTTGGTATGGAGACAGAATAGGTCCAAGAGTTATTGATCACTGGACAGAGAGACACAATCAGTAGTTAGGATCAATGACCTCTCAGAGCTGAAAATTTGAGAGACTGCCTCTGGATCAGCGAGGTAAGAGAGAATTTTTCCTCTGCACTCAAAATGTAAATTTCAGTTGGATAGAGAATAGAAGCTGAAAATAGAGGTCTCTAGCTTTAAGCCTCTAGGATGGTCACAAAACTTCAAAAGAGAATATATTCCCTTTATAAACAGCTTGATTTTGAATATCAAAGAACAAAAAAAATATCCTCTTTTTCTGTCAAACGTGCAATTCACTGCAAATCGTTTTCCATCAGATCTTGATTGAATCTAAAAAAGAGGACAAAACAAACACGTTGTTCTGTTGTTTCAGGCTTTTCCAGGGAACAGCAATGCAGACACGGTGGTCCAGTACAAACTGAATCAACAAGTGATAGCTCGCTACCTTCGCCTGATTCCTCTCGACTGGAACCCAACTGGGAGGATTGGACTCAGACTGGAGATATATGGATGTCGATACTGTAAGTCCGCCTGCCCGTATTTGACTGTCAGTTTTGGCTTGTACGGATTCAGAGCATCACTTTAATTGGAGCTGTGAGGTTTGAGCAAAACAACAGATTTATTTTTATCTCACAGATGCATGTGAATTCTGCTTTCACATGGATAACCTTTAATTGCTCTCACTGGTCTTTCCTACTGAATTCTGTAGCCATTAGAAACAGGAGAACATGATTTTACTTTGGTGACTGAAGAGTTTGTACATTAAGGAGCCGGCTCATTAGAAATGTTTTTTTAAGAGCGGATTAAATATAGACAATCAATACTTTCAAACAATAAAAATACTGTAATGCACTATACAATGTGACCGTTGTTTGTGTGGTTTACACTCATCGTATTTTATCAGAATTATATGAAACAAATCTCATTCTGGTGAATGCAATTCAGAGGAAATTTCTACAAATTTTGCAGAAATGCCCTCTTGAACTCAAAGATCAACTGATTATATTTTGGTGCTCAAAGGTCAAAGGTCATTGTGACCAACAAACACTTTTTTTTGTTCTTTTTTTTTGCCAGAACTCAAGAATTCATATGCTGATTATAGGAAAATGTCACAAATATCTAACAGGGAAAAAAGTTAAGGTGATGATATTTTATAACAGATAGGTCAACTTCAGTGTGACATCATGAGGTTCTGCAAAAATACTTATCTGGCCATCATTCAGCACCATAACTAAGGAGCAGAATGGAGATTGTGATTATATTTAGCACTTGGTGATACTAGTGTCTACTTTACAATTGTACTTTAAGATGGACTGATCTTCTGTGCTTGCAACATGCAATATTGTGTTGTAATGTTGTATTATGATATGTAGTCCACCACAAGCTCATTGATTTTGCTGATATTGAGCTTCAGGTGATTGTTACTATATGAGTCTGTACAGATGGATGCATATGAATACAAACTGCAACCTGATTGTTGTGTGGAGGCATGATAATTGTTTTTGTTTTTTTATTATTATTATTATTGTACTGTATTTGTATGTCTGCGGTACCTGACGTAATTTGGAACTGCTGGATTTGAAATTTTCACCTTCGTGTTCTTGAAATGAAGGCGGGATGAGTGTCTGGGAAGGATCATAGATGAGGAGGAAGACTGTCAGCATGGATGGGAGCCTTTGTTTTGAATATTTGACTTCACGTCACTAACACAGAATAAATGTGATTCTCTCACATGACGTGGAATAAAATCTTAAAAATCAGGTGTTGAGAGGTTAAGGCTATATTCAGTAACATTAGTAAGCTGCACACTTGTTTTCAACAACATATATGGTCTGATGCTTTCTTAAAAATGGTACTGAAAGGAGCAAAAATACTAAATAATAAATGTGTTATTGAAAATTAAGTGCATTTCTGTCGCTTGTATAATGAAGCTCTTCCTCCTACTTTTTCTGTTTCTGCAGCTTCTGACGTGGCTAACTTCGATGGCAGCAGCAGCCTGATTTACAGGCTGGGTGTGTGGCCAAACTGGACAGGGATGGAGGTCATCACTCTGAAGTTTAAAACCCTGAGGAATTCTGGGACGCTGCTGCATGCAGAGGGACAGAGGGATCACAGCCTCACTCTGGTGCTGGAGGAGGGACGGCTGCTCCTCTGCCACCAAGAAGGTACAACATGATTCTGCCAATATTTACTGCAGATAAGATGGGGTGAAGAATCAGATGATCTGATTCAATTTTGAGGGAACTCAGAGCAGTTATGCTTCATTCGTCTAATGCTGATTATCTCGATGCAATGTTTATTTGTTTATTCATACGTCTCTCGCAAAATCTCAGGCAAAACTAATTTTCAAGAAACTTGGGGAATTGGTTTAGTTACAGGCGTGCAGTTATTACAGATCAATACATACACACTGTATATGTTGTTAACTGACTGTGGAACATCATTTGTTGGAGGAAACATGTTTAGTCTTGTCTTAGTTTTTTCTTTGTTTTCTGTTTTCGACAGACTTTTCCCTCCTTGCCCTTCATCAGCTGTGCCTCTCTCTTCCTCGCTCTGTTTCTGTTTGACATCCTCTCTCATATTCTCTGTCTTTTGTAATCTATGATGGATGCAAGCAACATGTGTTCATTGTGAACTCTGTGAAGCACAGTGGGCCGGCACAGCGTAACATGATTCATGGCCTCTACTGATAGAGAATGGAGGGTGTGTGTGTGTGTGTGTGTGTGTGTGTGTGTGTGTGTGTGTGTGTGTGTGTGTGTGTGTGTGTGTGTGTGTAAATGAGGTTAAACCTGAAGTGCTGTATGACTGCCAGGCTGTCATATTATCGGCATATGGCAGACCTCTCATCAGTCATACCATCTGGCTGCTGGAGTCCTCTGCAGCTCTGCTCACCAACCGTTTCTCTCCTTCCTTCAGTTCTGGTTGAAGCTTTTCCTCCAATTTGAAAATGATTAAATCCCGGGAATATGTAACGAGAGAAAACCGGATTTCTTGCCCTACATTAAGTTTGATCGTAATGACAGAACTTAAAAGGCAGCTTAAAGGTATGTTAGATCAGGATGTATGATGGCACAACGTTATCTGCACATTTCACCATGAATAAATGAGGAATAACAGCAGTGCTATGGTGAAGAAGGAAAATCTGTCTCATACAGCTATTTATACAGGTTATTTCAGTTTTTTAGACATGGGAGAACTGTTCTACCACACTGCATGTTACAGCTACAAACTATGATAAATAAAACTCCACTTCACTGCTACACAGCTTCAGATTTGATTCCCCTATTACTATGTTGGGATGCATTTATGACTTCTTAAGGTAGTTGACATTAGAGATGACAGGAAATGAGATTGAAATGGGGAATAACATGAAACACGATTCCCCTGCTGGAGATGGACTGGGAATGTTATGGTGGTCAGAGTTCCCAGAGGCCATCAGGACATCCCTAAGCTGCCATTTTGAAAAAGTTGTTTGAAGAAATTGCTTCTGTGTAAAAATTACATTACATCATTTCACGGTTGGATTTGAGTATATAGATGTAGCTACAACAGTTTGAAGAACACATCCATCGTTCAGTATATACAAGAGTTTTCACTGTGGGACCACAAACACTGGGTTTCTTCAGCAGTTTCTATCAGGAAATGGAGTTTTGGCGAGCATCCAATTTTTCTGCATAGTTTATACGTCTCTTGCTGCTTCTCTCCATCCTCCGCACTTGTCTTAACCTTCCTCTGGTACTCCTTCGCTACATTCTGACAATAAGAACAGAATATTGTCCATGCCCTTAAGTTGGGAAGGGGTGGAAGGGCATTAAGTCCCTGGTGGCGTTGTCTGTCAGATTGAGAGAGGTGTTATCAGCAGAGGCCATCAGTCTGACATCAGCTCCCTGAGTGACGCCTGTCACATCACCCTGCTAGACCTGAGTCGATATTCAACAAACTGCTCAAGGAACTCTGGGTAGTCGGGAATTAAAATAAACACTGCTTGGTTTTGTAAGTGAGCAGAGATAAGAATGAGCTATGATAATCGAGTGATAGAGGAGCATCCTCTCCCTCCATGACAGCGCTGTCACTGCATGATTCCATCTCTGGCTCCCTTTGTTTTCCTGCCTGCCTGCCAGGCTGCCCCCTTTTCTCTTTTTTGCCTTTTCTGTTTTCCTCTCCCTCCATCGTTATTTATCACAGCCTTTCTCATATGTCGCCCCAATTCTGCCCTACTCCATTTTTTTTTTTTTTTTCCAGAGGCGGTTATTTGCCTTTTTCAATTGCATGCTCTTAGTCTTTCTCCACTCTCCCTCCCTCACTTAGGAGTTTGCAGTCAGCAGACATTGTAATTTAGATCAATAGCTTGGAGCGTCCGCTCTGAGCCTTGGCATGCTCCTCCCCAGTCAGCTGTTGGCTGGGGAAGAGAAGAGAAGAGAAGAGAAGAAAAGAGAAGAGAAGATTTCGATGCATTACCTCCAAAGTCCCAGTCTGTGAGCTACTCTCTGAGGCTCTCCATACTTATCTTTCCTATTTGGCAACCTGATTCCATCCGTCCCTCTTTAACTAGTCATACAAGTCGCACCATGAGGAAAACAAGATGGATGAGACAGAAGATCTAAAGATGGCTAATGATGGCTAACACTTGCAATTGGGGATATGTGTATCTTACACACAAAAATGAAGCGCTCACCCAGACCGGATGTGTTTCGGATGGACATAAATTAATGATGAATGAAAACAGACAGACATACCGGCGGACAAACAAACAGATAAATACCAGAGTGAGATGCCCTCTCTATCTCCCTGTGGTCGTTCAAGCAGTGGGAAGAAATTGGCCGGCTCATTAAGATTTATGTCCGCCATCCAAAACCACCTCATTTTCTCTCTGCTTTACATTTATCAAACTGTCAGTTTGCTATAATGTAGCGTGCCGCTTCATAATTCAGTTCAATTCTCAACCGTCACCGGGAAGCTGTAATACACAGCAGTAAATACAGGCAGGGCTCGTGAGTCCTGCTCTGGTGCATTCTGGATGAATGGCGTTAAGTATTGCTGACTAAATTAGGATGGCATCAGAGAGGCGTGCAGGACTTCCCTCTGTTTCCTCGATGATAAGGAGATACAGTGCTTGGTTTTTAGCGTGATGGAAGATTGAATATTTCAGATTTTACTTTGAAAAATCATCAGCGCTGTTGAGAAGAGATCAGTCTCTCTGGACAAAGTGTGCCGATCGGTGGGGAAAATGGAAGACAATTGATAGTAGCAATTACTGGTGATTATTTATCCACAAATCCATGGCATTCTAAGAGAACAGCTCATTCCAACTGATTTAAAAACTTTCTTGCATGTCTGGCAGGTGAATAAGTAAGTTATTTAAGTAAGTAAATGTATAAGTACAAAAGTAAATATAAAAGGAAGTAATCAGTTAATCTTTTGTTTTATAAAATGTCAAGAACACAAGTGAAAAATTACCCTATCCATTTCTTTCTTCTCCAAATTGATTGTTTCCTTCAACTAAAAGCCAGAAAAACAAAGATATTCAGTTCACTTCCACGGGAAGTAAAGGGACTGGAGCAAACATTTGATTGATTTGATTGTAGCCCCGCCCCATGATCCTGAAAAGGATAAGCAGTTATAGAAAATAGATGGATGAACATGCCTTAGCGACATGTTTTTTTCATCCAAACCTCATACCAGTGAAACCTCAGTGAAATGACCTGAAGAGACAGAGAAAGATGCAGCGGTGACATTCTTTCTATGAATATTTCTCTGCATTTTCCCTATTTTTTCCAAGTTTGTTTTATGGTGACAAGCTCAATTTCTAGCTGTGACTAAAACTGTGAATTGGTTTAGAAAAAGTACATTATTTTTAGAGCCAGGCATATAGTTCGAGCATGTGACAATGAAATACTGAAACAATTATAACAGTCTGTCTCCTGTCATTGTCATCCTTCATAAACAGATTTAGAGCCTGAGCAAAGAGGTATAATGGAGCAGCAGACAGAATATGATAAGGTGATAATTGCCCCAGGGAGCTGTCTGGAACAGTAGACTCCGTGAAAGTGGAAACTAGCACAGACTCCTCAGATTAAAGACAAGAACATTCAACATTAGTCTACTCAGTATGGATAAATCAAGCTGTTATTGCCTTGTAATGTCCTCACAGGCATGCTGGGAAAAAGACGAGAAATGAGGGAAATTAAATCTGACAGACAGTAAGGCAGCAAGAAAGGGACAGAGTTTCATGAATGAAAGTTAAGCATTTGTTTTCCATCAGATTTGTTGAATTTGTGTATCCCTCGCTCTCTGCTTCCACTTCAAGCTGTAACCAAATATATGTCGCCTCATTTTGGGAAATGCTGTTATCAACTTTCTTCTCTGAGGTGGAGCCAGGAGGTGATTGGTTTAGCTTAGCATATAGATTGGACATAAGGGGAAAACGGGTAGCATGGCTATCCACGGCTATCTTAAAGTCAACAAATGTTTGCAATACATTTCAAGTTGGTTCAGCTTCAAAACAGAAGTTCCCCTGCTCCTATGAAAATGTGAGTCAACTGAATCCATGAGTTCAATATTATATACTATATGAAATTAATGAAGAAAGATGGGATGTTTCCATCAAATTCATATGTTTTACAACTTTACGACACTTCTAAAGCTAAAAAAGATGAACACATTTTTTATTTAATCATACAATGACGTATGAAAACAACAAAATGTGGTTTCATTGTGTACTCTTTCTTGGTGAATTGCAGCTTCTCGAATGTCACAAAAACAGTTTTTATATTTGTTTGTGTACAGAATGAACAAATGAGACTAAAACATGCCAATTTGGAGGCTGAAAAGGTGCCAATGTATATTTGAACTTTGGAGGGAGCAGACAGTCCATATGCTTCCTCCAGCCTTACAGGGACTCCTCTGAAGAAACCTTAATGTCAAGTCATTGACTAAGTGGTTGCGCTTTGATTAGATTTGACTGACAGTGATGGTTCGTTGGTGATTCAAATGAAAATTATCGATTTAGGTTGACGTGGGTTTTGAAAATTCTACCAACCTTCAAACAACGTAGCTAGCCTTGGTTTATTCACACAGAAACACGAAAAAATCAAATCTTGCTCAGCTCTCATTGAATGAACATATTTAATAATAAACTTCCCCATCTCAGCTAGATTCATTGCTGTGAATCAGCTTGTCAGAGGGATGTTGGTCGCCAAGTTTTCTCTGGATGTCCAGCAGCAGAATATCCCTCCGATAATTTGTAACCATGGCAACAGGCATAAATCACAGGTGGAACAGAGAGGACACGACCCTCACATCCTGTGAAAAATAGGATTTGTCCCCCATAATATATCACTGTAAACAAAAATATGTCATATTAATAATTTTTGTAAAATTATAATTTTTTAGTAAAAGTATAATATTAGTAATATTAAAAATTAATCAAAGCACTTGAGCTGATTATTGACACTTACTAGCACACTGTTTCTAAAGATTAACCCCCCAACCACCCACAGCAGTAGTTCATGATGGAGGTCTGTCATTGGTGGATGATCCCTCCATCCCCTTTGAAGAAAATGTCCTTCATAATTAATGACTCGATGTAGCTCGCTCCTCTTGTTGTAGCTCCTCCTGTCAGCAGAAGCTCTTTTCTCTCCCAAACACGTCAGGGGATGCGGGAGACGGATCCGCCAGTTTGAACCTGCTGGTGTTTGGTCTAACATTAATTATGTCTTGCTGTCATTTTGCAGCATCATCATTTATCGCAGTGGGGCCTCCTCCCTGTGAGCACACAGATATGTCCACTCCAAAGAGAAAGGATGACCTCAGTAACCCGCTCCCTGTTTGAAACAAAGATGAAAACATTGCAACGTCCTTGTTTGTCCTTGTCAAAAATGCATGATGCATTATTGCATAGCTATCAAATGCATCCTGACCTCCCTTTCAGGTGGGATTTCTTCCTCTGGGAGACAGCTCCTTGTTTCTCTGGGAAGTCTGCTAGATGACCAGCACTGGCACCATGTAAAGCTTGAGCGACTCAGCTCTCACCTCAACCTCACCGTGGATGAAAACACTCATCAGGTTCACATACCTGCTGAGCTCAGCCACTGGGACATTCGCCAGGTGAGAGAAAGTTTGTAGTACACAAAAACACTTTCAGCCCATTCTCTCTCCAAAATATGTGGAGAGAGATCAGTGGCCCTGTGGTAGTGTAGTAGTGGTACTGGAGTACATTTTATCCTCAGGTTTATGCGTTTGTTGTACTTTGTAACATTATGAGTCCTTTACAAATAAGGTTTTTTTTAATTAAATTATTATTATTACAATTTCTATGGTATTGTATTCTTGTTTTGTCTCATTGTGCAGCTAACTCTAGGAGCTGTCCTGAGCCATGGACTACAGAAACCCATCCTGTCCAGCAGGAACTTCCATGGCTGCCTGGAAAACCTTTTGTACAATGAGCTCAACCTGATAGACCTGGCTAAAAAGAACAACCACCAGGTCTCTGTCGTGGTAAGTCATTGTGTATCAGCATCTTCAGGTGGCTTTTGAGGCTATGCTAGATTAGACCCTTAGAACCTTTTTGAGTTCTGACCCCTTTGGGAGTCTCTCCTTATTTATTCAGTACAAACATGGATGTAGTGACTAAACAGTATTAAGAAAAACTTTTAGGAACAAAACATCAGTGATCTTACAGTAAGTTACAGCTCTGTAAAACTCTATTTATACATTCAGTAGCTGTTATAGTACAACCGCTATTCCAAAAAAAATCCTCTTTCCTCTTAAAAGTCATTATTATGGTAATGGTCATTGCTACGATTATTACTTTCATCATCTACATCATCATCATCATCACCACTTTTGTTTTTACACCCGTCATCTACATCCCCATAATAATCATCATCATCTGCTTCAGAATCATCATCGATGTCATAATTTGCACATTTTAGAGTAAGAAAGCCCAAAGCTAAAATAAACACTAAAAACAAGAGTAAAGACATGAAAAAGACGAGAAATTAATGAAGCAATGAAATGAAGATGAGGGAACGAGATAAAGTGGCTCCTTCAGAGGTATCACAGAAATCATTATTTAATATGAAATTTATATTTGCCTCACATTGTACTACTTAGGAGAGCTCCTTCAATTCATTTAACACTAGCCAAATTATGTCTCACATCACATATTTCCCCCATAAGTTATCATAAAAATTAAAATCATATTAATGCCTCTTGTTTCTGACCTGACAACAACTGTTTTTCCATTATATATATTATGTTCTATTTCCTAATACCATGCTGGGATGGGTGAGACAAGCAGTGAAAGTGTGTTGCTGAAGCATCAGGTTTTCTAGCTGCTCTGATATCAATATGGTAATATAGGTGTCCTTTTCCAGAGAACCGCTGATGAGACCTCTGTGACATGCGAGTCCATGCGAGTCAGCCTCTGCAGCCAATGAATATTCATGTTTTATTATCTCTGTCATAACCATTTCTCTCTCTCGCTCTCTCTCCCTTCCCTCCTCTCTTTCTCAGGGCAATGTGACCTTTTCTTGCGCTGAGCCAGTTTCGGTCGCCGTGACGTTCACCGACTCTCAGAGTTTCCTCCAGTTGCCAGGACCGGCGTTATGGTCATCAGGGGTTGTCTCTGTGGTGCTGCAGTTCCGGACGTGGAACAAGGCAGGGCTTCTGTTCACCTTTGACCTCCCACAACAGGAGGGCACAGTCTGGCTGTACCTGAGTGAGGCCAGACTCCGTCTAGAGATCAGTAAAGCTGACAGGACCCAGCTGGAGCTCAGCACAGGTCGGTCCTGTTGTGTCATGATTTTGTCATTTTACAGAGAGGTGTGAATCTGCTTTTCATGGTTTCCACAGGTCCTTGAAATTCTTGATTTTCTTTCTTTCTTTTTTTCTCAAATTTAAAGATTTTCAAGGCATAATTGACTCATAAGTAGACATGGATCAATGAAAGTGCTCAATTTCATATATTTAGTGAAAACAGTGATTAACTTTGATCCATGTCTTCAAACTCTGCAGTGTTGGGTCCTTGAATTCCAGGGAATTAGGTCTGGAAAGTCCTTGAAATATTAGTTTTTATGTTTAACAAGGTGTGGGAACCTTCTGTCTGTGTGTTCATAAAGGCTCAGCTCTGAATGATGGTCAGTGGCACTCTGTGGAACTGAACTCCAGACAAGATCATCTGAGCATCACGGTGGACAAAGACAAAGGAGCCACCGCTCACACAAGTACCCCACTTCATCTACCTGCAGATAGTCAGCTCTTCTTCGGTGGTAAGAAGGCGTGTTTTTTCACCTTTCCTTAGCGGCTCATCTTTTATTGTTTTTCTTTTAGTCACTACAGTAAATGGCATGCATTAGTCTCTACATCCTTTTCGTGTTTGTTTTTTTCATCAATTGCCCATAAAGCACCTTGAACGGCATGCAAATCCATTGAAAGATGCTCTATAAGTAAAGTTTGTTTGATTGATTGATTGATTGAAACAGGGTGGAAGAGTGGACCACTGCAGTATGCGGTCTGTGAACGCCCCTCTAGTTTCTGTTTTTTAGGGTGTGTGTTTGTTTGAATCTTCAGCTAACAGCCTTCTCTTGTCAAATATCTTAATTGTACCACAATATATTTACCATAAAATATAGGAAAACTGCTGACATGGACATTTAGAACTGGTTAAAATTCATGGAGGTACTCGGGTAATAATTATTACCTTCAGATATCCTTTGGAGGTTTAGTGCCACCCAGAGAGGGAGGAAGTCATAAAGCTGCTTAGTTTATCCCTCTGCGCTCCCTCCACCTCCCCCTCACTCGTGTATGTTCTCCCTCCAGTATATGCTCTCCCAGCATCCAATGTTCCAAAGGTGGAGGGACATGTACACGGCATGAATGACATAAAGGCAGAAGGACAATCAAATTTAAAAAAAGACAACAGCAAGATGATTGGCTAACAATGCAGGTGTTTTGTTGTGCTGTTGGATAGATGTGACCAGCCGATCAGAAAAGGCAATGACAGCATGAGAATGCGGATGGTATTAGAACTAACTAAATATCATGTTTACTGATCATCCTACCATTAAAACAGCATCAAAACAAATAAAAACCTGTCACTCAGTTGTTGATTATCATCCGTTTCCCTCCTCAGGTTGTCCTGTTCAGGAGACCCATCTGGAGTGTAGGAATCCCTTCGAAGTGTTTCAGGGCTGTATGCGTCTGTTTGCTGTGGATAACCAACCTGTTGACCTGATCCAAGTGCAGCAAAGGCTGCTGGGAAACTACAGCCACCTGCAGATTGATATGTGCGGCATCATCGACAGGTTTGTCTCCAACCGTATCATGGAAATTATTTTCTTCTTCACATCCCACAAATGTCTCATAATTGTGCCATGCAGAAAAACATGCTCACCACTTTAATTATCGAAAGCCGCTGTTGTTAACGCAGTCGTTTTTGAGATTTGTGAAAACAGAGATAGGAATAAGTCCTCAGTTTTTGATCAATAGCATTTCGCTCCTGGTTTGGATCACATGCATGGAAATCAAAATATAATGTATTACCCAGGCACAGTTTGTTCTGCTCTCAAGACACACACATACATGGAAAAGTTTATTTCTTTACTTGTTGTCCTTTTTGAAGTCAGTTGTGAGTCAAAGTGCTGATAGAATCCGGGGACTGTAGGTGTTCTGAACCTACACTCAACAGAGCTAATTAACAAGACACCATAAATGCCACTCTATTCTCAGGAAAACAATAAACATCCAGACAAGGGAAATTATGATTTATAGGATACATTTTGTGGCACATAATTTCTTATCTGCAAATCCCATGACAAATAGAAACAAAACCAACAATTCATTGATCTACTACCAAGTATTGTCTGCATATCCACAGCATGCTTAATCCTCAAATCCTCCTATTCTTCCTGCCAAAAGCCATTTCAAGTATAACAATGAGCCTCACTTTTGCATTTTACATCTTCCTACAACTTGGCAACTGCAGCTAATTTTCATACAATTGCATTTTACTTTCAGCCTTCGATTTGGGATGCTCTGTAAAACATTGATAAGTGATTTCCAAACAAGTCTTTGACATTCACTTAAATTGAATTCAGTTCAAAGACAATACATAAGTTGTAACTCATCAGCTTCATTGATTCTTGTAAATACATGCTTATTCTGAATTTTATGCCACAAACAAGTTTCAAAGAAGTTGGGACAGGGGCAACAAAAGACTGGGAAAGTAGTGGAATGCTCAAAAACAACTCACCAGTGTTGATTTTAAAAGCCAGCATCTGTGATGGTATTGTGGTGTGTTAGTGCCCATGGCATGAGTAACTTTGCCGTCCTTAACAAAGTGCAATCCTAGACACAGACAAACACATACAATACACATTCACTACTAAAGTGATAAGGGGAGTGGAAGGGGATTATAAAACATTTCTTTTAATTCCTTTTAAACATTCCATCTTCATATTATGGGATGTTAATAAGATATTCCATCTGCTTTTACGCAAGGAAAAAAATAATATATATATATATATATATATATATATATATATATATATATATATATATATATATATATATATATATATTAGATATTGGTGCTGAGCTTCTGCTCCAAAAATGTCACTTGTAAATTCATTCTTTGGCCTTTAAATGTTTGGCAAAACCCATCGGAGAGACTCAAGAACTGATAAGAATGAAAATTCAAGACCTTTCAAGTGTTGTTGTGAAATACATATGTTTGGTTTCTTGCTGAGAGTGAAATGAGAAGATGACACCACTTTTATTCGTGTCTGTTCAATATGAAGCTGGAGCCTGGACTAGCCTAGCTTAGCATAAAGACTGGAAACAAGGGGAAACCGCTAGCTCAGGTAGCAAAATTGACCCCCCCCCCCAAAAAAAACCTCAAAAGTTCTTAATTAAGATATTTTTTCTTTAACCGGTACAAAAGTGCCAAAACAATTTATTTATGTGGTTTTGTGCCAGACTACTTATTGGCCAGGTGTGACATGCAAGTGTCTTCAATTTAATGAGTCGGTATACGTGTAATTGGGCCAATTTAATTACACAAAATCTGTTTGATTGTACTCTATTTTGTTCCTTACTGGCTATGATTGAAGGCAGGTCAAAAAGACCGTCATCGTAGAACGTACTTCTCCCCCCTGCTGACCTCTCTCCTCACTGTATGACTGTATTTTTTGATGCAAGATAGATTAAACTGTCATAAGGCAGTACTTCTGACCTTTTTGCTTCAGTCCATTCTTGGCAACTTAGTAATAAAGCTTGTCAAAACACACACACTCACATCCCCAAAGAAAAAGAAGCACAGGTCACCAAGTGTCCCTCTCTTCCTGTTGTGTCTGATTGTTTGTATGTCAGCCAGTGGATTTAAGGCTTGTCTGTTGCTCACTTAGACCACAGACTCACACATTTTACCCATCATGCTCCAGTGTCATCCCAAAGTCTCTAATGTGTGTGTGCGGGTGTGTTGTGGCAGCATATTCAGCACCAGCTGCAGAGGAAACAGAAAAGATAAAATTATATACCTCTCCTGTCTGTCTCTTTCATGCTCCTCACCAGATGGTTGTTATTTGAAGTCTTTGTATGACATCCCAGTCTACCTGTCCAGTAACGGTTTTCAGATTGAGGGAAGTGCTGCAGTGTCTTGGTTTAGGCTGGAGGCAGTAATAGAACACAATGAGACCGGATGCAAGCCCTGTCATCCAAGCTACGCTGAAGGACGCTGTCACACCACTAGAAGGTTTTAGATAAGCTACAAAGTCTCCTTGCTCACTTGATTCACCATTCCTCTGATCTAAGCTGTGGTGGTCACTTTGCATTGCAAATTGCTCCTCAAGCCAGGAGCCTTAAAAGATCTTTAAAAGTAAAAGTCATTGCAAAACTTTTAACCCCTAAATGATTTATGGTAGATTGAATAATAAAAGGCTGGAGCGCAGGTCACAGTTTGACCCAGGATTGTATGTCTGAATCTCTCTGTAATTTTCTCTCTGTGCTCCAGTTTGAGAGAAAAAAAACTCTGAAAGAGTTGCCTTCGGTAGCTGCAGAAAGAAAAGTTGAGTTTTTCCTACTTTTGCAGTGCAGTGAGAGCAGGGACAAAGTGAGTGCAATCACAGGTATTTGGCGATTCATCTTGTCTGGCTCTTACACTGAAGACAGACTATTTTCTCCAGGCGTTTGTTCCAAAGCCTGCCTGAAAGAGAAAGTAGCCTGGTAGTAAATAATAATATTTTTATATGCTAAGGGTCCAATTAATTTTCAGAGGAAGTTGGGTTTAAAGTTTCACAATTTAAATTTCACATCAAAATGTTGATGAATAATCATCTTATATATATATATATATATATATATATATATATATATATACCATCAATAGTTATACACAATAGTTTGGACAAAGTTTCCCATCCATTTGAATGGGAAACTGTGTCCAAATTTTTGACTGGTAGTGTGTATATATATATATATATATATATATATATATATATATATATATATATATATATATATATATATATATATATATATATATATATATATATATATATATATATAAAATGCATATTGAAGAGATTTATTCTTATTTAGCTTATTATGCTTTATCTTACCAAAAATGTCTGCATGATAATTATGGAGCTACATGCAATAGCCAGTTAGCTCAGCTTAGCACAGAGGCTGGAAACAGTCTGCCTAGCTCTGAGGTACCAGCACATCTAAATAGCCAGTAATTCAAATTTCATGTCTTATTTATATAAGTGGAGAAATACAGTACTTGACGGTCATTTGTATTACCTTTTAATGATCACACTTATCTATGAAAATGGCTTCAGCAGTAACAGAGCCGTTCATCCATGGCTGTTTTTTTGCTATGGTTTGAACACAGACTCGCTTAAAGTCTCTCTACCGTCTACCCGCAGTTCCCTGACCTCATTTCGTTAGGTTCACTGTCCAAATACATTTGATATTCAGCCATTGCTGCCACCTTTCTTCATCCATCCTTCCCTCCATCACCCCAGCCCTCTGTCTCATCTCTTCCTTATCATCCTCACCGCTTCGGTCTCTCCCTCCATCCTGCGCCACACGATTCCTAAATCCTCTTAAGGCACCTTTTTTCTTTTGATTTTGTGTGTGTGTGTTTACACGCTTTCTTGTCCTTCCATCACCTTTGTGAGTTTTAGACCTTGAGAGCAAGGACACTTGAGTTAAAGGGTAACTTCAGTATTAGTAACCTATTTTTAATCCTGTTTCCCAATTTTCTGTGTCTAAATGGATTTGAATAGATTAAATTGATTATTGAGGGATGTGAATCTGTAAAATTGGCAGAAATTAAATCCCCGCAGGCAATGTGCAACAGTGTCCATTTAAAGGGCTTGTTTTAGCACTGACAGGCTTACTTTTTTTAAATTAATTTTGTTCAATAAATGTAATCTTTTATTATTGCAATATTTTCTATTTCATATTTATGATTCTCATATTACTATATTTAATACTAAGCACCAAAATGCCAAGGCAAATTCCTTGTTTGTGAAAGCTATTTGGAAATATGTTGTATGTTCCGGTTTCTCCTACTGGAATAGATGTTACTGTATTTGTGTGACTAACCCAATTCTGTTATTTCATTTATTTTAACATCAAACTTGCTGGGATTGTACATTACTGTGCCTTTTTATAGATTACTGCGAATATAAATTAGCTTATTAGTATTTAACTAACTGCACTGGGTCCTAGCTAAATACTTACATAGATTAAACTGTTTTGCAGCTGACTTCCTAATGTTGTAGGCTCTCAAAAAGAAATGGTCCTACTCACTACTAATAGCACCACTTCAACCACCTCAAATATTCTCTCACCATGTGGGAAACTCTGTGAGCTTCATCTACCAGACTGAATGCATGAGTAACTTTGCTGTCGTGGTTCCATGTTGTGTTGGGATTTTGAAATTGCGAACACAGAACAGAGTGGGTTTTGTACAGCATTTGCAAGAGCTAATAAATGAGTTAATTGATTAAATACACACACAAAAAAAACAGGATCTCATGGGTTCCTCTTTAAAGTTTGTCTGTGTAAATGGAAAAAGAGTTTCATTAGAAGCTGTTTATAAATGTGTCCCGTCTGCATCTGAGGAGAAAGCAGATCAGCAGATTGGAGATTAAGGAAAGAATTATGATTCCGCTTCTTGAAAAATGTGTTTCTGTTGTGGCTCAAAACATGAAAACAAATTTTAAAATTAGACTTTGTTTTTTTAGACACTGGTTGGGTTGGATTTCAGTTGGGGGTTTTTTTCCTCTGGCTGATTGCTTGTCAACAGGACTAACAAATGGATTTTTTCAGCACAGCACATACCTGTGCTCCACTTGACATGAAAAGAAAGACTTGTGACACTGTCTTTGAAAAGGCTGAAAGCTTTTTGTGTAAAGACTTGCTTCTATTCAGGTCCCTCCCACACACCTGGTCATGAGAGCAGTCAGGTGCGCTGAGGGCCTGTTGTTTCTTTTCATATCAACATCCTTGATAAACTTTTAAAAGACAACTTTTGACGGACGCAAAGATTCTCTCTGTGTCTGTATGTGTGTCTCTGTCTCTCTCAGGTGCTCTCCCAGTCACTGTGAGCATGGAGGTAGATGCACTCAGTCATGGAGCACTTTCCACTGCAACTGTTCCAACAGCGGCTACAGGGGAGCCACCTGCCACAGCTGTAAGCAACCAGCAACAGGGCATCTGCAGGTCTTTAAATGCTTGATGCCTCAAATGATGACAACAGAACTTATTTAAATGCAGTATTGAAAAGTGGGAAGGACAGGTTTTAATCAAAGTACACTCTTATGGGATTACACACGAAGACGATTTACTTAAAGCTGCATCAATTGATTTGAAAATTTAAATATTATTGCCATATAAAATGTTTGAATATGTTAGCAAACAGTTGCCTATTAGCATTTTGAGCAGAGATGAAACTTTCAGACATTTATTTTTCTTTCTATTTTGTAGTTGTAGACAATATTCACTTTGTTTTAACTCTTTTTTTTGTTACCGCCAACTCCAGATGTAAATATCTGACTTTTTTATTTGCTAAATACTCAACTATGTTCACCAGATAGTAGCCGACCTTGTCTGTTTGGTTCTAGGCAGGTAGTGTCCAGTGGGTTCAGCAGGCCTTTTCTGCCTAAAACAGTGAGAGTGAACCAAACCTGTAAATATGCATGCATCAAAACCGAAATAATTAGCTTAAAGAGGCTAAAACAGGCGACTTTGGTGATAATTTTCTGTGGAGTTTGTGAGTATGAGTAGTATATGAAGTTCATTAATGAGGTACTGGATAAAATATGGGATATTCAATTGTACATATAGGCTTTAAATCCTTCAAACTCTGCTTTCTTTATTCAATTTACTTCACAAATTACATAATAATGAAAAAGTATTAAAAAGAAGACATTTGAAAAACAATATAGAATTTGTGTTAGAGCTTGCACCTCTAATGAGAGGGTAAAATGATGGTTACATTACAAAAATATACTAAATTACCATCCATTAAAAGCTCATAGTAATAAAATATTACTTTTATGAGCTTTTGATTATGTTGGAAACATATTTTGCTCTATTTTGCTGTTTGAAATAATTAGATTGAGATTTTCATTATGCTGAAGATAGGAATCTTAGGTTTAATTTGTTTGTCTTGAATATCACAATATGATAATGCACACAAGCTCATCTTTCTCCATTCTTGTCTCTTGGTGAAACATTTGATGTTCAGCTGGATAAGCATCAAACAAATTGTGAATTAAGCCTTTGATTGATAGAGAATTAGAGAATAAGATTAATGCAGTATTCCACACATGTTCTCATTGCATCTGATTTAATAACATTTACCCCCCCATGCCCCCAGACACTTATTTTTTTTCCTCCATTGTATTTGAACTTTAATTAGCCACGTTCATTCGGGAATAGACTAAACAGATTGGTGGTACTTCATTACGCTGAATAGATTAGAGTTTTGTTTGATTTTAAAGTCTTTAAAAAGGTTTATTTTTGGTTTATAGATACCAGCAGTCGGCCCACTCTCTGGTCTTCTTGCTTATTTATTATTTTTGTTGATTTTAAATTGCTGTGCATATTTATGTGATGTGTGTTTTTGTATGTGTGTGTCTAACTATAATCCTCTAGTCCGTAAAATGATGTGACTGCCTGCCATTCACGTCAGTCACATTGGAAATGATGGACAGAGTCCTTGATTGGATGTTAAGTCCAGTATTATTCTGTTCTGGTCATTTTTTTTTAAAAATTTCACCTCCGCCAAGGAGGTTATGTTGACACTAGCAGCTGTTTGTTTGTTTGTTTGTTTGTCTGCCTGTTAGCAAGATTACACACAATGCTGCTTGATGGATTTTCACGAAAGTCGGTGAGAAGTTTGGGCATGTGGATCCGGATAAACGGATGGATTCGGGAATTTTCCACTGTTTTGAACATTAAAACATTTTTTATTTTATTTTATTTTGTTATTACACATAGGGGTGGGGCATATGCAAAGGAAGAAACCATCACATTTTGTAGTGGATCCAGAAAAAGGGGCAGACCCATCAATTTTTTT
The DNA here is from genome assembly GCA_037577475.1 of Chaunax sp. Z400. Lineage (NCBI taxonomy): Eukaryota > Metazoa > Chordata > Actinopteri > Lophiiformes > Chaunacidae > Chaunax > Chaunax sp. Z400. Next base: position 25,204,272 of record CM075188.1, read on the forward strand.
CTCTTATTTAACAATGTGAGATTTATCGATTACACATAAACGACTTAGATGGATGGATTTTCATGAAATGTGTTATGTTAGGTTAATACTTGGAATTTAAATCAGGGTTATAATTCATTAAAAAGAGACTGTTGGGACTTGGCAGAGTTTTACACGGTACTGAGTGCCCTTCTAGCTTTTTTTTTTTTTTCTGAGAGAGAGAAGCCAAACCAAATGTCTAATGTCAAAGAAATGTCTAAATTCAACACCTACCACTGCATTGGCCTCAGGTGTGTTAACTGCATACTACCTAGACATAGTCAATGAACTGCTTGAACATGCAGAAATTTAATATTCAAACTTTTATTGCAGAGGGTTATTTGGAGGAAAGAAAAAGGAAAAGTTATTCACTGAACTTTTTTCATTGTGAGGTGAAACTACATGCCCACACAGCTTCCTATATTTATCTTTGTGAGTGGCTACAAAATATATTCAACAGTTTTCTTCTAATCATTTCAAATATGACAAGGTAGAATCAAAGACCTTTTGTTCACTTTAGAATAAAAAGTAAAATCATTCCCTCCCCCATGTGCTATCAGAAAAAAATATAGAAATGGAAATAAGAGGAGGAGCCTTGAAAGAAGATAAAAACCAAACCAGAAACAAGGACTGGAAGGAGTCACATAGTGAAAAATATAAATAGAGAATGAGGATAGGAGCAAGAGAAAGGCATGAAAGAGTAAAGAAACCTTCCTCAAGTTCTATCAAGAGACTATATCTGAATAATTCTTTGACAGGAGAACGGGAAAAAAAACATGTTATACAATGTGGGAAATTAGCTTCTATTCATAAATTGACTCCAGTGACTTATTTCCTTGCACTTGAGTGTAAGTCTGTGTGTGTGTGTGTGTGTGTGTGTGTGTGTGTGTGTGTGTGTGTGTGTGTGTGTGTGTGTGTGTGTGTGTGTGTGTGTGTGTGTGTGTGTGTGTGTGTGTGTGCCTTATATATTTTTTAATTGTTCAATGTCGTTTTTAATTGTTAATCTCATTCTTTGCTCCTTTTTTTCTAAATGTATGTAGATTCCAGCTTTGCTCTGGCACACCGAAAATGTAGTCAGATATATTCCAATAGAGCTTTGCTACAGAGCAAGCAGTTATAATTGTGGAAAGTGGTTCAGTAGTTTTTGCATAATTAGGGGATATTTCAAAAAACAACCTCACAATTTAAGCGGTGGAGGGGGGGGGGATCCTGCCCCTCCTGTTGACCATATTTAGTGGAAATTCATCCATTAGTTTTTGCATAATCCTGCTCATAAACCAACAAACAAACGGTCAGGGGTGAAAACAAATATTTGTGTGAGATCCATCAATTTTGGATAAAGTGAATTTTTGAGAGAATCTATTTGGACCTTTCTGATCTTGCTGGGGAACATAATCCTCCCCGTCTTGCTAATCTCTTTGTTTATGTTTGCATTTATCTGATGCTCTAATAATATGTTGGAGGGCTGCTTTGTCAAACAGATGCATTGCTGTTCAGATTCAGTCTTTTCTACAAAATGATGGTAAAATCGGCGATAATAAACGATCAGTTCCTTAGAATGGAGGATAGTAGTCCTAAACTTCTTTCTTCTGTCTTCTTATTTATTTCAGAGCTGGTTCTTGACATACCACAGTAGCAGGTCATGTTACAATAACATTTGGTAATACAGCAAATGCTAGTTTTAATGCAGGGTACTGTAGGATGGTTATTAAAGTGTTATTGTTGTTGATATCCTGTTATTACATTGTCTTTTATAGCGATATACGAACAGTCATGTGAGGCATACAAACACAAAGGCAACATATCAGGACATTATCACATAGACGTGGACGGGAGTGGACCAATCAAATCCCAGCTCATCTACTGTAATATGACAGGTAACACTCAAAGAAACACATCTACACACACGTGGACGTACAGCCTCTAGTATATCACACATTTTGACTCTTAATTTGGTTTAAGGTGGAGTTTTTAAATCATGAAAGTGTCAAATAAATTGTTTTTAAATATAAATGTGCTTTCTTCATTGTCCCTTTGTCTCTGCTAACAGAGGACAGGGCGTGGATGGTGATCCAACACAATAACACAGAGCTGACCACAGTGTATTGGTCCCCTGATACAAACCCTCATTTAGTCCACTTTGACTATGCTTCTGGAGCGGACCAGTTGGCAGCCATCATCAGCCAATCAGAGCACTGTGAGCAGGAATTGTCCTATTACTGTAGGAAGTCCCGCCTCCTCAACACACCAGGTAAGGCTTAAGCTCCATGTTTTGTTCTTGTTGTGTTATCTGAGTGTGTTTGATTGTGTTTGACATGAAGCCAGATGGTGTAGTGCAGCGATGTTCTTAAAAGGCAGGAGAAAAGTAATTTGCAAAGCAAACTTTTCTGCATCTGAAGGATCTATACCTGGAACAAGAGAGGAGTGATGTGAATTGCTGATTTAGTCAATTTAGCAACTAATTAAAGCATCAATTACTTTTTCTCCTCCTCACTCCACTGCAGCAGCCAGAAATTAATTCAGTTTTCCCTTTGATTTAAATACACACAAAACTGTCTTTGTACCACAAACTTTATGTTTGTCTCCTTGCCAGAAGAATCTAACGTCTTCTTACCTTCACTCAAGGAGAAAATTGAAAACTTCAGTTTCAATTTGCACTGCAGAAAGTATATGCCCATCTCGTGTTTGCCTTTGAAGCATCACTCTGTACACTCCAAAGCCTACTCATGAGAACGCTCGTGTGTGTGAGAGAGAGAGAGAGAGAGAGAGAGAGAGAGAGAGAGGTGTTTTGATTCAGTGGCTGGTCATTATCGGTCCAATTTTTAGCAGGAAAAACAGCAGTGATACATGTTTAAGGCTGGGCAGCAAGGCTGTGGGAAGCAGCGGCAGAACGGGGTTGGTTTGTGTTGACATCCTGAAGAGATGGAAGTTATTAGACGACCAGATGAGAAAGGACAAGGAAGGAAAAAGACAGGGAGATCCACCTGTGTCCCATTCGATATGAAAGTCAAGTCTTACCTCTTCATTTCTGTTTTGCAGTGACTTCCCTGAAGCAATACAGACTCAGTGGTTAATGGTGTGTATTTGTGTGTGTGTTTCAGAGGGGGCCCCGTTCAGCTGGTGGGTGGGAGGTTCGGGTCCAGGGCGGGCCCAGACGTACTGGGGCGGGGCCCAGCCAGCCAGCGGTCAGTGTGCCTGTGGTCTGCAGGACAACTGTCTAGATCCAAAGTACTACTGCAACTGTGATGCTGACTACGACCAATGGTAGTCTACGCTCTTATGCTCCTCTGTTGTTGTTTGAGTTTTGAAGGTGCTGTGTTTTCTGTTTCCTCTTTTATTTTGAAAGTTATTTTCTCCATGTTGTCTCTTTTGTTGTACACTTCCTGTCTTTGTCTGCTTTACCTCCGTTGAGATTGTTCATTGCTTTCACCTGTGTTCAGTCCTCACCTATTCCCCATCTCTCCTCGTGACCCCTGTGTGTTTAGTCTGTATGATTTCTGGCCTTCACTGTCAGGTCATCTGTGTTCTTTGCATGTTCTTCATTGTTGTTTCCCCTGCGTATGTTTATGATTCTATGATTTTACTTTTGTTTTACTCTGCCTGCCTTTTTGCATTCGACTGTTACCTCCAGTTTGCTGATGCCCTTTGCCTTTGTTAAGGATTTTGCCTTCAAGTTTTTGGACTGTTTGTTTTTTTCATGAAATCCCTGAATTGCACCTCCTGTTTTTTGTTGTCTGCATTTGGGTCTTGGATTTCATACAAAAGGCTGTGTTTGAATAGTCATTCACACAGTTTTTATAGTATTATTTATAGCACCATTCAAACCCATGGTTAGTTTAGTTTTGAAAGTTACCATGGAGACATCTATGCCCCCTTCAGGATGAAATGTAATCACTTTGTTGATGCTTTCACTTTTCATCATTGCCACCATCCGGTAAAAAATCCAACATGGAAGATAATTTATGACTAATAACTAGTTCCATCAGCCTCTGCTACAAATGTTTAGCATGCTAAGATACTAAATGAAGATGATGTTAAGATGGTACATCATCACGAAACTGCATTTGTAGCATGCTACAAAATGATCATGTCATAAATGATTTGGTTGGACCAGCTTTGAAAAGAAAATATATTTAAATGTCCAATAAAACACTAGTGTGTAAGTGTGTAATGTCTTCTTTAAAGATGTCTATCACTGAGTGGCTTTAATGAAATGATTCAATGAAATCATTTTAGGAGCTCAAATTAAGCCATGAATACCTTTCAGTGTTTACACAGTGTTTATTCAGCCATGCTGAACAGAAATAAGCCATTAGACATGCAGGATGAATCCTAAGATATTTAAACATCCCTCCCCGTTTTTTATCCAATCCTGCATTAAATATCTTTTATCCAAGCTGTAAGCAATTTCGTATTTAGGTCACCTCCTGCAACCAACTCTGCAGTTAGACCCATTTTCCCATCTTGTGACCAACGCTGCTTTTGTCTGCATAGCCGAAGGTCCTTCTTTCTATTATCTCCCTGCCTTAATCTGGGCGACTTCAACTCTATTTTTGTAGACTTTCTCCTGCCATCAGTAGCTCAACAGATTCAACGGTGCACCTTCAGGCCTGGGTTTATTTTTTGACACAATGTCCTAGCCGCAGAGCTGAGTTTTTGAATTTGAAACGTGGCGAATGTGCAGTTGAATCACACAGCCTACGTTCACTTGGAAAACGGTTACACAAAACATCGGCTGCGTCGTGTTGCATCAGATGAAATTCTCGTCTGGCTTCGAATGTCTACCTGTAAACCTCAGAAAACAAACACAAGACAGAGATCAAGTGTTGGTCATCCAAATACAGCGTGTCTAACTTTTTCTAACACAGTTTGAGCTCAGGTTAGATTGAGTTTTACACTCCTGCTGTCAGCATCACCTTTCTCCTTCTTTTGCCCTTTGTTTTTCTCCTTATTCTTTTCCCCTTCTTCTTCATTTTTTTTATTTATTCCTCAACCTCCTCCTTGTCCTCATTCTTCTCCGCCTTCTTCTCCAGTCCCTTTTCCTCCTTGTCCTTATCCTTCTCCTCCTCATTCTACTTCCCCCTTTTTTTCTTCCTCCTCCATCTTGCCTTTCTCCTCCTCCTTCCTCCGTTTGTTTCCCTTTTTCTCAACCTCCTCCTTCTTGTGACTCTCCTCCTCCTCCTCCTCCTCTTCCCTCTCCTTCAACTCCTTTTCCATATCCCTTTTCCTCCTCCTCCTCCTGCAGGGCTAATGACTCAGGTCTGCTCACCCATAAGGAGACGCTCCCAGTCAGGTCTCTGGTGCTGGGAGACATCCAGCGGCCGGGGTCAGAGGCTGCCTACAGGGTGGGACCCCTCCGTTGCCATGGAGACAGTAAGTCCATTACGCCAGTGTTCACTTGTGTTTTTTTCCATTTGAACCTCACTGCCAGTAGCCATGTAGCCATGTAAAAAATGGGCTACAGCTAATTACACATACATTATTAGCAGACCAGCAGCTAAAATATGACTCCCTTTATGCTCTTTAACAACAACTTCTAATGAAAGGATATGTAATTAACTAACCCAAGTGATGTATTTTACCTTGTTTTAATTGCCTCTTAATTTCAGCCCTCAATTTAATGAAAAAAATAAATGCCTTGAGAGAGATAAATCACCATAAATGAGATAGCCTAAGTGCAGTTATGCCTTTAATCTTGGCTAATTAGCCGAACAGTTGCTTCATTTGTTCATAACAAAATTTCCATTATGCAGGCAACATAATGATTTGCTTTGTTCACCTTAATACATCACCTTTTTGAATAAAAAAAAACAAAAAAAAATCCCAAAAAGTAATGAAGGATATGAAACATTTAGAAGTGAGGCCTTTGTTTGTGTCCTAGACAACTTATGGAACGCTGCGTTTTTTGAGAAGGAGACATCTTACCTTCACTTTCCCACCTTCCATGGAGAGCTGAATGCAGACATCTCCTTTCTGTTTAAAACGCCATCCTCCTCTGGGGTCTTCCTGGAAAATCTGGGCATCAAGGACTTCATCCGTATCGAACTCAGCTGTAAGTGAGACCTCAACAATGTTGTAATATGTTTTTTCTTTTGGGTGACTGCCCACCCCAGAAAAAAAGCATATCATCAACCAATTTGACACTAGAACTCTGTTTTTACATTTATCTCCAGGAAAAGAAACATTTCTCTGTGCTCTCCTTAAATCTGATGTATGTACAAAGATTTTGTGACATCGCAACTAGTGTGGAAGCCACTCATGGTTAACTACGAAACTGGAAACTTCCAGATCCAAGATGTCATACTCTGGAGCCAAACTGAGGGAAACATTTTTCCAATGAACAGATAGAGAAAAATACCTGTGTTTTTATCCAAGTCTGTCACATTTTCAAGACTAAATAAAATATGGCAAGAAAACACATGTATTTAAAAAACAATACCTTTCTTAAGGCTCTTCTTCTTACCTCTGCTGTAGACTGTTCCTCATTAGTTGGATGGATTTCACATGTTTAACTCAGAACGGCAGAAAACTGAGGCAACTGATGGATCTGAATGTGACATTTTATTTCTTGTCTTCGATGAGCAAAGTCCTTTCTGTCATTCATGAATAAATTAAACATAACACATCACAGGTTTAACAGTGTCAACATCATGACAGACAGTGGCATGATGTGTTGTTTAAAGTGCTTTTCTCTGTGAAAAGATGAAGCACTCTGGAAGTCATACAAGGGATTTGCAGCGTCTCACTCATCAGAGGACACAATTATCTCAAAGTGTCAGGGAGGGTTTGTCATTCCCAAATGTTTCCCACCCAGTGTGTGTTTATAACAGTGTTTACAACAATGTTTTGGCCTTCCACTCCAGCCTCCTCGGAGGTCATCTTCTCTTTTGACGTGGGAAACGGGCCGCTGGAGGTGCGAGTAAAGACAAGCATTCTGCTGAATGATGACAGGTGGCACAGCGTGCGAGCCGAGCGAAACGTGAAGGAGGCGTCGCTGCGTGTCGACGAGTTCCCTGCCGCCACGCAGGAGGCTCCCGTTGATGGACACATTCATCTGCAGCTCAACAGCCAGTTATTCATAGGTGAGGAGCAAGAGTGTGGATTTGCATGTGTGTGTGTGTTTCCAAAACGCCTTAAATGTTGAATGTGGGGGGAAATTCAAAGTGAGGGAATTTAAAAGGCTTAGAAGTGAGTCAGGGTTATTTTAAGGTTATATTAAGGATTAAGATTAGGCATGCAGCAGAGAGAGTTATGGTGTCTGAACACCTCATTAGCAGCTGAGTGCTGGTGATAATTGCTAACACATCTTATCCTTTCTTATCTCAGGCTGCGACTCTAACAACACACGCACACTCTTGCAGACAAGCATGCTAAAGTGTCCACAAGAACACACAATGGCCTACTGAGAAAAACATATTTTTTTAGTAGACTATCGTCTCTTTTTGTTGACTCATCCTGAAGAAGGCACCCATTCAGAAATCTTGTGGGCATTTTTTCCTTTCATACAGTAAAAACTGCCATTTCTGCTCACTTTGCCTTTCAGTTCATTCTAGAGAAAAGTTTTGCAATGCAGCAATAAAAGTTTTGCTACGCACCACAGAAGTCCCACATGAGCAGCCGCTGGAGCTGCAGGAAACCAGGCGGCTGCATATGTCTCATGAAAATAAATCTCATCCTTGGGCCCCCTATATAATCCAAGTGGCCAGAGGTGCTCAGAAAGTGGTGAGAGGTGCTAACAAGTGCTGCTGATATTGAGAGGAAAAAAAATCTGCGGTGCTATAGTGGAAGTGGGAGATGCTGAGTCCAAGCTTTCTAAACACTGAAAAATAAATTATGAATAATCTGGTGTACTGATAGAATGGCTGATTTTTTTTAAAGGTTTTTTTATTATGCGTAAAGCCTGTAAATCTGCCTCCATGTCTTACAAGCCATCTTGACATGTTGATTTGAAAATGACACAATAACCGCACAAAAACAGACACATGAGCAACTCATTAAAGGCAAAATTGTGTTTAGCCAGACAATTCTTTAGCTCTTATATCGACAAACAGGTGAGTAAGGTCATCATATTTTGACGTCACTACCTTGTCTACCGTCAAATCCACTCATTCCTGCTGAAAACATGACGTAAAGCAGGTCAAAGGTATTTATTTTTGCTTTTTATATCAGTATTCTTTCTATTTCGGGTCAGGTGATACAAAACACAATCAAAGTTAAACCAAAGTAAACAAATACAAAAATGACAAAAAAATAAATAAAAATAAATAATTATAAAGGCAAAGTAGCAATTTTTGCACCTATTTTCATAACTTTAGACCCTTCCTGATCCAAATAAGACTCCATTGGGGAGCAATCTCTCACAAAATCTTCGAGGGAATCTCTTAACATATGTGAGAGTCTTTCCAATGAAAATATGGACAGAAGTTTTTCATACCATTCATATCTGGAGGTTCGTCATCCAACCACCTTTGGGGAATTGTTAAATGCACAACATAAAGAAAGATTCTAAGAATATACCTATACCTGTGTTTATGGTTAGAATACGATCCCAGGATAAAATTAAAGGCTTTGTTTTGCTTTTCATATACAGCTAAAGGATTCCCTATGATTGCCGATCTGTGTTTTTAGTAAATGTTAGTCAATCGGGAAGAAATCAGGACTGTTTCTACCTGCGGACCATTTCAAATGTGCTTCAGTGAGTATTTATGAGAACAGGATGGTGTATGTGGGATTGACACACAATCAGAAAAGGATTAGACAGCAATGGAGTTCTTGGCACAAAGTAATATATATCAGGTTTTATCTACAGTACTTGGATCAATGCATTGTTTTTTAAAGCTTTGTTGACAATAAAAAATATTAGAATGCCACTAGCTGCAACATTTTTCCTGGTTTAAGAACTGTATATTTTGTACTGTGACAGATGCAGTAATTTGAATGTATCATAAACTGTTGTGATTAAAAGAATAGACTGAGTTATTTTAAAGATCTCAGGCCTCTTAAAAAACCCAGTTTAACAACCCCACTGTTCTGTTCTGCACTCAACTTCAGTTTAAACTCCACAACTTCGCTTAATCTCTTCCACAAACTTCCATAATTCTGTGCAACCTCTCGCTCCTATCTGTCGAACTGTGTTAGAGGGGATGAAAATCCCATCTTGTATTATGATGAGTTATCTTTCTGCAAATATTATGGACATTTTTTTTTTCCATTTGTAAACAAACATTTGGAGGAGAAAATCAACCAACAGATAATAATGAGATTGGAGAGATGCAGAGAGATGGAGGCGCACATTGATTGGCTGGCTGTGTTCAACTAATAATCCTCTCTCAACAGAAAGAAGTGACCATGAGTTGTTCGTGTATTTGAATGGAAATGTGATGGGATTATGAGATTGACTGCTGTGGGAGAGGTGTTTGTCTTTGACTTGATTTACAGCAAAGTAATATTCATTTGGGCGTCTCTGCTCTTGTTTTGGAAAGTGACGTGACGTGTGCTTCAGAAGTAGTTATTGTTAATCCATAATATTGCCAACCTCCCTTCTATGAAATCATAATTCAGAATACTGCAGAGACATCTACATGTCTATGAATAGTGTGTCCCATTTGGAACGTATAAATTTACCTCGTATGACTTAAGACAGGATATTCCATAGTTTGAATTAATAAGCCTAATATCACTTTGGGAGAATATATATGACACAAAGTTATTCTGGTTCAACATTTATTACCTAGGAAGGAATTGATTTTGTATAAAGATTAGCCTAATATTAGTTAAAGTAATAGTCTTTTCATATGAATAAGTTATTATACTGTCTGCGTTGGCTGATGTGGACAGATGTGTTTGTTTATGGCCTGCTTTAGTTCATTGTGTAGAAAATATGTGGCCAAATACAGAGCCCAGGGATGGAAGTAACAAATTATATTCACTCTTATTGTTAAAAAAAAAAAGAAGCAATTTATGCTGTCACAGATGGTGTAGATGGTTGGACCCAAGATGCAAACCCCGAGGCTAGATTTGAGTTCAAACAATGAATATTTATAAATACAGGGATGAGGGAGTGATGACTTGAAAAACTTTTTTTTTTTAAATAGGCTTTAGTGTAACACTGTGAGGCGAGGATGACTGCCGGCGTGATTCCACTTTGATCTGGCAATAACCTGGTGAGGAGTGGTTGCAGAGCCGGGGTATTTGTACTGCTTAGATTGTGGGATTGAAGGCAGGAGTAGAGATTGAGCCGGCAGTCAATTGTGCGTGGCCACGCCCATGGTTGCATGATACGCACCAGCAAGGAGAGAGAAAGAGGGGAGGGTAGAGAAAACAATGGACAAAACACATACAGGGCAAAAAAAAACAAGGAGTCATGGCCAAGCTGTGACATTATGCAGCTGGTAAACTCTTAGTAGTATACCTAAATGTGCTCAAGCATTTTGTATTTGAATTATTGTGCATTGCTACTTTTCAAATTGCATTTGTTTGGGAGTAGAAAAGTCCCGTGATAAAAGTCCTGATAAACTGTGACTGAATGAAACAAAAGCATGTCACTGCAGCAGAGAAGAAACTGTGACACTGTGCATCCAGACTCTGGAAAACATTTTAATATTCAGTGTCAGGGGGATGCAAGGTGTTGAACCCAGACTGGATATAATGCATTATACATACATACATAGCACTATTTGGCATGTTAAGAAACTAAACTCAAACACACTTGTCATGTTGAATAACTGATTTTATTTCATTGTAGCTTAATAATGCTTTGTTGCACCACAGACTTTGTTTAATTGTCTGAGTTTTGTCCTGTTTTCTGATTACTTTTAGTTAAGGATACACTGAGGAAGGTGGCTGTATATTCATAATTAATAATTAGGTGTTTTAAGGTCGGGCAGCAGAAGGAGACTATAGTGCTTTGTAATATAGTGATATAAAAAGCTGCTCTGTTGAACATTTGAAGCTTTCCCAGACCCGAACTGTGAGAGTAACACAAATCCCATCTGTGACAATATAATGTGACAACAACCCTGCCATGTATGGATATAAAAATTGTCAGCTTGGAACTCCAGGAGAAACATAATTTTGCCAAGGCTAAACTCTAGGAACAGCGTGAGTTCGCATTAGTAAATTACAATCATAATTGTCAGGTGAAAGGATGATGTAATTCTTCCTCTTGCCTGTTAGTGGAATGGAAGAATTTCAGACACCAGGTGGCTCATCAGCCGTGCAATTAGCCAATCAACATCCACTGCAGTGACATAAACAGTGTTTACATCTCAGAATCCTGCAGAGCAGACGTGGCCTTTGTTGAGCTGCAGAGACAACATGTGGTTGTGGAGTATAACAACCTGCAGTCACATAGAGACAGAATGAAATGAGGAGTGTGACCATTTTTGCCAGTTTTCAACCAAATTTGGATACTCCTTGCTTTTGACCAGCCTGTGAGAATTTTCACTCAATGAAAAGTTACACTTAAGTGGTTGGCACTGTTGCGTTTGATGTGGACTTTGCATGTTCTCTCTGTGTCTTTGTGAGTTCCTTCTGGGTGCTGCTGTTTCCTCCCACAGTCATGCAATATAGGTGAATGGGTGACTTGAAATTGCCCATTGGTGTGAATGCAAGCATGATTGATTGTTTGTCTCTCTATATCTTGGCCCTGTAATGAATGGGCGACATGTCCAGGGTGTACCCAGCCTCTCCTCCATTGCTCATCCAGGATAGGCTCTAGCCCCCATGCAACTCTGCAAAGGATACAGTTATGAAAAATGGATAGATGTCTTTACAGATAGATAGTTTAGATGATGTTTCTGTCAATTTGGATTGTAAAACAGAAGTCAGAAGGAACATAATGTGGAGGCTCTAGAACAAAAGGAGGACTGTGCAGATTTTAAGATGTGATACAATCAAATCCAACTCAACTCAAAGAGAAAGTCAGTACTAGTATATCATGTGTAAAGTAGGTGTTTTTGTTGACAGGAGGCACTGCGTCCAGACAGAAAGGGTTTCTTGGGTGCATCCGCGCTCTGCAGCTGAATGGCGTCACCCTGGACCTGGAGGAGAGGGCGAAGATCACCCCAGGGGTCCAACCTGGATGCCCTGGACACTGCAGCAGCTACGGCTCACTCTGCCAGAATCAGGGCCACTGTGTGGAGAGAGCCAGTGGTTTCTCCTGTGACTGTGGCCAGTCAGCCTACACTGGATCCTTTTGTCATGAAGGTATTCAAAAACACACTGCCAGTAAATACACAGATCCAAAGACTAGAACACTGGTAGCATTGATGTACTGTACCTTAGAAATAAATTTTAATATCAATAAAGGAGAGCTTTGCTACTATTCTCAGTCTTCAATTCACAAAGGCTTTTAAAGTTACCAGTAAAATGAACATTTACCCGTGATAAAGAACTTCACATCTTTAAAAGTTTACTAGATGAAATCCAACACCCTCCAGACAAATCCAATTATATTTGACAGACAAATTTACACCAAGGACACAAAACCTGAGGAAAACATGATCTGACATTAAGAACTCTGTCCTTCAACTTCAAATTGGCTCATTTAGTTTTTCATCCTTACACCTGCCTTGAAAATTTTATTTTCTTGTAGTTCTAGTTCATTATAAGCTTGTGCCAAAGGAAGGCAGATGCTATGAATCTCTCTCTCTACTAACTCGCTCTAGAAATCATTCATGAGGTAAAATGAGGAGTATTAAGGGTATTGTAGGAAGGATGATATTTATGCTAGCATCTTTAAATTGCAAGTCGTCATTATAAACCCTGTGTAGCATGCATACATGTAATACTAAGGGACCAACAAAGTACCTTACTGTGACTGTAATAGTAGTTCAATTCAAGTACTGCAACACCAGTTATATATTTAAACATTTCAGAAGTAGCCCGTGGTGTTTTGTGTGTTTTGCCCTGACGTGTCTAGTTTGGTTGCTTGGCTATGATTGGAAAAAGTGCTGGAAACAAAAATGACTTGAAATGTTTTGATTAGTTTGTAAGCCGACAGAAAAATTAATGCTATAGTGGCACTGAACTCAAATATAATGAGACCTATCCTGCCATGGTGCTTTAATCGGGAGGATAAAGCAGATATTATACTGTTTTCTGAAGAGCATCCTTCAGTTTGCAGACATTAGACTGTCCCTGACTGTCTGTCTTGTTTGCTCTCCACAGCTTAGCCTCGCCACACTCGTTTTGATTGAGTTATATTGAGCCGAATCTGTCTAGACTGTCCATCATTTGTATTGTCTTTAAGAACTCTCTAGCCCACTATGCCTTGGTGTCTGCCATGTGATGCATCAAGGGCTTGCTTGACATTGTTAAAAGTGAACAGAATGTCAAACTACATCGGTACTGTATACCTGCTATGTTGTTAGAGCAATAGTAGAGGTCAATACCCCTGGTTTGTTGCAGTCAGCCGCCAATTACCTTCGGTTTGCACAAAGAGTGGAAATGGCTTTGTCTAAAGGTGACATGATCTGCCTACTAGCACCTCAACAGCTCTAAAGATGAAACGGTTTTACAACGTGGGAAAGAAAACTTGCAGCGGTGTTGACTCAGGCTAGCTGATGGTGTCGCCTGCAATTAATTAGCCTGTCAAGACACCAGTGGTTGGTTTTAGAATGTAGGATACATTTCTATCTGCAGCCAACAGTGCATCATGGTTGAAATGGCGTCGATTTTGGATGGAATAAAGACAGGATCACCTCAACTATCTATGTAATGAAAGAAGTACATACTGTAGAGGTGTTGCTATGGAAATCATGGAAACTGGCGTAATCTGGCAGGCTTTCTGCAGACCGGCTCTTTGCAAGTAGTTTCAAACCATCCTGCAGCAAATCTTTGTCTGAACACGACTTAACACTTTGGTGCTGTGGCAGGTGGATTTTGTCTGTGCTCACCGACAGCTGTGAGTGTAAGCTTCATATCCAACAGATATGAAAGTGTTATTGATCTTTACTCTCAAGGGGAAAAAAAGTATAATTCAATAAAACTATTTTAAATCAATTAATTTATCTGTTTAGGACATAAAAAACTGTTTGGGAGTTTTGACATGAAATCTGAAATTCCTTGAATCCAACATTGGTTTAGCTGAATGCTACACAGTTGATTGGCTTATATATACAGTATATATTGGCTTAAATAGAGTTGAGAGATACTAATATCTGCTGATTTTAATTCAACTGTAAATACATTTTATTATTTGTCTATAAAATATGTCTGAAATCCATTTGCATATGAAGTTCCCTTGTCAGTTCCACCACTGTCACATCCTAATGCTGTACCTGTCTAACTTTCAGAGGTTTCAGCCAGCTTCATGCCGACTACGTCCATCACTTATATCGTCAAGGAGCCGTATGAGCTTAGCAGGAACAGCAGCGCCTTGCCCTCCTCCATCTACACTGATATGGCCCTGAGAGGAGAAAATATCTCCCTGAGCTTCAGGACCAGGCAGAGTCCTGCTCTGCTGCTCCACGTCAACTCTTTCTACAGGGAATACCTGGCCCTGCTCATCAACCAACACAGTGAGGCCGCTGGAAAATGTGTTCTTCATTTTTGGTTTTACCAGATTAGCCAAATTAAATCCTGCAACTCTTTATTTTATCCTGACGTTTACTTAAGTTCAGCCGCTCTCCTCTCCCTCTTTCTCTCCCCCTCTGAGTTTAGTCTGCCGTCCCCTGCTGCTTCCTTTTCCGTGCAGTAAGGCTAATTGTTATGCACAGTCAAAGAAAGCATTTGCAGCACTATTAATGAGCATTCTGTTTTCAGTGGGATCCTGCCTTCCTTTTGTTCTTGCCATTGTGCTTATTTATTATGTTCATATTTCCATCACTCGCTTCACTGCAGAGCTTCACATAGCTCCAGTTGGCATGGATCAGTTCCAGCATTCGTGATTGAATAGGATTTGCCAATATCCACGGTCTATAACTTGTAAATATAGCTAATTGACACGTTTATTGTTAAATCAGCATGAAATAGAGTTCAGGTGATGGAGATTTATTTTGTAAATATACAATCTGTTATCATGATGGCAACAAAAATAACAAGTTGAATCTTTTCAACCTGCTTAAACATCATTTTTATATCATTATTATAAAGTCTGCTGTTAGTGGGAGCCAGTTGAAGATTTCTGAGTGACAGACAAAGCTGAAGGATATCAGGTATTAAATAGTTGATCAAGTCACTGTCAGGTATCCACACGCTTGTCAAAGTATCTGATTACAGAGAGAGGCTGTTTCTTTTGCATTTAAAAGCCTGTTTCTCTCTTTTGCTGCTGCAGTAACAGGAGCCTCAGCTGCTGCGCAGTCACTCGCTACGAGCCTCAAACGCCTCGTGCACTCGGCAAGAGTGTTTTTATTATCAAGATTTGCTGTAATGATAGGGGAATTGCTCCCTATTACCCTGTGTTTGATAAAAGAAGTAACATAGTGGGTCATACTTAGAAAAAAGAATTGAAAGGGCATGAAGTACGTGTTTGGATTAAACAAAAGATTCTCATCAGTAAAGCCTGCAAACCTCTCGGAGCATTCAAACAGGCTTAGTGCCACGGAATTTATTAAGTGTTGCACTAAAACAAAGGAGAAATTAATTTTATATCACAGATTTTTATTCAGATAAAGTATCAATCCTGGCAGTACTAAATGGTTTGTGGCTTTTCAGCAGCTGGTCAATCAAGATGAAATGTTCTTTCTTTGAAAGAGTGCGAAGGAGTCTCAAGATGTTTAGATTTCTGCACATTTTGGAGTTCATTGGCCTAAATTCTTAATTAAATACAAATATTAAATAAATCTTGGGTCTTTACCTTTGTCTATACTGTGGTTGGAAGTGACAAAATTCAGATTATTTCTCAAACTGAATGTTTTTGCTTTGACTTGTCACAGTCATCTTTGTATGTGACCTGTATCTGACATCAGTGTGAACAGATTGTCCTCTGTCTTGTCAAATTGGGCCTTATAGGGACAAATAAAGCTCTGCTCTGATTGGTCAACTCTGAGGTTAAACTACATGTGAAGTAATACAACAGTGGCTCCTCAAGTAAACAACTCTGTTACTAAGAAAGAAAACACTTTCTGGACAACCTTTTTAAAGACTGGATGTTTTTGAAAGAGCTCTTCCAACTCTGTGTGAGTTTGCATTAAAAAGATTGTTTTGTGTCTTGAAAGATGAGCTGGAATTGCGGTACAAGTTGCACAGCAGCAGAGATGTGGAGGTGCTACGGAGCAGAGTCGGAAACCTGGCTGATGGACGTCTGCACACGGTGGCCATCAGGAGACGGGCGGACTCTGTCTCCATTCAGGTAAACACACCGTATCTGATTCACAAGTTGTCACACGTGACAAGCAG
The DNA here is from genome assembly GCA_037577475.1 of Chaunax sp. Z400. Classification (NCBI taxonomy): domain Eukaryota; kingdom Metazoa; phylum Chordata; class Actinopteri; order Lophiiformes; family Chaunacidae; genus Chaunax; species Chaunax sp. Z400. The sequence goes on from CM075188.1 coordinate 25,220,631, forward strand.
GGATGTTTTTAGACACTGTGGACCAAACAGTAGGAAAACAATCTTCTGTAATTAATTTGAGATGCTTAATATCTATCACACTGACATACAAATTGTGCATTACATTGTTAAATAATGCACTGAACATCTCATAATGAGAGGGCTGTGGGGGGGAGGCTGCACAGGGACACTACTGAGGCTGACTCTTGTTGCCTTATTATTAATTGAAACTGCTGGCTGACACTTACTTTCTGACCTGGCTGTATATATTCTCCCACTGCAAATGAATCATGTATGCAAGGATATGAATACCCATCTTTCTCGTGTCCCATCCTCTCATATCATAATGTGATCCAACCTCAACTCGAGTCACGTGCAGCAAAAGACAAAATGATTAACAACATTCTACACCCTGAAATGGATATGAAAGTATTTCCTGAGCTGCTCCAGAGGAAGAAGATTGGGATCAGTGCAGGCAATTTTTGATTTCATAGGTACAGCTGACAATATTCCTTCTGTGCTCCGTGAAAACACTCGCGGACGCAGCATGTGAGCGACAACACAGCAGCCCTCAGTTTCAATTCATGATATGACAGTGAGCATCAGGGAGCCGTCATCTTAAAATGATATTATAATAGATGGAATTCATGAAATAAACAGCCCAGACCACAAATGTAATAATATGATTACCTCTCAGTCTATATTATTTTCTGTGGCTCCACTTTAGTCGCACGTTAATCATTAACAGATGTCTTTTTGATAAATCATTCACTAAGGCTCAAATCTCTGTTTGCTAACAATACGTCACACCCCTTCTGTTTCATTATAACAATTGTTTCACATGTACCACTTAGACATCTCTGCTCAGCTGCTGTGAGCCACTGCTGCTCACTGGTCTATTGGTTTCCAGTTTAGGGGCTGAATCCCGTTTAGTTTCTTCTCCTTTTAGTTTTTCATCTTTATTTGCTTGCTTTTCTGCAGCTCTTTGTCAAAGTTTTTTTTTTCCTCCCAGAGCAGGGGCTGTCTTTGCTTTTTCTCTTTACCTTTACATGTGACGTGCATCATCTTGCAGATTGACCAGGATCCCACGGAGGACTTCAACTTGACATCGGATGTGGAATTCAAGAGCATCAAATCGCTCATTCTGGGCAGAGTGCAGGGTACGTGGGGCTCTCTCCGTGCACACTGCAGCACTTTGACTCATTTGAATAACAGCTCTCAGATGTTGGTCTCATGCAAAAACACCTTTCCGCTGCTTTCTGAGTGGACCAGAGGTAAATTTGCAGTGAGCAACAGCTGTGATGCTTATAAAATAAAATAAAAGTATAATATTAACTTTATACACAGTACTTTACTGTGGATATGCAGAATAAAAACAACCGTAGAAATGACTAAAAATAGAGTCACCCATTTGAGTCATTGTTTTTTTGCATTAGGTGCATCTTACATCCATATGGGTAAAATATCATATATTATGCTGAATTTTTATATTTTCATCTACATTATCGAAGCAACGAGTCCTGCCATGTCTATGTCTGTCTAACTGAGTGGGGCTTTGGGCAGCTGTAATGATTGTAACTTCAGAAAAGGTCCTTCACTTTGTATGCTAATGAGGAGAGATTGAAAGGAACAAATGATTTAGGAGATTGGAGTCAGCGCCCTGCAATAAGCCACAGCTGCTGTGGATGGGGGTCCAACTAAACCTGGAAGTAAGAAATGTACAGTTCACCCTCTCTCTACCTGACAGAACATTTTATTTTCATTTCACTCCTGTCAGGGATTCTGGAAGGGGAAATGTTTACTATTGGAGAGCACCATTCGAGATGAATTGAGATAGAAAGGGAAATAGGTTGGAATTGTCTAAGAACAAGGCATTAGTTAGAAAAAAATTCTGTTACTGTATTACTGTATGATTCGTTAACGCCTGAAGCTGCATTCGTGGGGTTTTGGTTTTGATTTATGGCTCAGTGTCAGATTTCGCTTGCTAATGTCACCACCACAGCACAACATGAATGTATTCTGTGTGTTAACTCGCTTCAGCGACATTCACTACAGCTTCTGCTCTGACAAGAGCTGGCTTTACACATACATCTATGTCAATCACCGTGAGGAGAAGATGCACATTGGAAATGGCCTTCAGTGTGTTAATGAAAAGGAGCTGATCCTCCTGAATTTCTTGTACGTTCTTAACCGTCTTCACATTTAACCCGTGAAAAAAAAACATGCAGAAGAAACCTCAAGCAGCCCAAGCTGACCAAATCACAGCTCTTGTGGTTTCCACCACATCCCTGATGTGATGTGGAGTCACATTTATGAGGCGGCACACGTCAGTTAAGAGTGTTGCTGCAGCACATACTCATGCTGTCACCCCTTAAATTTTTAAAGATGTTAAATAATTAAATATTTTCATTGGCATTTTTTGAATTTATCGGACAGTGGTAGCGAAGAGGCAGACAGGAAAGGGGTGAGCGAGAGGAGAATGACATGCCGTGAAGGTTGTTGGCTTGAGCTGCACCAGCAGTGGTTAGGACAATGTGGCATGCACTGTAGCCAGCCTCCAAGGGGCACCACATGCATCTTTAAATCCAGTCTAACTCTGGCTGAAGAGAGCTACAGTAGTGCTTAAAAAAAAAAATAGGCTTCAACTTCAGCTGTTGAAGGTGGAAGTCGGTGCAGATAATGCTTTTAATTCCACCAAATTCATTACAGTGCATTTCAGAAGCGTCCCTGAAGTGGCTCTACATGCAAAATACATACCGACGCTTTTTTTTTTTGATAGAACCCATATCAAGCAAATGAAAGGAATAGAGCCAAACAGACAAAATAAGCTATTTAAATATGTAGCCCACACACCCATGGTGGAGCACACATTGGGCGGGGGTGCAAACTGTACAGCTTGCCAATCACAGGGCCAATCAGCTGTTCGGGGATGACACAGAAACAGAATCTATCAAATGTATTGAATATCCCAACCCTGCTGTTGACCTTTTAACACAAACCAAAAAGTTCTCATGCTCCACTCCAACCACCAAATGTATGAAACAAGTACACACTGATGCCGGTGCTGTTTTTAGGTTCATCTCTCTTTTTTTTTCTTGTGACCCAGGCCATGTTAGTAGTGACCCAGCCTCCCCTCTGCAGAGCCATGAGGATCCTGTCAGTCATACCAGTGAGAGAGAGCCAAGTTGATATACTGTCACTCCCTGCAAGCGCTGACATCCATCATCCTGACTAATGGACCAGGAAAGAATGGAGAGACTAAGGGGCTCACACAGACAGAGAAAATGATGATGAAGGGAGAAGGGGGGAGAAGTAGTGATACAGAGAGGGGTGGACAATAATCTTCACTTCATGGACACAAGGCGGACAGTGTTGGGGTTTGATGGCTCACACAAGCATCCAAATCCTTGATAGTGAAGGCACCAATAATGGTGGTTCATCGGTATAATGAATATTATATTATCCTATAGTGGAGCTCCACGTTCTAGGATCTTATGCACTTAATTTAATTTGTTTCTTGCAAAAGATGGCATGTTTGATAACTTACACATTCTAAATAATTTTATTCTCTTTCAACTTATTAATGCAAGTTCAATTGCTGCCTTAAATATTTGAGTTAACTAGGATTGAACAATTTGTTCAAAGTCATTTTTGTGTGAATTTAATTAAGTGAACTTGAGAAAATGTTTAATTATCTTAAGATTAAATCATTATTCGGTCACGCTTCCAAACATTACAAATAAATTTGATTTCCTTTTACATTTTCTCACTTTGAAGAATCGGTTCACACGAAGAAAAGCCTCAGCTGCCCCCATTGGAGCTACTCTGATCCAAATCCGACACAAAGACAATATATGACTCTTTTATTCAAACAATAAAGAAAGGAAGGGTCATAGGAGAGTTTGAAATCTCACACAATGCATGCTGGGAAGTCTGCCAATAACTTAATGAGTTGATTTAACTCTGTACAGTTCACCAAATAGTTATTTCCACTAAATTCATGTGTGATTTAGTTACAGTGAGCTAGCTACACATGCACAGATGCATGTTGGGTGAAGCACGATTCCACTTTAACGATCTCCCCTGCCAGCATGTGCTTTAATGTACTATAAACAAAATGGTGGAAGGTGGAGAGAGAAGAAGTGCGCCTTCTTTAACAAGAGTAAATGCATGGTGCACCATTTCAGCAGACAGTCTTAAAGCTGCTGTGCTATAAAAGATTTCTCCCATCTCAACCATTTGGCCCCATCTTACAGGCTATAGAGAGATAAACATGTTTCATGTGATATTCATGTCAAATTATTACCTGCTGCTCAGAGAATCACATTCAATTTCAAACGTAATCAAAGCCTTATCAAATATGCAGCTAATAAACAACCCTGTGCAGCCAGGCCACACTGCAGTGACTCGTTTATGTGGTGAAAAGTTAGATGACTGGCAATGATGTGCTATTTAATCAAGTTGCACTGCAGAACATGTTTTGTAATCACCTAATTATAATCAACTAATATAATATTGATGGTGTGAGTACATTAGTCATAAGTAAAGCAAGGTTTCGTTACGGCATGCCAGAGGCAATCTAATGAGCGACTAAACCTCACATGTTTGACCTAAAACTGTACATGTCTCCTTCATTCTGTCAAACTGATTTTTAAAAGCATGGAAACTCATTTTAAGGCGTGTGTGGAGCATCACATGTACGAATGCTATATGTAGATTAGGGATTTTGGTGTAGCTGTCTCAAATTGGATGCGAGTGAAAAAGACAATGAATTGATGAATGGCTCCAGAGGCAGAAGGCAGTAGTTTATTAACTAAAAATTATAATGAGCTGGAGGAGGTAAATGAGCAAAGAGAAAGGAACTACTGACAACAAGTCTCCCAAAACTAAACTACTGCTGTTACGTAAACCACTGAAGGAAATTCCCTGTAAAACCAGATCCAACAGGACGGTTATATCCCAACAATATTTCAAAGTTAGCAACTATCAAACTTATTCCCTTTAATTTATGCTCCCCTACCCTTAACTACAACCACCGGTGTCTGGAAACAGAGAAATCTTCGGCCCAGATTACCAATGACAACAATAGCATTAGTAGAAAAGGTGGAAATGACAGATTGATACACACTGCACTAACAAGCATATAAATCTGGTCAAAGAAAAACTGTTTATTTCATACCTTTTTTATTAAAATGTGTCATAATTGGGTCAACAAACATAATGATCAAACATTTATGAGCTTTGAGGATACTCATCGTCCCCAGAGGAGGAATCCTAATGTTGTGGTGGCCCCTCAGACCTTTTCCTCTCAAACCTGCAATTGTGCAGAAGAAATAATGTACACAGCAGAAAGCCATGAAATTTTATTTTCATGCTCCAAAGGGAATAAATCGTTTTTATTTGAATGAACCGACTGCCTCCTCCCTTGCACCACTATTACCTCTATGATTCTAAAAATAGAAGAGTACCTTTTGTGTAGTTTATTTCACCCAGCACTTCCATATTGTACAATATGATTAATGTTTCATTCTCCACGAGTGAGACATTAAACTAACTTTATCAGCTTTTTATTAAATCTACTATATATGGTGTTTTGCAATGAAATGGTAGCTTTCATTTCAACAAAACATGTCAATACCTTGTCTTCTTCTTTTGTATTTCACAATTCAATGAAAATCCTTGTTTATGCATCTGAATGAAACCTTTCCATTGGTGCAGTCAGTTACCCAGCAACTAATTTGAACCTTAAATCGAATATCTTAATTGCTGGAAAAAAAACAAGCCCACACCAACAACAACCCTGGCAGTTTTTTAAAATAGTTTTTGGTCTGAACGCCCACAAAGAAGGAGAAGGTGCTGATCTCTTAAGTCAAACCTTCACTGTGACAGAAGGAGTAAATGCCTTTAGAGGAGGATCAGCCGGTCTCTTTAACAATAATGATGGATCAACATGATTTATGACCAGTGACAATAAGTGCTGATGCAGGAAGTAGTGCAACCTTTATGTGCTGTGGTGCTACGTTTTAACAGAAATCAGATGAGGACCCAAATGCAGACTCAATGCAGAGACAGAGAGGATCCAAAAGGTTCAAACTAAACTGACAAACTATGTTTATGGAGAGATGACTGAGGCAAAGCAGGAAAAATACAAGCAAATCCAAAAATGTCCAAAAACAAAAGGCAAGAGTGAAAATCCAAAACAAGAAGAATCCAAAAAACAGAATAAATAAACACTGGAACACATGTGACAATCCACATCAAACATGGCACAACAAACTGGCACCTGAGAATAGAAAGACACCAGCTTAAATACACAGAGAAAACGAGAGACAATGGGAGACAGGTGGGGACCGGGCACAGGTGAAAATAATGAACAATCCTAATGGAGGGAAAAACAGAACACAGGAAGTGTAAAGCAAGATACAACATGGAGAAAATGATGAATATAACAAATATAAAACAGAATACAAAATAAAACAGGAAATGATCAAATAAATACAGAACCATGACACTGTGGCATGACAAAGGATACAGATCTTAGGGCTTTTGACTCTGATGCTGGTTGATGTGATTCATGTCCCAAACATGAATTCATGTTTAGATGTATTTTTCATGAGAAAAAAATCTTGATCTTTATTCAATCTTGCATGTTTTTCACTTGCTTAACCTTTTATTGCCTTAACCACACTGCAGTTAGTGTGCATATTGAACATTGCCTGAATAATTGTCTCCAAACATTGTCTTTAGCATCAAAAATTCTTTTTGATCTTTTTATTTTTTAAATATCAACCTCTATCAGAGTTTTATTTGACAAATGGATTCAAGCAACAGTTCCAGCAGGTTTATCCTCTTCTGTGACATCAGAATGGATATTAAAATGTATCAGTGTGACCGTGGTCTCGTCAAGATAAATGTTTATCACTTCTGCATTTTGAGTGTGTCATTTGAACTTGCTGATAACGAGTGTGCCTTCTTCCTCAGCCTCTCTTGTCTCTCTGTTTCCATCTCTGTGTTCAGAGCCTGATGAGTCGGAGGCAGAGCTGGTTGGGTTGGCCTCCCTTGGGTTCACCGGCTGTCTGTCAGGTGTTCGCTTCAACTCCATCAGTCCTCTGAAAGCTGCTCTGCTGCACCCTGACAGCCCTGTTGTTATCACCGGCCCATTGGCCCAGTCGAGCTGTGGTTTGTCCTCCCCAGCCAACCCCTACGCAGCAGAGACCACACACTCCTTATCAGGTACAAGTAGCAGATCGAGCCCTTATATCCCATACTATATACACACATATAATTTAAAAAACCCTACCCTCTCCCTATGTGGGTATCTGTCTGGTGGGCCTTTATTATTCTTAGAGCTGCTCATTAGACTTTTTATGGGCTCATTAACCATCCTCCTTGGTAAGCAGACAGGGTAATGACAAGACGACAGATGAGATTAGTCTGACAACTCCGGTGAAGTCCTTTGAGGCTGAGCTGAGGCTTTCGACAAGCACTCCCTGCAGTTACTGATGATTCTCACACTTCTCGTTTTCCTCGTCCCCCGCTTCGTTTTATTCTTCTCTCATCTTTTTTGTTCCCCTCTCCTCATCTTTGCTCGACATTCTTACTCCTCTGTATATTTGTCTTTGTTTCTGTTCACTGGCCTTTGTTTCTGCTTTGTATGTGTTTTTGTTTTTTTTCTTTTGTTTTTACTTTCTCTCTGCAGACCAAACTGGTTCAGTGGATCCAGGTCAACCTCTAGTCAACGCCATCAGGAGTGACTCAGCCCTAATCGGAGGTAATGCATGCCAGCTCACCAGGATTAAAACACAAACAAGCTCAGGGTCACAGGATTTGGACTGAATGCATAGTGAGAGAGAGAGAGAGAGAGAGAGAGAAATCAGACTTGTACCTTATGGCCATTTCCTTCATCAAGGTATTTCCAGTTTTAGTTGGAAGTTTGGATTCAAATGTTTTGGATAAAAGGAAGAGTCACATGTAAAAATTATTTCTCTATCAATCTGCTGCCACATTGATATATTCCATGTTTGATCCATCTACAATATAGCTGGAATGTAACTAACTGGATCTCTTCATATGTGATAGTTAATATGAAATTTCTGACACTTTGGGCATGCTTTTATTCACCAAAGAAAAGTTAACATTTACAACTCCCCCCTAAATCCACATGTTTTATAGTGCATTGTCTGCATAAAGTTATTCTAGTTGGGCTGTTGTGTCGAGCAATCTGGCGTAAGAGTTACAACGGTCGGCACTCACACAGACGACCCGAGCTCTATTCTCGTTGTAGTGTATTTTCTTCATTTTTTTAAATGTATTTAATCATGTTATTTATTTTGGATAGTTTTAGGGTTGGCTTTGACGGTTATGGTTCGACTAGTTCACTAGTCTTAAAAAAGAGAATAAGCTGATTTTCCAAAATATATTAAAAGTTACAACAGTTACTTTCATTCACGTGATTTCGAAGCAAAAAACAATTTGTAATATCTGTGTTTTTAGGCGTGATCGCTGTGGTGATCTTCGTCACTGTGTCTGCATTGGCGATAATGGCCAGATTCATCTGCAGCAGGAAAGAGACGTATCGAAATCGGGAAGTCAAAGCAGCTCAGCCTGAAGAGTTCCCATTTGAGTTCCCATTCAGCAGCCAGACGGACTCTCAGAGTGCTCCCAGTGAACACCAAGAAGAGTATTTCATTTAGCAGGAGCCCTGACAGGACAGAGTGGAGGGATCGACCTAAAGCTCAGAGCTTTACGACACACACAGAGCCTCTCAGTCACTGGTAAAAGTGACTCAACATGATGTGAAGTCTAAAACTGAACAATTTGTGACTTTCTTGTTTCTTTTTCTGCTCTTATTTTGAGGATGTAAATATTTTTCAAATGTAAATGGTAATTTATGTGCTTCAAACAATGTTTCTCTGCCATATTGATATGTTCCAATTTATTGAATGCAAGGAAACAAAAAAGAATAGATGTAGTGATCAAAACACAACTTTGTTCCAGTTAAACTAGACTTTTGGAGTTGTTGTTAATTTATAAAAAGCATTTTCTATGAGGATAATGAGCCTCCTGTGAAATGTGAGATGTAACAGCCATACGATGTTTGTCAGAATATGGGAAGACAGATTCAACTGGTTTGAGGACTGACATGCTTGTTTCACATTTTATACATAGACCCCGGCCATATCCCTGAATATGAACATAATTTCAACACCTGCTGTATATATGAATACAAATTTAAAGTCACTCAAAAAACTTCCACACAAGTCAGGAAGCTTTTATGTCACTCGCTGTGCTTTTTCTTTATATCATGAGAAAAATAAAAGATTTACATTAAAACTGGAATTTTCTTTTACTCCCTGCCTGCACCGCCTGCAGTAAGCAGCCCACACCAAAACTCTTTTAACAGTGAAGTTAAAGCAGCACAGACTGTCTCTTCCTTGGCCCTGCACATATTTCTTGTGTTTTTGCTAAAGCACTAATTTGTGTTTTGTTTTTTTCCCTGACAGGTAGATGAGAGGAGATAATTAGAAAAAAAAGAGTGAAGTCTCAGTCTGTCTCAGCAATAGTTTGGATAATGGGATTCAAGAAGAGAGATGTAACTTTTTTGTTTTTATATAGAGAGAGGAAAAACCAGTATATCGGCTTTGTGACTGTGGTTTAATAAAAAGCACGTGCAAGGATTCATGAGACAAAAAAGGAGGGAGGTTAGACTTGTACCTAGCAATCACTAAACCCCCTGCCAAAAAAAAAACAAGTTTGTGCTTTGCAAATATTTAAAAAGCTTTTAATAACATGTCAAATTGAATGGCAGCTCAAAGACATATCAAGGCTTGTGTTAGCTGCAGGCAATCAGAGCAGCACTAATTGTCACAGGTGCAGTCATGAAAGTGTGATCATAATTAGGTGAACTCTAACATCAACATCACCAGAATTAAAGCAAATGCATCATAGGCTATGCTCACACTGCAAGCCAAAGAGAACCAGGTTGTTGTTTTTCTCATATGTGAGAAAAGGCTTGTTTGTTCATGACTGTGTGAACATCTGATCTGGTCAATTCTGACTTCAGTCACTTTCATATGTTCTTAAATCATATACATATATGATTCCTGCTGATGTGACGGATGTGTGAGCAGTCAGATCAGAATTAATTTGATTTCTCTCACTGAGCATTCACATTGTTGTTCTATCAATATTCATCTATAATCAGCAATGATGACTGGGAGACTGGAGGTTGCAAATTTAAGAGATGAGTGGGAAGATGCTTCCATCAAAGCCCTTTTTTTTGTATACTTGTCCTGAACCTAAAATAGCTGAAGGACCTTCAGCACACTACTGCCACCATAAATAATTTCAGAAATGAATACCTGCACCACTAATTAAATAATTTTAATGATGGACTGTCATGGCATTGACATTTTCTGTTCGGCAACACGCTTGTTGTAAATGTTGGGTCATGGCACTGGTCTGATATCAGATGCAGCTCACACACAAATATGAATGTGAACAATCAAGGAAAAAAACAAAAATCTAGAATCAGGTCTCTAACCAGTGTGAACATGGCCATAAATAATCTTCAGAAATTCAATACAAAAATATTTAAATAGCAAAATACCTATTATAAAATATGTATTATTGTGGTGCTGTAGAGATGATTCCTCCCTATAGGTTCCATCGGGATTGTATAAGGACTGTAAAGGGAAAATTTTAAGATACAGAGAATTCCCTGGACCAACAGTATAAATCTGGGTGGGTAAAGTGATAAAGCAGTGCTTGCCCCTCCCTCATTAACACCGATGAGGTGCACTTAAACAAGGCCCTTAACCCCAGCTGCTCCAATGAAGCAGATTGGACCATGGATGTGCTGGGTTGCTGTCCTGTGTTCCTGCAACAGTGTTCTTTGATTCGCTCACCCAACTCTGTCTCCAAGATGTTTTTATGCTTAAAGTAATAACGTGCAACACTTTCATATAAAGAAATATAAATCTCCTATCTACTCTAGCACAAAATAGCCCCACAAAATAATGATAGCATTTACATTTGCTCCTCTGAACACCTGCTGCAGCATAAAATTCCTGTGGTGCAATTAAAGCGATGCGTTTTACATTTCCTGAGTGGCTAACCAGAGCCACAGTTGCCACTATGCATGAGTAATGAAAAAAGTGCCGCGAAGCCAAACTGAGGAACCTCAAGCAGACTGTTCGATTGACAGGATATGCAGAGCAAAATCACCAGAGAAATGACTGCTTTAGCACTGAAAATGTGTCCACGTATCTGTACGTCACCACGCTTTGCCGGACCGATCCCCATGCTGCCAAAACTGGCTTTGGGGACCAATCACATTCAAGTGACTCAATAAGTTACTGAGAGTACATTTTGACTTGTCTTCATGCTGGATTTACCCATGATTGTCACCGATGGCCTCAAAATAAACTTTCATGGATTGAGTGCGAATTCTAATCCCGTTGTAGACAAAACAGGATTCTTAGTGCAGCAGAAAAACGTGTTGAGAGGCAGCTGGTCTTTTTCTTCCATGTGAAATGAAGCTGAAACACAGCAACATTTTCTCTCTTGAGAGGAAATTAGATTAGCATAAATTTACATCACTGATTGTTGTTTCTACCTAAACCTTTCAGGGGGCGTCACTTCATGCAATACATGAAATTATTGATGGGTATTAATATTGTTCTGTCTGCGGAGTAGAGATAAAGACAGCTGAATAAATGACATCCAGGAGATGGAAATGTCAAAGTAATAGTAAATGACAACAAAATTCCCTCCTGATTCTAAAAGGTAGAGGTTAGAGACACAGATTGAAAAGCGTCACTGAAATTAGAAATGTGGTAGTTATTGATGCTGTGCAATATAGAGCAGAGCTCAAAAACAGAGATAGTTTCAGTGGAAATGAAATAAGTAAAGCGGACTACAACTACAAACAAGAACAACTTCTTGTTTTCACAACAAACAACTTTGAAAGGACCTTATTGGAACATTTTTAGACATCTGGCCTTTTTCTTTGTGATCAGAGATTTCAATTTTCTTATGATAATTAGTATCCTTCAGAGCCGTCATGGTTCTGTATTTTGGTTATCATTTCCTGTTTTCTTGTGGTCTGTTTTACCCTTTTGGCTTTTGTTTTAAATGTCTATGTTTTTAGTTCCAGTTTGCTTTCTTTCCCTCTGTGTCTATGATGGCTCTATCTTATGTTAGTTTATTATTGTATCCTCCTCATGTCTTCCCCTTTCAGTTTCCCCACTTCATTTTCCCTCCACTGTGATTGTCTGATGTTCCCACCTGTCTCTGATTGTCTCCTCCTCCCTGTGCCACCTGTTCTCCATCTCCTCTTGTTACACGTGTATCCATTCTGTGTGTTTCTTACCCTCTTTGTCAGTTTGTCTGCTTTGCTCCATGTCTACTCCTAGGATTTCCCTGTGTCCTGGTGAGTTGTCACAGAGATCAAAGAATGAGAATCATCATCAGCACAAACAGTATGTGCTGTTTGGATTTGACTTTGTGGATTTACTGTTGGTTTACTAAATTGGACTGTATTATTTTACCTCATGGACTTCAGTGACATTTCTGTTGTGCTTCATGCCTGCCCGTGCTCAATAAATGTTTTTTTGTTAACTTCATCTTCTTTCATGCTCTCTTGTCTGCATATGGGTCCTGTTTCTGAACTGCATACAACACCATAGAAGGGAAAGATATTTCAAGGACATGTTTTACTCCACTGAGTGCTCAAAATTCTACTGTGCATGCACCAGATACAGGTCGTTCCCACATTTTAATTCATTTGTGTGCACAAGGTAGGTGCATACAGACCAGTTTTGTCTATCAGTGTTGAGTAATGGAAATGGTTTGTTGCAGCGGTGCTAACACAGCCAATTGTGAGCTGTAATTTCAGTTATAAACACATCAACCTGTCTCAGTCCCTCTTGCATCGCCTGCTCCTGCTGTTGTCAGGGTCATTCCCCCTCTGGAGTCGCTCGTTGCTGCCAGAATGTCTCTGGACTAGGCAGAGCGGAGAGGATGGATGTCTGCAGGGTGGCTGCCGCCGGGCTGCGCCTCCACACGCACCAAGCTTGGAAACACAAAAGATACAGCCAGGAAAACCCACGAGGGAAATGGCAACATATTGGACTTATGAACAAACAGCTCTTTATACAATATTTACAATATATGTCTTGCAGTTTGGCACTGGCTGCACTTTATTGCTTAATATTCGGTGTTGTACTGACTAACAGTCAATCTAAAAACAATGTCTGTCTTGTCTGGAGTGTTTTACATTGTTTTTATTTCTCCTGTTCATGCAGACAACTTGACAATGCGTGACTGCAGCTTTTGTCCTCCCTTGATGCTGATTGGCTAATCGTTAGTCTCCCCCAAGGCACTCATTGGATCATCTGCTTTTTTAGAATGGAAAGCACTAAATGTCACTATGATTTTGCCATACCTTTTAGCGTCTGTGGCCGATGTGTAAAGCCTTCCTAACACATGATCTACATTAAATAGCACTTTGGTCAAGTTTAGCCACAAAAACTATACAAAGGCCTGCTTGGGTTTTGGAAAAGGGTGACAAGTGTTTACTTTCACAGGGGACACACTCTTTAGACTTTCTCAAATGAGGTGTGACAAATGACTTCATTTTGGTCAAAAAGTGCAAACCTGAAGCATCCCAACAGAATCCTGCATCTATTTGACTTTAATAATGCAAAAACTCTGAACTCCCATTTTTAAAAAGGATAAACCGAAAGAGGAGATGCTGTACAGTGTGAGATGACATCTAATTATCCTGTAATGGAACTGTGGGGAGTTCAGGTTTGATAGAGGGTCCATTGTAGCTGGGAGACAATTATTTTGAAACAATATTCTCAATGTGTCCCTCAGGTATTTAAAATTATATTCAGTGGGTCAATTGAACCCCCAGTAAGATCATACTTAAGACAGACATATTGTGCATTTATGGTTCTTTGACCTTCACTCCTTACTATAAGCTTTTCCAACAGTCTTCTTTTGTGGTCTTTGCTAACATCTGATCAGGACGTAACGTGTGACTGCAGGAGACATTGAGTAGGACGACTGATATTAATAGTTACCCACAAATCCTGGTCTTATAATATATGAAGGAGCATGAAATGACAGGAGATGTAACATGAATTGTGCTTAATCTGTGTAGCAGAGTTGCATTCTGTGCGTGAATCTTTCTCCTAATCTCAAATAAATGCTACCACTGCCTAAGCATAACCATACGAAGCTGAATAATGCAAAATAAATTGAGGTATTTGATATTTTGAAATATCTTGTCGGAACATTTTAGTGATTTGCCAAATACTGCTTGCGTCAAGCTTTTGTCACATGTCACAAAACAACATAATGCCGTTAAACATTTATTCACATAAAATGAATGTACTTGCATGTAGAAATAAAGTATTCAAAATAGCCATAGAACAGCCATTAAATTCTAAATTCTAACTATATACATCTAAATTTTTGCTAATGCTCTAAGTAGCAAATAAATAGCAGTCAAATTCAAAAGCAATTTAAAAAGTCATGAAAGCCACTGGGCCCTTTTTATGACTTGGATCCGCATCTACCTCAAACTCTAATAAACTTTTCTTTGGCCCGAAGCCAATCCATTTAAAAAATTTCAGAAATCCATTAATAATTTTTTTTTTAGATGTTATGCCCAAACACAAACAAACAAACATGGGTGATTGGACATAATAATGGTGGTGGAGGTGGGCTGAATGTTAATGCAGCTGATAGACTCTGTGAATTTTCATCTGATAATTCATCTGCGTATTAAATCCTGTCCGCTTGACACAGAGAGCGAAGCTTTTTGGATTTAAGTCTGAAAAGTCAACCTGTATGTCATAGTTCCTCCAGATGAAGTGAGTTTAAGTTTTAAAAGTTCTTCCATTTGATAATACTCCAACAGGACTTTCCATGAGGTTGAATGCAATATTTCAACTTACATGCACATCACAGAATATGTACAATCCCCTGGGGGTTTACAACAAATCTGTTGTCATTTTTGAATAATCATTTTGTATCAGTGCATGCTTGCGTGACTCAAAATAACCTAAATAGCATTGGGATTTCTGCTCGCCTGTAATGTGACATGTGGGCTAAAATTCCACGGCTCACTGGGATGATAATTGAATTTAACTGCTCACTCATGGTGGGTGTCAAGTGTTAAAAATGAATGAGCTCTCACCTAATTGGAGAGAGTTGATTAATGCTTCTTCACGCAGATGAAACGGCAGCAATCAGTGGGAAGAGAGCAGGAGGAGGAGAGCCGCGAAGACTCACAGCTGCTGTTTCCTCCTGTTTCCTGGAGGTGGGCTGGATAATTAACAGCGGCCTTCTCTCTGATTAGGGATCTGATGAGATTCCAGCGCTACAAGCAGAGACGGCAATGCCACCCACCTGATTACAAATGACATCATAGACATTTGTTGCCGTATTCATTCTGGTGATGTCGCTTTAATGATGGCAAAACAGTGTCATGTTTAGAAATACTTCTGAGGGAGAGACGATACGTTTTATCTTTTTGCACTGGGAATTCCTTTTCCCCTTTATATTCCCATTAGACACTGTGAGACATATTGGTATGTCTCACAGTGACATATACAGTATATATTTTTTTTTTTTTTTTTTTTTTATATTTATGGATGTTTCCAAAGTGCCAAATGTAAGCAAAAAAGGCAACTTTTTAATCCATTACATCTGACAGCTTTAGTTACTATTTACTTTTCAGATACTAATTTTTCTAATCTTATTTTCTTATCCCCAAATTTACTTTTGTTTTTTTTTTTCCTTTTTTTTTAACTATGAATTTAAGGAGAGTTCTCTTTAGAGTTGTTTTTTTCTGTTATATACCAATAGAAACCAATAGTTCTCCATAAATTCTACACACCCGACCTTTGAGGAAAAAAATTTGAATGTTTCTTTTGTCTGTTCCTGATACATAAAAAAATAAATAATAAGATAAGAAAAATTACTTTCTCATATTTGGCTGTGATTAGGAGAAGTGGTTGTTTTTTGACACGACAACAGCTGATCAAAGTAGACTATTAATAGGGAATGTTACTATGTCATGTCCCTGACCAACGAGTGTTCACCCCTTCACTGATCACAGCACGGATATTAATCACCAGGCTCTTCTGCCCACTGATTAGATCTTCAGCAGCATTATGCAAAAGATGCTCCATAAATTAAAGTCATCTGGACACAAAGTCTCTCATAACCTCATGTTTTATTGACATTCTGCAAGCAAACAATCAGAGTTCATCCTTCAAACATCGCGACCACTCAATGTTTCAGCTCATCTCTCAGGCTGTCAGTGCCTGGAAATATAAATGGATATACAGTAAGTTACTTCAGTTGCATGTTTTTAACAGGATACTGTAATAATGTGCTTCTCTCGCTCATGCTTCCTGAACACAGTTGACTGACCATGACCTCTAGCTCTTCACTCTAAGTGTGGCAAGTTTGTCGCCGCAATTTTATCTTTTAACATTAAACAATATTAAAAAAGGTTTGTTCCAAGCTTTGCATTTACAATATATGACACATGTTTGATTTAAATTAAGATACATTTGTGCTTCACAAGAGTAATGTGAGCTTGCTCATATTTTTGAACCATAAAATAAAGTAAGATAAATTTAGCATTTTGAGAGTGGAATTTTTTTTAGCTTTATTCTATGTAATGTTATATTTTTAGGGCAAAAAATTATATTTTATTATATTATATTACATGTAAGTATATTTCTATTTACATGGAACCTCCATATTTAGATTCTTTCACCATAAAAACATGGAGCTACTGTCAGTCTTGGATATCTCCATAACTTTGGGCGTGGAGAAAACAGCTGTTCTATAAGAGTCAGCATTTCCTGTTCGTAAGGCAGATTCTTGACAAAATGTAATCCCTTGATGTCTGTCTCTGATTAATACTTAATACAAGTCTGTCAATAACCTTTTGAGTTAATTCTTTATATATATATGTAAATACGAGAGAGAGAGAGAGAGAGAGATCCTGAACCATCTAGTTTAGGTCTGATCCAGACTCCTTATCTCCACCCACACTGTGATTTTATCAGACACACAGATTGGTGGACGTTTTGGGATTCTAATGACATACAGTATTTATTCCAATCCACGCTGTAAACATCCAGCCTGTTGTGCTGTGAATCAGATTCCCTCATCTCCACCGTGTAATTATTCAGTCTCTGCTCCTACAATACATCAGTAATGCTGTTTATGGCCCAAGGTCAGAACAGAAGGGCCAAGGAGTCAAGTCTCTGATGGATTAGTGTTTCAGGGGCTTTAAAATCTCAGACAGGGACACATTTTAGCAAATCAAGACAGGCCTCATTTTTTCTACTATCCTCTTCTCTGACATTTGGGGAGTAAATATGGCCTCAGTGCTTCTCTGAGTGTTATACTAAGATGTGAAAACTTGTGAGGCAGTAAACACAAGGCTGCATACAGTTGAATGTATGTGTGAGAGGCAACATATACAACACAGATGTGTTACTTCTTCAGGAATCAAAATTCAGCCATGATTACCTTAAATTAAGATCTTCAACATGTGCATCCTACTGATAAGAGAATTCGAATCATTTATTCACATTTTCATTGTTGTTCTTATTCAAGGTTTAGAGCATTGATGCAATTCACCCATGAGTGATTCTACCTTGGACTGTTTAAATTGCATCTCGATGCCTAATCATTCAGCCTTGTTCCATTTTATAATCCAGATTAGCTTTTGTTTGTGCTGCTGTGCACCTTAATGTTTGCTGGGAAAGATTCTCAGAATGCTGGTACAGTAGATCCATGAGCATCAACCTTGAACTTGAAAGAAAAGCTGTTTTTGCTTCTGGCGTCTTGTTCACCATGGTTCGGTTGAAAGCACATACAAAATAAAGGAACATGTTTTTCCATTTTTTTGAGTAGCAATTTTAAAAGAAATTCTGACAAGACATCTCTACAGTCTCCATACTGTAACTCACACCAAGAAAAAGTACAGCGTTAAAATGTAATCATTAAAAAGTTTGTAAAAAGCATTTTCTTTCATACTTCCTTACATGCTGTTGTTTTTTACTTGTGCGAAAAACTTGTTCTGTAAAACGTTCTTCTGTTATAAAAAAGTTATGAGGCTGTTCTGTAGTTTTCTAATGGATAATAAATACAATATAGCAATGACTGATCAACGCATACAGTATCAGTTTTAGGCCTAAAATAATAAGTTCAGGTTTAAGCCCCACCCTATCCCAGTACAGATACAGATACTGATCATTTAGTTAAAAATAAAGTTTGTCTCATGTTTTTATGAAACATAATAATAGCTTGTGTGGGAAAATATCCTTTTAAACGGAGTCACCTTGGTTATTTCAACCAACAAATTAGATTCATACCCAGAAGCTAAATACAGTGTAGGTTCTTATAGAGCAAATTACACATGGGTTTTATTCTGATATTTTTATTGCTGTCTCATACCAGCTTTATTGTATCTCATAATGTTTAAGAATGAGTCAGAGAGGTAACAATAATTGCACACAAGTCTGCCATCATACACAGTATACTGTTCACTATGAGTAGATAATAGATAACTCCACATTCTCTTGTTTCATCATTTCATTTGCATTAATTGGATGAATTACCATTATGTATCTGAATACATAGAATGGAGACTGTTTTTCAATAGAGCCAATCAGTTTAAGCGGTCGTCCACTTAACGGAAGGTAAATGGTTCAATCCCTGACCCGTGCAGTCTGCATGTCCAAGTGTCCCTGAGCAAGACACTGAACCCAAATTGCTCCCATTCCTTTTCCACTGATGAATGAGTGATGGTGTGAATGAGTCATCGCTCCTGATGACATGGTAGCTTCTGCATGGGTGAATGCTGCCTTGTGTTGTGAAGTGCTTTGAGTGGTCATCAGACTAGAATGGTCCTATATACTCTATACAGTTTATTTTGACTTTCTCATGAACAGTGTATAAGAATATATCATTAGGTTGTCTAAAAGGCTGAAGATGTTTTGATTTCCTTTCAAGAGGATGCTTTGAAGAACTACTTCATACACATTTCTGTTATTTTCTCAGGCTATTCAAGTGTTCTCTTGGTAATACACTGGGAGATGAGACAATGGGAAACAGGTGGTACAGGGAGGAGGAGACAATAAGCCACAGGTGGAGACAATCAGACAATCACACATATGAAGAGAGAAAAAGGGGAACGAGCAGAGAAAGTAAAAGGGCAGACAGGTAAAGAACACAGAGAACAAGAGACACCTATATATATATATATTATAATGATATTAAGTAAATGTTCTTGTGAGGAATGCATGGCATAAACATGAGTTTTTTTTCTCTCTATTTTAAGCTGTTAAGATTGAAAATGATTTGATCCTCTGCCATGTGGCCACACAGAGCCTGAGTCTCCTCCTGAGTTTCCTCCAGGGGCCACCAAGCTATTAAACTGAAATCCCAAATTTTTAACCAACAAAGTGGTCAACCTCAAATGCGGATTTAATATCAGTCCTGACATGCCTTATTTCCCCAGGCAATGTCTGACTTGTAAAATTCCTGTTTAATGTGTGGAACTAACCACACATCTTACATGAGCAGAGGTTTTAAATCCATCGACATCAACCCAATTTCCCATTTTCTGGCCCAGACTTACTTTAGGAAACTGCAAAGTTAATGTGATTCTCTCTCTAATCACAGATGTGGATGTCAATTTCCAGAAACCGTTTAGCAGATGGTGAAGCTTTGTCCATGATTTGCTTGAAAAATGGGAATCTGGCGTTTTCAAATGAATGTAATTTACGATCTAAGGCTCAGAGATTTGAGCATGAAGTTTCCGTGCTGTTGGTATAATGACACGTGCAATTTTGTTCCACAGTTCTGCCATTCAATTTATTTATCTGTGTCTTGCTTCATATTCCGTGGAATTCTCTGTCTCCAACCCTCCGCCTTTCTGTTCTGTGATCATGGAGTCATAATTTGCTGGGAAACGCGTCCCGTTTGATCCAAATCAACTTTACTGTTTCATGTGATGACAAGTGTTTTTGTAAGAAAGTGTGTTTTCTGAATTATATACATTTATTCAGCCGTGAAGGTGGGCTCTGTTCCTTCCCTTCCCAGTTAGAAGAAAGCATGAGCAGGATAAATGTGAGCAGTGGGTGATTTTGCACCTACTGGTCTGATTGCTTTGTTAAACGCTCCTGATCTGTGGCTGACAATCATATGGTTTCAAGCTCATGGAAATTAAAAGATCCGTCCTCTTAAGCTTTGCGACATTAACAGCTTTCCTCTGTGATCTGTGGGTGATGAAAGGCAAAACATTCCGGCATGCTTCTCTTTATGTTGACGACACTACATGGAATTAAACAACTAATAAATGAAAACTAGATCCTCTTTCTGAGTTTGGTCCAGCCTACACTGAGCTGATCTTGACACAAGTAAAACTGGTGATGTCACAGGAAGCAGCTATAGTAAGTTGCTTTTATACCAAGATAGAAAACTAAACTAATAGTTACTCAATGGGATAAACCAAAAGAGAATCAAAAAGCAATTCAATTAGCATCTAAATCATTATTTTTTTATCAATTAATTAGCATGAGCACATGTCCCATATACACCAAGGCTACAGTCCTCTAGTGGTCGGGGTGGGTTGTATGAGTCAGTGGGCATCTGTGGCCTGAGTTATTGTGCTGTGTCCCACACTGTTAGTACAAGTCAGAGAGATTTCTATCAGTATTTCATCGTTTACTACTTTAATTTACTCACCTTGTTCTTCCATTCACCCCCCAACCTCATCCAACTATAAGCGGGGTTGAGGATGGGAGTAAAACACAAGCTTCATATGTGGTGGTCAATTCTGATGTTGTGGCCTTCACAACAATATGAATCAATAGGAAACCTTGGAAAATACAGCATATACATATGGGACAAGAGAGCACTCCTTGTTCTATTTTTCTCTCGGCTTGACCTGTGAGGACAGGGGTCAAAGGAAAAGATTGTTTTGTGGCAACAGAGAGAGGAAAATAAAAAATGACGGACTATAAATCAGTGAGGACTTAAAATGAGTCTCATGAGATGCTTTGGAAAAGAAACGTCCACATTTCTGGTAGGAGAAACACACGCACTTTTAAACATCATCACTTGGATATCAACACGTTTTTGGATATTCAGTGGAGGCCTATGACTGGTTGTTTGTAACCATGGTTGTTTGTGCTTGCCATGTTGTAAAGACAGTTGTTGTAAAAGTCCAAATTCCTGGCAACAATTTCTTCTTAAGCCTCTGCACGCTTTTTTGTTCCTTCTTATTTTCAAATGATAAAAAAAAAACAAATTCAGTGAACATTCATAAATCGAACAGAACTTTTGAAAACTCATGCAATTGAGATCAAAATCTGAAACTTGTTAGAACACTTTGAGTTAAAGAGAAGAAGTGAGCGGACATAACTAAACGGGGCTGTCGTGTTTCGGGCGTGTCATATGGTAGAAATTAAGTTTCCTCTCAACAGCTCATTTAATGACAGATAGAAACTCAATCTGGGTCATGAAATGAAACGCTGGGATGGGCTGTAGCAGGTACCTGCGATAGAATCCACCAGCAGTACTCCCTGTTGAGATATAACTCAAAACAAAAGACGAGTTCAATCCACAGGTGAAGCAGGATGAGAAGAGCATTCCTGGTGTGAATCACAGCTCAGGATTCCTTTGTGCTTTCTTTGAAATTCTACTGCAATGTGAAAAAAGATGGAGAATTTACCACAAGTATAAACCAAAAATAACAGAAAAATAATACAAAAGGAAGACATTTTTATATGTGATTATTTTCTAATACACCTGGTATTAAAAGGTAATCCCATTACTGTCTTATTACCTATTAGCATCTTATTAACCATATGAATCACTCACTTACAAAGCTGTAAACTGCAGAGCTTAATGAATGCAATTTTTCTTTTCTCTATTCTTGTTGTTTTGAGTCAATTCACCTGGTAATAGATTTGGTTAAAAGAGATACAGGATACAGTTACTGGCTGACACAAGAGAAGAAAACAACCCATCTCATTATTTTTGTGCTCTGTGCAGCACAAAAATATAATTTAACTACACACCTCACACCCTCCTGATACATCAGCAGCCCTTTAACCTGAGGATGAACGGAACACAGCTTTACAGCAAATAATGTGAGGCTGGTAATAATTTATGGCATGTAATAAACTGTGGATGTAACAAGGCTAACAGGCAGGATTGTGTAGGCTTGCACTGGGCGAATACTGGTACCAGTCAGGTAGCTCTGCTTCCTGAGGCAGCAGGTGGTCTCGGTATTTCCGGATGGGTCTCGTCTCTCAGGGGAACATTTTCCAAACAGGTGGTTTCCGTAGTGGAAAAGGTTGTTTGCTCGTTGCCCTCTGTGGCGTCGGACTTGTCAGTGACCGACTGCTGGCAGCTCGTGACCTGCTCAGCTCTGCAGACAACACTCTGCAGCTTGATGTCAGGGCTAGAGGTGGCCTGCTGATTGATAAGTCTGGAGGGCATCTAAGCTTCTCATCTAATTATGATTTATGCCTCGGATCACAAACTGCAGAGCCATGAAATTAACTTTAATTACTCTGTTTGTACAGCTGACTTGTTTTTTGTTTTGTTTTGCTCTGATGAATCTCTGACTCAGCTACTGGGTGGATGAGCTAAAGAAATAGCTCAGGGTGTGCATTTAAATCTGCTGTGTATATGTTAGATGGATCCGTGGTTTATTATTAGTAATGGCAGCTGAAACCATGTACATTTTATTTCATCAACATCCTCAACTCCAAAATGTTTGACACTATAGTCTCAGTTTAAGACGTGTGTATATTTATGAGCAGGACTTTGTATTGTTTAAGCCAATTATGGTCCAGTATGTAATTCATGTGTAATGTTAAAATCTCCATTTTACATATGGATGGACTTTTCAGAGATATCATGCGACCTGAGTTAAACTTTTTTTTTTTTATTTCTCATAGTTTCTGGATTGGTCAATATAAGAGAAAAAGTTGGCCTAGATGTGATTTCAAGAATTTTAAGGCATTACTTGATTTTTTTTCTATTGGAAAAGATTGCAGACACACATTTTTATTGCAAGCAGAAGGTTTTTAAATGTCTTGAATAGTGGGTAGACGGGATATCATTTGATTTAAAAGGCATCTTCTCTTCAAAGTGCTGGAAAAAAAACAGACATCTAATCCTCTCTGTTTTCACTTGTGTTCACATCTTTCTGTCTGATTCAGATGTTTAATGTCAGCTCACAAAACCTCATCACCATTTCTCACTTGGAGAAACAAACCCTCATTGTGCTACTCAAAATGTTATACCCTTAACTGGCTCGTTTTGGTGTCGAAGTGTTGTGGTTGTCTTCCTGCTAAGCAGCCTTATCACAGGCTCCCTGATGTGAACATGATAAATACGCTTTTAAAGCAGCATTAAACTGCATCATTTCATGCTGGCTGCCTCAAAGTTGCATATATTAATGGAGTCATAGAAATCCATGAATTAGTCATGAGCTTCTCTATGTTCAGCCAGCTTTATCAAAATTTCCAAACACCTACTTTCCCATACTTTCTCACTCTCTGTCTCGCCGCCAGTTTTCTTTTGTGGTGATCGGCAATTTGACTCATCAAGTATTGATTTAAGGTCAGGGGCTGTTTTCTTGTGAGTGTCCTGAAGCTACGTCCATAATGAAGCTTCAGAAGACAGAGTGACTGGGTGAATTTCTTCTAAGCAGGACAGTCAGTGTCAGATTTACCAAACTTTTTGTTCCCGTTATTCAGACATGGATTTGCTGTAAAGCCGATGCACCAGGCAGCAGAAATTTGGAGGACCCCTCTGCTGTCTTCTTTCATACCTCTGCTAAGAGGTTTATGTTTTCACCTGTTTGTTTGCCTGTTTGCAAGATAACGTCAAAACTGCTGTAGTGATTTCTGGAAAGCTTAGTGGAGGGGGGTGGGACATGGGCCAAAACAGAAACAATTTTAATTTAGGGTCAAATTCAGGTGGATAAATCCAGGATTTATTTTATATACATCATTTACCTTTGCATTGAAAGATCGGGATGTATTTTTCGACATCTTCCCAGCAGCTCAGTTTCCTCATTATGTTATTGCACCTAAACACGACACTGCCCTAAAAGGGCAAAGTGCAGTATCTGCTTCACATTATTAAAAGTGCTGTATTTTCTCCTAAATCTGTCAGAGTCTTGTTTTTATGCCTACACGTATTGAAAGAAAAACACACAAAAAAAAAATGTTTTTCTCAGTTTGGCATTTTTGCAGACACTTTGGCTTTGTAGGGCAGAATAGTCCCATGATAGTTTGACTATGACTTCTTGCCCTACAATTTGGACTCACATTGGTATTGATAGTTGTTCAAGAAAAATTATATTTCACTAATGGTGGGTTTCTGATTTATTTTTTCCTGTGGTGGTTTTGCATATAGCTGTGCATACACCTGACTTTGCACACCATGATGCAGTACAGGCTGAGAATTTACGTTCTCCACTGTTTAACAATGGTGCTGCGCTGTATGAAAGAAAAGGTGCATTGTGGGAAGATGTGAGCATTGCTTTCTATTGTGAGGGTGTGCTTGAGTCCCATGAAAAAGGAGCAGCATTTGCAAAAAATAATTTAGAGTGATTAATGTATGGTGGGTGAATGTTTTAGATTAAATAAATGTAGGTTGTTGGTTTTATTTTTCTTATCATCCATGCAGCTCCAGTTTAGGTATGTGGTAAATATGTTAATTTCAAAATAAATCAAACACAACCACTTATCACATCGTGACACAAACATCTAATGATCTGTGATTATTTCATGATACTACATTAAATATTTTTAAACTTCAGACATTATTAGGCCTTTGTTCGCTAACTTTACATCTTGTGTATCGGTGTATTTGTATCAGTATGTTTGTGATTCTTTTGGACATGATTTATTGTAGTGTCCACTTGTCCTCATTATGCCCTCTTTATTCAGAGCATCATCATACAAGGTAGGAAACAAACTCTCACTGTGCAGGCAGATTAATCAGCACCTTCCCCCAGGAGGCTCTGATAAGCATAGAAACAATCAAGTCTGCCAGCAGTCCTCTGAATACATGGATAATAAACAATTAAGGGCTCAGATATTATCATAATTAGACAACAAATCCTTTGACTCCTTAATATGCATTTTTCAATTATTTGCCGTTTCATGACTTTTCAGGATGAGCAGCAAGATTAAGTCTAAGCATCTGAGTGTGATAACAATCTTGTTTTTTTAATGCTCATTATGCTTCATGTTTATTGGAAATTGTCTAAAGTCAGTTCCTTATTGGTACTTCAAGCTGATAATGCATTTTTTTTAACCTATAGCAGCACCAGTCAGACACACATCAGTGTCCCAAGACTGAAAGCAAACCTGCTGTGTGGCTCAAAGGCTCTTCAGTTACTCCATATGAACTGGTATAGTCTTGTACAGAGTCTACTGAAGCTATACCATACGTTATAGATGGCTAACTGTGGAGGCTATGTTAAAATCTGTTCTTTATTCATGCAAGTAATGGTGATGCAGTGGTGTGATGTCTCAGTAGAGCTTCTCCCCCTGCAGACTCCCTCTTCCCCCGCCTTAGGTTCCTTCAAACAGCACACCAAAGACTCTGCAGCACCAGCTGGAGTTGTTTTGTAAAACCTCTACTGAATTCATGAGCTTATTGCAGTGAAACCATCAAGCAAAAATCTGACCCTCCGATGTTTTCATTGAATGTCAATGAGAAAGGTTTATGAAGTGGTTGTTGCCAGGTCCTCCTACAGGTTTTGTGACATCAATTTTGAATGTAGGTCTCAAAGGTCATGTGATCAGGATCTGTTGGCTCTTCTTCCTCAAATCTTACCCATGATATCAGGAGCAGGAACAGAGAACAGTGTCCACTGCCTTTGCAATAGGGCAACCAGTCTCTTTTGGAGAGCCAGTAAATCTTATATATCTTATATATTCCCAGGACTCTCACACACACACACTCTCATCTTGGAGAGTGTGTTTGTTTTGATCCCTCCAAAGGATTCATTAGAAGATGGTCTGGTCCATCTGGGAGCCCCTTTGCACACACCCACTCTTCAGCAACAGAGAGCACAACACTCAATTGCTGCTGAATGAGTCACCAAAATATTTCAAAAGGGAACTCTGTGGCATAAGATCCAAAAAGGAGCACTCAGGCTAAAAGGTCAGCTCATACTCTAAGACAGCTCCATTTTTTCCCCACTCCTCAAAAAAGGTCAGGTTCCCTCCGGCAGCACAAAGCCCAGGGAATCAAGGGATCATAGCTGAGGGAAAAGGCCTTAGACTGGTTAAGGATGAGTTTAGAAACACGTCATTATGCTGAACAGGAGGAGGTCCAAATATGCGATCGGGTCACTGACCTGTCTCTGGACACCTCGATGTGTTTTTATGATGCTGCTATGAACATCTCTGTGATAAATCAGCCTTGAAAAGTGGTTTGAATGTGGCTGGAATCTGCAGACTCTCTCCTTCTCATCCATATTCTCACAAGATCATACATGACTTACAGTGACCTATAGAGTACGCAGAGAATAGAGCACGACACGCTCATCATCTGCCGCCTTGTTTTTCTTTCTTTTTTTTCTTTTGTTTTCATATATAATAAACATTTGATTGATTGAAAAGTTGGTTTGGTACATACAATACATATACAAAGAAGCTTCATATGTAGTCATTATTCTCTCCCATTTTATCTCAGTACCTCTTTTCAGTGAGATATGAGTAGCTAAAAAAAAAAGCACAAAATGACATCTATTTTACAATCATCTACTATTGTGTTCAAATATTCCACTGATTCGGTGAACCTTCAAGGACCAAAACAATCAATCCTCAGGAGTAAAGTTGAGATTTGAAGAATTTCAAAAATCAAAATGAATCTTTTTGGGTTTTGGGGCAAATTTTCACTTTACTCATTGCTCGAGGACAAGTAGGAGCCTCAGCTTACAGAAAAATTGAGACTGTGCTGTAAAATCAGATTTTAAACAGTTTGGTATTATGTTGCATTCGAGGACTGTAAAAAGGTGATTTTAAGAAGATATGTAAAAATCGAGAAAATGCACAGAGAGAGTTAAACGTTAAAGTTTAGGTTATTGAGATATCCATATAAAGTTCTTATATTTATAGTGACTTGCCAACTTTTGTAGAAAAACACTCCTATAAGAGACTCAACAGTCTAGGGTGGTGATACAGCTTCACTATCATCAGTTAACTTCCTGTTCTTCAGATCAATTCTCTGCTTACTGATGTGTTAGAGAGAGAAACTAAATGTCTGCTCCTTATTTCGACTTGCTGCTGGATATTTCTGTTTGTTTTCTTTGTCCTTATGTTGCATGGATTAGTTGGGACAGAGGAGAGAGGAAATACAAGATTTTCTGTTCCTCTCTGTCAGCTTCTCCTCGCAGCTCCAGTCAGAGCTCCCAGATCTCCCCCGGAGCTACTGCTTTTGAACACAATAATGCCAGTGTATATGGCTAGTTATATGGAGACTGGCTCCAGTGTGAACAGATAAAAATAGTGTTTTGTTCGACGAACGTGCAGACAGAAAGCACATGTACAGGTACAAGCAGAAAATACAGTGACATCTGAAAAATAGCCTTTAATCTAAATATAATATTTTTTTCAGCAATTTATATTATTTGCATTGTCCTACCCAAAAGATTTTAGATATAAGGAACTTTGTATTTAAAGGTCCGATGTCTAGGATTTAGGAGGATCCTCTGAGTGACATTACACAATGCACATTTTACTTTTAGCTTGCAGAGGCAGTGTTACATCAACAAATAGAACGCGCTCTATAGTTGACCAGTCCATCCTGCATGTCTTCCATCCTGGAAGACACGTTTTGAGGCAGTATTCTGGTGACTAACATTATTCTTTATTCTTTATTAGGATCCCCATTAGCTTCCAGAAAGTTGTCACCGGTCTTCATGGGGTCCGACCAAAGCAATCAACTAAAACAAGAGCACTCGAAGAGCGCAAACCTCCGCCGAGGCCCAACAATCTTTGACATAAGTGTTAGGGCCTGTGTCCACCAAAGCATTTTTTCTTGAGGCCAGCATATTTGTTTAATTATTTGCAATGGGAGCGCCATTGCACACTACGCTACAAACAGTAGCATGACGAGGCGCTGGGTGTCTTTTCTACACTGAGCGCTGTACGTTTGGCGTTTTATTGTGGTCGCCGAGAGTCGAAAAATGTTGAACTTTCGCTCATCAATGTCGCTTTTTACACAGCCATCCAATGCATGCATAAGAAGCTCTATAAAGAACGGTTCTTATCATGCAGCTCATGTGTCTGACCATCAAAAAACAAAAGCTCACCTGACAGGTTTTATACCCAAGACAAAAACCTGAATATGTTAGTTTATTACAAAAGAATGTGTGTGTGTGTGTGTGTGTGTGTGTGTGTGTGTGTGTGTGTGTGTGTGTGTGTGTGTGTGTGTGTGTGTGTGTGTGTGTGTGTGTGTGTCAATGTGTGGTTCCTTCAAACAGCACACCAAAGACTCTGCAGCACCAGCTGGAGTCGTTTTATAAAACCTCTACTGAATTCATGAGCTTATTGCAGTGAAACCATCAAGCAAAAATTTGACCCGCCGATGTTTTCATTGAATGTCAATGAGAAAGGTTTATGAAGTGGTTGTTGCGAAACCACTCGAGGCTGCAGAGGACGGTGGCGGGACGGTGGACAGTGTGCGTCCTCCTGCTGCAGAGAATATCATTAAACTCTTCAGAATCACCATTAAAGAATGATAATTCTGTGAACTCTGGCTTCTCCCTGAGCTCCAGCTCTTACAGCAGCACACATTTACATGCATCAATACTTCTGACAGTGGTCAACGATACAGTAAATGCCTCTCAGCATGAGCCTGACTAAAAAATATGGATTTAGCATGACAGTCAGTTCTGCTCTTTTGTGTTATCTTGTGTTCCTCTAATGAGGTGGAGAAATCGGCAGCAAAATCAGAAAGAAAAGCAGACGGATTGACAGCTTTTCATTAGAATGCTTTTTTACAAGGTTTATAATTAATCCTTCTGAGACCACTGCTGACTATCTTCTTGACCAATGCAGAAATAAAGAGGTGTATGGAATGAATGCAGATATGCTGATGGAATAGCGTGTTCTTCCACAGAGAGTTGATGCACATATTCAGGGGTTATACGAGGTTTTACTTCTGATTAAATAACCGCTGCTTTAAAAAGGTTTCTTTTTCTAGCTCGAAAGGCACGGCATGACTAGAAGGTCATGGTAATCACTCAGACAGGATGAGGGTCAAACTACACAGAAAACACATTTTTCACCAAAGATGATTTTCTATTATTTTCAGAAGTTCAGAAGTTTCAGAAGTATAACCCTGATGTGTTTTCAAGTGTTTATATGTCTCAAAAGGTTTTAATAAATAGATTAATACATTTAATAAATAGGATTAACGTTGTGATTGACAGCTTGGCGCTGTTCCTGATTGAGAACTCAATACCACAGCTCCACTGCCGAATCATTAGTGTGCAAACCCTGACTCCAAATGACGTCACCAGCACAAAATGGCAATGCTTGTAGCTGTCACATCTTACTGTTTGCACAGAGGGAGGAAGTGGAGATGCATTACCCATCTTCATCCTCTGCCATATTTTTGTTTTGCTGGGCAATCTTTCTTTGTTCATGGCCTCTCTTTGGCCATCTAGTGGTTGTGCTTATTATTGTAGTCATTTTAGTTGTGTTTCTGTGTTTATGTGGTAATTGTTGTAAGTTGAATTGTCGATTGTTTTTTGTTTCTTATGTGTTTTCATGTTTATTTGTTTTGTTATGTTAGGACCCCCTTGAAAACGAGATGATTCATCTCAAGAGGTTTATCCTTCTAAATAAAACTTATCCACATATATGCTTCTTTCACCAGAAAAACAACAGAACTGATTAGAAGGAGGGCACCACGGTGGTTAGAGCTGTCACCTGTCATTAATAAGGTCATGGGATCAAACCCTCTCTCTGTGGAATTTGCATGATCTCCCAGTGTCAGCTAAAGGGTGACCTGTTCAGAGTGTAGCCTTCCTCTCGCCCACTGTCAGCTGTAATACGCTATATACTGTATGATAAGGCTGCAAAGGGGTTGCGTTTTTGTGGGTCTTTTTGTGTTATCTGCATTTAATAAATACAATTTAGCTCCAACATTTTTGTGTAATATGTCATGAGCAATGTGTGTAATATAAGTTAAATATACATACATACAATATACATTTATAAAAGTTTATATGAATACAGCCTAACTTTTCTAATGATTAAAATACATGTGATTCCACTTCAATGCATTAGAAGAGGCAGGAACTGATCTCTGGACTCATCTGAAAAGAGCATTTTATATTTTACAGCAATCCAATGTAATTTAATTCTGTTAAGCCTCTTTTTTTCACCATATTTTATAATTTAATCAAATTTCCAGATAATATTTTATAGTAAATGTTTTTTGGACCTTTTACCTTTTAGAGCTGCTGTTTTCGGGTCTTGTAAAACAAATTTTTCCTTCACTGAAATGTGAAGGAAAAAACAAGGTGGTGTGTCAGTAATTAAAATAGACATCTGACTATTAAGTATATTAGCTCATTAAATCCAGGTGCATCTTTAACTGCCTCCTATTAGGAGGTTTCAGGTCAACGGAAGTTCTTAAACTTTTCAGTGTAAGGATTTTAAAGTGTCTAATCGTAGATTTCTCTATAGACGTTCTTCCCATCTGTTTTTCAGTTTCCATATCAGCCCTCTTGAATTCTCTTGTGTGAAAGATTTGCAGCAAAAGATATCTACTTTTCAAAGTTTGCACCTAAAATCTCTTTTTAATGTCTCTCATTTTTCCAGGAGACACATTTATGAGGCTGACAAAATGTCCAAGTGAAGATTAGTTTTGAGGTTTAAAACCGCTGAATGACAGTCATTCTGAGGAGGTTATCTGCTGCAAGCCGAGGCGTAGAACAGGTGTGACACCTCATATTAGAGAGCTCAATGCGTAGCTCATGAATGAAATGAGAAATATCAATCCATGCTGACAAAATGTTCACTGAGTGCATTCAGCAAGAACCCAGCATGCTGAGAATATGAAGACATCCCATCTACTTTAGTATAACATTCTGTAAAAATAAAGTGAACTAGTCTAATTTAACAAGGAGGTCAACTTTATCCTGCTCTGCATCTCTTTTATAAAACAACTTCAGCCATGAATCCAATTTAAGGGCTGCTGAAAGTGCATATCTGCATATAGCCTTTGCCTCTTCCCCTCCTCTTTCTGCCACTAGACCAAACAGGATGCAGAATAAAAATGCTGCTCTGACAGAATAAGTGCTGATACTGTTAATGTGAAAGGTCAGCAGTGTGAAGGAACAGAGGAGAGACGTCGGGAGCATTTCGGTGGCATCTGCCTGTCAAAATGATTGCCTTTGACATGAGATCTCATTCATTTGGGAAAGCAAGTTGTGGGCAGATCAGCAGAGTGCAGGACAGGCAGGGGAACACACAGTAAGGGGCCACGCCTCCCCCCCAATGTCACCAGAGGGGCTCCGTAAAACACTGAGGAAAAGCAGGCAAAGAGAAACTGATAGGCAAGCAGATCGTCAGACAGGCTTATTTATCAAAATGATATTAAAGCTCAGTATAGTTTTTTTAGATGAGTCTAACAATATTTCCTGACATCTGTGCATTTGTGCATAAGCCAACAGATTAGGATGAATGGATCATCAGTTTGAGGAAAGAGACCTCTCAGAAAAAAATGGACTTTCGCTGATTTATTTCATCACTGAAGGCGAAAATGATGTTCTGTTTCATCACTGAATATAGCAATTCTGGTCTCAGCATTTACTATTATATCCCAAGCAGGCCTCTGATGCTTTGCTGGCCCTGGTGCGCCGTCATCACCTTCTGATGTTTGCCAGCCAGGTCTCTTCTAACCTTGAATTTGATCGTTCGCTGAACTCAACCAAGACCACAATGAGCTGATGGAATGTAACTGAGTACGTTCTATTTTCCTCTCATGCTGCTATAGCTGTACTCAACTACATTTCAGAAGATTTGACTTTCTTCACTTTCATTATTTGACAGCTTTAATTACTACTTTAGAAATTAAGATTTTTGCATACAACACATGATAATGCACAAATGCATCTTACATGATTAAACATTTAATTGATTACAATAAAATTAATTTGCAACTATTTCAATAATTATCCTATTATTAATTGTAATTAATATTGATTAATAATTATCTTGTCATTTTCATGGAAAAGCATTTCATTGATCCAGTTTTTCACATTTGGACTGAACCAGACTAAATGTCTCAATATTTATTATTATATTATTATATTATTATTAACTGAAAAAATAATCAGCAGAATAATGTTCATTCGTTGCAGTCCTCTTCACATTAAAAAGTAATTAAAATAATTAAAATCAGCTTCCCCACAACCAACTAGAACAGGAAAATCCTGCTTTTACATTAATGCATGACTAATAATAATACAATTACATAATATATAATAATTTTAGCATTTTAAAGGGTACATTTCTTCTTGCATTGAACAATTTAATTAAAATACTTTGTTAGATTTTCCTGATTATATTTACATATTTCTACATAAGTAAGAATTCTAACGTTGCACCCGAAGGTCTGCTCTGCCTCCCACTTATAGACTAGTAAAACACACTTTATTGTCTTTGGACACTGGAATCCAGTCACGAGTCTATTGTTATTCCAAAATGAAACCTTTTGAAGATGCAGCTCAGTAATATGAGAGTAATACTGTAGCTGTAGCTGCATGATCTACGGCATATCTGGTATAGAGGGTCGGTGAAGAAGGACAGAGAAAAATAACACACTGGACCTTGGGAGAAAATCACTTCCGTCTGATGTATCGGCTGGCCATTCATCAGTGATCTTTGGACTCCCAGCCTATCTGGGATCTGACCACAGCTTCCAGGAACATGAATAATGGAAGTCTTAAAGCATTTTTCTCATTTAGACTTATATATTGGGGAACAATAAATGATTTACATCTTAATATCTTCAGAGCTAAAGAGAATCTTGGAGATCTCTGACAGATATTGTGTTATATTAGTAATAAGTTCTTACTGCCCATTCAGTTTGCAGGAGCTCGGCCCTCAAAACACCAGGATTCACTGTCAGAGTGGCATGTTATTGTAATTCCACCACATCCATTTATGTTTCATTAAATAGCTTTATGATATATGGTGCAGCCCAAGGATGGATGGAAAGATATGAAGAGAATCAATAATAAAGGAGCAGACATTGAGTCAGACATATATGTGTGTGTTGCTTGGTGTGATGCTCTTAACTCAATAGTCAGATGGGTTGAATGTGTTGACATGTATTTAAGTCCACCAGAGGGTTCATTACACTGAGGAGACGAGCCTAGAACAGACAGGCCTTTAGTTGTTGTCAGTATGGGTTACCTTCATACGTCACAGAGCCTCTGCCTTCTGTTAACAGGTCTGCTCCCTGATGTAATACAGACATCAGGGAGCAGTTATAAGAAACAAGATGCTTTTGCCTGATCTGAATCTTGCTTGTGACTCCCTTTACACCTTTTTTAAAGATGTACATCAGACCATTAATACATCATCATGTCATATTTGTGTCAAGGTGCTGGTTTTGAGGGAAAGAAATTGTTCTTTCACATAAGACTTTCACATAAAAACTAACTTGGGCTGGTTTAAACTTTGTATTCTTGTATGCACTGTCATGCCCAGTGGTCACGTTGAAAGGATGTAAGCATTTCACCAGAAGAGCAAGAATTAAACTCAAATTAAAAGCCAATTTATTTGGTACCATTGCTTGTGCAGACAATAATGGAGGATAAGCTAATGCAGAAATTTGTAGATCGCATTAGCTTTTCTATTATTCCCTCCAATCCTCTAGTATAGATTTTCTAGAGTGGAGGATAACTTTAGTAGAAAGGATGAGAGCATGTTAATGAACAAAGAGCCTTCGGGGATGAGCCTTGGACAAATGAAATGGGATGGGATCCGAATGGCTTCTTTATCACAAACAATCAATGGGAGTTAAAGTCCTCATGAAAAAGAAGAGTGTTATTTACTTCAGGTTTATGTATTTCATGTTTTTACAGGAAATACATAACTGAGGCCAGTTTGATGACTGAGAATCCTTTCATGGAACGAAAGGTCGGTGGTTTGATCCCCAGCCCCTGCGAGTCTACAAGTCAAAGTATCCTTGAGCAAAGATACTGAACCACAATTTGCTCCCCGGGCTATAAAATGAGGGGGCTGTGGGTCAGTGTGTTTCTCAGAGACACATAGGTGTTGATGGTGCAGCATCAGTGTTCATTCCATCCTTTTTGAATATTACAAAGCTCCTGCACTAAATTGTTTCTATTCAGTTTAATCAGACTTGGTGCATATAGGACAGAAATGATTCATGACTTTTTGACTTTAAGCAGCTTAAATCATTGAACTCATAATTACTTTTAAGGCTGGTTGTCAGTGACCTGAAACGAAGTGACCATTATGAGAAAAACAGGCTGAAAGTGATGGGAAGTTGAGTGAATATAAAGTGGGACTTGCACCAAGCAGAGCATAGAAATAATGGCCTATTAAACACGTAATTTGTGGAAACTGATAGCAGCTAATGAAGCCTGTGTGCTTGAAATTGGCTGGACAATAAACAGCATGTGTAGCCTTTTAGGGAAAAACAGACAAAAGACAAATAGGACATCTGAGAGCTGTGGATGTTCACGTCTCCAGGGAGTCTTAATCTGCTGTTATTGAGTGTTGCAGAAAAAACTTGAGTGTAAAGAATCAAAGTCTGCAGATTTACCAGCGCATTGTTTCAGAGTTTGACAGCAACAAACAAACCCAAGGTCACTCAATACAAAACAACACATATAGGGGTGTTTTTCTCCTTTTTTGTTACCAGGAGACTCGACTACAGAGGGTAGAGGTGTCAGAGTGCATAGATGTCCTTGGCCAAACTCCATTTGAACTGTCTTGTTTAAGACAAGATGACTAGCTGGCACTAAAACAGCAAAAGCAAGAACAAGCTTTGAAATTCCATCTGGACCCCAAATCCCCACGATAGTAACTTTGGATTTTCTTTATGTTGTGTTTCGCCATAACTCTGGATAACAGACAGCTTTAATCAATATTTGTGCACCTTTAAGTTGAAGTCTCTTGGTAATGATCTGGCAGTAACTACTGTAAAGACTCATCTCTCCCCTGTATGCATTAATGTTTGTTGCTACAAGCACTCCTCTTGTCTTTATCTAAGATTAAATCTTTTAATTACTCTCGTTAAAGCATGTCTGCAACAATCTGCTGAGCAGCCGCTGTCCAGCATTTTACTCTCATATTATCTGTAATCATCTTCCAAATATCAGACTATGCATGTGAACAAGGTGAAAAACCAAAGGCATCATACACATCATACACTGAAAATATATTCACGATACAACCAATTTGAACTCGAAAGTGCAGCTTGAAAGACAAATAATGTTATTTGCAGAATATGGAAAATGTTTTTTAATGAATGTAAAGTTTAAAAATATTTATGCAGACTTTTTCTGCATAATGTCTGAACATTGGCAGCCCTTCATACATCCCTGACAAATGCCTGTGACACTTTAGGCCATCAGGTGATGACATCAAGACCTTTATGATGAATAAATCAGAATATTGAGGCTCCTGTTTGATGGTATGCAAGTGAAGAGTAACAAAAAATCACCATACTCAAGTACAAGGAACATTTTACTATGGTAAAGTTTGTGAGTAAATATGCTTGATTACTTTCCACAACTGCAACTTTTGTCTACATAATGTACAGAGAAGAAGCTGAACACAATATGTGAATTTATGTTTTTGTCCATTTTTGAATGGTGAAGGAAGAGGAGGACTGTATGTCAAACTGAGGAGAAGATGATACTCAATGCTCAACAACAGATGGCTCTCACAAAAACCACAGCCAACGAAGCACAGATGCAGAGGAACAGCTGAGCTGAAGAGCAGATTCAGGCCACAGCCTCCAGCATCCAGACAGACACTCGTGGGATTAAGATGATTATGCTTTTGAATGGAGGATGGATTTTACTGCCAACTGTGTGGTGTCATCCTTCGAATACCCAGACTGATACTTGGCCTGAGGGGATTTTTTTCATTTTGCTGACAGGTAGCTGGTGTTTCACTTCTCATGGGAGAGCGAGGAATTAGTGTAGTGTTTTTCCTAGCATTTAAATATTCAGCAGCGATCAAGCATGCTATCCCCCGACATCGGACCTGCTCTATTTCCATTTAGATGACACGAGTGCGCAAGTGGGTCTCACTCCAGCCTGGCAAGAGGAAAAAGGGGCCTTTATATATTTGTATCATAGATTAAAGTCCTGACATTTCTTTTGTTAAATATATAACTTAGATAAAACTCCTTATACACTGCTCAAACAAACTTCAGGGATATCAAGCTGTCCATTTAGGAAGCACAAGTGATTGTGAATCAATTTCACCTGCTTTGGTGCAAATGAAAGTGACAACAGGTGCAATGGAGAGGCAAAAGCAAGAGGAGCCCCACAAAGGGAATGGTTTTGCATGTGGTGGCCACAGACAACTGGTCTCTCCTTATCCCTCCTGACTGATTCTTCTCCAGTTTTTTTTTTTTTTGTTTTGCTAGTGTCCTTGTCACAACAGGTAGCATGAGGTTGTACTGTACTTTGCAGCTAAATTCAGGTTGCACAGGTAGTCCAGCTCCTCCAGGAAGGCACATCCATATACGTGCGGTCGCAAGAGGGTTTGCTGTGTCTCCCAGCACAGCCTCAAGAGCACGGAGGAGATACCAGGAGATCGGCCGTTACACCATGGAGAGCTGGACCGGGCCGTGGAAGGGCATCAACCCAGCAGCAGGACCGATATCTGCTCTTTTGTGTGAGGAGGAACAGGAGGAGCACTGCCAGAGCCCTACAAAATGACCTCCAACAGGCTACTAGTGTGCATGTTTCTGACCAAACTGTCAGAAACAGGCTCTATGAGGGTGGCATGAGGGCCGGCGTCCTCTAGTGGGACCTGTGTTCACACCCCAGCACCGTGCAGCTCCATTGGCATTTGCCAGAGAGTACCAGAATTGGCAGGTCCAATCATTGGCAGCATGGATGAGAAACCCATTTTATTGGGGTAACAAGATCCCCTAGGAACACCCTCAATGCAAACTTTCTCAATCTTTCACCTACGGTGGTCTAAGAGTGACAAAAGTGTCACCTTTGCTTTGTTTTCTGATGTATATAAACATCACAGCCTCACAGGCTTCAACCATGGCTTTCAAACATTTCTTTTGGTGGTGTAGACGCGCTGACCTGCAGCTTTTAATTGGCTACATCGATCACAGATGTGTTCAGCTGGCTTCAACAGCATCTAGAAGTGGCCCATATTTTTGCCAGGGTTGTAAGACACCTTAGGTGAAAGTGAGAGCCAGCGTCAGACAAAGTTTCATGAGTCGAATGTGTCTGAGCTGTTTGCTCATCATTGAGATTCAGCGCAGGTTTCGATCAGAACTGGCATTATTGGCCACATTTCATGGTCTGAATCACTTAAATTCCCTTTCCCTGCCTGCTAACATGCAATGATTGAGTGATGATGATCAGTACTGTGTGTAGTGATGATAGGCAATCCTTTCCATCTCAGATAGCTTTTGAACAATGAAAAAGGGCAAAATCAGAAGGCTCCTCATAAGTCTGTGAGAATGCATATTTATTTTTTGAATGTATTTGAAGCATAAATCTGAGTCTGAGGCATCTAAAGTGACTCATTGCATAGCAAGCAGCTCTGTACTTCTGAACCAACACTTCCTGAAGGTCCCTCTGTGGGACACTGATAGTCTCATGGCTGCATCACCTCTAAGGCCTATTAGTCAGTGCATCCTGTGGATTCTTTGTTCTCATATCAGCTGGAAGAATGGAGGAATTTTCAGCTCTGTTGCAGCATGGGAGAGAATTTGCTGTATTATACAGCATTTAATTCATAGATTTTTTTTTATTGTTTCCTGTATTTCATTTAAAGATGTTGGTAAGCAGTGAGATGCAGACCACCAACTACAAAAACCTGAACTTTGATCCAGGTGGGGAGTATGTGCCGGCCTCCATACTGCTTCCTGTTTTAAAAAACATAGTCTATACCATGCACCACCCAACTCACAGCATGGAGTGTTTACTGCTCCAGTGCATCCCGGATGTTGTACGCTTTTTAACTTAAAGGAATATGACAGCCATTTTTCTCTGATCTGATGTGCATCTTTTACGGCATACACAGCCCAGTTTAATGACAACGCCATCTTTCCAGTGGTGAAATACTTCTTTATTATTCTAATATTTCATAGCATTGAGGAAAACAAACAGGTAAAGCCTTTGGGAGCTGTTTTAAGAGTATCAACACATTAAATGTTATCTGACTCTAAGGATGTCCTGAGTTACTTACAAGTATCTGGATATTTCCAATGGATCTAAAATAAAGGGCTGACTACCTTCAGTACTTTTATATTTTTAATCACCATTTAGGTAAATATAAAAATACTGTAGGCACAACATGTCAGGGAGAGGCTCTTCCACAGGATACAGAATTCCCCTCCACTTGGATTCATAGTTGCTGCTGTTGCTTTGCTGCCCCCTGCTGCCTGACTGGTGTCACTACAGGTCAAACGTCAGAGTCACAGAACTGTCAAATTTTCAGATTATAATTTTTCTTAATTTTCTTTTTCTTTTTTTTACAATAGTTTAACATCCTTCAATCTCATTTCAAACCTTCAAAGTGGTAATAAAATTATAAAAATGCACATTTTAATATAAAATGGCCCTTGGGTTGTAACATCATATTCTGAGCTGTTATTGTCGGCTTTGCAAATGAAAAGAGTTTAGTGAAATAAAAGACTGAAATTAAATTGTGTCTTGGGGTTTTTTCCCTCTGGATCTATTTTCATCAACTGCTCAGCCAAAGATTCCCGTCTTCTTTGCTGTCGAGGAGAAACAAACAGAATTGTCATTATCCTCTCTTATTTCTCTCAGAATTTGTCTCCCTGCCCAGTTTGTTTCTTACCTTTTTCTTTAACAGTGTACAACGTCATCATGCCTGCTTTAATATGATCAGTGACGTGACAGTGGAGTATCCAGGTACCAGGATACTGAGGACGCATCTTCACTGTCTGAACAGGAAGACAATGGGAACACCACATGATTTACTGTTTGCAAATTTAATTTTCTGTTTCATGTTTCACACCACTGCCATACAAAAAGAGATAGTCTAGTATTCCTGTAACCCATGTGAAATAATCCAAAAGTACACTTCACACAATATTTTCTCTTGGCACGTTTAAACGTTAGTGTGCAATAGCCAATCACAAATCAACATTCAAATGTGAAAGTGTGATTTTTTTTTTTTTTTTACATGTTAAAATGTCAGATTTTCATTAGGGAAGAGGAATACCTTACCCACGAGATAGCATCTCATAGTTAAAAACTTTTCTTTTTTTTTAAAGTTTTCTCACTTCTCACTGTTTGGTTTTTATCATTATTTGTTTCTGTTTCTTGTTACTGGCCCCTTTGGATATTTTTCTGACCTGTGTATCTTTTTACTTTTTTTAAATGAGGATTTTACAAGCCATCCTATAGAGGTTAGTCTAATCAGTGAGTATTCATTAAAGTTAAAATGCAACATGCACTAAATTTAATATTGCAAAAGAACAAAGAAAATCATTTGAACCAAAGTCAAGATGCTTTTACCTGGAAGGTGGCTGGAAACAGCTCATACACATCAGTACGATAAGGACCTCCACCCAGCTGGAAGGAAAGAACAGTTGGATTTTGTGTGTACCAGATTCTGCTTGTATACGGTGTGATTGTGTCGGCATGTCTTGCATGTTTTTATGCTTTATATACCTTATATTCCACAGTATGTCCATGCCAGTGTACGGTGTGTATGTCCACATCATTGCCCATCCCCAACAGGTACCAGTAGATTTTATCACCCGCCACCATGTTCAATCCATTCAGATTTGCATACATATAACCATTAATGGCTGCATACACAGAGAAGCACACATAGACAAATAATTGGAAAGAAATTTTACGGACATTTCTTTAGATGAATCCCATCCCATGTGTATGTATATCTCACCGTGCATCTTGTTGCTCTCAATAAAAGTTTCATCTTTTTTCAAGTTTGCGCGAGGGTTACTGATGTGGGTCCTGATATTTTCATCCAGATACCTGGAATAATACCAAATGTAAGTTAGATATACTCCTAAAATATTAGATGTGCAGCAGCTTTTTCCTGCCATTGCTGCAGAGAGATATTAACACCACTGATGTGTGCAATACGTGTTTATCAGGAGAGCAAAAATAGTGTTCTTATTTAATCAAGCTAGATATATGAAGGATTAGAAAAACACAATGTAAAAAATGGATCAAGTGCCAATTTATAACTGACTCTAGTTGTATATCCCACTGTCAGTATTATTCACATGACCTGTTTTTTACTGATGAAACAATGAAAAACAATGTCAGAGAGGTCTGTGGACTGGATTATTGAGTATGGAGAAGTTCCAGACTCACCAGCTCTCATTCTCATCAAAAACCAGGAAAAGCAGTGCAAACTCTTTGATTTCCTCCCTCATATGGAAAGTCCTGGAAACAGTTTATATAGCATATGATTAGCACAGCAGTATACTTGTTGTGTGATGCAGTATAAAAACAAATAAAAACATCTACCCATCCTGGAAAAAGCATACTTGATATGTATTGATTATTTTGGATAGTTCTGTGTTAATGCACAGGTGTAGAAATACTCACTTTGCCCAACTAGTGCCACAGATCACCAATGGACCAATCAGACCACTGTACAGGTCCTGGGTGGCAAAGAGACGACGTAAGTGTGTGGATGCTTGCGTGTGTAGTGTGTTTGTGTGTATCAGTGCACCGTACCTTGGTAACATCAACAGTGGAGTAGTATGCCGACACAGAGCAGCCCTCTTGATCTGTGGTTGGTCCTGTATTCTTTGTAACATACCAGCTGTAGGTGTGAGTCTCACCTGGGAAAGACATTAATATATTTTTCAAGGTTTTGAATCACTTTATGCACTAAAAAAACTGAAGTTATACACAGTGTAGTAGAGGTTGGTGGGCAGGCAGAGGGTACTGAGAACACCTGATGCACAGGGAGAAATTAAAGCCATGTACAACTAGAATAGCACCTGCATATCTCTACCAAAGGTTTGTGGAAAGTGATTCAGAATCTTTTGCACACTTAAGGAAAACTTTGAAAAACATTAAAGAAAGTGAAAAGAGAATTCTGGATTTGCCCTTTAATCATTAATGGGCTCTTTCCATGCCCATGCCCCTGTTTTTTTATGTGTCATGGAAATCCATCCAGTAGCTGCTAACAAATAAACTAACCAATGACAAACAAACAGACAATGGGTGAAAACATTACCTCCTTAATGGAGCTGGTAATAATTCATAAATCCACAATTAAAGAATTTTAGGATTTTCTATTTCCAGTGTTTCTTGTCTGGCTCCCTGTCAGCCGATACTCCACCTGTCCCTACCTGGTTTGGTGTGGTAAACATCAGGGGTGAGTGTCTTGACTCCGTGGGCGTGGATAGAATAAGGCCTGGATGCCATGTTTTTAAAAACCACCTCCACCTTGTCTCCCACGTCAGCATGAATCATTGGACCTGAGCGATGAAAGTGTTTTTATTACCCAGAGCAATCAACCTGAGCAAGAAGTTTAATCAACATAAATAAATCCACAATCTTTACAATCACATTTTATAAATTTCTGCTGCCCTGAAAGCTTACCCATAATGCCAAGATGTTCCATATCGGCTGTTCTCTCCACCTGCGTGGTGAACTTGTCATTGGTGAACTGGCGGTAGACCACCTTTTTATAACGGGAGCCTATAAACCCACCCTGCTGGTCCAGGAAGACAGGAGCAGGACTGCAAAGGAAGAGAGAGAGAGAGAGAGAGAGAGAGAGAGAGAGAGAGAGAGAGGCTTATTTTGCTGAGAAATAA
This sequence comes from Chaunax sp. Z400, assembly GCA_037577475.1. Classification (NCBI taxonomy): domain Eukaryota; kingdom Metazoa; phylum Chordata; class Actinopteri; order Lophiiformes; family Chaunacidae; genus Chaunax; species Chaunax sp. Z400. The sequence continues at coordinate 25,262,736 of CM075188.1, forward strand.
GTGAAGTGTTTGTGTTTACCCTGGAACAGCCACCCCACATGGATGTGTTTGAGCATATAATTTTATTTGTATGTAAATGTCTTAAATTTTCTTAAATTTACAATTAAATACAAAACAGAATTAAAAGGCAACAAAAAAGATAATTGAAAAGAAGACATGGCATGTGATAAACTTCATATGAATAACTGAGCAGAGATGAGGTAAAGAAGTGGTATTCTGCAGGATTCTAGCAAAATATAGCAAAATTTCAGTGAATCATTGAGAAAATTGGCAAAGAGTTCATGTACAGTTCCATTCATTTCTCTTATAGGTAAAATTAGGAGTTGGTTTATTGAGATAAAAACCAGCTGGCATTAATTTTCCATTTGCATGCTATTGAACCATAGCAGGAGCAGATAGCTGCGGATTAATCCATATTTGGTACAATAATGAAGGGACATGTCACCTCGTGTGGTGCAGTGATGTGTTTTTAATCTTTTTTGGGCAAAGATGGAGGTCAAGCTGGGACGACATAGGCATGTAAAAGGTAAGCAGATAAATCAGTATAGGTGGTACTGTACTTCTCGTGACCGCGGAACATCTCAGCCTCCCAGGTGCGGTTTGGAGAGTAGTCCCAGTCGGTTTCCACGGCAGCGATGTAGTAGGTTTTTGAATGGATCATAATCTCCCTCTGAAACTGTAAGAGGCTGCACTTTTCTACCGTGTAGTTGGCTCTCATCCCACCACGATAATTGTTCACTGTAGGTGACACCACTTCAAACTGACCTGAAACACACATAAGAAGTGATGCGAGTTTGACACTGTCACCACAAAAAGGCCTTTAGCTAAGATGATATAGTCGTTAGGAAGAGGTAGAGAAGCAACGAGTGAAGTGATGAGGATGACAATGAACACTGAACAATGTTTAGTGGATGCAAATAGTTTATTAAAAAGAGCAGAGGGACACTTTGATAACATTTGATCTGATGAACATTAAATAAATTAATTTTCAACAAAGAATAGGATAGGATAGGATAGGATAGAATTGAATTGAATTGAATTGAAGTGAATTGAATTGAATGCTTTATTGTCATTGCACAACTGTACAATGAAATTAAATGCATCACTTTTGAACATTTTAATTGCATGATGTAAACATAAAGAGTTTAAATAAACAATGGGTGATTATTATTGAAGGTGGCTCTGAATTAGTCACTGAATCAGTTTCTGTATTTCTACCTTTTAATATAATCAAATATCTGATAAAAACACTTCGTCTGGATGAAATTACAAAATGTACCCAGAAGTTTTCTGATTCATGCTAGTTCAGGAAATGACTTGAGATTTTCGGATGGTGATTATAATATAATGATTATAATGTTTTATTTTTCCCCATTTGCTCTGCAACTGCAACAAGACTGCAATTTCACTCAGAGTGAGAGTTCTCACAAGTATGCTATAGAAGTACTGTAGTATGTGAGTTTGTAGGGGAGAGAGAGGCTTACCCATGTTGTCTGGCTCCATAGTGACAGTGTGTGAGATGTGAGGGAAGACGCTGATGGAGTCCCGTCGGTTCTGGCGGTAGATGAAGCGGTTTCCATGGAAGTAAAGGCTGTTGATGTCTGTCTCTGTGCCTAGGCCTGACAGGTGCCACGTTACTATATCCTTCTTACACATAGTCAGGCCTGGGAGGTTCCTATAAACAAACCCATTGATGGCTGAAACCGAGAACCACAGAAACAAAACATACAGTGATTATCTAAAAAATCAAAGCAGAAATCTTCCACAGCATGAAGAATAACATCTTTTAAAAGTGTTTGTGGGGGAAGCACGAATAATATGCGAGCAACATGCGTCTCTCCTGCACACCATGCATCTTGTTGCTTTCCTGAAAGTCCTCATCCTCCTCGTTAACAGTAGCGGGAGCAGTGGTGAAGGTCTTTATGTTGTCATCCAGATACCAGCTGAGGTTCTCATCAAACACTGTGGCCAAGAGGTGGAACTCTTTGTTATAGTTTTTCTACATGAAGAGAGAGGAGACAAAAGAAAAGGAAATGAATCAAATTGTGGTTACGTTTTGACATAAAAACTGGTTATAGTACTTTATTCATCACAAGTTTTTGTGGAAGTCATTTCTTTATAGTTTTTGCATAACTGTGTTAACAAATAAACCAACAAATAAACAAAAGAACGTGGGTTTAAAAGTGAAAGTACTTATATGGCTTTGCTATTGTCTATGACATTATTATATTGGCAGGTTTTTCTTTTTACATTTTACTATTATATTATTGTATTATCGGTTGAGATGTAGCAACTTCAACTAACTTCAAGTAACAAAAGTTTAGTCTGGTGGTTCCCAACTTATGGGGTTGAGGAGCCTCCAACACTCACAAGATAAATCAGAGGAGGATTTGGACATTTAATTTGGTAGAAAAAAAATACAATTTTGATGCTTAATCTTTGCTTTTTTGTTTGAATATTAGAGAGTTTTATTTCCTGGGTTCAACAAATGAAATGAAACCATAAGAGACGTTAGAGGGTAAATGTCTTTTGGAATTACTTTTAACAAATCACACATAGCGGAAACATAACAAGGGGCAGTACACAGAACCTGTTTTGTTGTAAGACGTTTTTTAAGACACTTTTTTTTAGGAGTTTTTTGGCCATTTTATGCCTTTAATTTGATAGGACAGCTGAAGAGGTGACAGAAAATGTGGGAGAGAGAGTGGGGGGAAGACATGCGGCAAATGGCCACGAGTCGGAATCGAACCCGCCCCGACTGCTGCAGGACCATAGCCTCGGTACATGTCTGTTAAAAACATCAGATCCATTGGGATGTGATCTGACACTCTCCTCACCTGTACTCCTTTCTTCAGAGATCCAGGTCGACAGACAAGGAGCGGTCCAACTAGTCCAGAATTGGTGTCTTTAACAGGGTCCACTCCAGAGTAGTACAGATTGGTCAGACAGTCAGCCTCCCCCTCAACTGGACCAGCACCCACTGGCACCAACCACTCATAGGTATACACCGTCCCAGGTCGGACCAGAGCAGCTGGGGGAGGGGTCACCACTCCTGAATGCATACATTTACATGAAGAAAGAGAATTATTATAGTAAGACTGTTTTTGTTAATGCATAACTTAGACTGGTCATTCAGGGTTTAACTCACTTGGTTCCCTCTTTAGCTCCCGCAGCTTTTTGTCTGTATGAGACTCTGAGGAGAGGAAGTGTAAGAGATGGAGCAGGATGAGGAGGGTCTTCATGTATAATCTGGTGCATTCATAACAGTTGTGTGTTTATGTGCTTTACCAACCTTCCAGTTCATTGTAATAGAGAGTCCCATCCTGTTCCACGCTGTACTGGACACCATGTGGTTGTATGCTGTAAGGTCGGCTGGCTTTGTTCTTGAACACCACCTGGATAGTGTCCCCTTCCTCAGCTCGCAGCACAGGACCTGGAGACATGGATGGACACAATCACACACAAATACACACAGAGTTGCTGGCTCATTTAATTTAGGACAAAGGACCATTAGATTTTTTTTTCTGAGATGTATCATGATAGTCAAGATCCCATTTCTAACATTTGTATTGAAACCTGAATGAACCTAAGTGTCCAGTCATGTAATGGTTCCATTGGCTAAACTATCTGACAAACTGTTAAAGCAAAGACCCAAATATGTCCAAAATATGAATAAATAATAAATCCAACCATAGCTGAAACGATTACTCATTTAGTCAATGGACATATTCTAACAATTATTTCAATCGTTTTTCATGTACAATATGTTAATGTTCCTTCTATTCTGTAATATTAGTTGTTTTTTTATTACTATTTAATTATTTAAATAGTTCTGATTATTTTTTTAATAATTTTGAAATCGTGTCCAATTGGTTCAAGCATTGTGAATGTTTCATTTTGGGTTTTGGTTAATTGTGACAGCATTTCTCAATATTTTCCATAAGGGAACAAAACATTGTAGTTAATAATTTTAGTCCAATACAAAAAACTAGTGAAAAATAAGGTACTTGTAACAGAGTATTTTTACAGTCTAATATTAAAACTTATACTTCAGTAAATGATCTGAATACTTCCTACACTCTGTTCTCTGACTCTGAAAAAACCAACCCCAGCCCAGCCTGACTTACCCAGAATTCCGAGATGTAGCTCCTTTGGGCAACGCAGTATCTTTGTTGTGAAGGTGTTGTCAACATATTCCACATAGCGAACCTTCTTATAGCGGCTTCCAATGCGGTTTGGGCCTCTGGTCACAAACACGTCTGCTTCACTATACACACAAGTACAAATTATGAATAGGTCTCTTATAGAATCATCAAGACCAGCCAGGACGATTTGTCTGTGTGTGTGTGTGTGTGTGTGTGTGTGTGTGTGTGTGTGTGTGTGTGTGTGTGTGTGTGTGTGTGTGTGTGTGTGTGTGTGTGTGTGTGTGTGTGTGTGTGTGTGTGTGTGTGTGCGTGTGCGTGCGTGTGTGTGTGTGTGTACAGTAACAAACCTATCATTAGGTGGCACCGGTGCGTAGTCCCAGACCTCTTCTTCAGCAGCAATGAAGTACTGTCTGATCTCACCATGTGGTCGGGGTTTATGGACGTTGGGGAAACACTTCTTGATCTCAAATATCGCCTGCATTCCAGCTGGATAAAACCATGAAACATAAACAACACTTAAACAACAAATGAAACAATTGCCCAAACGTCTGGCTCGAATCAAACCCTACTTGTGGAATGACCTGCCTCATATTAAGAACTAGAGGATGTGAGCTCACCAGAGAGATGGTCGTTAACAGTGCAAGTCAGCAGCCAGTGTCCGGGGTTGTCAGCCACCATTTCAGCTGTGGTGCTGGAGCCGGGGAAAAGACTGACTGTGTCTGTATGGTGGTTCTGTGTGGTCAGGATCTGACCATGGAAATGGACTGAATGCATGTCCACCTATTGCAGATAGATGGTATTTAAACTGGGTTTAGACTAGATGCTTGTGCAGAGTTTTTTTCTAAAATATAAGACATAAAAGTACTAGTAGTAGTAGTAGTAGTAGTAGTTACCTCATTGCCTAAGCCAAACAAATGCCAGTGGATCTTGTTACCTTGGCACATGCTCAGTCCAGGCAGGTTACCGTACAAATAACCATTTATACCTAAAAATCCACACACAGTGTTAGACCAGGTCAACGTTTGCATATGTAGATGTGTATGTGGAGGTGGGCATATATACGGTATGTATGTGTACGCTACCCCTAACCATGCATTTTGTTGCTCTCAATGAAATCTTCATCCTCCTTCAGGTCCATGACAGGATTCGTAATGTGCGTCCTGATGTTGTCATCCAGGTACCAGCTGAAGTTCTCATCCGACACCATGAACAGCAGAGCATACAGATAGTCTCCTGACCTGTCACCATGTAAGTCCAGAGTTCCTACGGAGGGGAGGAGAGGACATTTGGATAATGCACATTGATATACGGACGGGTAAATACACTTATAGGCCCTGAAAACATTTTCTTATCTAGCTTCTTATTATTATGAAGAGGATTATACATGGCAGACACATTCACCCATGAAGACACAGGGAGAATATGCAAACACACAGAAATGCCCAAGGTCTGGATTCAAACCCCCACCTGGGGCTTTTCTATGTGGAACCAGAACTACTGCAGGACTGTGTCGCCACGTATTTGGAACAGTTTTGGTTGTTTCACATAAGATATTTCTGTTTTTAATTTCTTTTTTTTTAAGCTTCTTCTGACTGAAGTGGGCGGAGCTTATTTATGAAAAGGATATCTACGCACATACTTGCACCAATCAGTGACATCCAATCATCACAACCTTGTGCACAAAAGGTCTGTGTGCACAAAATAATTATCTTGTTGCCACAAGATACTTGTACTCAGTCAAAACACTGGATACTATTAAAACAGTCTTTGTTACCTCTCTTACAGACGATGAGGGGTCCTACCAGTCCTGAGTAGATGTCTTTCGGTGTGTTGATGTGTGAGTGATAGAATCTGGTCAGACAGTTGCTGTCCGCTGATGTTGGACTATGGCTTTCTGCTACAGTCCATTCATATATCACTGTTGCACCCGGAGCCACTGAGTCATCACGCTTCAGCTCTGGACCAGTACCATCTGGGTACAAGGCTCCTGCACAGACACATCACGCACACACACCCATCAGAAGTCTGTTCAGTCTGTCCGGACACTGATTCCTGCATCGAGTCATTCATTCCTCACCCTCATTGCCTTTGCTGTAGTTCAGTCCATGTGGGTGGATGCTGTAAGGTCTGGATGCCATGTTTCTCAGTTGGACAATCACTGTGTCTCCCTCCTCAGCCATCAACAGGGGTCCCAGGTAGCCCAGCCACTCTGGTTTCATCACCTCTGTCCTGTAGGTGGCGTCGCTGTATTGCTTATACACAGCCTTCTTGTAGGTGGAGCCAATTCGCTGGGGGCCTCTTGTTAAAAAGACTGAGGCTTCTCTACAGAGAGAGAAAGATGTGAGAGGTGTGTGTGTGTGTGTGTGTGTGTGTGTGTGTGTGTGTATGTGTGTGTGTGTGTGTGTATACTTATTATTGATTTCCCTAAAAATACTCCAAAACCTTTAATTGATGAGGCCTTTTCACAGCAGGCATTCTGACTTGTAAAAGTAGGAGAAGCAAACATATTTTTATCAACAATGGCTCAGTTCCATTATGTGTCTCAGTAAGTCATGACTGTGGGCCAGGAAACACAATACCAAGATGCAATACTAGCTCACCTTAATGAAATTCAACACTCTTTTAACACTAATAACAATAACTTTTCACACTGACATGCCAAAATGTCTGCTGTGAAACAGGTCTCCACCAGGACCCTGAAACTGAAGGAGATAAATGGAATTGAATCAGTGCTTTTTTTCCAACACTGAAAAACCTTTCACAGTAAATTTTCAGTAATTAATGAGGATCAAACCACCAAATGTCCAATAAATGGATGACTGCGCCACCTCCTGACCCAGAGCTGCCCCTACTAAACTACAAAACTATGAATAATAATAATAATACTGATACCAATAGTAGAAAAAATACCCTAAAATAAATCTATAATAAAATAATAAATGATTAAAATTTACTAATATGACATTTCCTAAGATTTTTATGCTTTGAGGGAGACCTAGAAAATTAAATGCCCCCAATACTGGAAAAGATCAGTTTGTGCTTATGTGGATAAACCATTACCTCTATCTTAGCAGAATAATAGAAGAATGACATAAAATGTTACTAAAAATATTTTTTTTAAATAAGCAAAATGAAGAAAACAACTATGAGATGTACAACTTTAGGGCCCCTACAAAGCATGTGTGAAATGTTATCAAATTCTGTCCACCTGTTTGGGAGAATATGTGGATAGACGCCTATCTCCCAATCAAACCTGTTACATAAGGAAGTCCAGACGGACAAGAGTAACCCTAAATGACCCCTTTGGTGGGGACATAATAACAATGGTGACTTCTATTATTCTGTGGAGGTTGTCTTATCAGCTCTGGGCATCTGTGTCAGAAGGCTGGGCAGGTTGTACCGTGTCTGTTTCATTTTCAGATTTTAGCTCCTGCATTCCTGTGAATAATGGCATTCTGGTATTCATGCTGTAATCATGCATTATTTCCCTTTGATTGCATTGCAGTTTACAGATTGTCACTCTATGACTATATCAATATAGGAGAATCCAGTTCTGATTTCACTGTAAATTTATACCAACGTTTTACAGTGTGCTGTCTAAAAATGTCTCTTTTGAATTGTTCAAAAATGTCTCCATGGGGCTACTATGTTAATAAATTTGCTTTTATCAGAAACGTCATGCTTTGTGTGGCCTGTTCTTGTCAGGCCTTCATATTTAGTTCTGCATTTATCCCCTATATATGAATAAATTAGCCTGTAGAGGTTTTTATATATTAGTGATTATGCAGAAACATAAAGATTGATCTAGATTCATGCATGTTTTGCATGTTTCAAATCAAGTCACTTTATTTTGGAGTATGCTTGTGTAGATTTTCATTGATCCAGGTCATGGTAATCCTTGAAGGTTGAATCAGAGAATCAGAGAGGTGAAACATCTTCAAACCTGAAATAGAAGTCCAGTTGGTTCTGATTCAGCCTTCAAGCTTTATTTTGGAGCGTGTTGACCAGAGTACCTTTACCAACTTTGAAGATTTTAAAGTAAAATCAGACAAAACATAAGTTATTGATTATGTAAAAATGCTATTGCTAATAGACTTTTACATAGAAAACATATAAATAGAATAATAGTAAATTTCTCTAAGATAAAGTGAATGATTAAGCTACATGAACCTTTCAAAAGCCCACCGGTTTGGCTGGAGAAGTAATTGTCACAGCTAAAAATAAAGCTGTACTTGTTATGCCATCTGAAGACATTTTGGGGGAGGCAGGTTTTTCACATGACAACAACATGAATATATGCGCGCTTACTAAAAAGCAACTTTAAATTGATTGCATTAATCAAGGCATACATAGTCAAGAAGACACATTTGTGCTGACTTACTCATCCTCCTGCAGTGTGCGGTTCTGAATGATGTTCATCCCACTTGGTGCATAGTTCCATGACACCTCCTCGATCCTGAGGACGTACTCCCGCCTCATCCCAGACACACATACTGCTGCACAACACAGCAGCAACACTCCCTTTAATGACAACTGATGCATTTTGCAGATATAGTTTTGGAACTTCAAGTAGTTCACAGTAGAAATGCCAAAGAGGAAGAGGAGTATTTCGGTCCAGTGTCTGACCACTGCAGACTTGTCCTGAGAGACTTTAGACCCTCTGTGTGTCTTTATAAGCTCTCATGTGACTGACTGCTGGGTAAACCCAAGCAGGACAAAGAGGTCAATGACCAGCAAACAGTATTTGAGTTAACCTTCCTATCTGATCAAAATTTCAGACTTTCATAAGAGCAGAAAATCCTTTACTTTGTCATCCACAGCTTCCCAGCTACCGACTACTGCTTTCCTTATTTAAATCTGCACATTGCAAGTATTTCACTGTGTTGAACTAATGCATTAATCAGTCCGACCAAACTAACATGTTCAATTACTTTTAGATTATTTTGAATTCCATCTACATCTTAAGTCAATTAAGGCCAAAGTGGTTCTACTTTTAAGACTTGTTAATCATTGTTTTAAGATGTATAGCACATTTCATTTAAAAAAAGAAAACGTACTTTATTTGAAGGAGTGTGCAGAAGACTAACATAGCACCATCATCACCATGACACGACACCTATCATGTTTTTTGGGATATCTTTGTCATGACAGCTTGACATTAACAGCCACATAACCTGTCATAAACATATTATAGCAGGCCTAAATATCAAACGTAGAGAGATTCAATTAGTATTATGTGTCAACATTACATTAAACCGTCGTGTGTGGTTGGTTTTGGGGTCGGCTGTCATGAGGCTAATTGTGTCATGAATAATTTGACCTTCAGCACAATATAGTGGTACAATTAGGACTTGTCATTAATATACTACTAAATGTTATAAGGCCGGTTTAACGATTGGTAATAATTACAGAGGAACTTTAAGGAGTTTTAATTGTTGCCAAAGTAAGGTAACTGCTAGTAAAAATGTTTAATTGACTGAGCTCCTGCAGGGTCAGAGGATATATGTACTCAGTTGGGTCCTGATATGGGTCCATAGGCAATTCTGGAAACTCCATGGCAGAACTTTAGTCAGGGAATTACAACACAGGGTCATGCATATGCACACACACAAATGAACATTTTGACCCATCACACACAAGTTAATATTGAACTTGGGATCCTCCTCTGCAAGTGGAACCCAAAATATTGTTGAACCAAATAGAGGACATCAGATAAGACGAAGGAAACCTTGATTTTAAAATTTTATTACTTGTTTTTAAGGTTTTAAATGAGTCGGCCCCACCATACCTAGCAGACCTTTTACATTTTAAAACTCCTGCAAGAACACTGAGGTCGTCTGGTCGCTGCCTCCTGGATGTTCCAAGATCTAACCAAAGAAAATAGAGGTGACCGGGCCTTTGCAGTGGCTGCCCCCAGTCTATGGAATACCTTACCTGCTTTTATAAGATCTGCTAGGACCCCAGACACTTTTAAATCGTTACTAAAGACCCACATGTTTTCTCTGGCTTTTAATTGGGGTTTTAATTTTTACTGTTATCTCAGTGAGAAATTGTTTTATTGCTTGCTGCTTTTGCTTGTCATGCTGTCTTTTATTTTTAGTTTTAATTAAGGTTGGGTTTGGTGAGTTGAGTTAGGTTTTTTACTTTTTACTATCGTTTTTTTTTGTTGTGAGAAATTGTTTTTTTATTTGTTGTTGCTTCTGCTTGTCATGCTGTCCTTTTAATCCACTGTTTTTTTTTATGTCTGTTCAGCACTTTGATCAACTGCGGTTGTTGTAAATGTGCTCTATAAATAAAATTGACATTGATATTTCATTTTCCGGGAATTCTGGAGGAGGTGCAGGAGGGAAGTCAAACATGCCCACACCCACATGCAGAAATCAACTTTATCTCCACTGCATGTGATAGACTGCTTACCACAGTCATCTCATAGGGTTTCACAATACCTGTTTAATGTCCTTATTATGAACTTCAACCTATTTGGGGGTAAACAAAGATTAGTTGTACACTGAGCTTCTACTAAATGACTCACTGGAAAATTGAAATGGAATCCTTTTTTTAATTCAAGGCAGCAAAAACAAACATACATTATAAAAACACTAAAATATATATAAAATGTCCATTAACACTGATCTAGAGTCCAAGACACACAGAGAAAACATTTTACAACAAAATGCTCTGGAAATGAAAGCAAATCTACAAACCCGCACAGAATAAAACCTGCTCTTCATCCATAAGGGATCCAACTCAGTGTACAAACGTTGGACGGAAAGGACACTTCCTGGTGCTTCAAGGTAATCATGTCAGCCAAGATGCGCATAAAAAAAATGGAAATCACTCCTTGCAAAGACACCATCAGTAATGACAGTGAAATTTCCACAAGACCTAGCATCATTTCCAATATTATCAAACAATACGAGGCTGCGGTAAGTATACTAGTGTGATCACATTGATATGAACTGCAGTAACATCTGTTTGTGCAATACAAACAGTATTGTGGTTTGTAGTAAGTTTATTAAGTTGCACAAAGTACACAAAGTAAAAAAAATTATAATAAAGAGCGACATTGATATTAAGGATGCAGATTTTGTGAGGTGACTGTCATTCATGTGTAAAAACCTTCCTTTAAGGCAGACTTTTGTGTGAAAACTGCACCGATAATAATATACTGTAATTACCATATATCATTATCATTATTATCAGGGATGCTCTTCTTAGTATTTGTGCTTGTTGATCTGCTTAGCCTCCTTTAACCAGGTGTACTGCATCCACCAATGAATAGCATCATTTTCTACAGTATGTTCCTAAGGAGTATTTAGGACGCACACACACACACTCACATTATGACCTGTTACTTCTGAAATCTTAAGACTTGCTGGACATGTAAACTCCTCATCATCAATGACTGCAAAGTGTCATCTGTCCATGATACTGCATGTGTAAGAGTGTCTTAAAAAAAAAAGGTTGTGTTTTACTCACACACGCACGCGCACACACACACACACACACACACACACACACACACACACACACACACACACACACACACACACACACACACACGGTACTGGGCATTGAGGCCCTCTGTGCAGACTTCAAGGTATGCATGTGTCTATTAATGTCCTGTGTCTATTAAGTCTCTGCAGGTGACTCTACATGCAAGTATATATTTAAGCATTAAGGCTGTACTCCTGCTTATAGCAACAGGGCCGGCAGACGGCGTTGACTAAACCGTTTCCCAGCTGTAAGAGACAGATGATGAACTCGAGCACAGCCAGGCCCAATAACACACACAGCAGAGTCACATTCCACTCTACGATATGAAGCGGCTGAAGACACTTTGACCAAGTCTCTGGTTGTAAGAGATACCTGGAGAGACAGAGAGACAGAGAGACAGAGAGAGATCAGTGGAAGATGAATCAGTGAGTGTAGTGTAACTGATGCACAATGTTCTTACAGATGCAGCTGCTGTTTGTTGTATTATATTCTTAGTTTGCTACACTGTAGTCTTAAAATGCACCTACTGTTTGTTGCAATGTATTCTTAAAATGCACCTACTGTTTGTTGCACTGTAGTCTTAAAATGCACCGCTGTTTGTTGCACTATATTCACTGGTTTCAGCTCCTTAAATGTGAGGATTTCTTCATATTCTCTGTTTTATAATACTTTTAATTTTATCACTTTTTTTCATTTATGGTTAGACAAAAAAACAACATTTCTAGATGACACATGGGGCTCTGGATGGATATTTCCACTATTTTATATTATTTCTAGAGACTAAAAACATAATAAATCAATAAAACATACAAAATGAGTTGCAGGCCAAGACATTCATACTGTATGGTCACTTTTTGTACACCCCCAATGCCAGCAAACACACCATACAGTAGTTTCATATACCTGCCCTTCAGGTCTGCAAATGGGTAAGACCATCCACCATGCAAGGTGAAACACTGGGGACCCTGCAACAAGGTGAACCCTGATATGACGAAACAGTAGCCAGCACCCACCAGGCCAACCACAGCTGCCAACACTGACCCACACATCTGGAAAACACAAAAGGTTATTTTTTTTAAAGAACGTGCACGTTTGGATTCCTTTATAAATGTCTGAATGCATTCTGTCTCCATAAATGTAAACCATTTCATTTATCCAGAGAAGTTACAGGGGCAGCTGCAAAACACACACATCACACATTCACACATAGGCAACTGCAGCTGTGCATGTGGCTGTAGTCAAGCTCACTGTGTTGAGTGTTAAGTAACAATGGAACCCTTGTTAAATTGTAATAGCTGGATAGGCATTAGCATTCCACCTCAAAAGGACACATTGGTAGCTGGCTTAATGACAACTGTGTAGAATTATTCTGCAAGTGGTGAGAAAAAAACGTTGTAACATTATGACAACTTATGATGAAAAACATTTACAAAAAAATCTTTTTTTTTATTTTTTTTTTTATTTTAGATAAAACAGCAACTGAAAGTGAAAAATAGACCATGAATGATGGTCAACAAAACAAAAATATATGAAGACAAAATTCTGTTTTGGAAATGAGGAACTAAATACTAGTTACTGCTTATTACCTGATGAGACACATCAGATAGTTTTGCTATAATGCAACTTAAACACAGTAGCCTATGGGGCATCAATACAGTAGCTTTAGCATATCATCAATGTCATTCTGTATCTTAGCCCGAAAGTAAAATCTGAATTTGGTGCAGACTTGGCTAAGCATACTGTAGCTCCTGTAGATTTTGAATATTATTGTTGGGTCCCTTACCATTAAGCTCTCATTCCAGCAGCATTCACATTTCCCCAGAGTGATGAAGACCACACCTGGAATCAGCATCTGGAAGCACAGAGAAAAACATTGTTCAATGTATTAAATCAAAGCATTCCTTTTTGCTTGTTGGTTCCTGGTTGGTCTTTTAATACAATGACACATATTGAAACATTTGAGATAAGAAAATAGAAATATCTAATACAGATGCTGAAGCTATTTTGCATTTATCATATTTTACTATAAGGAAAGATTATTGATTCTGCTTCTTTTTTTTGTTGTTGTTGTTGTTGTTGGGAAAATTACTGCTTCCAGAGTAATTGCCTATTCTTAATGCTGCCACATGCACCTGTCACAACACCCAAAGCACTGTCAAGAAAATTCAAGTCAAATTTTGGCTCCATAAAAGCTGCATATTTCCTATGTACTAACAGTTAGTATTGAAGTAATTACAACATCTGTGTGTTTCAGGGTTCAACTCTATCCCACCCTCCCCTTTTCCTCTCCTCCTCTTTCCTGTGCTGTTGTCTCTCTTCCAGAGGTCAAAGGCTCACAATCACATCCTAACAGGGAAGTTCCCAAGGCTTTACACACTCAGCTCCACACACACGATCAAGATCATAGGCATCCTGGATGTCCTTCTTCTTCTATGCCTTAGCAGAGGCAGAGAGAGAGAGAGAGACTGACGTTACAGTGGGAAGTGCACAACAAGAAAGGAAAGGAGGAAAAAGGAGGGAGGAAGAGCGAGGGAGAGGAAGAGAGAGCTAAACATAGATTTCTCTCAGAGTGGCTCAGTTTGCTCTTTGACTCTTTGGTATTCTGCCATTTCCCCAAAGAGAGGAAAACTCCAAAGAGGAAAAAATAAGGACTGCAACACTGGAAAAATAAATTCATGTATGTAGCCGTCCAGAATTAAAGCCCGTAGCTCCTTATGTTTGCAGAACATAAATTAACTACACTGTATTCCTAAAAAGTGAACGTTATTTGAGAGAGGCTATTAATAAAGGTCTTTATTTCTAAATCCTCTTGATTTAAATGTACCAATTAGAAGCCTCTCTGTTTTGGGATATGCTCCAGTTTCTTTAATTTAATAAAAACTCACCACTTCAACAATAGATCACAGGGGGCGGAATCCCCTCACTTTTATCGTGACCCATCTGTAGGGGTTGTAGCATGAGAAAGTAACATTTTAAGGCCTTTCTCTCTCTTATATGACATGTTTCACATTAATAAATTCAGAATAAACAGGCAAACAGCTACGTGCAGAAGCAGGGACACAGCGTCAGGGCTCTGCGGGCTGAGTCCTGCATGTCCTTACCTACGTCTGCAGCTGGTCTTTACTTGCCAGGGTTTATTGACTGCAGGTCACTTTTGCTGCTGAATGCTGAATATGACGTTACTAATGTTAGAACAAGAAGGCTGCAACCAGCAATACCATAGGCCAGGCAAACAGCCCATTCCGAACAGGCATGTTTAGAAGGCAAATAGTTACTCAAATGGACTTCAAAATTCATCCGATCAGTGTTTTGCATCCTTTCTGTGCTGATTCAACAGGTCTATAAAGTTTAAACAATGAGATTCTACAGCACCAAAATTTTGAATAACTCGTTTTTTCTGCAAAAATCAACGATTAAATTGTTTTTCTTCTCAGTAAGGGTCAAATATTTGTAGCTGAGAAGACCGTCTGATATAGGCTAGTGCAAAAGGAGCATATACTAGGTACATGTAATTGACTTTTTAATGCATCACTTTCTTTGCGGAGCGTGTAGAATATTGAATATGCCAAACTGTGCCGAACTGTTCAGAGTGTCTTTAACCACCTCACCTGCAGATAAAACATACAAGAAGAGAGTGAAGGTTTATGCAGCCAACACAAGTGTCCACAAGGTTAATCTTGTGTGGAGCAATACAATCTCTCCTCTGTTCCTCCTTAAAACTAAAAGAACAGCTCCTTTCTGCTCAGTCGGAGCATAAACCCATCAGATCAGCAGCATGTAGAGCAGACGGATTAACTGTGAGTTCACACAACACTCCGTTGTTCTCAATGAACAACTGCAAACTCACATGGAATGGGGTTTAAGGGTAAACAAGTGAGATTTCTGCCTAAAATCGTGTTTTTAGGAGTCAAGGTCCTGCAGACAGACAGCAATAACACAGGTGGATGAGAAGAAGAAGCATAAATTAGTTTGAAACAGCATCAACAATGAGAGATTAACATAAGCGGGGAGAAAAAGGTTCAGTCTACTAGAAACTGTTTCTACCTCTGACTAAGGAAGGAAGGGAGGGGATTTTCATTGAATGTGGTTTTAAAAGCGACTTTCATTGGAGAGTTTGTGTCACATGGCTGCAATGCTTCAAAGAATCTAATTCAAACAGTGGTAAAAAAAACAATTTTTTGCTTTGGTTCAGTCTCCTTTGAATCTTTCTCAATTCTACCACATGGCACCAATGATTTAACCATACATTTACATTATGTTAAAGAGCTATTATATTTCAAGTTTTGAATAATAAATCAGGGTTCTGTCTAAAATTGTGTGCCATGCAAAGAATTTTTTTTTTTAGTTATTGATTTGCATAAAGATCTATTGGTAAAAAAGAAAATATCTAAAGTAAAGAATTCAACCTTCAACTGTTTGTTTTTTTGGAAGTTAGTAAATACATTTTAAATTCTTAAACGTAACTTTTTCCCATCATACTAAAATTTTGATTTTAAAGAGAGGATAACCACTACACTTTGTTTGCTCCAAGTAATGTTCTAACATTGATAATGAATTAAAATTATGGGGGTTTAGTGGTGTCCATTCATTTAAGATTTGTCACTAGTATAAGTGTCACAGCAGTCACAAATCTGCTGATCGAAAGTTAAAGAAAATGGGATCACAGTATTTTGGCCATACCAAAACCTGCAGTATAACCCTGAAAATATAACACACGACCAACCAGAGGGCAGAACATAAGCACAATGTTTTACTCACCAGCAGTCCTCCTCCTCCTAGTCCACCAAAGTACCAGATGTAGCTGGCCAGGAGGTCCTGCTGGATGTAGGTGATTTCTCCCATAGGAAACAGCAGCAGCAGGTTGGCCAGGATACAGCAGAGGGCCAGAGGCAGCAGGGCCAGACCCAGAGACCTGGCAAAACCCACCGAACAACACATAGCTCACCCAAAAAAATGCTCACGACCGGAGGAGGAGAGGAGAGAACTGGAAAGGACCAGGGAGAGCAGAGAAGGAGAGAGAAAGAGGGGAGGGAAGGGTCAGAGCAGCTGGGGGGCCAGGAAACAAGTGACGAGGGTATGCTGTGTGAGTGTGTATGTGTGTGTGTGTGTGTGTTATTGTGTCAGTGTTGAACAGATTCCTCGTCCTTACAGATGGGAGTTGTTCAGTGACACAACTTGCTCCAGGAAACACACTCACACTCATAGGAAGGAGGGTACACAGAGCTCAGCCAGAGATATGTAAAATCCCACAAGAGTGTGTGTGTGGGTGGGTGGGTGGGTGTGTGTGTGTGTGTGAGGCTGTGTGTTTCCTATAGCCTTTTAGCCAGCAGGCCTTCATACAGCACAGCAAAGAATTAATTTCCCTCAGGGTGACTGAGCTACTATACAATAGGTCAATATGTTTAAATAGAAAAGCTGTGTTTTTACACATCTGTACAGTATATAAGCCTATTATGCATTAAAAAAATGTATATCTGTACCAAAATCTGTTATAATCAAAAATCGTTTTTTCTATGTCATCAAATAAAAAAAGTGTATCACAAGGAGACATATTGACCTTTCTTATTTAGTCAAACTAACACAACAAAAGTAACTGATTGATTAAGGAACACTTAGTTTTTGGTCTATGCATCTGTCAAAACCTTGTAATGTACAAGAACCAGGGGTCGAATTACTCTTCATTATCTTTACTATTAAAAATAGCAATTCCTATTCATAAAGACAGTGTTTCACTATTAAAAATAAAATTCTGGCACAAGATTTGCTAAATATTTTGAGGCGAATCCGGGCGCAGATATGCAGATTCTGGATCACTTTTTCTTTTTCTTCAACACTGTGAGATATGGCTTCTTTTTTTTCTTTTTTTTTTACATTGTGCCAATATC
Organism: Chaunax sp. Z400; assembly: GCA_037577475.1. NCBI lineage: Eukaryota > Metazoa > Chordata > Actinopteri > Lophiiformes > Chaunacidae > Chaunax > Chaunax sp. Z400. Next base: position 25,280,263 of record CM075188.1, read on the forward strand.
ATGAAAAATACAGCCAATAAAAATAAAAAGCCATGTACAACTCATAAGGTCCCTCCCCTATGTGCAACTGGATCCACATCTAGATCATAATCCATTTCTAGTTTATCATGAACTGAATATACACAATATAATTTGTGCAACATAGATGAAAACAATTTTAAAAATGACAACAGCAACACTGTCGATAAGACTTAAAGGAGCAATCAGATATAAACTGTTTCATAGATGCTCCAGAAGTCATCATCATGCCCATCGTTAAGGTCTGCCTTTTTCTAGGTCAGGATGATACAACAGCTCAGCAGGTCTATGTGGGGCAATAGGACACAGCAAAACTCTTAATTGTGCTGTGTCAGAAAAACTCTGTATATATACATATGTGTGTTTGAGGGAACCAGCATGTTGTGAGCTACTTTAAAATCCAGCACATCCAGATAAAGTGGTAAGCTGGAACTGCTCTCTAAAAAGCTGTTTCAACCAGTGTTAATTAAGCAGATTATGTAAAACAGAATGTGTTTGGGTGACACAACACATGGCTCTTTATGGGGTAAACAGTCTGTACCACGTAGGGTTAGGAGCTGTAAGGAGATCAGCAGTGAAATAAAGTCCAACATCATGCTTCTGCACTAAGAGATTTGTGTTTAAGTGGATTCATGTTTGACATTCCTGCTCCAGGGTGAAAGTGGTTTACAAGCTGGGTTTACTATCTTCAATACATGTACTGTAATTATTTTCCCATCTGTCTCCTTTATCCTGTCTGTGTGGTGCATTCAGGGGCAGCAGAAAGTTTCTGAAAGTTAAAGCTCAAGCAGCTATCTTTAAAGCATACAATGGATGCATTTATGCCTAGTTTCACATTGTGATCATATGTTCCAAAAAAATGTGCCAGTGGAAAAGAAATGTGCTCAGCTAATGTCATGCTAATCTCTGTGATAACTTTTGGGATATCTTTTTTTTTTGCTTGTTTTTTTTTTTTTGCAGCTGGTGTTTTGGTTGGAGGTGCTAGGCCTAAGCTCATGGAGCGTCTGAAATAGAAATTAATTGTCCTCTATGGTACATAAATGTGTTTAGCAAATTTAATGTCCATGTGCTAGTGAGACTCTGATTTTTGATGGTGGGGTTAGAGATTGAGCATATGTGTATTGCAACTTGTCATAAAATCACTTTTTTCATCTTTTTTTATTGATCCTAAACCAGCTCTTCTTATGAGTCCATGAACAGCCAAAAGTCACTTGAAAATAAATTAAGTTTTCATTAATAAAGGCGATCAATAAATCCAGCATATTTCACAGATCGTTTGAAAAACAGCATTTAATCATTTCCAACAGCAGCAGAAACAACATGTAGGAAAACAATGCAAAAGAAATTTGAATGGACATATAGCACTGATAAGGGCAGCTGTGTCTCATGAGGTGGAGCCGCTCGTCTATTGTTCACTAGGTTGGCGTGTTTTGGGGCGTATCTGCTGCCTAGCCACAGGGATGCATGGGCCAGTGCATTCCTGATCTCTGATCCAAGTCTGCATAGATGGGGGGGGGGGGACGGCTGTATCAGGAAGCTTATGCCAAATCCAAATAACTAATTACAGAAGTCAGATTTCCATGGCGGCTTTGGCAGAGCCTTGTTTCCCTGTGAGACTGACTTGATTTGCATCACATTCTTAAATTTATCATGATCTAGACTCAATTTGTAAAAAGTTTCCCACAATAAAGATACAACTATCATTTATTAAGGAGGGAGGGTTGTATATGTACTGTATGTATAACGATAGTATTATCAATTATCAGCTAAAACCAATTAAAGAGACTGAAAGAGATAATTTGTTGAGTTGAGGAAGGGCATCTTTGCTATGTAATAAATTGTCCTTTATTTTCCACGTAAATCAAAGTAAACATTAACTCATTAACTATCAGGTTCAAACTGACCATAACTCAGGTTTATAACATCATAGCAACACATTGCACCTTCATATTCATGCTCATGTTGTTTGTGGTTGACACACTTTTACCGTATGTGATCTGTGAGCCAAATACTTATAGTGCTTCTGCTCGACATCACATATGCAGGAATTTCCCATCAGAAAGCTATGTGATCAATTTATCGATACAGGAGGACGGCGTGTATGTCTAGTAGCCCTGAGCACATCCATCCCCTCTGGGGTCTGATCCTGCCCACAGCACCGTGGTTGGATGATCAACATGATTGACAGCTGGGTCCCACCAATCCCCCACTGTGATGATCTGTCCTCTCCCAAACAAAGATCTGTCATGGCCTACAGTGTGTTAGGAAAAAATAAATTAAAAAAAGGAGAAAATAAAAAATAGTATTTAAAGTATAGATGATTGTATAAGTATGATGATGTATTAAGTATGAGATGATGATGGTGGCAGTGAGGCAGTAAAAGACACGCACAGATTTTTCTTCTGAAATGCTGAGCAGCACAGTGATAAGCAGTTCACACTTTTAGTTCCTCATCTTTAAGTCGTTTGTTGATAAATGAGTGATTTTACAGCCTGGAGTGTCGTCACTTAAATCCCATGTAAGGCCATAAGACTTTAGTCCAGAAGTTTGTATAAAGGCTCAAAATGACTTGACTGGGAAGTAACAAGGTAGTAAAATATAAAGAAGTAGAACAGTTAGGAAGTAAAGGTTAACTTCACTTTGCATTTTCTATAGCTAAACCCTTGAAATAACATTATTACCTAGAAAGGCACTATATATCAAATGTATATATAGTGATATATGTCAAAATATATATGAATATAAAAAGCCAAATGATGCCGTGGAGGGAAGAGGAACTAATAATAACATCCTGTTTGTGGCAGGAAGTAAGAGTTTATGGGAACTACGGTTTAATGCAGCTACTACTTGTTTTAGCCATGGACTTGTTTGTTACTTTTCATCAATATAACAATTAACGTAACACATTAACTTTTGAGTGCACTGCATGCAACATCTATATAATCATTAAATACGTCATCAATGTGACAAATGCAAAATAAAACCTTGACATCTTGACACTACTGATTGCAAACTGTTTTCCATTTATATTTTACAAATGAATGAATGAATAAATGAATGAATGAAGGAGATCTGTAAAAAAAAATGAAAAAGCAGCCACTGAAAACAGTAATTGTGTAAATGAGGTACCTGTGATTGGCCAGCTGACTTTGTGGCCCCGTTTTCTCAGGTCCTCTGCGACCTGCTGGTCGACCCCCTCCTCCAGATTAACCAGCCACTCATTGGCTAAACAAACAGATTATTTAATCAGATGATTTCGATCCTTTAAAACATGAACATTGGTATTAGAGTATAATAAGATAAAGCAGTTGTACATGAGAATGAATAATGTGTCTTCTCCAGTAATGTGTTTTATATGGGACGATACAAAATATGTGTTTGTGTGCGGATTGGGAGGGGCATACTTTTGTGGTCATAATGCACATAAACTCGAGGTGCATCCAGAGCTTGTTGAGGATTCATCCCAAACTCCAGCATGTTCAACAACACCTGAACACAAGAGCACTAATTCAGTAATTCTGAGTAAAACTTTTGATGCTGCACTTAAATTTACAGTTGAATCAGCGTACCTGGACGTGTCCTTGTGGTTGCATAAAAGCCCCCATCACCCCCAGTGCAGCGAGGAGCCGTGGTTTTTGTGATTTGGGTGCAGACTCGGTGAGTAGTGCAGATATTATGGTGTGATATGGCCGCTTTCCCCCAGCAACACAGTTAAAGTGGTTTCGAAGCAGAGTAAAGTTGGCACCACGGTTCTGTGACATTTTGTGATACACATAAGATTCTCAGTCCCCTCATTTAGTTCTATGTTATTTGCATGACCAAGAAAGGAGTGTAGTTATTCTTATTTTACAGCAGATAAGTTCTATTTAAATTAAGTTATTTGCATGTTACTATAGTGATATGTCTTCATATGTCCGGCCAAAAATTAGTAGCACCACTCATAGACACACAGTAAGCAAACTTTACATTTCTGTAACATCATCATGAAAACAGGTTCATAGAATATGAAAATCTGTAAATGTTACATAAACATTGCTATCTCACATATATACAAACACACACTTATAGCCACTTTTTGACCCCTCAGACCTGGAGAGAGAATCCGCAATTCGTAGGGACCAGCCCACTTCCAAAGCCAGTATAGACGCTGTTGACGAATGAGCAGGCATTTCCCTGACTGTCAATCACACAGAAATAGACAGTGTCACTTCCTGTCGGCAGGCCAGGCTCCACTTCTTCCATGGCCCTACAGATACACACACACAAACAACAATTAAAAACCTGCATGAACCATTACTGTTGTTGCTATTTTTATGGTGCGGTTGTCAAAAATATCTGAAAATAGAAAAGGAGGCCTGATTAGACTGAGGAGACTATATATGATTAATTTAAATGAACAATAAAAAAAAATCAGCATGAATGCATTTGTTTTCAAATTAAATTAATCATCTACGAAAAAATGCAAAAAAATTACAAAGTAATTTTTTGTTTGATATTTTAAAGAGCCATTAAAAGAGGAAATATAAAAACACACATACACATATTGGTACATACATATGGTACATATCTTTACGTACACGAGAGTGATATGAATTTTTTCATCTAACTTGTGCCTAAAAAGGTGAATAAGCAGATTTCCGAAAATGTTTATTTGTTCCTGTAAGTCTTTTGAAAGTTCAATAATAACGGGATAAAGGTGGTAACAAAATTTTTATATAAATATTACATGTATATCAGAATATAAATATTACATTTTTATCAAATACATGAAAATAAAGTTGCGGCAAAAGGCCCCAATTTTCAACCTGTCACACTGGAAGCACCAGCTATCACTTAAACTTTATAAATATGTGCTTTCTCACTACCTGCCATCTCACAGCACTGTCAGACTTTATGCTCCAAACAGAATTAAAAAAGAAAAAAAAAGGAAAGCTCTTCAGCCTGTAGTGTCACATATCACTGATTAACCATATGCCAGCCTTGCTTCAAAAATAACCCAGGGTGTTGGCTGAGAACATTTGCATGTACACACAGGCTTTATGGTAGCCATGTTATGGCAGTACATTTAAACATGATCGGTAATTTCCTGCTTTCATCAGATTTCTCCCAGTTACTTGGATTATTATGTGCATGTAAACATAAACACTGAACATAAATCTTATTTGTGCTCTGTTGGTTGTATTAATGAAGGACAAATTCACATTTAATGATTGAATCGATTCTAAAGTAAATACACACTGCAAACACACACACACACACACACACACACACACACACAAAGAGCAGACGGAGCAATGGATGAGGGGCCGTGGCATGAAGGGATGAACATTAATGTCATGGGGGAAGTCAAAGTCTACAGTCCTATCTAAAGTAAACAGGGCACGACTGGGACACACTGGTACCGACACACACACAAACACACACACCTGTCCATGCTGATGTGTTGCGCTCGCCGGTGGCTGTAGCTCTTGTCCAGTAAGGTTTCCAGAGGGATGGTCACATGCTCTGGGTCACCCAGGTAACGAGAAGTGTCTTTTACTGTCAAGCGGACAGCCTCCACAAGTACATGGATGTAGTCAGAGCTGTTATGGCCTACAGCTATATACACACACACACACAGACACACACACACACACACACACACACACAATGACATTTTAATTTAATTTAATTATTTATTTATTTTATTCTTGTGTGGTTTTATTTTCTTTAAGTTATATTTATCTGCAAATTTATTTACATTCAAATTTAATATGCACAAATAATTAAGATTAAAGGTTCATTGCTTTTTGACAAGATGTATTTGCATTATTATGTTACTTTACTTTCATCTTAACAGTAGCATAAAGTGGCCTTAAAATGACAATAATATAGTTTATCGATTTCTGGGACAATATATAATATAATTTTGTTATTGTGTACATTTTTCATGAGTAATTTTATTTTTTGTAGCCTACGTGGAATTCCATTTGCCTCCATTGCAAAGTGATGAAGTCAAACCAAACCAAAATAATGTGGTTAATGCTAATGTGATGTAATCACTACTATTAAGTGAATTTTGACTCATCCACATCAGTCAGTACCTTTGAGAGGGAAGTCCTCCAGGATGTTGAGCAGCAGCAAAGCAGCCAAGCCCTGACTGTTAGGAGGAGGCTCCCATAGGCGCACGCCCTGAGCACACAATGAGGTCATTCCCAATCAAAAAATACAGACACAATAAGCATCTATGGTCACTGACCTCACCTTGTATTCTGTGCTTATAGGGGTGATGACCTCACTCTTATGGCTGCTGAGGTCATCCAGAGTCATGACTCCTCCATTTTGGTTGATGACATCGACGATCGCTTGGGCCACTCTGCCCTGATAGAAAGCTGGTTTGCCACGCCCACCCAGCTCCTGTCGATACGTCAGTCCATTGTGTACATCCACTAATCCAATCAATGTGATCAAATGAACAGGATGCTGTGTGTGTGTGTGTGTGTGTGAATGTGTGATTTTTCACCACAAGGAAGTAACACACGCCGTCATCACTGAGGAATGACCATTATGATGCCATAGAATCCATCCATCACTGAGGCTGAGGTCACTGCTATTGTTTCTACTGTTTCAGGAACGTGTATGAGTGTGTGTGTGCGTTTGGGTGTCGGCGGCTTAAGGTCATCATAGGCGTGCTTGGCAGTGTTCCTGCATTATTAAAGAGTGTTTTTTATGTAGTAATACAGGGGAGAATCAGTCAGTGCATGCTTTAATAGTGACACATAAGACACACACACGGTGGAGTCAGCCATCATCAGACAGGCAGAAATGTACCACCTGACTTAGAATGGTTTAAGATCACATCAGAACATCATAATTATCTTTCAAACAATATTTTAAAGCACTGCTATAAATCATTTAAGTGTCCCTTTTGTGCGATGATGTGTCAAATTCAGAGTAAGGAGTTTAACTCTCTACTTGTACATTTGACCTTATATTTTCTAAATTGAAATCCTGCTTTTACTTCTTGCCGTACTCAAAAATAACTCAAAAAGTTATCAATTTTTCTTTTGGAGAGGTAGAATATGAGTCAAGGAACAACCCGAAGTTTTTACAAAGTCCACCTTCATTCCTACTTCTTTCCTTCTCCCTACTCCCACTCTTCTTATTTTCATTAATCCATCCTTCTTTCTCTCCTCTTACCATTTCACTGTTGCTTTTCTATCATCTCCCCATCTGCCCTTCCTTGTAATGCTTTCACCCTCCCACCCCTCCCTCTCTATTTCCCTCTGTTCTTCCTACATTGCCCGCCGCAGCACCATCTATACTCATCTTCCTTTATCTACCTTCTCTTATTTCCATGTTGATTCCAACAGACTAATGGGCTCAGCGTACTACTTACTATACCCCTACATTCACCCAGGTTTAAGTTAAGTCAACCAGAAAACCAGTACATTGGTTTCTCTGGAGTTCTACATTGTTATATTTCCTAAAAGGAAAATAAATAACATGTTCAGGGGGAAAAAAAATAACCCGGTGTTCCTCAGATGACCTATGAACATGTGTTTTTTCTGTATCACTTTAACGGACTCACCTTCAGTATCCGGGCTAGGGGAGGGTTTCTGAATATTTGTCCACATTTGGGCGCATGGCCATCAATCAGCAGGTCCCCACCTAGTTCCTTCCCCGCATCTCTCAGAGCAGCCACCGCCTTCGCCCATTGGTATGCTGCTACCTCTGCAACAGGAAACCCCTCCTCTGCAAGATCCACAGCCCCGCTCAACACCTCCTGCAAGGACAGCTAGGGAAACGGGGTAGAGGAAACGCGCATTTATCACGTGAAAACCTCACTGAGCAGGAAGTATGAGTCATTGTTTTGAGATGAAACACGCAGAGACCAAAACTGATTTACAATTTCCTTTGCTCCCACAAATTGCGAATAATTATATTTTTTATTTCTGGAAAACTCTCAAAGTTCAGTAGTTACTTTACCAGGAAGAGTTGACTTTTCTGATGTGCCAGATGATAAAAATCACTCCTCACTTCTACTTTAGTGACTCATCTATTAAGTAATTCAAATTATTTGAGTGAGTATTAGTTTGTTGCCTTCAGTTCAGATGATGCCTGTTTTTGTGGCATAACTATTTTTGCTAATTTCTGCCTTTCACATTTCACATTCGGCATTTAAAAATTATAGTCAGGAAACAAATGATTTTGGGGGACTTTTTACACCAGATTTAGAAATTTAGTGCTGATCTTTCAGAAAACTGAACAACTGTATCAGAGTCCAATAGTAGCTGTACTGATGTCATATTAACCGCATTTATTTTTCCTTTCAAGTGTTTTAATGGGAATTTGACAACCATTAATGTTCAACAATGAAGCCGCCGAGACACTAAAGAATGGATTTACAATTTGACACTGATTGAATGTTTTCATCTTCAGCTTTCACAAGTTAAAAATTTATATTTTTTAACTTTTTCATTGATAAATGTCACCTTGGTTTAAATCATCATTAAAAAAGCTGGCACTACTATTTATAGTTGTGATTGTACACAGCTTGAGAAATTATGTAATTCTATAACAGAAAAGCCTGATTTTAGGGGTAAATTTAATTTAATTACCCGTAACAGAAAATTAAGTGGACATGCAATGCAAACACAATGTCATAGTGTGACACAAGACACTTTGAGACCATGTATTTTGAAACATGAGCTCAGATATAATAAAAAATAAACAATAATATCAATAATAATAATAATAATAATCAAATAATCTTTTAATTTTCATGAGAACAGCAAAATCTGACCCTTAAAATAAATTGACTTGGCTATCTGCACTTAACTATGAACAACAGCACACTATGTTGCTGCAGTGCATCTGATGATGACCAGTTCCAAAAGGAACAGACTGCTTTTTTGTGTGCAATGTGCCTGCATTCATCAGCAATGAGAAGGCTGCAGTCTCTAGGAACACAATCTCAAGTACACAAGTTCTTCAGGTTTCAAATACATCGGTAAAATGTATTAGTAGCAGAAAATAAATATATATACTCAAGTTTATTTTGTACCTCAGTGTTCAAGGGCCACCCCAGGAAAGAATAACAAGGTCAGAGGACCCACGTAATTTAAGTTTGAGACCCCCATTTTCATGGACCTGTAGAAACCCTACCATATATGGTGTGTTACTGCTGTTTTGACCAAAAAAGTGAATATCCACTGAACCGAATGGTAGTTTGTTCACTCTTTGTTTATATCTTATTGATTCCCCTACAGCACTACTGTTTAGATCACACACAAGAGTCAAGAGAGCGAACCTCGTCCTAGTCGAGAGTCTTGCCCTACCAGGTATGTTTGCGTGTGTCGTGCGCAAATATGGTTATTTTTGCAGTGTTTACATTTAGGATGTTTATATCATGCAAATGATTATGTTAGACGGCCCTGATGGGCCGTCTGGTTGTTGCATAAAAACAGATACCACCAGATACCACCACATACGACACACACACACACACACACACACACACACACACACATGCAAACCTTTAGACTACCAAACAGCTGTATGGTATCACACCAGCATGCAGGGGCCCCTGGTACTGTGACATTCAAGGCATCAAAAGGGGAAGGAGGGGCCTCTGCAGTGTAACCACATCCTTCCAGGAAGTCTAAGGTCTGAGCTCTGGGCGAACGACCACTGAGGACACAGAGAGAGACTCAGCTAATCATTCTGTATCATGGAGATAACGATCACACAAAGAGGGAGGAGGGCCCACCTGCCATTAATTCCTCTGATCTCTCCAGTGTCTCCATTGTAGAACAGGCAGAATGCGTCCCCACCTGGACCGGTGCTGCCTGGCTCTGTTACCGCCAGCACCGCTGCTATGGCAACTGCAGCATCTGCCGCATTACCACCACGCTTCAGGATGTCTGGACACAAAAACATATCTTTTTGTCATTAACAAACGAGACATATCTTCTCACTATTACCCTTTATGCAAACAGTTTTGGTTTTCCTTTCAGTTTTCCAGCTATCCAATGTGAAATATTTGCCTCCACATTCCTTGTTAATTAGGTGAGCTACACAATCTAAACTTTCACATCCTAAATTACTATCACCCATTACCTATTTATCTGTTTACATGAGGAATGTTTGGAAGGAAGAATGCATTCTACAACATCCCCATTTAAAAAAAAAACATCTACTCCTTGTACCTCAAATAAATAATCTATGAGTATTAAAAACATTTTTTCATTTCTATCTTGCATGACAGCAGCTGTTTTTCAACTTCACTGTACAACTATATTTACAGTTGGTGCAGTGGTGGCTTCAAGTTTCTACATCATGCTAGCGTGGTTCAAAATAGGACCAGGATTCACTTCTAAAATATTTGGGAGGTCACAAATCATGCTGGTGTGCCTGCCTCTTAAAATCTGATTGACAGGGAGCACACAGAAAATGTACACAACAGTGGAGGGGTATGAAATCCGCTTTCAGGCGTCAAACTCTGCAGAGACATCATTCTGCACAGTTAAGCTCAGAAATCCAACAATAGGAAGGAGAAGAAAAACACAATTAGGGGTGAAGGGGGAAGCTGAGGTTACCAATTATGAAATCTGTTCTCAAAATATTGAAACGTATAAAGCCTTGACTATTTATAAAGAAATTCCAATTGCTGATTGCTCATTAGACTATTGACTCCTTTTGATTATTTTAATTTTATTCATATATATTTTTTAAATCCTTTTTACCTTACTCTGTAGGCTCTGCATTAATTGAATATAAAATGTGAGAGTTCAGTTTGTAAATGTTTGTTCAAATTATTTTTGTATTGCCAAATTTTGTCTAATGAAGGTATGGGGGGGGGGAGTTTAGAAAAAAATGTTATGAATTGGGCTTCAAAGAAAAATGAAGAAAAACATTATAATAATAAGAAGAAGAAAAAACGTCAAGCTTTCTTTAAAGTGATTTTTGCTTCCTAACTTCGACTGAATCTTTGGCAGCAGTTTTCTACTCACCCAATCCTATATCTGAAGCTAGCGGCTGACTGGAAGCCACACAGCCGTGTAAACACACCACGGGTGACCGACGGGAGGAGAAAGTCAACTCGGTGCTCATTCTTCTTAAACTACCAGAGACATTTAGCCGCAGGACAACAATTAAACCCGATCGGTTACTCGGGTATCCATTGAGTTTGTCTGAACCAAGACAGCAATAAGAGATAACAGAATCACCGATTGAAGATGAGGTTGCAGCAGCAGGTTTAGATTTTGACATATGTAATCGCAATACTGTTGCGATTAAACCTATGCAGTCAGTGTTTAATGGGAGTAGACCAGGAGCAGATCCATACGAGTTTTTTTTTTATGTCTACAGATCAATGACTCACTTGGGTGTATGTGTTTGTCACACATATGGCAAATAATTTATGAACCTATTAAATCAATGATTTTTATGATGGACTACTTGAACAGCCCAATTAGTTACACATATGGAAAGGAAACCAAGCAGGGGTGTGGCAAGGTTGCCTTCAACTGGGCATTTTTTGGCACATTTTATATTTTATTGTGATAAATGAAAAACATTGCTCAAAATCATTACATTTCAATCTCTGACTTCTCACATCTGTCAGCCTATAACATGCTTTCTAGTTACTCACTAAACCAGTGGTAGGTACAGATCAGCCATGCGGGCTCTTTTGTATCGACCAACTATCTGTCACTTCCTCATCTGTCTCCATATACACAAAACACATGGTAGAACATTAACCACTATCATCACTGGTGTGTCTGTGTGCACACTCACCGGTATGTTTTTCCTACATTAATGGCTGTGTTTGCATTGCAATGCGTGCATGTGTGTGTGAGAGCATGCATTACTCATGCAGTGGGGACATATGTCAGTTCACACAGTCACATTGTGGGAACTCATCTTCCTTTTTGGGGACGAAGCACAATCCCCCATAATGTAACTCATTACATTTTAGGGTGAAGACTTGATTTAAGGGTAAGGCAAGGTTTGGGTTATAGGATTAGACAAGAAGTGCTTATGGTGTGTGTGTGTGAGATCCTGCCACCTTGCAACTGACGGTTATAAAAGTGAAGCAGTGACGTCAGTCAGAGAGACAGGTGGGGTGGGATGAGGGTATAAAGGCTCAGCTACAGCATCAGCCATCCTAAGAAACAGGAGAGTTGAGACAGAGAGGGTCATTTAGGAGATTCAGTAAAGTGGACAGAGCTTAAGAGGTGTAGGAGAAATTATTAGGAGGTGTTAGGAAGCTGCAATCACAGATATATACATATATATCTCAGAAACAACACCTGACTGACCTGAACAAACTTTAAACTTCAGCTTCAAAGCCTTGCTTTGTCAGTTGACAGATATAATTTAATTGAAAGATCAACTTAAGTAGTTTTGAAGCATCAGTGTCAGAATGTGTTCAGGTGGCTTCGCCAAGTGTTTGGGGATCAGTCTGATGCCTCTGTCCGTTGTGTGTGTGCTGTGTAACATCCTGCTCTTCTTCCCCGGTGGAACGTCGGTGGACACCCCGCACATCACAAAGCCAGTCTGGTACTTTGGCGGGATTCTGGGATCAGGAGTGCTGGTGAGTAAGATAAGATTACACAAATTTCATAAAGGGCTGCTAGTGCACATAGAACATTTCATCATCATGTTGGCATCAGTGAGTCTCATGAAAGCAGCTAATTATAAATAAAACAACCAAATTTCATTAGGGATGCAACACACGACTATTTCCTTTATAGATTAATATCTGTCAATTATTTAATAAATGAATCAGTTCATTGTTTGTTATGTATTATTAGAAAATGTCAGAAAATACTTTTTTTTTTAAAAAGCCAATTATAATATTCCAGATCCAAAGGGGATGTCTCCAGATTTCTTGATGAATGGTCCAGAATCTAAAGAAGAACTGAGGAATGTAATGCATTTCTATCACAAAAAAATAAATTTAGTGATTGGTTGATCAATTAATCAACTATTTTTTTCCACTCTCAGATGTAAAGACAGATTCGTGTATCACTTGAAAGAGTTAATGATCCTATTAGATTTTGTGTTGTCCTGCTATAGTTCACATTTGAAATATTGGAAATGCAATATAACATTATCATAGGGATGCTTCTTAATGAATCAACCGCCATATGAAGTATATTAGGTGTGATGACATATGGCACATGTAGGCACTTGTTATACAATAATGTATACCTCAAATATTGGTGGAACATTGGGCGGTGCACTTTCCTCCTGCAAACAGCAGAGGAACAAATAATTCCTCATCTGCTCAACTGTGTGTGTGTGTGTGTGTGTGTGTGTGTGTGTGTGTGTGTGTGTGTGTGTGTGTGTGTGTGCGCGTGTGTGTGTGTGTGTGTGTGTGTGTGTGTGTGTGCGTGTGTGTGTGTGTGTGTGTGTGTGTGTGTGTGTGTGTGTGTGTGTGTGTGTGTGTGTGTGTGTGCGCGCGCGTGCATGTGAACTTGGGGTGTGTTTTCTGCCATCAGATGATCTTCCCAGCTCTGGTCTTCCTGGGTCTGAAGAACAACGACTGCTGCGGTTGCTGTGGCAATGAAAGCTGTGGGCGGAGATTTGCGGTGAAGAGATGTTTCTCTGTTTGACACGATAATGAAATAGTTATTCACAGCTGTGGCATTCAGAAGTCAGAGGACAGGAAGATTGGAGTGGGTCCCAAAATAACTTTGCAAAAACAAAAGTATTTGAATGTCTCTGTCGTCCAGGGGTCTCAATAAAGCACTTAGGATTAGGATGCAGTTATTTATACAGGGAAAAGTCCAGTGTGTAGGTTTTAGTGACCGCTCAAAAGAGACACTTTTTGGTTTGTCTTTTCTGGGCTACTGTACAAACACGGCAGTGCAACATGGACCCGTTCCCTTTGTAGATATTCTAAAATAACAAAAACACGACTCTTAGTTGTCAGGTGATTATATACTAATGAAAACGTATTAATAATACCTGTATATTCAATGTCTGGCCCTAAATCTCCCGAAAATGCTAAACACTGGACTTTTAAATTTGTCTAACCGTTTATAGGAAGGTAATATAAGCATGCATAAGAGTATAATTTTGAGACTCCTGAATATATTGTGACATGTCACAGGTGTACATAATAAAACTAATGATGGCTATAGATGATTAGCTGCTTCAGTGAAGTGGGCTTTCTAAACTTACTCATACAGACCAGGTTGCAATTTTTTGGCCAGTGGCCACAGTCAGAAGTGCAAATCACATGATACCCAAGGAACCAGAAAACACCCATGCCTTAAAATAGCCATGCATGCATACATATACACAGTCAGAGAATGATACCTATGCAGGAATGCATACTAGTTCTCGCATACATACTTGCTCAGTAAAATACGTTTTATGTTAATTATACTCTTTTCAGGTGAAATTTGGCAAACAAAAGTTACCATTTGAAAAGACTAACAATGAACAGGTTTCATATTTATTACACTCCTTATATTTTTCTGGTATGGAAGGCCTACCAATAAATAAAAGATGGATGAAGGTTTTCAGGGTGTTGCTGTGTTTTTCTTTCCACTGCCGGATCCACTGCTGTTCATCACCTGTTAACTGTGGAATCCAATCACTCTGAGCTTGTAAAACAAACACAATGGCACTGCACACACCCTCCATCATCCATTTACACAGCAATAAATGCCAAAATGAAACACACACACACACACACACACACACACACACACACACACACACGCTCACACAAAAACCAGTGAGACTTCGATCGCTGCACCAAGAAATTCCTCTGATGGGAGTTTCACATGACTTAATCACACAGCACTTATTGTTCAGCTCCAGACACACTTACTGATCGATACTTCAGGGATTTGTAGGTGTGTGAGTGTGTGTGGGGTCCAAGAAATAATTAGCACATGCACACACACACACACACCATCTGTGTTGGCTGTGCAGGTCTCTGCCCTCAGCCGGTTCTCTGCACCCTGAATAATGTCGTCACAGAAATTCAAAGCAAGATTGTCGCAGGTGATTCCCAGTATGAGTCACTGTTCTCTCTCTGTCTCTCTGCAGATGCTGAGCTCCATACTGTTTGCAGCTGTGGGTGTTTTGGGGTCTGGTTACTCAGTTATAGTGTCTGCTGTGGCTATAAACCACGGTCCTCAGTGTGTGACTTACAGTAACAGCACATATGAAGAATGGAGCTATCCCTTCTCCAATGGGTGAGATACATATTGTTATCGAGTACTTATTCTTTATTGTAAAACACCTACATAACCACCAATGCACTGATGTATGGGGTATAACCGCAGTATAAACCACATTCTCAGCAGCTTGGAAGTGAATCAACTTAATTAGAAAAATTAGAATTAGTTTTTGTTTAACAGGCATATTCACTTCTCATGTGTGCATGAAGCTGGAGCTCTGAGTCATTTAGTTTAGCTCAGCTTATCTTATTTTAGCGCAGCTTATCTTAGCTTATCTTATCTTAAACCAACATGACATTTTTATAGTTGCTATTTTGTAACAATGTGTACATTGGTGACATTTGAAGCTGTTTTTTGTCATTAATGCGAAACAACCCTTTAAAAATGAACATTTTAACTCGACTGCATGTTACAGCTGACAGAAAGAATCAAGTATTGGTGCTGCCTTTGCTGCAGCACTCTTTTAACATAGAATAACTGGTGCTCATGTATGACTGAACCTGCTGTTCATTGATTTAAAGTGTCAACGGACTAAAAATCTGTCACCTTTCACCTTTCCAGCAACTACCTGTCTAACACAGATTCCTGGTCGATTTGTCTCAAGCCGAGCGGCGTGGTGTCCTGGCATCTCTCTCTGTTCTCCGTGCTGCTGGTCATGGGTTTAATCCAGATGGCACTGTGTGCTGTGCAGGTGGTGAACGGCCTGCTGGGAGCTATCTGTGGGGACTGCTGTGGCTGCTGTGGAGGGGTCAGTATCCAGTCTACGCAGAGATGACTTGACTTTATTCTCTTTATTAAATAGATTTGATACATTTGAAGGGTATCTTTGGTGTTTTATTGTTGAAACACTATTTTCCTTCTTGCTTCTTTGTCAGAAATTAAAACTGATCACAGTTATACTTTTATGTGATTAAGTAAAGGAAAGGCAGAATGAAACATTTATAAAAAGAAAATGTCAAGAAATATTTATATTAAGGGTAAACAAAAGTTGTAAGCTTGATCTAACCTGGCAGGAGGTTATAAAAAAAACATGGTTTCCTTACCCAGAATCTATCAAATAATACTTGCTAATAGAATTTAATTAACACATTCAATCTTGCTAATTTAATTCCAGATTTGATACTTGGTTAACCTCGATTCTAAAATTTCTGGGATGCTGTGTACCATGTAAATAAAAACAGAAAGCAATCATTTGTACATAAACTGTGTTTATGGATTTACAAAGTATTCCAGAGCCTGTGCAGTAATATCTTTTATACAGTCATGTGTTTCATAAAGTGGTGAACCTTGCTCCATCCTTGCTAGTTAATAACTGAGCCTTTAGAGGATATCTCTTTCATACCCAATCATGATACTATCACCTGTTACCAATTAACCTCGTTACCTGTGTAACACTTCTCTTGCATTCTCTCATGCTTTTCTGAGCATCCCAAGAACTTGTCTGAAAAATGTTGCTGCCATCAAATTCAAAATAAGCATATATTTACAAAAATCAAATCTCTGAACTATTTTCTGAGTATATGTCAAAAAAGTTGGATCAAATGATCAAATTCTGTTTTATTTATGTTTAACACAGCATCCCAACTTTTTTGTAATCTGGGTTGAGTTAGCTGATCTGAACTCATTAAGTGGGACCCCATTAATTATGTAACTGCTTGCAGTGTTAGGATTAGTGTTAGTAAACAGACATGGATTCAATATTTAGAGTACAGAGTACATGAAAATGTTGTAAATGTTTGTCTTTCAGAGCGACGGAGCTGTCTGAGGCCTTCCTGCGAGAGTTTGAGAACGACTGTTTCCTGTATTTATTCTGAGGATGAAAGTCGTCTCCTGCTTCATCCCATATCTTTTAGTTTCTGCATTAGAGCTCATTGATTACCCTACGATGTGTGTTCTATCTAACAACACTGGTGAAATGACAGAGCTCTGGTTTAAAGGGTTTCTTATTCTCTAGCAAACACATTAAGTTCCTTTTTCAACTCTAACCACTGCAGCTGATGATTTTCCTTGAGCTACATGTATTTTTTTTGCCCATTCAGCCAAAACAATAAGTGAAAATACTATTTTTGTTAAATAGGGGCTTTGACTATTGTTATTTTTCTTATCCAGTCAAACCTAAAGAAAAGTAGTAATTAGTTCAAAAATGTTGTCTCTTTCCAGATGAAGTATTTCTGTTGCATGACTGCCTCCTGCTGGCCATGTGTTGCTGTCAGCATAAATCTAATGGGGGTTAAAAGTAAAGACAATCTGGCACGCAGAGATTATACAGGTCTATATCCACGATGATATGTATCTAGATTATCAATAAAATCATATGTATTCTATATTATCAATGCTCACAACAAATGTGTTGTCATTTCTTAGTGTTTTTGTTATATTACTCACTGTAGGTAAGGATGTAATTGTCGCTGGGCTTTTTTTCCTCTCAAGAGGTACTAACTTTTCTAATGTGTTATTATAATATATCTTTATGTAAGTCTGTGAATGTCTGATATGATCCCATGGGTTTTGTAAAGAACTAACTTGAGACAAAGGGATTTTTGGTGTGTGCAGAAAAAGGGCCTATTCTTAAGTAGTAAAAGTACTAATACCACACTATGAAAGTACTTCACTAATCATGCATTTAAAACCCTTCTTGAGTAAGAGTGTGTCAGGATTGTCAGCAAAAAATATTTGACGAATCAACATTAAAGTACTCATTATACAGTAAAATGGTCTTTGTCAGTGTTTTACTTTTATATCTGATGTTTTTGGATTGATATTATTTTTGCAGTATACTGCTGTTTAAGGTTGTTTTGGCTTCTGGGTTTTTGCTGTTTTTGTTGTTGTTTTTTTGTTGTTGTTTTTTGATGGAGCCTCAAACACGATTGATTCCCATGTGTATGACTTATGTATGAATGTCGAGAATCTTATTTAACTGGTAATTCCGATATGGGACTTGACGCGCAGAAGCGCGCGGTGATTCTGAGATTAAACATTATTATAATGTCAGTCATTGTGTTAGGCTTTCATTTTTATCCACATTTACATTAATCTTTTTACCAATATATTAATTTGGATTCATTTAATCTTTGAACCGGTTATCCTTACGATTTATTGCTCAATCTTGCTCTCTACAAAAAGGCATATAAACTCCTGAAGTGTCAGCATCTCTGAGATTATTTTTCTACTTGTTAATTCCTCTTCAGTTATATTGTTGTATTGTGAAACAAGCAGCATACACATCTACGTCTGAAACTATTTAATTTTAAAGTTACATTTTTATATCATACCTATTAATCAAACTAAACTTGCTTCTATTTACATTCGCTGTACTGTAGTGGAACTGATCGAGGACGCCCCTTTAGGAACACGGAAGGATTATAGCGCGTACCGAAGTGTTTCCGCTCTAGTGTCCGTCACCCATTGTGTGACCCCCGGGTACAAACTTAAAATATGAGGTTTTCACCTTGAAATAGAGGTAATTATCGTGTCTGTGTTTCGAAAAATTGGTTTTATATTGTTGTCAAGTGTCAAAACTGGCTTCATCTGTGTAACGTAAGCTGTAACTCAGTCAGGTGTTATGTCTGTTGCATCGTTGGCCAGTCTGACGTTAGCATTACCTTTTGTTTTACTGATGTTTTACTGTGTGCTAAATTTTGTGCGTCTTGGATTGTCAGATAAAAACGTTATCTATTTTTATACAATTAATATCAGTTTCGCTTGTTTGCATTTTATACACATTCCATAGCCATAGCATACATATTTTGTGGTCTGCTTTGTCTTTTATGTAACTGAATATGTTTAGCTTTTGTAGTGTGTTTGTGTGATTTTGCTCTTAATGACCTGATCTATCTTAACTCTTTTCATCAGATGCCCTCTGTTATTCTTAGAAGAAGCACCTTTGCTGCCCATAAGGTAACACATTTTTGAGATTTCTGTTCCTCTAAAAACAATTTGCCTTCTAATAATAGGAAAACTAAACATTGTTTTAAATGTTTAACGATTGTCTTTTCAGGTGTGGCATTGGGCAGGTCCTCCACAAAGATGCTGGGCATCAGTCCTGACCGGAGCTTCTCATGGTGAATCCGGCTTACTGCAGACCTGCTGGGCCTCAACATCAAGACGTCCATTTCCAGAAAGGGACAATGGACGAGAAAAACCACCTACTGTCCTCAGATTCAGGAGCACTGAGGTCTTCAAGAGGACCCATACACATGCAGATCCATTTTTAGTGAGGAACAAGTGTTTCCACTCTTCTGCTGTCAAGCTGAAAAAGCGACCACAGGCTGAACCTCCTCCCAGAGAGCTGGATCTGCTGCGCTATGACATGAAGGACTTGTGGAAAAGTCCTAAACCTGCCCTGTACCTGGGGTTTGCAGGTCTGATCCCCTTTGTCGCCCCGACTCTGCTTATGGCTGTGACTGAGAGCTACTTTCCAGAGTTGGCCTATGCTCAGTTAGCTTATGGTGCCTCCATTGTTTCCTTCCTGGGTGGAGCTCGCTGGGGTTTCACGCTTCCTGAGAGTAGCCCTGCTAAACCTGACTGGATAAACCTGGCCAACAGTGTGGTTCCCTCCCTGATCGCCTGGGTGACAATGCTAATGAGCAACAGCATTGTTCCTGCTGTCACCATGGTTACCATGGGACTTGGAATCTCGCTACATTATGATCTGTCTCTCCTGCCCACTTACCCCAGCTGGTTCAAAGCTCTGCGCTCCATCCTGACCATCGTGGCATTTTTTTCTCTTCTTGGTACTGTCATAATCAATGGCATATACCCAGAGAAGAAGATGTTCTTGGATTAAGTAGTATAAAATATTTAATACTATAAAGCTCCATGATTTTATTTTGGTGATCATATTTCACAGTTAGAGTTTTGCTTGATATTGGGAATTTACTTTTACTTTAAAGTCATTTTGTAAGTTTTTTAGTGTATCATATCTCAAATTATTTGAAATCTGGTACACTATGAGATGTTTTTGTAAGTTACCAGTTGGAGTAGCCAAAATCAGAAATTTTCAAATGCCTCACATCAAACTAAGTGAACAAAATAAAGTGAAAATATGGGAAAAGATCTTGCTCAGTGATTATCAAATAGATGCACATTTGTCATCCAACATGATTAATTACAAGTTAACAGAACGAAAATAATTCCTTAAATTTGTTTTGTTTGCAGTGTTCCCACTGATCCTTGAAGGTTTTTGAAAATAGACATGGGTCATTGAAAGTGTTTGAATTTATATGTTTTGCAAGAACGGAAATTTAAGTTTTTCTTTTACTTAACATTAGTAAATAGATTAAAACCTGCTGCCTGCATGTGTCTCATCTATTTTTAAGCCATCAAATGTTCACACATTCAAGCCTCTATGTGTAGTTCTCATTATAAAAATTGAAGTGTTGGAAGTTTTATCCTTGTCTCTCATACTATCCTGTTAGGTCCTTGAATTTGAGGGTATTGGGCCTTGAAAGTCATTGAAAAGCTATTGAATTAGGTGTTTAAGAAGGTGTGGGAACCCTGAGTTCGTCTGGCCAACACTTTACCCAGATGTCTTAAATTTGTCATACGAAAGAGTGAAAAGAAAACAATTGAGAATTTGTATTTTTACTTGATTTTAGGGATTCTTTGGAAAACAAAGTCATTATCAAAAAGTAAGTTTTTAAATTACTCAGCAGGAAGTATACAGGTAAAGAAGAAACTTTCTGTAAGCCCCTCTTCTAGTGCGATGCCACAAATTACCAAAGCGACTGTGTCCTTTTACATGGCCAGGATCAGAACGCTTAAGTATTACATAAGATCTAAACTAGAGTAATCTGTACTTTAAGTGTCAGCGATCAAGTGCACAGCTTCAAATGGCTCGAGTGAAAACTGTTCAGAATACATTGTGGTTTACCGCACAAGTTTTCAAATTCAAGACGGTTTCAGATCACAACTGGTTCATTACTTATCACGTTTTCATTCAAATACATTTCAACCACAGTAAGCTGAAAATTAAAAGACTAAAACATATTGCTTTTTATATTCAAAAGTTTTTTATTAATGTAAACACCAGCATCTAATTAACCAAATATTGAAAAGAAATGCAAGACAAAAAATGAAGTGGAGACATTTCTAAGTAAGGCACAGTGCTCTTCCGTTAACCACACTCATTGAAAAGTTGCAATGACATCCCATATAAAACAGATCTTTGCAGAACCAACAACACCGGGATGAAATCCAATCCCAAAAGGACATACCTGTCTCAAACATAACAGAAAGTGAATGACCAAAGAGTAAATACAGTACAGTATTGCATTTCAGACATATCTCTCACATTTCTCAGTGCAAAGCCCCCGACTCAAATGTGACATCTTGAACAATATTTTGGAAAACTACGTAAAGTGTCTTTAAAGTAATGAAAGATGTGAATTTTAAATTTTTGGTGTCTATTTTTGACAAAGATAGCAAATCTTCCACTTGCAGCAAGGGTTCCATTTTTAGTGCTTAATAAGGTGCCTTTTGGCCAAATAGAGGAAAATGTGGCATAACAGGATCCATACATGCGTGACTTTTCTCGCCAAAGCAACAATCAAACAAACAAACTAAAATGTAGTGAATTCAAATGAACTTAAAAGCATAAAAGCAGGATTTTTGGTTTTCAAGTCCTTAATATTAATATCCACTTGGTAAATGAACTGAAAGTCAATTGACCCAAACTAGGCTGTGAGGTTGTACTTAAATCTGTGGGTTCATCTTAAATAAGATACAGTTGGAAACAGTGTAGAAGTCTTATCAATCATTATAAGCCCTTTGTAAGTACTGCAGGATTTGTAACCTTTTTTTTTTATAATAATGACTCAACATTTTAGCTAAATCCCTGCAAATAGCTTTAAAAACTTCTACAATGCCTACATCTGCAGCAGTTTGAGTCCGGACTTTGGTGACCTACAGGTAAACAAGTTCTTTACATGACAGTTTGAAATAACAAAAAATGCTGCACCTCCTCTTACATTCACACGCAGTCACAGATGACTCTGCTGCCTACTTTTGAATACCCATGCTATCCCTCATGTACTCATACACCACGTAGCTGATGCTCACAGCCGGTATGACCTTCATGAAATTGGGCATGATGCCACGGTAAAGTCCAAAGAAGCCGTCCTTCTCCACAATCTTCTTCACCATCGCGCCCATGGGCAGCTGCTCTGAACCCTCGATAGAAGCTGAGAAAAAAAAGTGAAAGAAGAATTTTAGCGGCTGATGTGTTCTTGTCAAAGAGAGACATACTAGTGTCAAGGAATGATACCAGTCCTTTAATTTATTAAAGAAGCATTCATCCATCCTTGAATAATGATCCAGGCAATGCCATGTATATTTGTCCCAATTTAATAATCACACTAATTTCTCTCAAAGTTTAGAAGCCATATTTTGGGAGCTTTTTGTAAATGCCAACAGTGCTAAATGAAAGGCTGACAGAATGTGTGCATCAGGTTTGGTTCTCTGTACCTTGTGCCTGCATCCTGGTGCGGATCAGAGCCAGAGGGTAGCTGGTCAGCTGGCCACATGTGCTGGATAAGGTACCACAGCCCAGCAGCACCAGAATGCCGGGGTTGGCTGTGTCTTTGGCGTAGCGGGACAACCAGAGGTTCTTCAAGCTCTGGTGACGATAGGGAAGTGTTTGTGAGAAAGGAGAATTCTATAGCACAAACCAAGTGGAAATGGAAGTAGAGCTGTGTATCTAGATTTTACACAGGGGATTGATCCATAACTACGTACTTCGTAGATTGCCAGATCTATTCCAGCGTAGGGGATGATGCCCAGCATATTGGGAAGGTAGCCCTTATAAAATGCCTTCACTCCCTCACTCTTCAGGATTTTCTTGGCACAGTCAAACATCCCTGAGTACTGTCCCGTCTTCCTCAGTGTCAGACGGGTTTTCAAGACCTGCAAAGACACAGATTATGAGTCAGCACTTTTAACTGACTAAAGCAGCTGAGGATAAACAATAAGGACACTTTTACCAAAAACATACTTTTATGCCACATTTTCATTATTATTAAGCTGTTTTCCTGCATTGTAACCACTGATTCCAAACTGACTGCAGCCTATTTTGACTGCATAGGATCAAAGTGCAAACGTTTTTTAAGCCACCAAGCGAGCCTACATGATATGAGTGTTTGATATTCAAACAGCTTTTGGATGACGTATCACACCTAAGTTCTTACAGGCTTGGTCCCATAGTAGTCCAGGTCCTCTATGGGGGCTTCTATGCTCAAAGTTTCACATACAGTATATCAAATAATATTGACTAGTTACTGATAATGCATATGTTAACACTTAATTATGAAGGACAGGTGTCTTTCACATCTTTTTACTTTGCTCTTAACTTTCACTTTAGACTGAAAGGAGCCAGATTTGGGCTTATTTAGGATGAAATGTTCAAAGGACAGTTAATGTTATGGATAACTATGATCAAAAGTATATGAAAATCGAACCTGATGCTCGTGTTAATACTCAGATATGAAACAATCCATACACAGGTACACCTGCCTCCATCTGTGCTCACCTCCATGGGGTAGATGGCAGTTTGTGCTGTGGCTCCAGCCAGCGATCCAGCCATGAACCTCTCGTGGGTCTTGACCTTTCCTGGTTCACTGGCCAGCAACTTCTTGTACTAATGACACACAGTGACAAGGGAGCATTGCATCAAAAGTTAACTACTGAGGGTCGTCTAATAGTGTCATTCTTTTTTCATTCTCTTTGTGTCATTATGAATCTTTCTGTACATGAATATTAGGATCTTGGCCTTCAGTGACGCTGCACCATGATATACTGTGTTGTTCCTAGCATGAAGCCCTGTGTTAAAGGAAGTAATGTGTGGATTTACCTGCTCATAGGCCGTAAATTTAATGGCGGTCTCCGGGGCAATCTTCAGTACGTTGATGCCGTTTCCTCTCCACAGAGACTTCAAACCTCCTTCTTTTAACATTTGCTTAAAACCACCGGACAGACTGATTTCGTTGCTCTTGGAGGCATGGACCTGTAAGTTAAAAAAAAAAAAAAAAAAAAAAAAAAAACACCTCGCAGATGTGAGCCAAAAAATCCTTACATTTATACACTATTTAAGACAGAATATAAAATATAATTAAGAACAGGTTAACCACTGAAATGAGGGAACTAATTTCACTTTCGCCACATTATCTATTTGAACCGCTTCTAGACATTCTATTGTAATTCTGTGGCATGTGTGTAATATGTGAGTGTGGTCATGTGAGAGATTTAGCAGGTTAGTAGTTTCATGATAGCTTCGAGCAGGAAAAAGCTGATAGCCAATTAATTGAGAATACTATACAAATGTTATTAATGAAGGAGGTCCAACAGAAGGGATATGACAGAGAGCCAATAAAAAGACACACCTGCATGAACACCTTCATCCTGTCCAATGGGGCGGTTCCAGTTCGGGAGACTGCGCCCGCCATGGCCCCCGCTGACAGCTGCTTCCACCACAGACCGGTCGTCTTCTCCTCCTCTGTGAACTCATCTGGGATGGAGAGGCTGTCACCAATGTCCAGCACCTACAGTACAGTACACACAACACGTGTGATTAAATCAAAGCCGAAAGCAGAAGAGTAAATTCAAGACGGTCTTTGTATCGCTTCAAACCAATGGAAGCCAAGGTTAAGTTGATTAACACCTTCTCCTGACTTAAATTCTGAGCAGGAATCTTACATAACTGCGGCGCCATGCGGTCAGATCAATTACATCATGAAACTGGTTGTTTGAGTAGCGGCGACTCGCCCAGAATGTTCCAGTGAGAAACACTGAATCTTACAACGTGCTGATAGAGAGATGTGATGATGTCACTGTGAAGGTGATTTTGTAGTTGTTGACATTATTGTACATAATTGTATTTTATGGTACACCTGATATTTTGTCATCTCATACATTCATGCAAGTGAAACAACACCTTACATTTAATCCAACACAACTCCACCATCATCTATATCCTCAAATATCCCCATATATGTATATACAATAAGTAAGTACGTATGTAAAACTTTATTTATATAGCACATAAGTTATATGGTGCTTTACATAAAGCAAAAAAGCATAATTTGCATCAAGGCAAAAAAATAAATCTCATCTTAATCAAAATACAAAGTAGATTATAAATACCAACAAGCATTCAGTACACAAAGTAATCAATCTAAGTATTAAAAAGCAGGTTTTTAAGAGTTTTTTAAAACAGTCAACAGTCTTCTAGCGGCCGGCCTTGTGCAGCATGCCCCCCCCCCCCCCCCCTTCCCCCCCTGTCTCTCCCACATTTCCTGTCCACTCTTCATCTGTCCTGTCTGACATTTGATGCTAAAAATGCTCCAAAATTATTCTGCATTCCTCCCACAGTCACGTGTTTGTGCAGTTAATTCCATACCGATATATTAGCCTATAAAATGAGTCATCCTCCAAGACAAGTCTGGGCAGTGTGACTATAAAGAAGTGCTCATCCAATAATGGATGTCTGAAGGCAATCTTCTTATCAACGTTTAAATGTTTTAAAAATCCATGAACAATATATAAGACAGGGTAAAAGTTTAACTAATAGATATCATCATGAAACATCACCAGTTGATTACTTGAATGAAGGCAATTATTTTTGTATTATAAGTTTTATGTATGACAGGCCCACAGTGACTCTGTCAACATGTGTTTTGTTATTGTTCAGCGGTGGTGCAATCAATAAGTTTTATGTATTAAGACATTTTAAGTACAAATTCTTTAGCTAATTAAATATGCACTCATTTGCCTACATTTCCAGGACAAAAATCAGCACATTGGATAAAACCTGCTTCACAACTCTTTTTGCTGACATAAATTGTGCATAGTTTGTTAAATATATAGTTTTTATAGAGTATATAGAGTTTTATATAGAGTTTTTATTCACAACCAGGTGACAACCTGGACTGAGAGACAAACCTACCAAGTCCACGTCCACCTCACAGATCCCACCATCGTCTTCAAAGTCGATGACAAACCAGCTGCTCTGTTGTTGCTGCTGCTGCTGCTGCTGCTGGGGCTGCAGCAGAGCCACGGCCATCTCAAGCCTTTGACAAAGCTGCTGATCCAGAACCGCACAGTCGCCCACTAAACTCTAATTCCCAGCTCAGCCAGGTGTCGAGGGTTTCTGCAGAACCAACACAGCCTGAGGGGAGAGGTGCTGAATCCTGAGTAGCCAGTAACCATCGGCGTGACTACTGGAGATGGTGGGAAGCTCTCAATACCACTGATCTATGATACCTAACTTCCTCTCTCATGTCCCGATCCCACTGACTGAGCTCATCCTACTTAAGGTCAGCCTGAAATGAGCTTATCCCTGCCTCAGTTTAGCAGCCACAGGTTTATTTATCCTCCGAGGATGTGACAGTGAGCAGAGGCAGTGAGCGTCAGAGATTAGCCAGTGACGAATCCAGTATCCAGTCAACGCTCATTCACAACTTTCACTTTTTGTGCAATAGGCTCTGAAAGTGAGGTCTAGGACAGTCACAGGATACTGAAGGCACAGGTCAGATGGTGAACTAGTTTGTCTCCACGTCTCTGCCGTTTTAACTTTGTAAGTCGTGGTTTATTTTTCTATAATAGAGAATATATTCAACCTGCTCTATGCTTTCTGATATGGTGACAAACCTCTGGTAACTAAAATGACTCCATCAGTATGGTCTCTGTTTCCTCCCTCACACACACACACACACACACACACACACACACACACACACACACACACACACACACACACACACACACACACACACACACACACACACACACACACACACACACACACACACACACACACACACACACACACACACACACACACACACACTAGCATATGGAAACAGACAGTATAGTCAGAGTGTCACACCCTCTCCTTACCGTGCTGTGCTTCCAGTAGCGGATAATCTCTTGCAGGTTGGTGGCTGGGTTAAACAGGAAATGCTCCCTCCATTCATTCCAGTCCAAAGTCATGGTGCCGTCCACATCAATACTGCACAATGACAGACAGAAGACGTTGGCAGCTCTTATGATTTAATATAAAATCTTAAGACTCGGGTAACTGGGCCTGTTTATTGGCTCATATGGATATAAATGACTTATGATTAGCATTAAATGGGCTTTAAAGTAGACAACTATGGACTTTTATTGGACACAATCATCATCAACTAAAGATAAATCAAATTTATTCAATAACAGGACTTGTGAATGTTTTGCTGACCTAAATTTGGTCCTTTTGAATAAGTAAAGTGTAAAAGAGAGCTGACAGGAACTAATGAAGGAGAAAACTCAGCTTGAACTCCAGGATGAATTTAGCTATTTTAAATGAAGACTGTCTGAATTCTTAAAATAAGAAAATGTCCTGCAACATCTAACTGGATGTTAAACCAACAATTAAAGCCACAATCCATAATAAAATATCAGGCACTAATTCATCTATTAAGAAAAAAAAAACAATTAAATTTGCACATGTTGAGATAAGAGTTACAGTTTATCCTATAAATTTCAAGCCATATCATCCAGATCCAAATCTTTACGTCTGATTCACAGTCATCTGATTCTCATCCTGCTTCACTTCTCTTTCTAAGTCTCACTGTCTCCGGCACATCTGCTGAGTCTTACTTTGTTTATGCAAATACAGAACATACTGTTGGCTTACAAAACAATGAATACGATGAATGTATGAAACAGGAACCAGCTCATTATAACACGTCGTCATTTCTAACTTCGGTCTTCATTAGTGGCAAAAATATATTTTATTGTGCACTGATGAACATTTTTACTCTTTGTTCAATCAAAAGTCACCATAAAACATACTTTTTTTGGTTTTTGTGCCCTATGGCTGAGCTTCTGGCCAGAAGAACAACGATGAGAGGGTTAAATGTACATGTAGGCTGTTATATTTTATGACCATTTGTATCATTTTACTGTTGCTGTCGCCGTTTTTATTACATCTCAATTTTGATGTTGATTCCCATTAAAATAAAGTTATGTCAGAACTTTCAAGTAAACTTAATTAAGTACGGTATATTTTCTTTATATATCTACATTTTTACGAGGGATATCAAAGAGAATATTAACCTAAATGTTTGTTTCCCTGTAACAAGAGGTAAGAAGTAAACTTGGCTTCTTTCTTCTCTCTTTTAATAATCTCTGTACATAAAACTGACTAACCTCTTCTAATAAAAGAGACAAACCCAGAAATGTTCCCTCCTATACTTGATATGCTGCACCTAAAAGCAGGACAATTCAGGTGCAACAACTTTCTTCGCCCTGGGGCAATATTAGCCAACCAGCCATTATTAACATATCAACGGGCAAAATGATTGGATGCCTTATAATAAGTCCACTGCTTTTCTTTTTAACAGACATGCCCATCTCTGCCTCTGATTGGCTTACCTTGATATTCTTGCCCTAACCCTAACCCATCAAAAGCCTAACCAATCCAATCAATGGAGTTTTGTTTGGCTCCACAAGTAAAAGGAACAGAATAATTTCATGACTTTCATGATTTTAACTATGAACTAACTCTTCAGAGCATGATAAGGACTGAACCCTAATAAATTAAGAGCTGCTACAAAATAAGCAGAAATACCTTTGAAGGATCTTCTCTGCCTCCTCTTTGCTGATGTCCAGCCCCAGATCAGTAAGCGACTGCTTTATCTCCATGAGGTCTATTTTACCTGTTGACAATAAAAAAAAAAAAACACCGGTCCTGATTCTTCTCACATGCTGATGGACACAAATCCTCTTCCATTTACAAGACAGATTATTGCTACACGTGTAAAATCTTCAGAATTCAGTTCTACTGCTCAGGTAAAACTTAACATCAATTTGCATGCTATTTGAAGCTGAAACTTGAAATGTGCTAGATAATTACACCGTACCATCATTGTTTTTATCCAGGCTCTTGAAGGTCAGCTGCAACTTCTTCTCATGTTCCTTTAGATACTGGGTGAACTCAGTGAAGTCGAGCCCTTCGTCACTGTCTTTGTCTCCAGAAGAAACTATTTTCTAAAGAAAACACAGAATATCATTAATCCGGTGTCTTTACGTCATGGAGTATCAGAATCTACTGCTTGTTATAGGTGTCTGACCTCCTCAGTGGGAAGTGGTCTCCCAGGTTTTGTTAAATCATCCTCTCATACATTAGATGTTTATTCTGTCAGCTAGTGGCAGAATAACCGAGCAAAGTTTCTTTACTTTGTCTGAACTCACACTCCTGTGTACAGAACCTTTAAGTCATGAATAACTCATAAATAATGAGAAACTTAATTAACAATATAATAACATAGTATCTCAAAATAATGACTTTGTATCTTGAAATAATGAAAATTCATTATCTAATGGTTTCTCATTATTTTGAAATACTAAAGTTCTTATTTTGAGACAATAAGTCATTACTTTTAAATAATAAGTCATCATTTTGATTATATTAAATAATCAATTTGAGATACTAAGTCATTATTTTGAGATATAGTCATTATTTTGAAATTATAGATACTGAGTCTTTAATTTATGCCAATAAAGACTATCTTTATTGGAGAGGGGCTGTGCTACAGTAGATCAATAGAGAATTTTGACTTATGAGATGGATTAATGTGCTGATTAAGGTCAATCATGTCTGAATGAGGCTCGTGTTTTTACTTCTGTATCATGCTATTATCACGTAACTGCATGCATAGCAAAAGCTCCTGCTTTACAACACTATAATTAAGTTGTCAATCTAATGACTGGAGGAATGTGAGATTATTTGATCAGCAAAGGTGGGACCTTCCTCTGATAAGTCACACCCCACAGTCAAAGCTCACCTACACCTACATACAGTATGGACTTTGAAACAGCTTCAATCACTGTGGTGCACGCTTTCTTTGTCCACTCTGCTCTTTACTGGCCTGACACTGTTGTCTTCTTTGTTGAAAAGCCAGGTATACGCCAGGTGTATATGTTCTGAACAGCTCCCATGGTGTCTTTGGCATTTGTATTTGAATTTGAATATGGCCCTAATCATTCATGGATGATTTGCACATATGGCTTTTTAATCTTCCTGTGTGTCCATCCATTCTTTTTATCTTAAAAATAGTTGTGCATGAAAATAATGACTGCCAATTTCTTTTTTTACGAGATGTCCAGGACATGTTGTCACCGTTTGATCAAAGGGATTGCTTTTGATTTAGTTTGGCAACTGGAACAACCACCATTTGTTCAGTCTGACATGAATGCTGGAGCTGTTTGGGGTTATGTGCTTTGCCCGAGGGCAAAGCAACAGTGGTAATGAGGGAGGTGCACACAATGCTGTTTCATCTCCCTGATAAGTAAAAATAAAAGTCATGCATTTGAACTTTTTCTGCATGAAAATCCCAAAATTTAGAAAACGTCAAGGCTCACTGCTGTCTCCATAGTCAGGAATGACCTTTGAACCTATGCTAACTTGTATAAGAACTCTTTCTAGTGCTCAGAAATAAACTGACAACTTGAACTTCTTCAATTTCATGACACCTGGGTCGAGTCCATCTGCTGATGAAGATCACGTGATGCATCTGAAAGCTCCAGAACTGTAACTAAATGGGCCGTGTGGTGAGAATGATTCAGTGTCGTTCCAGCAGAGATGACAATACTCAATGGTCAACATTGAGCTCAGGTTGAACTGAAGTTATGTAAATATTGCAGTGAAATAAATGTAGGACAAATTACAAAGGACAGTCAAGTGAATTCATGACTAATTTAGAACTTAAACAATTTACCAAGCAATAATGACAACTATGCATATATTAAAAGTTGAGATTAACTGTTTATATCATCATGACTGAATATCTGAAGGTTCTGAACTGCTGGTTAGAGGGGAAAAAAGACATCTGAAGATGTTTTCTTGGGCAGCTGGGAAGCTGTGAGGAGCCCTTTTTACTACTTCCTGACATTGTCCAGACTAACAATAATCAATGAATCCAAGCAATGGCAAAAAGATTAACAAATGATGAAAATTATACTTATCTACAGTCCTGAAGTAAAGCAAATAAATAAGTCAAAACTGTACTGAGGGGCAATAGGGGAGTGAATGTACTCAGTTACTTCCTTTTTAGGCCAGTAATTTAAAGTTTGGGTTATTTAAGGTAAATACTGAGGAACTGCTGCCATATTTCATTCAGGAATTCACTACTACTCATAGTACACAGTATCTGTAGTACTTTCCCCTGATTTCAGGCCTATTTTGCTCTGCTTGCTGTATCCATGACTCTACCTGAGCTGCTGCTTTCCCAGTTTTGATGCCCATTGCAGCCAGGCCTGCCTTCAGCTCGGACACATCCACTTTTCCATCCTTGTTGCTGTCCAGCTTGGCGAACAGCTCCTCGTATGTTTTTGCCGCATCTCCGGCGCAATGGCAGTCCGTGAAAAACAGCTTCCTCGCGACTTGGTACATGTTGATCTGTCTGTAGAGCCCCACACAGACACAAACCGAACAATACAACTGCAGTGGAAACACAACCCGATTCCTGCGGTTTGGCACTTCTGGGTTGAAGCGGGGGGCTTAATCGTCCTGTCTGGTTTCAAATAAATTTCCGCAGTGCAGCTTGGAAACGTCGTAGAAAAGTCGTCATATGTCGGTGCAGTTGTCTTTGGAATCCTGAATAGTCGTGATACAACTTAATGGGTGTTTGCGGATGAGGTCGGCTGCAAGCACCGAGCAGAAGGGCGGAGAGTCGGTTCAGTTTGCCTCAGAAGACCTCCTCTTCGACAGCACTCAGTACAGAGTAGACACACCCTTCAGCAGGAACAACATAGTTTAGTATTTCATTGCCTGTATGTCTGTGAGTTAGAAAGCTGGAACCTACATATATTAATTATCCTTATACTAGTGTGCTGCTCTATCAAACGAGTTGCCTTGTGTTGTGTTTTTGCTACTGTACACGCGCGTAAATACGCATATTCAAACATAGAATACCTTTCGAGCTCTGCAGACAGTCTGAACCAGTTCAGTGAGTCATACCCACAAGAATCTGGCAGCTGTTCCGGGCAAAATATATTCCAAAACGTTCCAATTAGTGGTTTTGAGAGCGGAGGATGCAGAGACATTGATATGAAGAAGGAACGGGAGGGACTCTGTGCGCCGCAGTTACCTCTTGTGCGCACAAGTTATTATATCTTATGCGCACAAGTTTTTGTGAGCACAATTACTGAACATTCATCCGTTGTTTCAGATGAACACAGCCATCATTTACGGAGCCCCGTGCTTTCCATTATATCGTGTATTCATCTGAAAAGACGCTGATGAATGATCAATTGATCTTGTGCTCACAAAAACATTATCTTGTTCCCACAAGATAACTTGTGCGCACAATATAATTATATAAGATAATAGCTTTTGCGCACAAGATAATAATAATAATTAATAACAATGATAATAATAAAGATAAAAACAATTCCTCTTATGGAACTTTAGGGGCTCCGTAATCTCATGTTGTGCACTGAAGGACTTTTCCGACCTAGATCACAAAGTTTCTTATAGTGCCAAATGGGAGGAGTTTTGAATATTCTATTATTATGAAACTATGTATTATCCATTTGCAAAATTATGCAGATTAATGCATATATTGAGTGTGTTTATCGTGTAAATTTTTCCCTGAGTCTAAGAATCACAAGGGCTCAATGTTAAGAAAAGCTCTAATAAATATGAACTTGAACAATGAAAGGCACAGTCATGGGTATCCCTGTAGTACCAGAGTAGTACCACGTGGTGGCAACAAATGTTACATAACAGCAGCTGGTTTCACTTTGTTGTGATTTGACCAATCGGAGCTGCTGTTATGCTTGACCGCCAGGAGGCGACGAAGAGCAGAGGCGGGTGTCTTTGAACAGCCGTCATGTCATCATCTGTCACTACAGTACATCCGTTTGTACTTCAAAATAAAATACACAAGAACGTTTCAAGCACAATATAATAACTCTGACGTCTGATTTTAACAGAACTTTAGGCAAAAACAAAAACTGCTCACCCCTGGAAACGTAATATGTGTTATTTTTTTGCATTTTCAAATGAATAGTGGATTTTGAAATTGATTTCCAATTCTCAGTTAACAAACTCCAGTACTGTATTTACCATGTCTCAGTGGGAAATGTACAGTCTTTTTAAAGCTTGTCAACACCTCTTTTATTTCTGCTAGGCCCCTTAGTTGTGGAATGACTTTCCAGAGGAGATCAGGAAAGCGGAAAAATTGTCATTTAAGTCACTTTTAAAAACTCGATATTTTAGACTTGCCTTCTATTGATTTTATCATTTTTTATTAGTTCTATTTATTTAATTACTTTCAAATTATTACCATGTTTTATTGGT
This sequence comes from Chaunax sp. Z400, assembly GCA_037577475.1. NCBI lineage: Eukaryota > Metazoa > Chordata > Actinopteri > Lophiiformes > Chaunacidae > Chaunax > Chaunax sp. Z400. The sequence goes on from CM075188.1 coordinate 25,313,806, forward strand.
TGTTGTTTAATGTTTTATTGTTTGTAAAGTGCTATAACTTGTTTTGAAAAGAGCTATATAAATAAATTTATTGTTATTATTATTATTATTATTATTATTTCAAACCTAATTTAAATATTCAATATCTTCCGACAGGCAACCATTTCCAAGCGTATGCCACTATTATGAAAATCCTCAACAGGAAGTAGTACCCCATTATGGCTTCAGTAAGTTTCACAGTGGATTTATGTCACCAGCAGCTTCACCATCCTCCCACAACACAACATTGAATCATCAGCACAATGGGACTGTAATGTCAGCGGCAGGCGACATTGGAGCATCTTCTCCTCAAGAGTACCTATTCTGTTTATGGATTTAATGATGATGAAAAAGAAGAAATTTAAGTTCAAGGTGGATTTTGAGCTGGACGAGCTCTCCTCGGTCCCCTTTGTCAACGGTGTCCTCTTTTGTAAAGTGAGACTGCTGGACGGCGGGTTCTCCGAGGAGTCCTCTCGGTGAGGTTGTTTAGTCTAAACACAGTCACAAAGACACTGGCTGAACTTGTCTTTAGCTCGCAGGTTAAACTATCTGAGCAGCCTTTGCTTACAGTCTTGTTTACCAGCTAACCAGCTAACAGGTTACATGACGTTAGAATACAGCTAGCGACAGTCGGACAGTCACGTTTTGGTTGATAAAAGTTCATGTTCCCTTTGAGTCAAAGCCTTTTTACACGAGTAATCCTCTGCATGATTATAAACCAAATGTTAGCATCGACAGGGTGAAACTAACATTAGCATATGTGACAACTGGTGCTCTCCAGTATTTGTTCATTAGGTGACATTCTCGTCATATTCAAGGCGACATCTGGTTGCATTTCACAAGCTAACTTCCTCTCTGGTTGTGGAATTGATTTGTGTGATGAAAGCTAACTGAATACCACTTTGTCTAATTAGTGCCCTAAAGCTAAATCCAACATCTATTACTGCTTAATCAATAGGGTCACTTTTGTCCTGGGTGGTCTTTGGCCCCCATTGAAGTAAGTGGAAGGTGTCTAACTGTATGGCTTACTCACCTTGTTATTGATTACAACAATGCAAAGCTGTAATCCCCTAAAAGTGTTCAGTAGTAGGGCAAAGATGTCCTAAATCATGTCTGTCTCATAGCTGGCAATGTTGTCCTATGTAAGTGAATGGAAATGTGATACCATGACTAAATCATTTATTTAATATGTAAATGTATTGCTTTCACTACAAGGTTTGAAAGAAACCTTGTAGCATGATGATGCTATTATTGCTGTCATTAGGGCTTTTATTCATGAATTACAGTAAAAGTGGCTTTTGCCACCATCACCTTATTACAAAGTGGAAAAGCATTTAGGGCTGCAGCTGACAATTTTTTTAATTTTTTTTTTTTATCATTGACTGATGTTCAGATTATTCTCTGAAGTTATTGATCAATGATTTGATTAACGAGTTGCCAGAAAACAGTTTAAAATAACCACAACAATCCTCTAAAACCCAAGATGATGTCTTCAAACTGCTCCTTAGTCCAACCCGCACTCTAAAACCCAAAGATATCTAACTTACTCATACATAAAGTCAAATGTATGGAGCCTATCCTAGCTGACATTGGGTGAAAGGCGGGATGCGCATTGGACAATCGCCAGTTCATTACAAGGCCACATAGAAAGACAAACGACCATTCACACTCACACTCACACCTACAGGCAAATTCGAGTCCCCAATTCACCTATATTTCATGTTTTTGGACTGTGGGAGGAACCCACGCAGACATGGGGGTCTTTGTGCTTTTTTTTAAAACATTCTGTGATGCTAGCAGAATTCGTTGTCAGAAATCTGTGGTTAGAGTATATTTTTCTGCTGCAGTATGATTTGTTAGACCCCAAACTATATTTTCCCTGCCACTCCCTTGAGTCATCCCAGCTGTGTGTGTGAGGGAAGTGACAATTGTCATTTTATGAGATTTCTTTTCCTTTGGTGTGGCTTGTCACCAGGGACTGCCCCATTGTTTCTGCCCAGAGCAAGTTTTGCAGGAGTTAAATTGTTGTTACAGGTGTTTTGAAAGTGTAATATTTTTTGCAGAAATTCAAACTTGACCTTTTGATTGCGGCTGGACATTGGAAAGTCCTGCACCAGATTCATGTACAAACAGTGTTTGTGAGAGAGTTTATTGCCTGATGTCCAAGAGCAGCTGTAGTTTAACAAATATATCTGACCCATGTACAGAGAGACGATTTCCGCTAGTACTTGAAAGCAGAATGACTCACACTTACAGTACTTACTCATAGTATTTTGCTTAACTGAGAAGTGCTGTGAAATACAGCACGTGCAATTCCCAAACCACGCAGTGTCCAGTTTGCTGGGAGTTCACTTTCCGACTGGGTGTTCACGCTCAGAAATTTATCAACGTCAGGATGAGGTCGGCGTTTGCAAAACATGAAGCTCACATCTGCTTCCTTTTTATTTAGAGTGAGGTAGGGATACAGTGCACAAACCAGGCCTGTTCAGTCAGCCTTCACAGCACAGCCCTTTAGTAGTTTAAATCCTTTCTAATCAACACTCACTGCACGACAGCGTTTTCTGTCAGCACGCTTCACTTTTTGTCTCTTTTTGTCACAGATGTAATTTATTTACTGTATGAGAGAGAGGAAAACCATTATCTCTGCTTGCATTTAAATCCAGCAAAGTCGATCAAAATGAATGACATGTCTGCAAGAGCAGAGGATGCCTGTGAAAGAGAGCGTGCCTGGGTAACGCAGCCCATGAATAAACACTTACTTTATTTAATCTCATCCTCTCTCTGAGTGTGGGCTACACCTCTCTCTCGTTTTGACCCTTAGTTATTGGCCGGTGGTCATGTGTGCACGTTTCTCTATATTTCTCTATTACCCTCGTACCAAAACGAGCCCCACCTTCTGCCGTAACCCTTGGATTCAGCAATCAAATGAGAAATAGGTGAAAACAGGACCGTGATTAACTAGGTTGTTTATTAAGTGGCCAGGAAAATCTGCAGCTAAGCACATAAGCTCGTGTTGGCGACTTGAATCAGTAGTCTTAAACGGGGAAGAGGTGTGAGGATTGTTAATCCAGTAGTCATTCAACCTAGGTGGTTTTTGTTTTTATGTAGTCGTGATGTCAAAATGAATGAAATGCAGTTGTGCTACCACGGATTAGAAATGCAAAAACAAGTGACAAAGCAGGAATTCAATGGTACCGGTTGAACAAATCTGTATTAGAAGTTATATTAAATTATCTTTGTTTAAAAAAAACAATTGTTCTCTTGTATATTTGTAGTTGTGTGATGTATGCTGCATGAGTAGGAGTGTAAAAAACCTTTTATGGTACTGATACAGAACTTTTTTCTTTTTTTTGATAACTTGACTTAAAGAATTTAAAAGCGTTTCTTGCATTTTTGCTAAATATAGTGTTTAAGCAACCATAGGAAAACTTCTCCTAAAAACAATACAGTCTAAAGGCTTTTTTTAAAAATAGCTTCTATTTTTGCTCATAGAATACGTTTCTACGCAGTTCACCAAGGAGTTATCATGGGAGATGCTCAACCTGCTTGTCAGTTGTACGAATGCGCAAAGATTTTACTTACATGAAGAAGGAAATCCCAAATCCTGCAAGTGTTTTTGCAACTTTGCATCGATGCAAACGTTACTTGAAACTTTGTAACACAACCAGTGACCTTTGAGACTGAAGCTTGCAGCCCAATCACACCGAATGCATGATATCTTACAGAGTGCTTCAAGATGACCTAAACCTTTGTGATTTTCCCCTCACAGTGAACCGGTGCTGGCCAACTGTGTTCGATGGAGGAAAAGGTTCTCCTTTCCATGCAAGATGAGTGCCAGCGCGGGAACAGGCGTACTGGACCCTTGTGTGTGTCGTGTGTCTGTCAGAAAGGTAGAGCATGTGGCTCCTGGGCTCCAGATTACGCTTTGCTTTTTAACATACAATGTTCAGGCAGGATCTTCATGTAAAAATGAAGGCTTGCTCTTGTCAGTGTGAAAACAAGGCTGCACTAGAGACGAGAGTCACACCCTTGCTGACAGATTAGAAGTACTTGGGTTAAATTCTGATTTCGGTTACATAGGCGTTTATGTGGCAATTTGAAACTTCAGAGTAAAATGTGGACTCAGCACAGCAATTCTAGAGAAAACAGACATCACTGTGAAATCTTTTGCCACTCATCATTTTTGCTACAGTCTAGCCTTTTAATGTGCTCTCTGTGGTTTCAACATGTCACATACTCACATATTTATTAAGGTAAAAATGATGAAGACCATCAGTAAAAACAAGGAAAAGAATAATGCTGAATAAGCCTTCTGAGTGTAATGCATATTGTCTATCCACATTTTATCATCATGCTATTTCTGGTGTGCTCTGCCCTCTTTGTTTCAGGACATCAAGCATGTCAAGTACTTGGATCAGCCTTTGTTACTTTGCTACTGTTCCCTTTGCTTTTATTTTGGTTTTGTCTGGTGTTAGTGTTACATTGACTTTTTTTTTTACTACTACAGTTGAAGTTAGTGGTCTAATATGATTATAGACCTGTTTTTTTAATTATATGTATCATTTAAACAGTCTGAAGCAGGTTTGTTTTCTTCCTTACATCTTCACACTGGAGAGATTTCTGATGTTTCTCATCTTTAACATGTTGTCCTGATTGTCATGATTTTAGATCTTCAGTTAAATAATTGTCTATCTGGTGTAAGGAGCCAAAACGTTTTATTAGTTTTTAAAAAAAAATCTCAAATATGTCTCAAACACATTTAATGAATACATGCTAATCACCAATTACATCTTATTTTTCCCTTACTCGTGTTTAAAGAAGCATGATTTGAGGATTTGCTTGTGCAAAACTGTAATTTAAAGTTTTAATGCTTCTCTTTTCCAGGAGCTGAAAGGTGGAAAGGCATATGCAAAGGTAATGCCTCACATACCGTACTTGACTTTATATTACCCAACCCCCATCGCCTGGCCTAATCTTAGAGGTCACCCTGATTTACAGTAATAAACCACATTCATGTAGATTTCCATGTGAGCCCACAGCAAACAGATGGCTGTATTGCCTGCAGGTTGTGCTCAGTATGTCACGTGTTCTTGCTTTCGCTGATTTGAAAGGAATTATTTATTGCGACTGCTAAACATGTTAGGGTGGACTCAATAAAAGCCTTTTCTCCCCAAATGTACAAAAAATTGCAGAAGGAAAAAAAAAATGAAGTTGGAAGTTTCTCTCACGCCCTGATTGTTGTCACTTTACATTCTGCGAGAAAACAAAGTTCATCCAGTGACATTCTGTCTACCTTCAGCTTGGATTTGCAGATCTGAATTTAGCAGAGTTTGCCGGCTCAGGGAATACAACCCGCAGATGTCTGTTGGAAGGCTACGATACCAAAAATACTCGCCAGGACAACTCCATCCTCAAGGTAACATTGAAGCGAAGGCAAAGACGCCTCGTTACTCTGATTTGTACTGCTTTAGGAGGAGATCTTTGTTTTTCCCTGTTATACTGCATTGGTACTAGGTACAGAAAAGGTTTTCGCATAAACAGCAAGGATTGCTTATAACAAACAGTGGCTAGACTTCCAGGTAGTCCATTAGAATAGGTTGTCTTTGAGCCTAACCACAGCCATTAACTACTTTATTTCCTGGAGAATTATAACAGTCCCTAATTTATCACAAAAATAATGAACAAAAAAAGAAAAAAATCCCACCTATAATTTAGAGTTTTTTAGGGAGTGAAGCTTCCTCATGACTTTTTAAGTACAGTAGGTTGACCTGAAGTTCTCCTGTGACTTTTGGAGTTTGCATATTCAGTTGTTGCATGCTTGAACCAAAGTCAATGAACCAATCTCTTTGTTTTTTCTCATAGGTTATCATCAGTACGCAGCTCATGTCAGGGGATCCCTGTTTTAAAACGTGAGTTAAAGTCATGTTTTTCATCTTTAATGTGGTGTTAAATCTACGTTGGTCTGCAGTATGAGGTCAGTAAGGATTGGTGTCAGCTGACTTGTGGTTCAGCCGTGTCAGCTTCTTCACCATACAATATCACTTGGATTGGAAAACCATTTAATAAGGCACATACAGCATACCCACACTGTCCACATTTAGATTCCCGGTCCGGGGCGCACCCCTCTCTCCTCCCCACATTTCTTCATTAAAATCTGTATTATGTGCTGTAATCATGACACCAAATTCTGCTGCCGACTGCATTTGTTTTGGAGCTGCTCCAACAATCTGCCGGCATGTCACTGACGCATCAACGCTGTGCTTCGTCACACCTGGGAGCGTTTCACGGGAACCAAAAGATTTAGTTATGAGAATTATGAGATTGTCGCTAATCAGATTTTCACACGTCAAAAGCACTTAGATGGGTTTAATCCAGCAAGTAATCTAAATTGTCGTGGTATATAATAGTTGTACTGTTCAGTGAAAGCACATAAATATGTACAGAGAGAGGAATGCTGCTCTACCCAAGGGCAAGGTTTGACCTAAAATTATTCATTATTATTATGCTAAAAGCTGCTACTTCATGTATTTCAGCATGTATTTAAATACTGAGTACTATACAGTATATTCACATTTAGTCTTAGCTGAAAGTATTTTATTGCCTTTCCCTTGATGAATGTTTTAATTCTCTCCTACATATACTGTATATATATTTTTTTGTCTTCCTCACCGTGCTTTATAGTTTTTTTATTCTGAAGAATCGTTTGAAAAAGGAACACACTGAAATACAACAAAGCAGAAACAGTCTTATCGTCTTTCCTCTGTCGTCAGGCCTCCTTCCACAGCCACAGTGATCGGGATCCAGAGTGATGGAGAGAGCCTGCTTGAGGAGAGGAGGGGAGGTGACTCACAGAAAGGCTGTTCTGGTGAGATGACACCACATCGCACTCGTCTGCTCTGCTTACTCATCCCGTTAGCTGTTACAAACACTTACAGCCACTTGAATAGAACACAGGTTAGGTTTGGAGTGTCGCTCCTCTTTTCGGTTATTTATCTAACAGATTCTATAAATATATATATATATACGGTTAATTTTGCTTAGATCACATCCTCATAGTATAATCCACAAGTGTAAACTCAATGCACATGGGTAGAGTTGCTTCGCATCACCTCATAGCAGATCTGATCAATAACGATGAAAACAAAATGTGTAATAGTCAGTAAATTGGTTACCCCTATATTCTTAGGTTATAATCCAAGTTTACAGGTCAATTTTAGATTAGGGGATTTCTGTTAGAGAGCTGTAAACATGTGCTTTAGGTTTGGCAGTTTACAGGAAGTAATTGTACAGCGCTCATAAAATGAACTACAGCATAACCTCTGTTTTACCTTCCCGTTTGACATATTCCACCCCACCGTTGAGCCCATAAAGCACCAACATGGAACCCACATCTTGCCACTGCTGCTAACATACACCAACCCATTGGCTGCTGTTTTTCACAGATTAATGACTGAAAGGATTTTATTGTGAAGCAGCTACAAGAGAGAGAATTCTATCTGTCACCAAGTTGCAACCTGCATCCACAGCAAAGAGCAGTTAATTCTGGTGTCCAGAAATATTTTTGTTGAACCTATTAAAGCTGCGGGTCGGTTATTTGAAGTCAAACCTCCCACACATCAAGACAAGCATCAATTTATTCTTCGCTATCCTGTCGTGTTGAAAAGCACCAGTGCATCATGGACTGTGATCATCTTACTATGCTGTTGATAAGGTCATTAATTAAGCTGTAGATATTGATCTTATAATTGTGTGTGTGTGTGTGTGTGTGTGTGTGTGTGTGTGTGTGTGTGTGTGTGTGTGTGTGTGTGTGTGTGTGTGTGTGTGTGTGTGTGTGTGTGTGTGTGTGTGTGTGCGCACTCATGATGCACCCATACTTCATATAACTCAGCCATTCATCTTCATCCAGCACTATCAAAGTATTTCTCAGGCAGCTGCCCTTTTCTGCTACATTTCACACACACACACACACACATCTCTCTTGTTCCATGTGTGTGTTCATGTGTGAAACATTGCAGTGCTGAATGCTTATTCCTCCTGGAAGCTCGAGAGTGTAGCGCAGCTCTTTCATGTATAATTTAAACTCGTTCTCTTTAAGATTAGCTACAATCTGCTCCGGCCCTGGAAGCTCTTACATGGTTAAAAGTAGGACTGTGTGCAAGTCTGTCCAGGAGGGTTGTGTGTTTGCACATGCACACCACGTGTGTGTTTGTCTGCTGAAGACAGTGCTCTCTCCATGTGTATGAGCAGTATCTGTTCAGTATCAGTGGGGGGTTCGGTTAATTATGAGAACTTGCAGCACATTATTTTGTTCAATTATATTCACGTATGCTTCTCCACCAAGTGGAGTTGGAGAGGAACAAATGATCACTTGAGATATTGTGTTCTCTCGTAAATGCATAGATCACTTGAAGGTATGAGCTTCCATGAGTGGGTCAAAAATCTGTGTTATAATTAGAATCAGATTTTTTCTTTCACAATAAATATATGGTTTCTTAAATTTTGCAAAACATATTTGGAATTCTACAGAGGAATAATGTTTCAAATGTTTATTTGTCTTTTTTTTTTTTTAGCTGATTTGAAAATAAAAGTAAAATATACCAGCATGTGACTCTACCTTTTTCTGGCTATTATTACACACTGTTTTTTTGTTGTTTTTTTAAAGTAGGGCTGGGTACCAATTAAAAAATGACTAGTTACTAATTACTAAATGCCAGCACTCGTGAAGTCATCCAGATACCAACTGAGTAGTTCTTTTGACATCTAGGCATGATATCTGACATTCAACTTCCCGTATCACAGACTGAATGGGTTGTAGCTGCTGTGGAAATGGGCCAATCAGAAGTTGCATTAAATTGAAGAACACTTGCAGTGATTGGATGGGAGTAAAATCATACCAATAGCCGTTTTATTCTAAATCTTGATACAAAAGAATCAAATACTGGTATTGTTTCACTGAAGAGGTTTCTATACTTCTTGGTACTGGGCTAATTTGGTACCTTTACAATACTTTTTAGTACCTTTACAATACTTTTTAGTACCTTTACAATACTCAATACCTTTAAGGTATTGAGTATTGATACCCAGCCCTGCAAAAATTAAGCTAGTCTGTATTTTGCACATTTTTATGATCAGTTTTAATTGACTAAATCATTTCATTTGTGGGTTATGAAATACAGGAAGTATACCTGGAATATGATACGCTGAAATATTTATGAAACTAAAATATCGGGGGGAAATGTGAAAATTTCTAACCCATCTGGGCATCTAAGAGTCTTATTTTAAGAGACTCTTAAAATGATTTAGATTTTTTTTTTTTTTTTTTCTGTTGTGCTGCTGCTCTCCCTCTTTCCTGCAGGCGTTTGTACTCTGAGTTGTTCCGCCCTCTGGTACCTCAGCCCCTCTACCGGTTTGGCTTCTTGACATTAAAATTGTGGCACATGGGTTCATGTTGCCGCATGTCATTCTTCTTTATGTGTTTATTTCACCACAACCCAAGCAGAGCCGTGTCCAGATACTTGCCAACTGTGGTCACTCCCTCATTAACTCAGGGATGCTGAACAAAAGAACAGTGTGTGGCTCAATATACTATATTTCTATGTGGTAAAGACCATATCAAGGATTTTTATTTAAATTATTATTACAGTCTCTCCCATCCGTCTTATGTTCTTTTCTAATCCAGCAGAGAGTCGAGAAGGGAAATGTCCTGTTGTTTCTGATGAGCTTGGGGGCTGCGGTCACTCCCGAACATCCAGCTACGCCAGCCAACAGTCCAAACTATCAGGTAGGGGCACCCTTTCTTTATATAATATAAAGGTTTTTTATGATGTGTATATCAGGCAATCATTCAGACCATTTCTTGCACACGCACACAATATATATATATTCAAACCCCAAGCTTGATTTTCCCATACAGGCAGATCAGGTGACTGTAATAAAAGATGAGGAGGAAGTGGAGCGATGCACTGAGATCAGCTCTAATGGTTCTCTAATGAATTTGAAAATGTATTTCCTGCAGAGTACAAGTCTTGACAGATTTATTTAAACCTCATAATGTTATGGGAAGTCAGCTGTGGTGAACTGATGCCCTGAGATGTGTTGTGTTTGAAATGTCTTCCTGCAGACATGAAGAGCACATGGGTTTGTGGGTGTCACTGTGACTCTGCTGAGCCGTGTTTTAACACACATACAAATGGGTTTGCCAAAAAAAAGGGAAAAAACTAATACTAAATAACACAAATTAACATTTATTGATTTATGAATTAATGTTTTTATTCTGATGTCAGACAGTCTGTGTTCTTCCACATCTGTCTTCTATTACTTAGGTAGTTATTGGACTTTTATATGGATACATCAAATCAAACCTGTCAATGTTTAAATGCAAATAGATAATTTTAAAAAAATGAAGTGATCTCAGAGGCAGTTAATTGTAGAACATGTGCCCCATGCACTATACACTACCATGCTTGGCACCAAACACCATTCAGACACAGTTAGCGACAAACTCATGAACACAATGGTGAATTCAGAAGCTAAAGAGTCTGACATTTCCCATGGGAGTTGGTAGAAACCAGAAACAGAGCTGAAAGGGTCAATATCAGACCTACATTCACAAAGACGTGTGCCACAGTTTTAATGTGTAAGAAGCGCTGCTTTATTTTTAGATGGTAAAAATCACTGCCCATCTCTCAGGCTACAGCACAGGTCACTCCCGCTCCTCCAGCATGTCGGAGTTCAGCCACCGGAGAAACCATTCAGTGGGCAGCGCCTCAACGGGCATCGGCAGCATCCCAGAGCCCAGCGAGGACCGGGACAGAGAGAGCAGACCGTGTCCGGCTCTACCTGAACACCCAGTCCCTACCACCACCACCACCACCACTAGCATCCCAGGAGCTACACCAGTACGGAGTTCCTCATCCTGTGAACGACTCAACAGGTGAATCTTAATTCAGAGCACAGGAACATATCTTTTTTAATTTTTGTTTTATTAAGTACATACAGATGTAATCAACAACATAAAGCAGTTAACATGTCAAACATGGTATCCAGTTTAGATAGTAGGTAATGAGTATTAAATTGAGTGGGAGTAATAACTGTTAGGGATGTTATTAAACTTTAGACATAATCACATCCGGGACCTGTGTCACCCTTCAGGAAACAGCTGCCTTCACAGCAAAAAGCTGTGAGGCAGAGCAGCGGAAGAGTGTCAGTGGTTTCATTATGTTGTGACTACAGGGATTCATTGCATTTATAAAAATGTCAGTCATTGTTTTTTTGTTGTCTTAAATTGTCCAACCATGAGTAAAGATCATAAAACACAAGACATGGGATGGTTTTAAGTAATTTTATGACTTGACTCTGCCAAACAGTATTTTTATCTTCTCATGTCATTACATCAGACGCTGCAACATCTTTTGTCTTTTGTAATCTATAACTTTTCTGTTCTTTGAAGGAATAGTTGGACATGTGAAATTAGCTCTTGCATTGTTTTTGCTGAGGATGAAATAAGGCGATGTGACTCTTGTATCTGTATGTGTAATTATGAAACTACCACTAGCAGCTTTACTCTCTATTGGCTTCCTGGTAGGTAACCTCACAGTGACAAGACTTCCTGTTAACAGCATCAGCCAAGAACTAGTCGACTCATGCCGGTTTTACACTTTGATTCTTGTTTAGAGTAGACGATGAGACAATAAATAATGAGATATAATGTCTTATTAGTTGGTTGGCTGGTAGGTGGATTTTGTTACCTTGGGACCAAGACAGGCTAGCTGCCCCACCTCCGCTCCAGTCTTTATGCTAAGCTACTCTAACCCTCTGCAGAATGTATTTTCATATTTACCTACAGATACGAGAGAAGCATTAATCTTCTCATTCAAGTTTCGGCATCTTAATAAGCTCATTTGCCAAGATATTGAACTGTTGCTTTAGACATCCTGGGTTTTGTCAGAAGACGTTGTGATGTAAGAGACGAAGACGTTACTGACCACAGTTTCTAACCTTAGCGCTGTGATTTTAAAAAGTTTTCACTAAGCAGCATGTCTCTCCTGTGTCCTTTCCTCAGACACCCAGTGAAGCAGGACTCCATGGAGTCTCAGCTAAAGAGAATGGACGACACACGGGTAGATGCTGATGATGTTGTGGAAAAGATTCTCCAAAGTCAGGACTTTACACCCAGCCTACTGGACTCAAGCACTGAAGGTAGTCTGCAACATCCAAAGAAAAGGACTAAGCTGTCTCGAATGACCATAACTGTAGGACTCTTACACACCCCTCTGTCGTATTAACTTTCTTGTCTACTCTTTGCAGATCAGCGCTCAGTTTCACAGAGCTTTCCTCACACATCCTCTACATGTTTGATGTAGTTGTTCTGCAGTGGTAGCTTGAACCTCACTACAAGAAATGGCGCAAGCCTGCAGAAGCCTTCTCCTTCAGCAGCACACAGTATAACAGGAGCATTATCTCCATATTGAACAGGAGAATCTTGCCTTGGTGTCATCACAATGGCATATATTATAAGCTAACCCTGCTAGTTTATAATAAATAAGAAATGACCTGCTATCTGTCTCGGCTGTTTTCTCCTTTTGCTTAATGCACAAATGGATAATCAGCTACTTAGTTGTTCTATGATACGCAAGTTTAACGTTGAGTCGCTTCCACTGCACTTTTCCCTGAATCCCTTTAATTTTTTAAGATGCTTTCAAACATTTATTGTCCATAATGTTAAATTGGTTGGGGTCTGACTAAACATGTTGAACAATATCTGGCACAAATATGTTATTTTTGTTGAACATAGACCTGTGCAGATATTCATCAATAGCAGATATATAACTGTGTCCCATTGAATAAATGTAAACTTTCAATATGGAAGAGGGTCCAGTCCTAGTCAATACACGATTATTGCCTAGCAACCAGTCGCTTCTCATGACAAGAATCCTTCAGGAGGCTGTTGCTGCTCTCTGTACTAACTATGACTGTCTCTGTTCCAGAGGAGGGCTTGCGTCTATTTGTTGGCCCTGGGGGAAGTACAGCCCTTGGAAGCCATCACCTTCCAACCAGGTGAGCGTGTGACATTCACTGAACTTAAGCCATAATAAATGATTTTGTTTTTCATAGTAGATGGAGAGAGATTTTGAAGGGGGGTCGTGGAAGTATTTTGTGGGCATGCAAGTAAGCATGAAATATTGTTACCAGGCTATCAAGTCTAATTTGAGATGGTAGATGCTTTAAGCTGGTTGTAGTTGTTTGTCATGCTGTTAGCTGGTGATTTTGTTTTGTGTACACTTTAACAGAGGAGGTGCTCTTTGGTAAGACAAGTGGAACCAGTTGTGGCATTTAATAATGGCTTTTAAATGAACTCGCGTATCAAGCCAGTTTGGTAAGCCACTGGAGTTTAACCCGAGCCAATACAATATTGATAAAAGGCGGGTCATGCATGTACATCATGTTACATAAATTACTGGGCTTTCATAGGAACGCTCAACCAACTTTTGATGCATTTTACTGTGTATTGTTAACTGTTTGTACATAAATAGTGACCTGATATGTTGCAGAAACATTTTAAAATGTAAAAAGAGGGAATCATGCATTGTAAATGTCCTGCTCTGCTATGATATTCAGGCCACTTATTCCATTTGGTTGCTGTTTTTGTCCTCTGTCATTCCAGAGTTGGTCCCGGAGCATACGAGCAGGTGGTGATAAAGCGTTAGACCTGCAACCTTTCAGAGGTGGACTGACACTGCTTACAACAACAACAACAAAAAACCTTCCATTTCTATCTGCATTCCTTCAGCACACATCTTACCTGATCAGCACCGTTGATGTTACAGCAGCGCCCTCCTGTGTTCATATCTCTTGCCTAACACTGTAGCTCCCTGATAAGATCTTAAATAAGAGGTAGACAGGTCTCGTCTCAGCAGAAATATATAGATGTGAGTCAGGAGAATCAAACACTGACCAGAATGTTCACAGCATCAACTGTAAGTAGCTGAAAGTGTCCCCTCCTCCTTTTCTGGGTGTGGATTATCCTCATCTTTTTGAGGTCAACGTTGTAGTTCAGCATCCAAACCTGCTCAGTTTAAAACAGTTAGGAGTGAAGGATGCCATCGTCCCAATGAAGTGAAACCTACACTGAAGAGGATTAAGATACGTCTTTTCAATACATTCCTCTTTCTTTTTGTGTTGTTTTTTTGTTTTGTTTTGGGACGTTCTGTTAAAGATTTACCGATAAGCTTAAAAATGTGTAATTGTTCACACTCTGACAACCGTTGGTGTTTCGACGGTGAGAATATTACACTACTCAGACGAGGCATCGGGTTTGAGCGATTTGAAGTGTGAACATGGATGTGTGAATGTGTCTGCTATATGAGGTAGGACCACTTTTATTAATAGTAACAGTTATCCTGTTATCTGGGAGGAGTGGAGGGATGCGACACGACTCTCTTGTAAGGAAAGGCATTTTGGTATTTTTAAAGAAGGATGGAAGAACGTGCCAATTTGCTTACATGAGATCATAGAGGTCTTTTATTTGTTTAACACACTGCTGAGGATTATTAGGAAAATCCAGCAGTGCACTCTGCTCTACAAAAGCAAAATGCATCAAAAATATTTTCGGTTAAAACTTTACCATACAAACAAATCTAATTTTTTAGACATGTATGCTTCCTTTTTGCAGTCATAAACTGGAGCTTGAATATCATCTAAACTTGCTTGCAGTAACTACACTTGTCAAATTTACCGTCCTCAGTGTGATGAAGCAGCTTTATCAAGTTAAAGTCTGCTAGTGTGATGCCTTAGCTAAAGGCAAACTAGAATTTACTGTCTTTTTTTGAAGGTGTTACCTTTTAAAAAGAAAAATATCCATAGTAATAAACAGACAGCTTGGCAATTCAGTTTCTTATTCCACATAAATAAATGGAGCTGTAAATAAATCCCTGCCAAGGCTAACTATTTTAGCACGTCTTGGATTAAATCCATCTTTTGACTCAAGTAAAATTCATGTGCTTTTTAACCTTCAAATCACATATTTTAATGCATTGTAATTGTTTTTATTGATTTCAGTATAATTCTATGGATATACAAACCCTTGTAAAACAGATCAATTTAACTCCTATAGTCTCTAGGCCATAAACACTCGAAATAAAGTTTATTTTCTTACTAGTTTAGGAGGATGAGAGAGCGGAGAGAACACATACAGTACTTCAATCAATACCTACTATGGTATTGATTTTTTTAATTTATTTTTTTTGGAGGGGGCCGTAAAATAAATGATCAGCTTAAATATAATAAGGAAGATCTGATACATTTTGTGTGTTATGCAGTATGCCGGCTCTTTTCTCTTGAATTCACTGCCTTTGTAAGTCACGGCTCTGCCATTGTAGAGCAGTAAATACCAAATATAAGTACTTCTATGATTAATGCTACCATAGAAGGGCGTGCATCTAACGCTCAGTGTTACAGCTACATATCTACTGTATAACCAGGCTTTTAAACTCCTACTTTTTCCAAGCTATCCTGTTGACCAGGAAGCTTACAGTGAACAAAGAGATGATCCTGTGACTTTAACATTTACTGTATAACTGATGCATACTGTAGTTTGTTTCACTGAAGGCTTATACAGCGAAGGACCAGTTAAGTAATCCACTGCCATGACGAATATACTCAGCGCCTGAGTAAAGGTTTTTCGTGTTTATGCAGTCAAAAATATTATCAATGCCACGAACAGAAATCTAATATAACATCAATCTGCTGAATCCTGAATTTCATGCATGTTGACTAGTTGCAATTCTAGCCTAATAGCAGATTAAGTGCAAACATTATTCAGCTGATTAGCAAATTAGCCAAAGTACAAACACACTTATCTGGGATCTGTCAGGCCTATGCATAAGAAGAATATTACACACATAATAAGTGAAAACAGACTGACACACGATCTTTAATCTTCTGTCTCCTCTCTTAAGCCATAGCAGAGGTAGGATCCGTCCTCTTCTAGATGAATTTAGACGTTATATCAATGTCTGCACAAGCGTCGTCAGTGTAGTGTTTTAACTTTACATGTGTTCTGTTTTTATGTTCGTACGTTCTGCTTCATGATGAAGATATCCTTTTGTTAGCTTACAGAACGTGACATAGTTTCACCTTTTCCCGGTTTGATATTGTGCCATCTTATAATTAATCTGAACACTTTCACATTGAAGGAACATTTTGCGCTCGTCTTTCTAGCATGCAGAAAGTCATTTTGTTCTCGCCACGTCATGTTAAAAGCAGATATCTGCACATCGTATGTTGTAAGAAAAGTGTTCTCATTTTGTGTTATGTTCGGCATGGTTTAAATGTCCTATGACAAATCATGTTTGAAGGATATCATTGGTTTTGTTTTTCGTTACTGATGTTGTGCCATATTTTTGCAAAATATTTTATTGCTAAGGACAAAAAAAGTGTTCTCACTACATGGTTTAACAGTGTTAAGTGTATGATTCATGGCTACCAAATACCAACTGTTGGATGTTTTTGTGTTCTATTTTATATATAAAATCGGTTGTTTTACCTGTGTAACACAGGTATGTTCATCTTGGTACCAAACATGTTGTTACAAACATGGTTTCTTCTTCTCTTCTGTGAAGCTGTTGTCGATGTGAAACTATAAAAAAAAATATTCTCCTGTAAAGTGATGTTCTGCGCTGTTCTGAAACTGTAGTGTTTCCTGTTACAGACTTGTTTTTTCGACCGACATTTGCTTCCTTAACAAGTGTACTGGATGCTTCACATGTGAACCTTGCACTGTTGAATAAAACAGTTAAAATCTTTGAGCATGTGTAGGTTGTACTTCAGCTGGGGTAGAAGGCACAACAATCACAATATGAACATATTTCAGAGGAAACTTTATTCTAGTTTATTTTCACTGATCTGCCTTAAGACATTCTCTTCAGTCGAAACACAAATATGATGCCCAAACAAGACATTATCAAATCAAAAAGTCAAACTTTCAACAGTCCAGCTGTAGGATCCAGTCCAACCTGTGCAGTCCAGTTGTCATCAAGGGAAAGAAACCATTTTCTTAATTATCTCCCTTTGTGAAGTTGAACAAATAACATTCTCTTCTCAACAAGGCTGCATCTTAGAAACTAAACATTCGTCTCCCAGTCGTCTTCCTCACCGCTGTGTGACCACTTTCTGGCCACTGCAAATCCACTCTCCTCCAAATTCTGATCCTCTTCCTGGGCGTCTAAAAAAAAAACACAAATTAAGGACCAGTGTCACAACCACAGGAAACCAGAGATCAAATTCACAGCATAAGCAGAAGAGCAGGAAATCAACACTGCAACATCAGCTGATGCTGCTGATGCATTGTTGTCATAAGTGTAATGAGTTGAGTTGTGGAGAACGGCGATGGGGGAGACCAACTGCAGTCGGAAAAAGGACAGGCTGCATTGAACGCTGTTAAATGAGACGGTCTGGTCTACGGAGAATCTCACCAGCTCTTCCTGTTTCTTCCTGGGCCACGAGGGATCCATCGAGTCCTTGTAACTCAAGCGATGGGCAAAAGACTCTCTTGGATTGATATCTGTTAAAATGTTAACATTACCTCGGTCCTGTACAAGCACAGCAGAGCCGTCCTGGCTCAGCTTAACGTCAGGATGCTGCATCAGGAGAAGTCTGAGATTAGGGAGACTTCCACTCAAGGAACTGATTTTGGGGGAACAGGACCACAGCGCACTCAGCGGCACAGACACAAACCTACCAGCACAAACAAATGGTGACATCATGAGACAGTTATTACAGATGTAATGACAAATATTTAGAACTATTTTTTCAAGTGAAAGATCAATAACGACGTGAGAGTGGCTTTTTTTTTTTTTTATTTTTTTTTTTATATATACTAGTGGCTAAGGCCACACTGTTCCGACTCCTCTTCCTCAAGGAAACACACCTGTATGGTTTACAAGACTCCTCTTGTCCTTTGTTGTTTGTCCAAAACCCCTCTTCATCCTCTCCTTCCTGATCCTCTGCCACACCTCTGCCACATTGCACTACCAGATTTTTCATCTCTCCACATGCTGCTGTGAGGTATGCTATGTTTTTTTTTTAAAAAGGAGAAGCATAAAGTGATCATTTTTATGTGTTTAATTGGTCAGCAACATTGTAACGCAACAATATCCTGGAGAAACCTCGAATTTAGAGAAAACACACCAACGGAACTGAGAAAAATAACCTCACTGACCATTTGATGGTTCAAAATATTCCAAAATATTAAGGAATCTCAACGGCTCACCTGTTGGTTTTTCTTCATTCTCCATGTATTGCTCTGTCAGACAATCCACAGCTCCTCCCTCAGCCGTGTAGGTGTCAACCCTCTCACCAGTCCTCTCCTCCATCCATCTCGTCTTCAGCTTTTCTGCCCAGTATAACACCTCACTCACCAGGACCCTCCGTAAAATGTTGCTGTCATGTAAGCTAGGGTAGTTTATACTATAAAGCTGATATAGAAACAGATAAAAAGACTCAGATTATCATAGAAACATTTACTGATGGATCAGCCGCTGGGTGACATCTTTACTGCCCCACAGCACACAGGGATTGTAACTTTTCTCAAGAGCCTGATATGGTCACTCATTAATGACAATAAGTCAATGATTACTTAGCCAGATGTAGAAAACATGACTTTAAAATCTTATTTTTTTGCTTGTAACTCTTTCCTAACTTGGAGCTCCCAAGACTGAGATCACAGCTTTGATCAGCTAGTTTACTCATCTACGATTTTTTTTTTCACTTTGTATTAAGTGCAGGTTTCTATTTAAAGGTCAGCACTCTTATGACATCACACTTTATCGACTCTTCAGTTTGAATGATGAGATCTGTCCAACTTGTTTAGCTGTTAGGTTCACAATAACATGAAATACAGTGGCTTGGATGTTTATTTATACGTGGTCATATTTTATATTCCTTTTCTTTCTTTGTTAGAATAATTTAATCAGACCATGTTTTCTGCTTGTTATACTAAATACACTAATTAGTATTAATGACATTTTTTCTAATTTGGTACATAAAATACAAGAAAGTCATAATTTGACTTGAAGCCATTTTTGCACAGTCGACTGGATATTCTTGAAACAACTAAAAAAATTTTAAGAGATGGGTTTGTTGAGGCCAACTGCAGATTTTTAATTACTTAGGGTTATTTACAGATATTAAGAGATTTGAGTATATTGTTTTTAAAAAAAATTATAACATGACACTGCAAGTTTATGAGTCTTTGAAAAATGGGCCAACATGATGGCTAACTTAAAAATGATCATCTATAAAGAAGTCTACTAACCAGTGAGTATGAAAACGCATCCACGGCATCATCACTAAGCAACACGTTGCAGTCAACTCTCCCTCCGAGCCGGTGAAACACACCAATCTGGGAGCAAAAGCCGACTCTCTCCTGCTGGCCTGGAGGTGCCTGTCCAACACCAGTGAACTCCACCTCATAGCCATACTCCAGACACACCTTCACAGCCCTGAGGAGGGGTGTAATGTGAACAATAATCAGTTTAATTGTTTGAATATTATGGAATATTTGACTTCATTTACACTCAAATTTGTGCTGTCCCCTACTGTACACTCAAAACAGCCACAAATTGGCTCCTTAAAACCAGCATACCAAGACTGGAACTCTGCTCTGGTCCACTCAAACTTGTGGTCAATGTGCCTGAAACCTTCCAATCCAGGGAAAAGGGGGTTGAACTCGGAGTTTGGCGTGCTGACGATAACTGCAACTGGGGTCATGTAACCGAACACGACATCAGAGAAGCGCTCCACATCAGCAAGAGTGAGATGCTCTATGCTGAAGACAGCCAGGGGGGAAAGAGGGGAAATTATGCCATGGAATGACACAGAAACAGAACAGATGGAAACCACAGAGATAGAATGACCAGGTAAACTTGAACTCATTGAACCTTAATGGTCAAACAGCCACTTACAGCTCTATACTGGTGACCAGATCAAATCCTTTAAGACGGACGTCTTTTTGTGTGACTGAGCCTTGGTACAGCTCAACACGCAGCTGATCATAACTTGGCTGCAGATAGTCCGATGATATAGGACCTACTCTATGCCTGAAGGAACATACAAACACAGTGTATATTATCAATACACAGAGGTTCAGTTATCACAACAACAAAATAGACAAGGTGATTGAGGAGTCTTCTTTATAAACACAAACAGAAATAATGACCCTTTAGAAGTTTGACGATTAATACAAATGTTTAAGCATACTAACCACTATTTTCTATTATATAATTCATTCAACCTTTCTTCCAACTTAACGCATTGGCATAGAGGCCTCATTTTCAATTTCACTGTGTAAAAATAACTTTCATCACTGATTAATCTTTTCTCCTAAGTAAGCCAATAATCATTTACATTTGTGCATTTTGATTTATTCATTATCTAAATTGAAACAGGAAAAAAACAAATTACATTTCAATAACGTTAGCTACAATAGTAGCCATTTTTATTAGCCTGACATTTATTTGATTTTTCATTTTAAAATATAAAAAAAGCCAAAATTGACCTACGTAAAGGACGTTTACCTTCTCACAGTCAGAAAAGGAGGAGTGAAATTTTTTTTTTAAATAATTTGATTTTCTGTTTTGAATCAGACAAAATAAAATCACTAGAAATAGAAACATAAAATGGTCTGTTTTTTCGTTTTCAGAGACCGGATGCGGTCATCTGACTTCAAAACAAGACTTAGATGAAACATTTCTGCAGTGTTCTCATAGAATCTTCAGTGTTCTCATAATAGAATGCTCTTGTTTTACAGCCAGATGACCACTTCCGGTCTCAGAAAACGATAAACGATCGTTTATATTTTCTCTGATTTTATCTTTTCTTATTCAAAACAGAAAATTAAAGTCTAATGTTTTTTTTGTTTTTTTATTTCTCTCCTCCGTTTTTGGCCAAGAAAAGTGTATTTCAATGTTGGTTTTTGAATTTTAAAACGAAAAATCACTCGTTAATCGATATCCGTGTCTGAGACAAAAATCGAATTTCCAAAAGATACACGGACCAATTATCAACACTGTAGCTGATTATTTTTTTGTTAATGGACTTATCGATTAATAGAGTATCCAGTCTGCTATAATAATATCAGACGGAGAAAAAACTCTATGTGCCCGGCTCTTAATTGATTTTTAGTTAAACATACATACATTTCTTTCTTTACTTTGGCACCGTTCAAGTCCACTCCAACCAACAGTTCAATTTCACGGTGAAACTTGAGTTTTTTTAGGAGGCTGCACTCACTGCACCCTAAATCCACCACCTGAGGAGGACAGGAGATGTAAATAATGTTAAAGTTATCACGAAAAGACAAACAAAACATTATAAAGACCGGTTAAAGAGAGTATCGTGATTTAGGAAGTGCGACAGTACTTTGCGTTAGCTGCTCTGGAAAAGTTAGCTAACCTAGCAAACATTGTTCAAACAAATGTTGGTTCTGAGGTAAAGTAATGGTTCAGTTTGTCATGAATTACCTTTTGGGGTTTGTTCCTCTTCACATAATCGATGACAAATTGATGTCTCTGACGGTGAAGCGGCGGACTGAACATTTTAAAATGCAGGCTATCAAACGAACTAACAGGAAATTTTGGACGTTTCGGTCAGTCTACAATGACGTCATACCACAGGGGGGCGCTGTTGTTAACTCCGTCAAGCGAAGTTGGAGATATTGGATCCGCGTGTTTGTTTTGTTTGTTTGTCCGCAAGATATCTCAAAAAAGTTGTCAATACATTTTTATGAAACTTTGTGTAGCGATAGATCTTGAGCTAAGGAAGTGTATTAGATTTTGAGGTACATTCAGATTCTGGATCACTTTTTCACTTTCCTCAACATTGTAAGATAACATTTTGCCAATGTCATGAAAATGTCATGAAAAGTACTAATAATATTATCCCAGTCAAAGTAAAAATAATCACTATGGACAACACATGATGTTCCACTACATCTAGATTATATGCGTTCTCTCCGATCTGGATCAGATCCAGGAGACTAAAATACTGTATTTGTCGGGGGCAATATGCAGGGGGGGAAAAAAAGAAAAAAAAAAGCGCTATAACGGTCTGGAATGACTTTGTGGCATCATCGATAGATAAATAAATACATCATTTTTCAGCTAGATCACAGTTTCCTAGGAGCAGGGGCCAGTATGATGTGGTAATGGAGAGGGGTAGAGACATGACACTGTCACCAATATGTAGCTGAGATAATGCAGATTCATAATCAATCAAGTTCATGTATTTGTGAAAGGTAAGGAGTTTGTTTATTTATTTATTTATTTCCAGGAATCATGTACATAAAACAAACAAAAAAAGAGAACAAAAAGGCCTCTTTGTTACAGATTCAGATATACTTTAATCACATATAAACAAACCCCCTTCCTAAAATGATGAATGCCAGTGGGAATGTGATATTCCCTGAACTGAGATACAAAATGTCATTATACCGCAAATAATGGGCCATATTGCGTAACAGCCTGTTCACACTCTGCTAAATAATGATGTCTCAAACCACAGGGGCATGCCTCCAATCAAAGGTGTTAAAAAAACACACTAATTTAACATAACAACATGGCATTGTTCTCCTCATCAAAACATGATGCAGTAGTTTGCAAACAGATGGAAGAGTATATCCCCAAAACAGTACAGGCCATTTAGCATCTCTGGTACTAATGGCAATATTTGTTTACGCCCTGTAAAACCATGGCTCAAAGAAAAGAAAGTGGACAGCAGACCATAGTCACTAATAGCCAGAAATGTAGGTTTGTGACTTACAGTAAACACAAATTAAACACTTATCGACTGTCATAGCTGAATTCACTTTAGTGTAGTTTGTAATTTTATTGCTGTCTTTAATTTGCATCCAACCCTGAACTCATCTCATCTTTACCACATTCACAGGGTATTTATTCTACATATGTACTGTATATTTGCACTTTACTGCTTCTACACTTCTGGTTAGATGCCAAACTGCATTTAGTTGCCTTAGTACCTGTACTATGTGTAATAACAATAAAGTTGTCTAATCTAATCTAACCTAATCTAATGTAAAGCAGGATCATTTGATCTTAATATAAACAGATAGATTTTCAGGTAATAGTCCATTTGTAGCTGTGCAAATCAATTAAATATTTAAATTTCAACACGTGATTTAATATATATTTTTAATTTAATATATTTTATCATTCTAATGTTTACACTGTACATATCTCATCTATAGCACATCCACATGGTATTTATTCTACATATGTATATTTGCACTTTACTGGTTAGATGCCAACCTGCAATTTGTTGACCTAGTACCTGTACTATGTGCAATGACAATAAAGATGAGGCCTGTTTGTAGTTGGTTACTTCATCTGGATTCATTGAGGTCTTCAGGAGGTGCCCAACCTTCATTGAGTGTTTCAACCTTTATCTTCAACGCTTTCTAGTTGGCAGGCCAGCAGGGGTGGCCAGGTCACCGTACGCCTGGTTTCCAAAATATTCACTAGGCACCTCAGTACCTGATTATGCCGCCAGGTGTAGCGACCTTGTGTTAGACTGGTCTTGCAACCAGCCAAGATGTGCCTATATAATATAATATAATATAATATAATATAATCCAACCTAATCTAATCTAATCAAATCTAATCTAACAAACAGCCTGTTGGCATATTTGCTTATATCCACCTCTTATCGCTCTTTTCTGTAATACACACAGTATATTTATAGTTTATATTTTAGTATATTCTAAGCAAAGAATTATAAGGAGATCAGTCAGCTATCAACTATTCTCGATGGTGGTAGTTAGAAAGCAGGAGGGCGATGTAGGGAGGACAACAATGGCGAGTGGGAGTGAATGATGTCATGGAAAAGTTGATGTTCACCAGCTGAGAAAAAACAAGTTGACGGTAGAACGTGTGCGGAGGGGAGTGCGAGGAGGAGGAGAAAACGAAGAAAGGATAAATGTCTGACCTCGAGAAAAAGTTGAACAGAGGGCTGCTGGATCTGAGCAGCTCTCTGATCAGATCCCGCATCACTACTGCTGGTGATGGTGGAGTCCCTAGAAGCAAATGACCTCAGTGTCCCTCCACTCAATATGTCCTGCAGATTAGTGTCTGTCTCTGCCAGGGGTGTTCTCATCAAAACCATGGTGTCCTGCTTCATTCTGCTGACTGTCATGCTTAACTTGTTGGTCATCATCTCCATCTCTCACTTCAGGCACAGTCTTTTTCCTGAAATGTCTAACAGTTTGTATGTATTTGTGGATGGAAGCTTTGTTTATTACCTGCTGCTCTATACCAGAATGACTGACTTTAGGTGTTTCTGACTGTTTTTGAAAACATGACAAAGGTTAACCATATCCTTTCTCTTGTAAATGGAAATGGGTTTTTGTGTATAATTGTGTCAGAATACCAGTAATAATGATGAATGTCTACCTAATGATGTCAGAAAATGACTTTAGGGGTTTTCATATTGCTATGTTGATAAAAGTAAAATGTCACTTTCTGCTTTCTAGTTGCTGCTACAGTATCTGAACTTATTTGCACTGAATATGAGTAACTAATCATAATAATCTCTCCTTCTAGGCAGCTGCAGACCCCCACCAATATCATCCTCCTCTCCCTTGCTGTGTCTGACTTTCTTGTGGGTCTTACAGTGATGCCAATTGCAATCGTCCTCCTGGGGTCCTGTACCTTTCTGAGAAAATTCACCTGTGCTCTTTCATACCCTTTGGGCTTCATCCTCACCTCCTCCTCTATCGCTAACATGGTCCTCATATCAGTGGACCGCTATGTGGCTATTTGTGACCCGCTGCGCTATTCTTCTGTGATAACACATAACAGAATTAAATTCAGTGTGTCTCTGTGTTGGATCTGGTCTGTTGTCTACAACACGATAGTACTGAAAGATCACTTCCTAGTGATAGATTGGTCAAATCCCTGCTGTCCAGAATGTGTAGTTGTCATAAAGTTTATTTCAGGAATTATAGATTTGGTTGTCACCTTTATCGGCCCTGTTACTGTCATCATAGCTCTCTATATGAGAGTGTTTGTGGCGGCTCTGTCTCAGGCACGCGCCATGCGCTCTAAAATTTCAGCTGTCAGGTCAAATAGAGTGATGGTTAAGAAATCTGAGTTGAGGGCTGCTAGAACACTTGGCATTATCCTTATTGTTTTTATTATTTGTTTGTTTCCATTCTACATTCCATCTATGATGGGACAGAACATCACAGGTGATGTCAATGCATTAGCTTCAATTTTGCTGTTCGTCTGTAACTCGACTTTCAATCCCCTGATCTATGCATTTTTCTACCCCTGGTTTAGAAAAGCAGTTAAGCTCATTGTCAGCCTTCAGATACTGCAGCAAGGGTCCCGCGTGGCCAAGATAATGTAGACAAGCAATACACTGTGCACAAGCTGACGAAAGATAGGACAGCAAGAAGATGTAAAGCACGACTATTTTTTTCTTGGTTTTCTTTTCTTGGTTTATAAGAGCTAAGTAGTTTCCAAAGTTATCCTTTCAGAAAGAAAGAAGGAGAGAAGGAAAGAAAGACCTACATTATTTTGCAGAAAATGATGTAATGGCCAGAGTGAATTAAAAAAAAAAGTAATTAGTGTTTCTCATGTGTACATTGGAATTGCACAAAATTGTCATAGATGAGGAAACGCTGCTGTTTCAATATGTAATATAAACAGTTTTCTGCTGTGATGCTGCGTTGTGTGCAGACGGCACAGAAACCCAGACTGAGGGCATGATTTGGCTGTTAGAACAAACATATTTTTGATGTTTAAAATCATTATTTTGATGATTGAAATGATTGAAAAGGCCTAATGTATATTTTCACCATGAGACCATAGGGTTAAAGTGCTTGTATAGAGGCTAAAATAAAATCCTCAATTTAACTGTTTATTCTTTGCTCTTTTCTTCCCTGACACCAGATGGACTCTGTGTCATAGGATCTTCAAATGTTGGATAATGACATTTAGAACACTGCATTAAATCTCCAAGCGATCAAATACCAGATGGTTTGACTACAAATTAAAATCAAAGAGTGTGATGTGTTTTTTGTGCTCATAGTTCTGTAATTTGAAGTTGCAATGTAGCACAAGTTAGACTAGTGTTGTTTAATTCATCTGTACTGCAGAGATTCCGAAACCTTTCATTGATGGCTTTCTGTCAAAAAAGAAAAAAAATGGTACTCAGACTTTATCTTGTCTATTCAGGAACATTTTTCCATTTTGTGCAATTGTATTAAATGATGCTTGAAATATATTTTGGCTCTGATCTTTGTTAGATTATGGCCTTTTATTCCCTCAACCAGTGATAAGATTCTGTTTGTGTAAAATTTAAAGCAAGAACAAAACATTTAGGTACTATATTGTCTCACACAGGAAGACTATGAGACATGTTCAGCTTTATTGTTAACCAAATAGAGACTAGCTGATAATTTTCCTGTAAGAAAAGTGAATGAATCCTTTTTACTTGCACTAGACGGATGTTATGCTGCATTTATTAGTTGAAAAATCACGTGCACAGAACAAGAGGCACTTCTCATGATCTCCCCCTCCAGACAGTTGCACACCCCCACCGATGTCATCCTCCTGCAGTGATGGCAGGTTGCAATCATCACCCTGCAGTGCTGTTGATATACGAATGAAACCTCATGCTTTCTTTCATAGGTGTATAGCTTCATCCTTATGCCTACCTCTGTAGGAAATATCAAGCTCACATCAGTGGACCACTATGGCTATATTCACACTGCAGGCCAAAGTGGCACAAATGAATTGTTTTTGTTTTTTGTGTGTGTTCATATATGCGACACAGGTCTGTTTTCACATTAAGGCAAAAACAAAAGAAAACAATATCGCTGTTTTATCATCATATTTCAGAACCTAGTATCAGGTCACCACAGTGTGAACATAGTCTTTGTGGCCATTTGTATACTTCTGCTCAGTTCTTCCATGATGATACCAAGCAGATTTAAAATGTGTGTGTCTCTGTTTTGGAACTGCTTCTCACCTTTTTCTGCCCTGCTACTGATCATACTGTAGTTCTCTGTATGGGAGTATATTAGAGTATGAATGCTGATTTAAAAGAAAGAAGATTTCAACAGTCATGTTTACATAGAGGGATGTTTTAATGTATCACAGATTTTTACAATTTCTGAAATTGTTAAAAAAGGATCTGAAAATAAGGGTTCAGTCGTATAGTACATCATAAAGAAAATATACTGCGTGGTTTTAAAAATATTGCTTGATAAATTACTCATTTATTCCACTCTATTTTTTTAGCTGAATAATCATCCAGAGAATCTATTAACCTATCTGAAAAATGAACCGATTCTTTGATAAATATCATCTCAGCAATACTTTGTTAGACAGCTATAATGCTCATGCTGCTACCAGTCACAATTATGATAATGTGCTATTCCTAACAAAGATTCAAAAGCATTCAAATTTAAAGGTTCTCATCAGGTTTGACATGTAAGATGTTCCTCAAGGAGAAGACTTTTGTTATAGCTTAGTTATTATAATCAATTTATTTTTTAAAGTTGTTAGAGATTGAACCAGTATGGATGCTACATAGTGAAGAAGACAGACATATGATGGTCTTTTTGCTGAGTCCAGTGCCTAAGTGGATGTGTGGTGTTTCATTAGGAGTCATCAGTCATTATGCATATTGGTGTAGAGTAGTCGCTTTGGCTCGTGGTATTTTTTGCTGCCAGCCTGATGCAGTAGTTGGTCCTGGGCCTGAGGTCAGTCTCTTCATGAGAATGAAAATCACCCTCTAGGATTATCACTTCAGGTATCAGATTGGCCGTCAGCTTTCTCTTCTTCTCCTCAATCACTAGTGTGTACTCGGTAGCGCCGGTCACCGACATCCACTTGACATACAAGGAAACTCCACTTACTTTTACAGTCTCCACTTTTGGTACTTCAAGATCTAAGAGACAAAGAGATCGCTGGGAAATTAATGGTTGCCAAACACCTACAGTATATGATGATATCAGATTCATGATTGGTATCATAACATAACCCTTACCCTTGTTTAAACGGGACATGATTAGCGTGCTCCGTAAATCTCTTCGTCTGCGAGCCCCTGGACCTGAAGAAGGTGAGAAAAAAGTGTTACAAATGATAGAAAATGGTTTTTAAAATGGTGAAATGAAAAAAAAAACATTAAATGAGAGAGAATTTGCAGCAGTAAGAGAACTGGAGCTGAACTAGATAACAAACCCCTTTCATCTCCATTTGTTTCTAAGCTTATGGTGCATTTCTCTAGCCGCAGCTAAAGTGTAGTGAAATCATGAAAAAAAAGATTTTTTTTCCCCTGAGTCCTGTCTGCTGCGGTCTGACCTTTAACATCTCCGTTGGGGTTGCTCTCTCCCGCTGCATTGCTGGCTGTTACTTCAATGGTGTTCGGGTCGAAGTTGGTCAGCTCGCAGGAAAGCCCAGGGGTGTCACAAAGCTGGACTCGGCCTGCCCCCGACCGGCTGTAGACGGTGTACGTCATGGCAAACACTGATGCATCCCAGGACAGCACAGCAGACTGTGCGTCACCAGTGTATTTTACATTCTGTGGAGGACAGGGGACTGGAAAAGAAACGGTAGAAATGATAGCTATTATGAGTGAATAACGTAGATATGAGCAGATAGACGGAGATTATACGTGTTTATTGCTGTACAGTATTTGACAACGATCATAACTTATTATATGAAGAGATATTTCATATTATAACGACTGACTTTTATATTATTATCCATTATCTGTTATACACAATCCTCCACTTATGGGTGCCCATAAACTTATTGATGTTGACAACGACATTAATAAACACTTATATTTGCTTACAAGTACATTGTAGTGTGTTTGAAAAGATTCGTTAGACGTTTAGGGGTAAATAGGGGTAATTGTTGCCAAACTGTATTTTCTTCACATAAATGAAAACCCTTAGAAAGGGAAAAAAAATG
Organism: Chaunax sp. Z400; assembly: GCA_037577475.1. Classification (NCBI taxonomy): domain Eukaryota; kingdom Metazoa; phylum Chordata; class Actinopteri; order Lophiiformes; family Chaunacidae; genus Chaunax; species Chaunax sp. Z400. Next base: position 25,342,821 of record CM075188.1, read on the forward strand.
TTTTTGCATTATTATATGGTCATTAAAATGCCTCTCCTCCCAGTACCTATTTACCTGTGACTCCAATGAAGACAATGGATGGCTCACTGACCCCGGCTGAGTTTCTGGAGCGTACAGTGATGATAAAAAATGTGCTGCAAGGCAGTGGTAACTCAAAGAATGTCCTGAGCAGCCAGTAAGAAGAGATGCTCATCAAGGCCTGTGAGTTGTTTTGGATTCGGCCTGTTATCTCTACAAGATACTCAACACCAGGACAGTTGACGCTGTCCCATGAGATCAGGGCCCAGTGGGCTTTGTCTATCTTCTGCGTTCGGACCTTCAGAGCAGTAGGAGGACATGGAGCTGAGGGGGAGAGAGATTACAGAGTGTATTTTACCAGTGGAATTAACCCAGTTATATTGTTCTTTAGTTTGTTTAGTGGACCAGTAGGCCGAATTTTGTACTGCTGTAACACAATTTTAAAGAAATAAATAACTTCCTCCTTGGTTTTCTTGCTATGATAAACAGATTTTTACAAAATCTTATATGTTATATCTGGGAAAAAAACTACACTACAATTTTATTATCTACCTATTATATTTAATAAACAGGAATCTTGTAAGTGAAATAAATTTAATTCTTCATATATATAGGAATAGAAATAGTAACATTTGTTTTTAAACCGTTTATGTGTGTAAAAATAAATTTAAATACATTTATTGGAGCACTGTTAACTGCGAGCTAAGATCATTTTATTTTTGAGCTCCCATATTTACCTACTCCCACCTCCAGAGGTGGACTAAACGAACTGTTGCAGACGCCGTCACGGGCTTCAACGGAAAAATTGTAAATGCCACCACATTCCAGGTCTTCGATGGTGCAGACGGTGGCAGCGCTGTCACAGCAGAGCATGTCTCCATCCGTATTTTGGGCGCAGCCAAAATACTTCACGGCGCCCTCGCTGGCATTCCACGACAAAATGGCAGAGTTGGTCTCGCAATCAATGTCCACTTTGAGACCGGAGGGCTCACAGGGAACTGTAAGGACAGAGAATAAAGACCTCCTGTTAGATATGTGAAAGCTGGCCTTCTGGTTTTTACAGTGTCAGGATAAAGTTAACTAAATCCTTAACAGGGAACGAAGCTAAAAATATGAATGAAATCTCATCAAGGTGACTTTAGAAAGTAGCAGCTAGACCGTGTGTATCATGATCGATTAGTACAGTAACACAACAGTGGGAATAGCTGATTTTAATTAATTCTAACATTAAATGAAAACAATATTATTGCATCTTGATAGCTGATGAATTCGCTGGATTTCCTTGAGGGATTTTTAGGGCTGTAAAAAACTATTTAAATACTTAAATATAGTGCCCACCTTTGCCTTTGAATGCCAGACATTCACACAAGCAGGAAATCATCATTTGAGAGGCTGAATATTTAATCAATCACCAGATTTAATTTTCAACCTAACTGAGCTCTAGATTAAACATCCACATCATTCACTTGATAAATTCATGATGAATGTCACTGATCAGACATCTGGACAGCAGTGCATTTGATTAACCGACTGTACAGACTGGCTGATGATTTAATTGTCTTATTGCTAACATATGTCCCAATGTAAAGCAGTATTATAACTGAGTGGATTATCTTGGTGAAACTATACCAAACTAAAATATCCTCTCATGTCTACCTGATCTGAAGGATGAGGTTCTGGGCTGGCTGGTGCAGTTGTCTCCACTGGCGGTGATGCTTAAGTCGTACGGCTGTCCGCAGTGCAGATCAGACAGGCTGCAGTTGTTCACTGAGGTGTCGCAGCTCAAAACATGTCCGTCCCGTCCTGTGGCTGTCAGTAGGTAGGATGTAGCCACCGGGGAGTGTCCCCATGTTACCGTGGCTCCATTTGTGTCACATGATGGCACCACTGTCACGTTTTCTGGGACACAGGGTGCTAAAGAGAACAGAATATCCTTAAATGTTTAGATTCGTCACTTGGTGCAATGAGAATCATCTGAAGAAGACTCCCATTCTGCCCTGCACAACTGATGTATGTACAATAAAACTGAAGTTGAAGACTACCTTAGACGAAGGATTAGCTTTTTGGTCAGGACCGAGGTCCAGAGTAAATTCCACACCTGTAATTGGTCAGATCAAACTGAAAGGTCTAAAAGTCCAGACTAAATGGATCAGGTGTGAAAAGCATCCAATGAAGCTTCAACCTGAATAATTGGCACTTAATTTATGTAGACATTAAGAGTTGGATTGGCAGGAATAATATATTCCAATTGCAATGCATTTTGTCTTAGACACATGACAGAAATGTGTATCTGCTGTAGTTTACCCTGTAAAATCTTCAGTGAGTGATTAAGTGAGTCAGACTATACTGGTGAGCTGGAAAGTACCTGTTTTAACCTTCTTTGTTTGACTTCTGAGGCTGCTGCACTTATCAGAGGAAGCTGATACTATGATGCTGTAATGCATGTCACAGCGGACATCCTGGAGTTCACATGAGTTGGAGGAGCTGTTACAGGAGATGAGCGTTTGGTCGTGGCCCTCGGCGGTCACCAGGTATATAGGTGTGTCGTCTAACAGCTCCCATTCAACGAGGATCGTGTCTCTGTTGCATTGTATCTCTACATTAACGGATGTCAGAGAACAGGAACCTACAAGACAGGACGCATATATAAAATGGCTTTAGAAGAAAAGCAGTTTATAATGCTTGAAAAAGCTGAAAAAAGTCTAATCTTTCAAATTTTAAAGTATGCAGATTATGATATGTTCGAAACAGAGGCACAAGTGAATCCCATATTCCAGATGATCTCTAATATCCCAGGATATAACCAAGATGTTCCCAACCTGAGGGTCAGGACCCCTCTGATGATTCACAAGATGAATTTGAGGGGTCACATGACAATTATTATGACAGAAAAGAGGGGGAAAGAATGTTGCTACACAAATTGAGATTAGATTTCTGCTATTTACTCAATCTTTTGCTCTTTTGTGTAACACTGAATACTTTTATGGCAAATAGTATTTCAAATGCACAATAAGAGGCATTTAGAAAGTAAAGTCACCGCTTGATTAACACAACCTGTGCTGAAGGGGTCCTAACTAAACACTGCTTCATTTAAGGGATCACATGCTAAAAAGGAAAAGCTTTTAAAAAAATGACTTAACCCAGATATTGTCAGCGTGTCATGGTACTTTTATGACAGAAACGATTTAGTGGGACATTTTGATAAAATCAGTGTGTGGTTTGGGGAGTTATATTTTCCACTGCCACATTTCCAGAAGCCAAGGGGCCCATCTTTAATTTGACCCTCTTTATTTTGGTGGCACATGCAGTGTTTTGTTAGTTTGCCAACTAGCGACCCCCGGCTGCCAGGTTTAGTTTCTGGGGAAATGTAATAGACCAAGCAGGAGATTTAAAAAGCAGCTACAAACACCTCAAAGAAAGCGCCTGAAAATGACTGCAAAATCAGGATTTATATTGGCATGTTATTCCATTGTTTAGGAAGCACTGCTTGATGTATATATAAGCTGGTTTGCTATCTGAAGTCACAGACTGGGGTGACTTTAAGCCGCTGTTTTGTTCAGTATTAAAAAAAAATAGGCGTAGCGGAGTGCGATTTGTGTAAAAAAAATAAGACTAACAAGGACTTCACCTCCTCAAAATTAGTATATTGAGAGTATTGACTGTTGTTAAATACCTGTCTCAAGCTCAAAGGTGGTGCTGTTACTGCTGTTACTGTGGCAGTACTTGTTGACAGAACTGACATGGAAGGTGTAAACCGTCCCACATTTCAGATCTGTGACACTGCAGGGAGAGGAGGCGCTAACGCAGCTGGAGTTGTGACCTCCAGCCTCTGTGGCTATCACGAAGTAGCTATCGGCTCCTTCTGACGCGTCCCACGTCACCCAGGCGTCGCTTGACACGCAGTCCAGACGGCCGTTAACGTTCCTGGGCACACACGGAGCTGCGGAGGAAAATGGAAAGGAATAAGCTTGTAGATTGTATAAGGTAAGAATCGTATTTAAACAAATACGTTTGATATTTGGGAGACATATCATAACAAATGCTTACACAAATTGAATTTTGTGGGAATGATATCGATTTCTGGACTTGAAAGTTTTTTTTAAATGTTGACATCAGAGCTATTTCTCCTTGAACAAGATACTGGACCACAATGACATTGTAACACTATTATGTATTTTATATCTCCATACTTTAGTTCTTATTTCCTCTTATTAAAGAAAGTGGTGCCTGTTGCATTCTCCATAGGGATGGTAGGACGTATATTATGTAAAAGACGTGCACAATTTTTGTCTCAGCTACTGTAGCCACCCATGCCAATGTGCACTTCTATTGTTTTCATATTTAACTTTAAAAGGATGAAACATATGAGTTCATTAGTAAGCTTAAGTTGGGTGTTGCGGTATTAGTAGTCACAGTACACAACATATATACACAGAATATATAAAGAACACATGAGCGTTAATCAATCTTCTAATTTAATTCTCAAAAAAAAGAAAGAAATGCATGCAAGCACACATTTAAATTACAGCTGTGTAAAAAAGAAAAACATCTGTTGTAGCCTAGAATTGGTCTTATAGATAATTAAGCTCTGGTTTGCAAAGGCATTTCCAGTGCATCATGTAATTGACAGACTATACTTTTACTATTTTACATTCGAACAAACAGATAGCTGTAAAGTTTACCTGAGTAAATCTCTACCACAGCGCTCAGTTCACTCTCACAGCCATCTCTTACAGACAGCACAGTAACGCTGTACTCCTGCCCGCATGGTAGATTGCTTATGGTGCAGGTAGTCCCACTGGAGTTACAGAAATGTCTTGCGAAGGTGTTGCTCACTGCCAGCACATGGAAATACTGTGCATCTGGGTTGGGGGACCAGGACACAGTGATGGCACCATCAGCACACACTGAATCAACAGCCACATCCTGGGGTACACAGGGGGCTGAGGAGGAGAAAGAGGGGAGAGGGGAGCAAAGAAGCAACTTAATACAGTGTAAATTATGCCCAGTGTACTCAAACAAATAAAAGCTGGGTCTCAAATAATGACCTTGGGGCATGGTTGACATGAACAAATAAAGGCCTGCTCCTAATATAGGCTGGGGACAAAAAGGGTGGATAAAATCCTTTTCCTAAAATTTATATAACAATGCTATTCTAAACACTTCGTATATCACAAATGTAAAGTATCATTGTCCTGTTCAGTCACTGCAGGTGTATATGCATTAGGACTCAGCCAAACCGTACATTGTAATAACTCACAAGTGACACAAGATGGCAGTACAAGTACAATTACAGAACAGTATACTGTAAGTTACTACATTTTTCACAATACCTTCTTGAACATATTTCACAATAAAAGCCTACTTGGGAAATAAACTTATTCTGTTCAATGTAACAGGAGAAGCTGTTTGATTGTGTTATCATACAGTAATAAAACTATAACAGGATTTTTTTTAAAAAGCCCTGACCACTATTTAAGGAAATAGGGTGGTAAAGTTGAAACAAGCACTTTTGGAAATAACTCCAGCCACCTCACTATAACAATAATGCCATCATTATTTATAGAAAGTCACCACAGGCTTTGACAATGAGTTCATATTTCATCCCCCATGCTGACAATACCTGTGTGCATGTAAGCCTTGTCGCTCTCCACACTGGAACAGGTCTCATCCAGGACAAACACGCTGACGTTGTAGGTCTGTCCACACTGCAGGCCATTCAGATCGCAGTGGGTCATAGTGTTGTTGCATTCAGTCTTGTGGCTTCCGTCTTCTGTAACACCAACTACGTGGTAGGAGAGCGCTCCGCTGGCTCGCTCCCATGTGACCGCGGCAGCGTTTGAGTGACACAGTAGGGCAGCCTTAACGTTGGTTGGCCGACAAGGCACTGGGGGACAGAGGAGAGACAAGCAGTAAAATAAGAGTTTCTGAGGTCTCAAAATATACAGAGATGAGACAAATGACATGTCAACAACACATTTAAGTGACCGTTTAGAAAGAGAGAACATTTAGGATAGGTGTGTTCAACCAAGTTTCATAAAAATCCATCATGTAGTTTTTGTGTAATCCTGCTCACAGGCAGACAAACAAACATAAATGATCTCTTAACCTCCTTGACAGAGGTAACGGCAGAAAAAAAAGGAACACAATTCTAAATATTATATTCCATTTCTTTCTCTAAATCCCATTTTATAAAGGGTGTGTAAAGAAAATGGATAATTGAGGTTTGATCAAATGTGATGAAAATTCAACTGTCGAGGTCTGTGGCATTTAACACCAATTGTGGCTGTATTGTCTGACATTACAACTAAATGCAATATCAAGCCACCAGTGGTTACATCACAGGTATTAATGGGGCCTGCACATTTTGCTTCAAAAACATTTTTTTTTCTGCAAGACGATTGAATAGAAGACTGAAATCAAATATCCAGTGTTTTCTACCGACTTGGAACCAGATCCAGCCTAAATGGGATTTATTTAGGCTGTCCCCTTTCACATGTTTTGCTGTTAGACTAAACCCATTGTGTGAGTTTAACAAATAGATAATAATGGATAATAATAGAAATAGAGGTCAACCAGCTTGAATTCAACCAACAACGTCAGACAACAAAAAAAACACTCAAACCTCATGGGAAAAATACATTACATATACTGTAACTTTACTGTTTACACTTACCTGACTGCAGGTTGAGGTAGGCGCGGCTGTTGTCACACCGTCCATCCTGAGCTGTCACTGTCAGGTTGTAGAGCTGGCCACAATGCATGCTGGGTAGCTGACAACTGGTGGTGGTGCTGCTACACATGGGTCTGTGACCATCGGGCCCAAAAGCTCGCACCATATAAGAGGACACGCCTTCTTCTTCTTCCCAGGACACAACGCCGGTGTCATTTCTGCACACCATCTCTGCTGCTGCTTTCTGTGGCACACATGGAACTACAGACAGGGGGACACACAGACGTATGAAATTGCACTTAGCTTTGCAGATTGGCATGAATGTTTAATGAAGGTTTGGAATCATTATGATGTACCTGTGTTGAGCTCCACTGCAGAGCTTGCAGCGCTACTACACGTCTCATCTGAAGCACTAACGGTGATGGAGTAGTTGAGGCCACACAGCAAGTCATCGAACAGGCACGTCGTCTCGTTGCTGTTGCACGTTGACACATATCCGGCGTTGCCCTGGGCAACTGCGATGTATGATGATGCCCCTTTGCTGGGCTCCCAAGAGACCGCAACACCACCTGACTCACAAACCACCCGGGCCTGCACGTACTGTGGAACACAGGGCACTGCACAGACACAGCGAGAGAAATACAATCATTCTGGCAAAATCAGTCTCAGTGTTGTACTTTTATGCAGGTATGTAAACTCAGAATGAAATACAGTACCATATCTTATTTTAAAAAAGCTTGGTTAGCCTGATTAAATCAACTCAATCTGTGACATAGATATCTATCATGCAGCCAGGCCTCAACATGTTACATTTTTTGGGTCATCCCTACCTGCTTTCAGCTGTGTCACGCTGCTGTGAGACACGTTGCACACACTGTTGACAGCGATCACACTGATGTTGTAGGTGAAGCCACACATGAGTTCGCTGAGTTCGCAGGAGTTCGAGCCTGTCACGCAACCAGCCTCGTCCTCTTCCACACCGAAGGCTTGGACTACGTAGAAATCAGCCCCTTCGCTGGCCTGCCACTCAACACGGGCCGTGTTGGTAGAGCAGTCCAGATCGTGTTCAACATCCTCAGGAGGACAAGGCACTGGAGGAGGAGGAGGAGGAAAGTGGAAGTGAGGATGTTTTAGATTTATGTGGAAATGTGTTCAGTCAGGTGATGAAAAGTTTGGCTTTCAAAATATAATTTTTAGGCCCATTATTACATCAGTGTAGGTTGTAAAAGATGGTTTGAAGTGTACATGTGTGAACAAAGTGCAACATTTTTCTTGAAATCCAAATCTGATCATTTCTTTTTTGTGTAAACTAACTTTCGTTGTTCTTTTATGTCACGACACATCCAAAAGTTACTTTACCTGTTTGATACTATATTTAACATTAAATAATATCTTCTTGGTTCAACATATATGGACCAAAACAAAGAGAAAATGCAATCCACCACTGATGCTAGAGTTCATCAAAGTATTTTCATTCAAAGTTGCATTTTTTACAACATTTGACCCACATTTTTGTTATATTGATGCTTTCAGTATAACCAGGCAAACTATTTTGAGAGAAGTGAAAATTATGATCCATATTATTTTGCTCCGGTAACAGTCCTATACAAGTATGTACTAAACATATCTTTACAATGTCACTGCAGCTACAATTCAATCTACGATAGGGTCAGTAAATCAAGATTTTCAGTTGGTGTTGAATTACCAAAGAAACTGGTGCTTTTTCTCACCTGACTCCACCTGCAACATGGTGCTTGGAGCGCTGTTGCAGATCTCATTTGAGGCCATGGTGGTGATATTATAGGACTCGCCACAATGCAGGTCCTTCAACTCGCAGTTGGTTATGTTGGAGGTGCAGGTGGAAACAAGGCCGTGAGGGCATTCAGCTGTTGCAGTGTAGTTCAGGGCACCCTTGGCGTAGGACCACGTTAAGAGGAACGAGTTGGTGAAGCAGTCCACAACCACTGTACCAATGTTAGGAGTGCAGGGAACTGAGGGCAGGAGGGAAGAAACAGAACTGGATTAACACTAAACACGTGTTAGCAGTAATACATCCTAATATTATGACATCCAAAAGAGATTCACGTCCATCCTGTTGTTCTACCTGATTGGAATGTTGTAGCTGGACTTGGTAAACTTGAGCAAATATCATCCTGCGCCACCACTTGGACAGAGTAGAACTGACCGCAGGCCAGGTTGGTCAAAGTACACATTTGGTCTGTACTTCCACAGACGGACAAATCTCCCTCTGTATTCAGAGCCATCACTTGATAGGACAGCTCCCCCTCACTGGCGCTCCAGGACACGACAGCCTCATTTTTCGAGCAGTCCATTCTCACAACCACATCGGTGGGAACACAAGGCACTGAGAAAAGCATTGGGAGGAGATCATATTAGGTTTAATTATCAAAATGTGTGGTGACAAGATGTTGAGATAACCTAAACAAGCATGAGAAATACAAAACCATTATTTTATGGTGGACGATTCAATATATAGAATGAACTGAGGATAGAAAACAAAAACAAATGGCAGACAATTGCACTCAAATTAAATTTGAACTCATTAAAAAATGTTTGTAGTGCAGTATTTGAGGTGTATTCATACATCTGCAACAAAACAAAAGATCCTGCATATCCATGCATATTAAGTTTGGTGTACCTTCAACTCATCATGCTATGCTATAGCATTTACTTCACTGTTAGTCTGCCAAATAATCCTTAGTAGATGGACAAAGGAAGTCATGATGTGTCTGCAAACATAGAAGCTGAGATGAACTCTGAACAAGTCTCTCAAAATATATGAAAGAACTTGAATTCTCTTAATTAATAATGTGGAGAAACTATCTTTCCCAGCAGTTTGAGGTCAAACTTTGAGTTGAGTTGATATTCTGTCCAGATCCTGATTTGCTTATTTCATTTTCCCCGAATAACTTTCATATATTTCATGTCCTTTACAGGTGCTTATCGTCTTACTCTGTTTGTTTTTTTTAGCCTTTGTTCCTGTTCTTTTGCCTTTTTGTCTATAATTATTATTGCTGTTCATGATGGTATGATGCTATATTGCTTTCTTGCATGGAGAAAATGGATAATAGTATTCTTTTTAGAAAACTAACCTCTACATGTTTAGACATGGGATGTTTGGTTAAGATGAAGATTCAATGACTGTCTGGTTGAGGAGGATTTGTTTGAACATTATTACTAAAGCTATCTTAACTATTTACACAGTGTCTGTTAGCAGAGTAAATACACGTATTAAATAGAAGAGTAAAGACAAAGGTTCAATGAAGTCTAGGGAATAAAATAAAAACATACTGTCCTGAATGTCTCACCTGACTGCAGTGTGTCCGCCTCACTGGGGTCAGAGTTACACTTTCCATCTGAGGCGATGACCGTTACTGTGTAGTTCTGTCCACAGTTGACGTTGGGTATGCCACACTGCTCGCTGTCAGACCAGCAGCTCACCGACTGGCCGTCTTCCTGCGTCACTGTGGCGGTGTAGAACTCCGCCCCTGCTGACCTGACCCATGACACCACGGCAATGTTAGAGAAGCAGTTCATGAAGCTGGAGATGCCGGTGGGTGGGCAGGGCTCTGAGGCAAGGAGAGAGAAGAGACTGCATGACAAATGGAGGGCATTATGCACACATACGTACACTGTTTGTGACTTTAGAATGAAGTACCCGTGTATGCAGATCGGTGCTAGAGGGTATAATTTTTATTATTTATTTTTAAAGTCTGTTGCATAATCTACAGATTTTTTGGATGTGTCTGTGGATCTCATCCTAGTTTGTTTGTTCCTCTTATTGTGAAAGGGCTATGTTATGATTTTGTGTCACTGTTTCCTGTTTTATTTTGTAAGTGTATTCCCATGCTGAGTTATGCGCTTTACACTTCCTGTCTTTGCTGTTTTATGCATTTTGCCCTGTTAAACCCTCTGTTCTTGTTTCATGTACATTGTCTGCATTTTTTACTTCCTCTTGTGTCTTTGGGATTTATGTTCTCTGTGTTTTTTGCCTGTCTGCCCCTTTAGTTTTCTCTGCTTGTTCCCTCCAGTGTGTGATTGTCTGATTATTTCCACCTGTGGTTGTCTTCTCCTCATACCTGTCCCACCTGTTTGTCATTCCCTCGTTATCCCAGTGTATTTAGTCTGTGTGAGTCCTGCCTTTAGCTGTCATGCAGTTTGTCGATGTCTTTCGACCTTCCCAGTGTTTATTTGTCATGATTTCTCTTATTTACTCCTGTAAGTTTCCCTAGTGATTTTTGCTTGTTTATTCTGGTCTTGTGTTTTTTTTATTTTGCCCTTGCCTTTTTTTTGTTGTTTTTTTGCATTCCTTGTTTTTTCCTGCCACATGGACTTGATTTTTTGTTATCACCTTTTGGACCATAATTGCATGTTTGGCTTGGATTTGTATTTTTGTTCATTAAATCACTGAACCGCAACTCCCGTGTCTCTGGCTACTGTCTGCATTTGGGTCCTCAACCTAAGCCTTATGAAACCTGATACTCTCTGTCCTGCTCTGTTTCATGAGGTTTCTGCCTATGGGGTAAAGGGTGTATGGTGTAGAGGAAACTTCTGATTTGGGAAGATAAAAATAAACTCTCTAATAAAAAATGTTAAATGACCAAATAAACTAATTGCTATCAACGGCAGTTTCTCAGTAAGATCTTCCAAATTTGAGAGGTTTAAGTGTCTAAAAACAAGTTTTACATGGAACAAGAAATCGAAATAGATGAATTCAGAAAGCAGTAATCATTAACATTTAGGATAAAAGAAGCCTATACAAAACATATAGTAGACAAAATTAAAATGAGTTTTTGCCCCTTTTTACATCGGAGTAGCAAGTTTAGAATAGCGAATCACTTGAAAATATAGTTTGTAATGATTCAAATCTACCTGAGTTAAGCTTTGAAGGCGGACTGGGGCGGCTTGTGCACTCAGAGTCTACCGCCTGAACAGACAGGAAGTACTCCTGGCCACACTGGAAATCAGAAATGTACGTCCAGGTTTCGTTGGTGCTGAGGTGCAATTTGTGGCCGCTGTTGGTCTCTGCCTTCACAATGTAAAACTCAGCAGTTTCACTGGCATTCCAGGTCAACGATCCCACCTTAGAAACAGATTACAAATTGGTTTCAATCTCAGTGTATACAATTATAATGACAAACTTCATTTGTATAGCCCCTTTCAAAATAAAAGTGCCGGGAAGGTCAGGAATGAAGTCAGATTAGTTTGTTTAATATTTCCTGAAAAGAAACAGCTTGAAAAAAACCAAATCACCTTCGTGGTGCAGTTCAGAGATGATTTCAAGTTCTCAGGTATACAGGGAGCTAAAAGAGGAGACAGAAGACATTGTGACCAGGGCTTCAAATTATTTAGTCTATAAAATGCCACCAGACAAACAGATCAAAACCTACACATAATAGATTTACACTAACATAAAACAGAGAAAACAACAAATTGTTTCTCTGGAGACATATGAATGAGGGAATGTTTGGCAATTAAATGATCATTTTGTTTATCAAAATTACTGCAGATTAATTTTCTGTGATTGACAAATTAAGGTATATTTGCTTTTTGCATTATATTATTTTAGAAAATCACTCATTTATTTGCATAGTTCTTGTTGCACTTCTCGTTAACATTTCATTTTCTATGGCACGCTATTGTTTGTTCATGTTTATGAGAGAACTATCACATTTTGACATGATGTCCAACAGTAGTTTGATTTCTTGTGATGCACAGTATAAAAGCTCGTTTACCCATTCGTATGGAAGTGCTGTTACTCGGCATACTGCTGCAGAGGTAGTCATTGGCGACGATGTGAATGGTATACTGCTCGCCACAGTGCAGGTCGTCCCAGGTGCAGGTGGTGGTGTTTGTGGTGCACATGTGGGTGTGGCTGTCCTGTCCCACTGCGATGGCCATGTAGGACTCCGCCCCATCGCTCTTGGCCCAGCTGACCGAGCCCAGATTGTTCTCACAATGTGTAAAGCCCTGCACATGCTCAGGCACACAGGGACCTACAGAGAAAGTGTGTTGTTGCCTCATCATGACTTTACTGTACTGAGCAACACATGAGTCAAAAATATCAACTAGACACATACCTGTCTTGAAATGCTCAGGCAGGCTCACGGCGCTGTCACATCGATCATCTTGAGCTTTTACAGTGAAGGTAAATAGTTGTCCACAGGGCAGCTCAGCCTCTATCATCGTCTCATTGGTTTGGAAAGATGTGACATATCCCAGGTCTCCTGTGGCTGTCACCTCATAGACTGATGTCCCGTCAGCCTCCAGCCAATCCAACACCACCGTCTCATTGTCACAGGAGCTGCTGACTGTGAGGCCAGTTGGCTGGCAGGGTCCTGAAGGAAGAGTTAGACAATCATCACTCATCATCCTTGGTGAAATCTTATTTTAGCTCAAATGTGACCTTTGGTGTTGAACTCACACTTCTGATTGCTTATTCCAAATTATTCCATCTATTTAAGCCCATATGTGTATACATTATGTTTGTCTTTGTGAAACTGAAATTATTAAACAATTTAATAAATCTAATCTACAGATAAACCCTATTAAAAAGCAAATAAGATGAACCAAACAAAACTTAAAATATATCAATAAATTAAAAAAATTACTATGATCATACTTTGTCACTGGTCGTGACAAAGTATGATCATTTCAATATCAATATAATTAAAAACCCAAACCATCAATCAATCAATTAACTAACTAGTTAATTCATTGGAGATAATGAGCCCTACCCGTTTGATGCTCCACAGTGCTGCTGACTTTGCTGCAGCACATGTAACTGCATGCAGTCACAGAGAATTCGTAGGTTTCTCCGCAGTGCAGGTTGGAGAACTCGCAGGTGGAGTTGGTGGAGTTGCACTGCTGGGTCATTCCCATTCTGTTAGTGGCAGTAGCCATGTAGAGCTCCACTCCCTCCCTTTCCTCCCAGAACATGGTGGCGGTACTCGTCCCACAGAGCAGATCCACTCCAACACGCACAGGTTTACAGGGCCCTGGGTGACATGTTTAGTTAGGTATCAGAATATTCAAGAGAAATATAAATATATAAAATATGAATGAGACTTGAGGGTTAATGCTCTTTTGATAATAAATAAAACAGTATTAAATTTGAATCAGTGATCCACTCTGCTCAACTCACGTGTGCTGAAGGTGACATTAGTGTGCGTCTCAGTCTGGCAGTGATCGCTGTTTGCTGTGAGGCTCACGTTGTACGTCTGACCACACTGCAGCGCCGTCAGATCACACTGGTGCCCATCAGTCTCACATGACACCCAGTGGCTATACGCCCCTACAGCAGTCACCACATAGGAGTTTGCTCCATCGGCTAAGCCCCAGGAGACTTGAGCTGTGTTGTTGTAGCAATCCAAACTAGCCGCCACATTTCCCGGTGTACAGGGAGCTAGAGACAGACGTGATGGATGGATGTACAGAAAATGGGTGAAATTTCATGGCTCATACATGCACTCATCTTCACACATTCAGTTAGTTCATTCACAATATCAGAATTTAACTTTGGAGGTTTCTTTGGGGAAAAAAAAAGAAAAAGTTATGTTTACATTCATTGATTCCATTAAAAAGTGTTTCATTCATTTACTTTCTCAATATATTTTTATAAGCATTTCTTACTTGAAACCTTCATAGTTTATATTCTTATTTGCTAGCTTGCAACGCATAAACAGGGAAAATCCTGATAAAATAAAAAAAGCTGCAGCTTTTTTCAAGCAACTCAACACAAGAACAATGTAGGAGACGGGTTGAACACTTTTTTTTAACGTCATATATTTTCATTTCATCTATTATTTTCACTTCAAACACCAATCAAATAAATTTTGTAAGTGCAGGTATAAGGCGGCGCAAAGATTCAGCATCAAATTTTAAATAGATTATATTAAATGCATAAGTGCACCAAACCTGCAACCAGCAGGACAGTTGTGGAGGAGACACTGCTCAACGTCTCTCCGATGGCTTTGACACTGATGTAATAGACGATTCCACAGTGGAGGCCTTCCACGTTACAGAAAGTGTCGTTATTGGAGCAGGACAGCGAGTGGCCGTCACGCCCCGCGAGATAAACCTCGTAGCTCACTGCACCAAAACTGGCCTCCCAAGACACAGTTCCCATGTCATTCTGACACTGAGCATTGGCCTCCACGTTGTTGGGTGGGCACGGCTCTGAGGGCAGAAAAAGAGAGGCAGAACGGGTTGAAGGATGCAAAAACTGCAAATATTAACTCATCTATTCAAACATGGTGTATTATCTATGAATCTATAATAGGTTGAAATGTAATGTTTACATCAGCAGTTACCTGGACTGAAAATATGCCAAAAGTTTCATCTTATGCCTAAATTTCAGACATTTATTCAATGCTTTGGCTATAAATATTATTTTCCTTATGATGTAATCTGCTGATTAATTCCTAGATTATGTGACAAATAATTTACAATCTGAAATTCACAAAAAAAAGTGAAATATGTTTATTACAATTCCCTAATTCCCGAAATGCTTTAAAATGCAGACATTAAGTTTATCAGCCTGAGGAAAAGAGCAGCAAATCCTCACAATTGAGGAGTTTGAATAAAGGAAAGTTTAGTATTTTATCTTAAGAATGGGTTTGAATCAAAATAGCTGTAGATTATTTTTTTTGTTTCTCAAGCTCTCAAATGCTAACCCCCATCTCCTCAATGGTGACAATATGGCTACAGAAAGCATCAAGTACAGGCCACAGCCTGTAAAGAATGAAGTGCATCATCTCTCCAATTAAGAAAGAATGAAAAAGATTCCACAAGTTGTTTTCTCACCTGTTATAATCGTAACTGTTTCGGTCGAGGTGGATAAGCCTTGGCACACATGATTGCTTGCTGTGACGTTGATGATGTATTGTTGGCCACAGTGCATGTTGTAAATGGCACAGTAGGTGTCGCTGGTGTTGCAGGAGACAATGAGACCCTGCTCTGTCACCCCTTCGACTGTGTAGTATTCGGCACCAGCGGTCATGTCCCACAGCACCTGGCCAATCGTCAGGCTGTACTGAGTGGTGATCTGCTCAGGGATGCATGGCTCTGCGAGAGAGGATGACGAGTAAATAAGACTATTATATATAATGGTAAGGAAAATGAAATAAATTAAATCATGCAATTTCCTGAAAATGAATGACTTACTGAAGTAAAAGTAAGTGGGACTGAATTCTAGGCAGGAAAATACGGTCTTACTTTTTAAAGAAGATTGGGAAGAACTGATGGACCAATTCTACAAAATAAAACTATATAATTTTAGTGTCCAAATTTGTCCCACATGGAAGAAAAAAGTATAAGCAAATTATTCAGTATGAGCTGAGTTTTTTCCTTGATTTTTAAACCACAAAAAAAATCATTTTTTTCTCCGATTAGACTAAAAATTATCTTATTTTCTTATTTGATTTTTGATTTAAAAAATAAAAACATCTGATTTGAAGAACATTTTATCTCTGATATGGTTTTCCACTAAAATTCTACATCTAAATACAATTGAAAAATTATTCAATCCAGACATATACATAAAATTTTAACAGTTTTAAAAGCACAAGATGTCTCGTGCTTCACTTTAAAGTCTCATGTTTGCCAACTGAAGGCTCCAGGTTTCCACATCACACTTGTGTAAATTGCATACTGAACCATGATTGGCTTCAAGATTGTGATGTCACAAAACAAACACATGCTGAACTTGATGTTGAAGAAAGAGAAACTTCCACAAACCATTCTGCAGCGTGAAGCTCAAACATCCAAGTGAAGCGAGGACAATAAGAAAAACACATTACTGAGTGGAGCATGCAGCTTCGTTAAGCCTGTGTGCCGTTGCTCACCAGTGACCAGCTGTTCTGTCATGTGAGCGACGCTGCTGCAGCTCTCTCCCACAGCTTTGACAGCGACAGAGTAGCTCTGGCCACAAAGCAGCCCTTCCAGATCACAGTGGGCAGCAGTGCTGGTTTCACAGGTGACATAGTGGCCTGACATGGTTGTGGCCGTGACCTTGTACATCAGAGCGCCATCACTGAGGTACCACTCCACAACGGCAACCTGCGTATAGCAGTCCATCATTGCCTTGATGCGTGTCGCTTCACAGGGAACTGAGAAGACAAGTAAGACAGTAATGAGAATCTTTCTTTGAATGTAATAATATTCAAACCCCAATGTCTAAAAGGAACTAGAAAGACAAGCTTGAATTATTATAAATATACAGTGAGTGTAGTTTATGTTACCAATGGATTGTCTATAAGATTAGCATGAATATAGTGCAATAGAGAGAGATAACACATTTTACTAACACTTGAATACTAGCAGCAATATTATTGTTCAAGAATTGTACCTAGAAAAGCTCACATTTCCGTTTCAATCTAGCAGATTAAATGTTTGTGTTGGCAAGAATAAAAAACATTTTTAGATCAACAAGTGTGATTTTGAAAGGGTCTGACAATCTTAAAGGGTCAGAGAATCTCTTAAAGTCCAACAGAAAATAAAACCCTTCCTTTGAAGTATGAAATATGACTAAAAGAGACAAAAATAAGTTGTCACATACGTAACTGCAGGGACGATTTTATTTCCTCATTTAAAAAAAAAAAATCTGTTTCTAATCGAATACCAAGGTCACTTGATTATGTCATACCTGAAGCTGTGTCAACCAGAGGAGTGGACGGGCTTTCACAGTATCCATCAGAGGAAACCACGGAGACATGGTAGATCTGACCACAGCCAACTCCTGCCACAGTGCAGGAGCCCTCAGTCGTTCCCTGACAGGTAGTTATCTGACCGTTACTGTCCTGCACCGTGGCGATGTAGGAGTCGGCTCCTGAGGTCTCCGACCATGACACAATCAGAGCGTTGGCCTCGCAGTCCATCACTGAAGAGATGTTTGCAGGGGTGCACGGAACTGTAAGAAGAGATAATGAATTTAAAAAAGGGGCAACAGATAACCTGGTCCTGTCAAAGGTTCTAGAACCTAATGTTCCATGTGAAAACATATAAATAATTACTTTGCTATTTCATTATTCAGCGCTGACAGTCTGCACATACCAGTCGTGAACATCACAACGTCGCTCGGTTTGCTCCTGCAGCTTGTGTGCTCTGCCGTCATAGTAGCTGTGTACTGTTGTCCACAGTGCAGATCTGTCAGGTGACACTGGTTCTCATGGGAGCTGCACATGACCACGTGGCCATCGGTGTCGACAGCAGTCACTTGGTACATCTCTCCTAGTCCCAGTCCGTTGCTCCACGACATGGAGGCAATGTTGTCACTGCAGCTCATACTGGCTTTGAGGTTCTGTGGAATGCATGGCCCTGAGGGGGAGAGGTCAACAGAGAAATTTATATCTGCATTTTTTTCAGTTTGATCCTCAAAACAGTAGCACTGTATTAGTATAGCATAGCATGTACTCTATACCACACCTGTCCTGAGAATGTCCCCTTCGCTCTGGGAGCTGTTGCACGTTCGACCCTCTGCCATGACGAGCAGGATGTACATCTCGCCACACGGCAGATCGGTGATGACACAGCTGGTTCCTGATGTGGTGCAACATGTGCTGCCCCCATTTATCTGCTCCAGGGTTGCTGTGTATGTTACCGCTCCAGGAACGGCTGACCAGGAGATGCTGGTCGCTTGATTGTCGCAGTCCACTGATTTCTGAATGTCCTCGGGAGGACATGGAGCTGGGGACAGAGAGGCACTGTGAGGTACATTTTTAAATGAACTTACTGACTATCGCCGTTGTATACCATAAACCTCGGATCTCTACTTATATTCAATTGTTAGGATGTGAGCTTACAGCCAAAGTACGTGAGTTTGAAAGAGGTACAAAGACAACAAATGCAGCTGCTGTTGGAAGCTTAATTCTCTGTGTTAATAGTATATACAGTATATATTTTAAAAAAGAGCGACATTAAACTGAGAGAATAGATTTTACCTCTCATGATCACATACTTCCCGGAAAATGTCAAACATTAGTGATTTTATGCTTTTTTATTTATGAAAATAAAGCCACTATATAGTTTTTTTTTTAAATTTGGATCTAACAGTTTTTTTTAAAGTTATTCTCATGAAATTGGCTTTTTCTGTAGAAAAGATTAAAGGTGGTCCATTCAATCAGCCACTGCCTTTCAGGGTCTCTCACTCAGATTTTATCGATTTTATACAATTCATACAATTTATTTTATACAAAACAATATTGCAGTAATTTCAGGGGTCAAAAAGGAGTAGTAATTCTTTAGAAAATACTCTGTTTCTTCATCGAAAAAGACATTTTGGATTTCTTAAAATAGGTCATTCAGACTGAATCTTAAATATAAAGTCATCATGAATAAGAAAATTAGGAAATAGGTACATAGAGCTGCACAGAGCAGGTTCTGAACCGCCTCATTTCCTGGTTTTCTTGTCTCTATCTGTCTGACAACAGACTTTTTTATTGAAATTATCAAGTCAAAGTGAAATTCTATTCATAAAGTTTAGAGAAAAATTAAAATACAAAATCAAGTGAGTTTACTCAGCGTAGTTAGAAATTTAAATCATTAACAGCATTACAACACATCTGTGTTTTAGTAACCTAAAATGACTTCCTGTTGTTTTGTTTTTAAAGTGATAGACACTTATTAATTTATTTTTATAGTCTGACTGTATTTTTAACGTACCTGTCTCAGTTGTGACAGCATTGCTGGGTCCACTGGAGCACTGCTGGTCCAGGGCCTTGAGCGTGAAGGTCAGATTTTGGCTGCATATCAGCGGCGGCACGTCACACGTCCCATCTGAAGTGGAGTTACACTCAAATATCTGGACGGAACCATGACTGTCTGTCACCACGATGACGTAGTACTGTGCCCCGACAGACTCCTCATACATCACCCACGCTGAGTTTGCCAGGCAGTCGATCTCCACCTCAGACAGGTGAGGTACGCAGGGAACTGGAGGTTAACCAGGAACATGTGAGATTATTAGTTGTCCATAATGCTCAAATTCAATAGGCATCAATGTCGTTTTTGTCTCCTTAAAGAGTTTATTTTTTTAATCACTGATATTGGGTTCTTTCAGTGGCAAATGACTGCCTAGCAAGAATGCAGGGCTCATGATCCGTTACCTCTACAGTCATTACAATTAGGTATAATTTCTAAAATAAAATAAATAGAAACACTTCATGTTTGACAAATATACTTAAATGATAAGGAAATGAAAGCACAACCTCCCTGTATACAGACACATAGTCTTTCTTCTCTATTTCTGTAATTACAAATACTCTAAATATCACATAAACTTCATGACAAGACATAAAAGAAACCTAAAGGTGCATTGAAAATACTTAAAAGGAGTAATATAGAAGATAAAAATGAATAAGCATAATCGTTAGAATAAAAGAGCAGTATTTGTACACACAGAAGTGTACATATGCCTCTTTATTCAAGTAAAATTCAAATATTATTGATCCTTGCCTGTTGTGATCATTTTCGTGGGGCTGTCTCTGCCCACACATCCGTTCTTAGATGGCGTGATGGTGATGTTGTACTCCGTCCCGCACTTGAGCGTGCTGAGGTAACAGCCGCTGTTTGTGCTGCTGCAGTTGTGTTTGAGACCTGTGGCGTCAGACGCTGACACTGCGTACACGACCCCCGGCACGCCGTTGTTCCAGGTTACAGATACGACACCGGTGGTACAGTTGACAGCAGGAAGGAAGGTTGTGAGAGGACAGGGTGCTGAGGAGAAGAAGTTGAGGTGAAGATAAAAGATGAGGAACAGTAAAACTAATGTGCTGCTGCATGAAAAACTCTCTCATATAAGAAATGTATATTTTTTCCCGAATTGAAATATGAATATATTTTTAAATATGTCAGAATTCAACTTTGTATGTTTTGACAAACATTGTGGGTACTTTTAATCTTTTCACTTTCAGATCTGATTAGTTAAACTAAAAAAATAAATAATGATGAAGGAATATACAGTTTTATTTAAAGGGACAGTTCACCACAAAATCAAAAATACATATTTCCCCTCTTGTCCATTTAAATTGTTTTGATGTGAGTTGTGTTTTGGGAAGAGCTTTGGAGAAATAACTTGTAGAGATGTCTGACGTCCTTCAAATAGTATAAAATATATAAACTGGAACCAGATTGCACTTCACTTCATTACATTTGGAAAACTCAACAGCAACATCTCTTTCCAGAAATCATGAGTAACTCAAGATAATCCACAGACCTTGTTGTGAGCAATATCATGCAGTGACTATTTTCTTTCCTCATGAATAAGAGGCTAGGTAACTAAGCTAACATACCTGTAATGACCTGCTGTGCGGGACTGTAGGAGCTGTTGCAGGCCTCATCTTGGGCCACCACTTTAACAGTGTAGGTTAAACCGCACTGCATGTCGGGTACTACGCAGTGATGCTTATCCGTCTTGCAGCTGCTGACGTGACCTCTGCTGCTCACCACGGAGGTGTGGAACTGAACGACATGACCCGTCGACTGCCAGGTAATGTTGAGGACGCCAGACAGACAGTCAAGGCTGTTCTGTATGTTCTGTGGCACACAAGGAGCTGGAAAGAGAGCAACATGAGTGCTTAGAGAAATCATCCTGTCAGTGCAGGGACTCCTGTGGCAAATACTGCTAGTCATCCACTTGTTGTGAGCTGCTTGAAAGTTTAAATGAAAAAAAAATTGCTACAGCAGATAGCGGAGAAATAGACGTGTACAATTTTAATTATCATAAGAATAAAACTGAACTAATATCAAATAGTATAAAATAGCCAAAAATGTATGAAAAATATAATACTTAACACTTGGACGTAATTCAAACATCTTACATAGATCATTTCATTTTTTATTTATTTATTATTATTATTTACCTTTCTATATCTATTTATTTAATCATTCATTTGGATCCCCATTAGTTGCAAGTAATCACCTAAATGTTACTCCTGTAATAAATGCTTATTTAGCATGCTTTATTGGTCATTTTTATCTAATTATAGGATATTTCAAATTATTCTGATGTAGTAAACAGAATAAACTGAGGTAGCATGCATTGTTGTCCTCTAAGTTTCTTTCTGGTTCTACCACTAGGGGGCGCTGAAGAAGGTAATTTTTAAATACATATAGTGGCTATAACTATTGAGATACAGGAAAGCTGAAGATGACTTTTTCACTAAGATAAGAATATTATGTCTTCATGTTCTTTTCTCATACACGTGAAAGCAACTGCAGACAGGTATAAATATTATTTGAGTTTAAATACCTACCTGTACGAATCACTTCAATGTCACTCTTGGCTCCAATGCAATTGTCATCAACACCAGCAGTGTAGACCGTGTACTGCTGTCCACAGGGCAGCCCTGAGATCTGGCAGGTGGTACTGCTGGTGTTACAGGACCACCGGCGTCCTTCTGCATTCTCAGCCACAGCCATGTAGGACACTGAGCCCTGCGAGGCCTGCCATGACACCGAGATGTTGTTTGATTCACAGGAGTCGTCGACCCTCAGCTGGGTTGGAGGGCAGGGAGCTGAAGGAGTCAGATCAGGAGATGATGACTTCAAGAATATGGTAGAATGATTGCTGGCAATATAAACCTGTAGTTCAGTACTGAACTTATGTCTTTTAGGCAGTTTTAGTGATATTCCATCTAGGATGTTTTCTCTGCTGTCAATTTATTAAACATGCATGTTGTACAATCCACAAATTGCTCCCTTATATACTTAATTTTGACATGAGTTAGCAAGCAAGCAGATGAGATAAAAAAAAAATAATAGAAGTACTGGATACATAATCTTAATACTCAGTATGAAAGTAGCTAAAAGTGGTGGATAAGAAGTTGAGACAATTACAGTTGTGGATTAAAGTGATTAATAAAGAGCTGAAGAATGACACTAACAGTAAATAATTCCCTAGTTAAAAGTAATGGATAAGTTACCTGTGACGATTCTGTGCCAGTCCTGAGCAGGACTGGGGCATTTCTGTCCCTGTCCACTGACAGTGACCCTGTAGCTCATCCCACACAGCAGAGAGCTGATGTTGCAGGAGGAGCCATGGGTGGAGCAGGTCTGCTGGTGTGTGATGCCAAAGGCATCGGCTGAGGCGTTGTAGTACAGGATGCCACTGCCGGGCATCCAAGACACCACAGCTGTGTTTGTGTCGCAGTCCAGGGTAGTTGTTAGGCCACTGTGGGGACAAGGACCTGAACAGAGAGGGATGTAAAGTCACATAAACAGAGGGTGATGTGGCAGCCATAAGATGCAACATCTTTCTGAATCTTTTAAATGTAGATAACTGATCAAAAAAATGTAATTATAAAAAATAATAATACATTTTAATAATAAAACAACAATAGAAAGAGAAATTAAATGAAATAATTTTTAATGTCTGCATTTCATTTTTCAGTGGAACCTTGTGTAGTTAAAAATATTCATTTCAGAGCTTATCTTTTTTTAAATACAAATGATTTATTGTCAAAAGTCACTGTCCCTGTTCTAGCCCGTAACACACAAGCTTGAGTTTATTTTATGGAAATATGGCAGAGGGTGAGGAATTTCTGTAGGTGGCAGGCTGGTAGCTTCAGTGTAGTGAAGCTTTCATTTAATGCAGACTAACTGATAGCTTAGCTCACCGCACTTCCCAATTAGCTTGCCCAACATTTTGTGGAAAACCAGCATTTCTTCAGCAGTCACAGTTGCTGTTAATCAGCTGAGGCGCTTATGTTTCATTACCTGTGGTGGTGGTGATGGACTCGCTGATTAAACTGACGCAGGATTCATGGCGAGCCAACACTGTAATGTTGTAGTCCTGTCCACAGGCCAGGTTAATGAAATCACAGTTGGTGTCAGTGCTGTTACATTCAGCGTTGTAGCCGAGACTTCCCCGAGCGTAGACGGTATAAGATGTGGCACCAGATGCTGAGTCCCATGTGACTACGGTGATGCCGGTCTGGCAGTCCACTTGTGCTGTGAGGTGGGTGGGGACACACGGAGCTGGTGGAGAGAAAGAGACGTAGATATGTGGCACCGTTATTTCCTGCATCACCCAAACATACGGTATATTTCCAGGTTTAATTTAAATCACAGTTTTGTTTTTGTAGTGGTGGAAATGGAAATATATTTACTAAAGTGCACTAAAACTTTTTCAAAGGACAATTTAATTTCTTCAAAAGCACAGTTGTTGTTGAGGGTCCCCGGAAGCCAATGTGACAGTGAGTCAGTACAATACAGAGATGCTGAAACTGAATAGTAAATGAGTTAGTTAAGTTATGCAACAGTATAAATTGCAATACCTTCATTGGCTTAGGTAAAAACACTTCAAATGCAGGACTAAAACTTGTAGTGGAGTATTTTTCTTTATAATATTTTTATCTTTACCTAAGAAAAGCCAATAATAACCACACTAATGTTCAACTCCTTGGACAGAGACTGCAGACAATCAGTTTGCAAACCAATCTCAGATAAATGGTAGAGTTTCACTTTTTAAACTTAAATGTAGTGTCTGTAAATACAAAAGTTTCATGCTGGAGCTTTTGAAATCTTTTGAACCACTAGTTCATAGACTACGTGCTGATAGATGAGCATTATTCACTTTCCTTTTGCACTCAAAGTAGATTATTTACAGCAGAATCTTAATGTTAGAACATATAAAAGAAAATTATTCTACTAAAGGTAATTTTCACTCATACTGGTATTTCCAGAAATGCACTGGTGATACATCTCTGTGTGTGATTATAGTTGCAGACCCTCTAAATCTGAGGAATCCAAATAAAATCAGTGGCATTTTAGGTGAAAGGCTTTGCAATGCCATATACTGTGTGTTCCCTAGCTTTGTGTTCATATTTGCAAAATTAATAGTACCCGTATTGAGCCTATCTGCAACAGCTGGTTGACTGCTGCAGGTATCTGTGTGGCCGACGACACTGATGATGTAGCTCTCCCCGCAGGGTAGCTGGTCAAAGGTGCAGTTGGTGCTGCTGGAGTTGCAGGTTGTGATCAGTCCTCTTCTGTCTACCGCAGACACTACCTGGGTCTGGTCTGGTCCTATGTTTCCCCAGGTCACTATCGCCTTGTTGGTGCTGCATTGCAAATTCACTTGCACCATTTCTGGTTTGCAGGGGGCTTAAATAGGTGGATAAATAAGAGAGGTAGACTGTAAGAACAATTCATAGATGATAAGAAAGGTTGTGAAGGTGTGATTTTCAGTATGAACGGTGCCTTTAATAGCAATTCCAACAAGTGGATATTTGCTCATTTAGCAGTAACTTCATGCCCCCTTAGTAAAAATTCATTTCAACCCATTAATGACTAATGACTTTGTTTAATATGTTAAGAAAAAAACCCTCAGGTGTTTTCTGTTTAAGATGGAAACACAAAATTTACTGTAGAAACTGTTAAGACATGTAAATGTTAAGAAGAAATAGGCAGAAAAATGTGCGCTGTAGCCTCCTATTTTAGGATATGAAATATTTGTGCTCAGGTGCTGTAAAGGAAATTAAAATACTCCACTGTGGACATTAATATGCCCTAATAAAAAAAACAACATTTGCTACCTGACTGCTTGGTGTAGTCAGAGCCCTCGATGGTACCACAGTCGACTGATGAGGTAGTGATGACAATGCTGTAGCTAAGGCCACAGCTTAGGTTCTGGATGTTGCAGTTTGTAGTAGTGGAGTCGCAGGTTGCACGGGTGTTGTCGCTGCCAATGGCTATCGCGGTGTAAGAGTTGAGGTCACCGATGCTTGCCCTCCATTGCACTGCAAAGGAATTGACATTGCAATCCAGGTCTGCTACCACACTGTCAGGCAGGCAGGGAGCTGTGGGAGGGAGCAAGAGCAGAAAATGTCAAGGTTGGGTCATCTATTTATTGCTCTTTAGCTTCGAAACAAAGCCTTGCAAGTACACCCAGTCATCTGCAGGGAAAAACAGGTGTCATTTACCTGAGTCAAAAGTTAAGGATGCTCCTGCACTGCTGTTGCATGTCTCACTGGAAGCAATCACAACCGCCGAGTACCGCTGTCCACAGTCCAGCTTCACTGTGCAGGTTGTTGTGTTGGAAGAACAGGAAGCAACATGGCCGTGAGCGCCGGTTACAGTAGCTGTGTAGGAGATAGCGTGGATACTCGGCGCCCAGTTCAGCTTTCCAAGGTTGGTGCCACAGTCGGCTCTGGCTGTCAGGTTGGTTGGAGGACACGGAACTGGCAGCAAAGAGATTTAGGAACAAATCATTCTGTGTTCCTCTGAGAAATACATCCGATCAACTAAACAGACAAAGGTGGCAATAAAAATGAAAGAGGACATGAATATACATGATTAAGAAATGCTCTATCTATCATGCTATCAGCTCTGCACTGATATACCAGTTATTAACCTGTTTCAGTTTGTATGGACTCGCTGATGACACTGGTGCACTGAGTGTCACTGGCAGCGACTGTCAGTGTGTACAGCTCTCCACACTGCAGCCCAGTGAGCACATGGGACGTTAGGGCTGTGGAGTAGCTGGCAATGGCCCCGTCATCTTCGTGTGAGTAGACAAAGTAATTAGCGCCACTTTCTGGACTTGGGTCCCAGCTTACTGTGATATGATTGTTCGTGCATGTTGTCACTCCAGTCACACTGGTCGGTGGGCAGATGACTGAAAAAAACAAAGAGAGTCGTTTTTAAAATGTTGTAAATGAACCAATTTAAATATAAATGTTTGCTTATTAAAGCCAATATGATGATAGTTCACATGATTGTAACATTTAAAGAATTCTAATTGTTCAATACTTAGAAATATGTAATTAAGGATTGTAAAATTTATGTTTATTGGTATGTGATAGGTTCTTAGGTGGCACAGTGATGCAGTGGGTAGCGCTGTTGCCTCACAACAAGAAGGTCCTGGGTTCAAACCTGGGACCTGGGACTTTTCTGTGTGGAGTTTGCATGTTCTCCCCATGTCTGTGTGGGTTCCCTCCGGGTTCTCCGGCTTCCTTCCACCATCAAAACATGTAATATGGGTGAATTGGTGACTCTAAATTGACCGTAGAACTCAATGTGAGTGTAAAAGGTTGAGTTCTTTCTATGTGTGCCCCTGCGATGAACTGGTGACTTGTCGAGAAAATGAGCTAATGAATGAATGATAGATTCTTGGCTTTGTACAAGGACTCTGCTGAAAAGTCAATTCTGATTGGTCCAAGGGTTGGGATTAATTGGGAAGAGACACCTCCTCTGGTTTGGCCAAACTCAAGTATGATAAAGTTAAAAACATGTCCCACATATGACTATCTTAAAAGGAGCATCCACCTGTGAAGACCCAGTGTCCTGTTGTTGTTTTGTACTTGCACACAATCATGAGTGTTATCAATCATCCCACCTAACTCTCAGCAAGAAATAAAAAACAGGTTTGAGGGAAATGTCTGCACACATTCTCTGACCTGTCTGGAAAGTCAACGGCAGGCTGGGTTCACTCATGCAGCCCCTCTCAATGGTGACCACCGTGACAATGGCGGTCTGGCCACAGTGCAGGTCTGTGAGGTAGCAGCCTGTTCCGTTGGAGGTGCAGTTGTGCACATGCTCATCCACGGCAGAAGATACAGCTGTGGCCACATAAAGGTCTGCTTGTAGGGCAGCCATCCAGGTCACATGGCCTATATTACCAACACACTGCAGGGACACATCGACATTGGAGGGAGGACAGGGGCCTGAAAGACATAAGAGAAGGGCAGAGACGTTAAGTACAGTTACAGTGGAGGGAGAATATGGCCCAAAACATTTAATATTAACATAATATTAGGACAGTATAACATGAAATACAATACAAGATCTCATGAAAATCTTTCTATAACTTTTTCAGTTAAATGGCTGCCCTCAGGGTTCACACAATGTTAAAATGGGAAAAAAAAAGAATCCATATCTTTATCTGTATCAACTACAAAATTCAATGTTCATTCGTGAGGTAGTTTGAGCATAATTGACAAAAACAGTCAAAATAGAATCATGTTGTAATGTTCAAATAAATGGAAAAAAATTCCTGACTCCTTTATCCGGATCCACTCCAAAATCTAAGGGATTCTTTCTCGCTACATGCCCAACCCTTCTACCAATTATCATCAAAATCTGTCCGGTAGTTTAGGTGTAATGGACGGAAATGGTGAAAAAAGGCCTTATCTCACAAAATGTGAACAAAAATCCCTGGATCAGACCCTATCTAGATCCGCTGCACAACTTAATGGGTTCTTCCTTCCATTTGCCCAACCCCCTCACCAAGTTTCAGGAGAATCAAACTGCATTTTTCTAGTTCCACCTCACCTGCGATGTAAGTGTATGGGTTGCTGTCGAAGCCCCTGCAGCTATTAGAGAATGGGGTGACAGTGATCAGGTAGGTCTGGGCGCAGTCCATGTTGGGTAGGTGACAACTTGTGCCATCTGTGTTGCATTCTTTGACGTCACCATTCCTGGCATTCGCTGTCACTTTGTAGTTGACTGCCCCAGGACTGTGTTGCCAGCTGACTGCTGCTGTGTTCTTGTCACACACCAAGGAGGCGCTGACATTTGTGGGAGGACAGGGGGCTGATGGGAAAACAAGAGGAGAAACACTATTATGTAAAGGCACATATGTTCACTTGGAATCAAAATAATTTTTAGGAACATTTTGCCAACTCTTTTGCAGATTATCACTGAGAGGTTTCACATAGGTATTAAATGTATCCTATAATGTGTCAGATTTAGACCTTTTCAATTACAGCTACTGCAGTCCCCGGTCCAGTGGTTAATAAATAAAATTAAACACCTGTAATTTCAAATTGATTTGTAAGTTAATAAGAATTCAGGCTCTTAAAAGGTTCTCATCTCATCCTGGGTATAATGGCTAAGTAGTATGTAGTATGTATGTAAAAGTATGTAGACCAGGTAATTAATTGTATGAAATCATTTCCTGTCAGGCCACCATGTCTTTCATAACACACCAGTCAGCCTTAGGGATTTCATATGGATCTCTACTGCCAACAAGTTTGATCTTTTCAATATATCATGCACTCACTTCACCTGTCAATGATTCAAAGTAACGTTGCTCTCTAGTTTTCGTTTGAGGCTCTGCAAAACCTACAAATCTCACCATTTTTTCAATTTCACACTTCTGCGTTGAAGCAAAAATGGTCGATGTTCGGATTTAGTGACCCGGATGTTCATTTTACGAGAAATATGAACTAAATATAGCAATGTAATGAATAGATAGATATAGATATGTATACTATCTGTGATTTCTTACCCTGTTAACAATGAAACATATGAAATGTTTCATGTATTTTTTCATTATTGATCCTTGTAGTTGCACATACAGTTAAATCATATTTGTAATAACCCATTTGGGTTCACTTTACTTTTAAGGAACCATACAAGTGAGTCTGCATTAAGTTATACTTTATATTACAGCTAATTAATGCTGAAATATTTTAGAAGTTTGAATAAATTTCTTCTAACATTACAGACATCATCTGGCTTCCATTGACTTTCATAGAAAAATCTATTAAAAGATTGTTGAAATCTCTTTGAACTCATGTTATCGCAGTCCCATCAAGTCTGACAGTAATTTAATTATATTTGGAGTTTTAAAATCATTCTGCGTTGCATTGCAATGAAAATAGGTCCGCACAAATGTCGAGCATATATTCACCCAAAACAACGACAACAAACAACCAACCTGTGGATGTCTCCTCACCCAATGCTTGCTCTCTTACCTGTCTGTATTTGGGTTACACTGGGCACACTGCTATTGCAGTGGTCAGCTTCAGCTATCACTGTCACATTATACAGGTGACCACAGAGCAGTGAAGGCAGGGAGCAGCCGGTCTGGCTGGTGTTGCAGGAGGCCGTGTGGTCTACAGAATGGACGTAGGCATAGAAAGTCTTCCTTCCCAAAGTCTCGTCCCAGCTCAGGAAGGTGATACCAGTCTCACAGAAGTATGTGTACTCCAAGTTTGAAGGGGTACAGGGCGCTGGATGGGAGAGGAGTACAATATGTTCCGTAACGCCTCATATGACAACATCAAGTGGCCACAAAGTGGTCTGGACCAAGAGGTTGAGAAGCTACTGTATGTATATTATTAAATGAGTACCTATCATACCATATATACCATATCTGCACACATCACACAGGAACACACTCTTTAAACACAAAAACAAAACAGGACACACTAACAGCATAAAATACTGAAGTAAAAGTAAAAGTACACTAAATTGCACCAAAAAATTATTCATCAAAACATGTTGCCTTGTGGCGGCAATAGTCTCAACACAAAGATAGTCTACATTATGGCTCACCTGTGACAATCTGAAAACTAGAGCTGGGTTTGCTTTGACACTGTGGTCCTTGTGCAACAACCTGGGCCGTGTAGGTATGACCACACTGAAGCTCATCCAGGACACAGCTGCTGTTGGAGGAGGAGGTGCAGGACGTCGAGTGTCCGAAGGTAGAGGTTGCACTGACCGTGACACTCATGGCATCCTCGTCCTTAACCCAGGTGACCAAGGCATGGTTGGAGACGCAGTCCAGGGAGTGGTCCAGGATCACTGGAGTGCAGGGGGCTGGGTAGGGTATAGGTAGAGTATAATCATATATTACAAATCTGTCTTTTAGAGACAGACCGTTTCATGCTGGAAGCACTGATTCTATTGCGAGGCGTTCACTACCACTCACATTCATTCAAATATCCAACAAAGGAGCAGTATTCACTCATCACAATCAGAGAATAATGGCTCAATGTGTGAAAAAATAATCTGCTCTTGCGCTTGGAAGTAAAACTAAAAACAGTCTCTTCACTCTCACTGTGTCTTTACCTGTCGTTACATTGGTTTTGGCGAGTATGGAGCTGTTGCAGGTCCCGTCCCCTGCCAGCACCGTCACAGTGTAGACTTCCCCACACTGCAGCTTGTTCAGCTCACAGGATGTGCTGGTGGAAATGCATGAGTCAAGATGTCCGTTGGCCTCAGCGAGAACTCTGTAATAGTTTGCTCCAGCACTGGCCCCCCAATTCACCGTCACTACACCAGACTGACAGTGCAGGGCAGCCGTCACATTTGTAGGGTCACAAGGTGCTAAAGAAGGGAGGGAAAGAAGAGTATTATGACTATGATTTTCACATGTCTTAACAGAAAGTATTGTTTTCATTTTATGGAGCTCGACCTGTATGTAAACAGTATTTACTTATGCAGTTCTGGTCTGACTATAGCATCAACTAGAATGGAACTCGGTAGCTTGCCTGGCCCATGTCCCACCCCTTCAAAAAGGTTCTTGGAAATTGGTTCAATAGTTTTGTTGATTTTAGGCACAATGTCAGAAAATGAAAAATCCTGGACCGCCCCTTTATCCAGATCAACACTGAAATTTATTGGTTCTTTCCTGTCCCAATGCTGCATACTTCCTCCAAGTTTCATGGAAATCTGTGCATGACTATAAAGCATTCATGGCCAAAATAAAAGGCTCAAAGTCAAACAACTAAAATGTGCATTTACCGGTTGTCGCTGAGATCATGGCGCTCTCTGAGCTGTTACACCTGTCATTTTGGGCCACCACATTTAACATATATGTCTGAGCACACTGCAGGCCAGTGAAGAGGCATCTTGGGATAGTTGAATGGCAAGAAGAAGAGAAACCTCCTGCTCCCTTCAGTGTGGAGATGTAGGATGTTGCACCAGCAGCTGCATCCCAGGAGGTCTGGAACTCGTTATTGGAACACTCCATAACGCCTTCAACGTTCACAGGGATGCAAGGAACTGAGAGAGAATTGATGTAGGTGATAAAGAGGCACATAAGGAGGAAGGAAAAAGCAAAGAACCATTTTACTATCAAGTGATATCCTTTACTATGCTGCATTTTCTGTATTTACACACATTTAGCATTTTGCACTGTAAGGTCAACTATCCAGCTTACCAGAATTAACAATTTCTGGGGCACTGCTTTGTCCTTCACATGTGCTGCTGATGGCTTTAACAGTCACGGTGTACTGCTGTCCACACGGTAAGTTGGTCATTGTGCAATTTGAATTCTCTGTCATGCAGCCAAGTGCAGGTCCATCTCTGGCTAGCGCGATGACACTGTAGTTTACTGGCTTGGATCCAGGCGACCAGCTGATGGTTAGCATGTTGGTGCCACAGTTCAGGGTGTTGAGCACACTTTGAACAGCACATGGGGCTGACACAAGAAGCAAAGAGTGAAACTCGTTGGTGTTCTGATTAAAAATAGTAGATAAAGGTTGTTGCTGAATAAGTGCAATAATAGATTTTTTTTTGGGCCATTTGGGGCAGTAGAGGTAAACAGTACACTCATGCACCAGAAAGGAGAGTGAGAAGAAAAATAATTTTCTAAGTCTGATCTAAATTATTTGCCCCCGTCTTTATGACTTGATATCAAGGGAAAATGGTTTTGCTATTGCTTTTTTCCCAGGATCAGTGTCTGTTGTTGTAATGCTCATTTTGACCACTAGAGGCTGAAGTGCACAACTACTCTATGTTAGGGATAGGGCAAAAATCTTTTTCTTTTTTTTTTATGTCCATGCAAGTTTTAATTACTTCATGCACTCAAAACACAAGGTACATGCAACACACAATATAGCAAATGCCTTGTGTTTAGAGAGCACGGCCTGAAAAAACTTTCTTTCCACCTGCTTTTAAGTCATAAACTTAGGAAAGAAAACACGGAAATCTTATTTATTGCTCTAGAAAATAGTTTTGCACTTACCTGCGATGTATAAATTAATTACATGTAATTAAATTACAATCACAATTCATTACTGCTTTTTCACCTAATGTGGATTTTGTGCTTTCATAAAAAGGAGGACGCAGAGGAGGAAATGGGGAATTTTTTTAGGACCCATGCAGGAAGACAAAGATGAAAACAGGACAATCAAGAAGGGAGATGATGAGGTTAGAGACAAAAGTAAAAGGAAGATGTTGACAAGGATTAGTAAGAAAGGCTTTAGAAAGTGAGTAAGAGGAAATAGGAAGAAAGCACAGATGCTACTCTCTCTCTCTCACCAGTTGTATGTGTGACCGGCTGGCTGTCAGGACTCTGACAGTCACCGTCAGAGGCTGACACAGTAAAGGTGTACTCCTTTCCACATTGCAGACCATTCAGTTGGCAGCCAAGGTTCATTCCTGCGTCACAGGTCAACGTGTGTCCGTCTGTGCTTACTGCCTTGCCAGTGTAGGACACTGCATTGGGGCTGCTGTTCCAGGTTAACATGGCAGAGTTGTTGGCACAGTTGACTGAGGCATTCAGCTGAGAGGGAGCACAGGGTGCTGCAGAAGGAGGAGAAATAACAGATGGATGGTATGTTTTGGGGATTTACTCAGAGAGAATTCAGCAGCCATGGATTCCTGCTAGTTTTTACCTGTCTGCAGCACCTCTGTAGCGCTCTCAATGCTGGTGCAATTGTTGTCCATGGCAGTTACGCTGACATTGTAAACCTGGCTGCACATTAGCCCCTCCAATCTGCACAACGTCCCGCTGGAAGAGCACAGCAAGCGCTGGCCATCTTTATTACACTTTGCAGTTACTTGGTACGATAGGGCGCCACGGCTTGATTGCCAGGTCACATGTGCAAAATTCTGGCTGCAGTTTTTCCTCACCACTACATTAGTGGGCACACATGGTACTGAGGGAGAGAAAACCTCACGTCAACTAAGTACATTTTAAGGAACTGCAAAGCACCATGACTGTCTGCACATGTGGGAAGAACAGTTTGTCATATTACTATAGCAGAGTATAAAAGTGTATAAATGCACATTTAAGTCATGCATCATGAATATACATTTTAGTAGAAATACATTCTCAACACGTCCCCAACAATTGTTTTTATCATTGATTTCATGCTTGACAGAAACCTGATGTATTTTGAGACTTAACTAAGCAAAAACATTTATCACTGTAATGTCTTACTTTGCCCGACAGGCAGCACTGAGGGTTGACTGACACAGGTGCCATTGAAGGACATCACTTTCAGTGTGTAGTCCAGTCCACATTCCAGTGTGTTGATCCTCAGCGTGGGCTCAGTGGTGTTGTAGGACATCTGCTGGTTGCTGTTGGAGATTACAGTTATGTAGCCGTCTGCGTTAGTCGTCGCGCTCCAGCCGAGGGTCAGTACCTGTGACTGGCAGTCTAAATGAGGAGTCACGCTGGGCCCACAAGGAACTAGGCAGAGAGAAGGGAGAAAGGTGGAGGATGGCATTGACAAGATGTGTTGAAAAACACTGACATGCATTTAACATCACTCTTAAACATTAAAAGCACATTTAAACATGATTGGAGGAATCAAATGTTTGGAGCTGTTCCTACCAGACTCCATATAGATGGGCTCAGAGGGCCTGCTGGGGCAAATGCCATCATGGTAACTAACAGTGACAGTGTAGTCTTGGCCACATTTCAGGTTGGATACCCTGCAGCTGGTTTTAGTGGAGCTGCAGCTGAGAAGTCCTTGTTCTTCGTCTATGATGGTGGCGGTGTAGGAGTTCATTTCAGGCGGGCCATGCCACGAAATCAGAGCCTCGTTGGCTGCACAGTCCAGGGAGGCAACAACTTCATCCGGTGGACAAGCAGCTGGAATGATGCAAATTATTTAGACTTTGGACATTTGGAAATGAAACAATATTACAGACTTAAAACAAGAAATTCAGCAGCATTCAAATTTTTCCAAGCAGAAAATAGCTGTGTTCTCTTCGTGTTCAGTTTGTGTTAATTGGAAAATAACTTGAGATGCATGTAAATAACAGCAAAATATCCCGATGTGATTTGCAGATTTGATATTTGCTTTCAAGAAATGTGGTCAACAAAAGTTTGTTAAATCATCCCAGACAAAGTTATTGAGATTTTTAACTTTAAATACTGACACAAAGACTCCCTCAAGATGTAAGAGGTATTAATTTCACAGGCCACCAAAGCAGCTTTACAGTAAAATCACCCAGAAGAAGAGAAAAAGCCTCACAGTACCTGTCTCTATTGTAATCATCTCACTCTCAGAGCTGTTGCACATTAAGTTGGAGGCGATGACGTACGCTGTGTAGTTGGTACTGCACTTCAAGCCCTCAATCTTACAGCTCTTATCCATGGAGTTGCAGCTGTGAATGACTCCAGCACTGTCTTTGGCAATGGTGATATAGAAAAGTGCACTGCCCCTGTTGGTCCAGGTCAAGGTGATGGAGTCAGCTCCACATTCCTGCACTGCTGCTACGTCATAAGGAACGCATGGGACTAGAGAAGAGGGTACAAATTAGAATTAGAATAAGCTCCACCTTTAAACCATTTAAGAATTGCAGGTGATCAGAGTCGATGTTGCCAGTCCATCTCAAGGTCAACACAATCACTCACTCACAATCAGACCTGATTGAGTAATAAGTCTATGATTGCAACAAAAGTTATTTTCATTATCGATTTCTCTGCTGATTTGCTTCTCTATTATTGAATTACTGGTTTGGTCTATAAAATATTAATTGAAAAATTCCCATCAAAATTTTACAAAATCCATTTTCTTATCCAACTAAACATCCAAATCTCAAAGACATTTGATAGATCATCATATAAACGTGTGAAAATAAAGAAAACTTTGACATTTGAGAACCTAGAAACGGTTTGCTTAAAAAAAACAACCCACGAAGACAGTAATTAAATTGCCCAATTAGTTGTCAATAAATTAGTATATATTTTTTCAAAATCTTCAAAATTGTGGAAGATTTGTGGAAGGAATCTATGAAACCTCCTTCCTATTACTCAACTAACCTTGTGTAAACACATCTTATACTTGTAATGGATGATTATTTATGAAGTTAGTAAAGAATCTAAATTCTTAATTCACCATAGCTGATATTAAATAAACAGGCACAAACAGCTTTTCCTCACCTGTCTCAGCCACAGGCCCCAGTGTCCTGGGACTGGCACATTCACTGTCATAAGCTGTGATGTAAATGGTCAAGTGGTCTCCGCAATGGACGCCCTGCATAGCACAGCTGTTGGACATCGAGTTGCATGTGTAGTGGGTTTGCGTTCCCTTGTTGCCGAAGGCTTCCACGGTGTAGTTTAGGGCCCCCTCAGCGAGATCCCACTTGCTGAGCAGAACATCTGAGCCACAGTCAGCTGAGGTTTGCAGATTCTTGGGAATGCAGGGTGCTGGAGAGAGGAAAATATATCCAAGGATTAAGTTATTTTACTTAATTCTAAGATATTGTTTATTTACATTTTATAAAGGAGACTAACAGAAAAATCCTAAGATCTAAAATAATATTGGCATTGTAAATGGTGATATACTGTAAATCAGTTGGATCAGGTTTTAACTTTAGCCACCAGAGGGTGCTCATATTAGGATGGACAACTGTACCAGAGCTCACAATCCTCATAACTTAAAATTGTGATTTGTGTGTTTACTGCTCCAGAAACTATGTAGTCTTACCTGTGCGAATGTCAACAGTAGAGCTAATCTGACTTCTGCAGTGCCCTGTGATGGAGTAGACTGTGAAGTAATAGTGCCGTCCACATACTGTGTGTGTGAAATAACAGGAGTTGTCGTCAGTCAGACACTCCTGGATCATCCCCTGGGTACAGAAAATCACACAATATTTCATAAGTACACTAAATTACAAACTCTAGTCATTATGTTTTAAAACTATCGTGTAATATTTTGGAAAATATGTTTATTTGCCATCTTGTCAGCAAAGTCAGCATTCACTCAATTAAATCATATGGGGTGATGATTGGTTTGGGCAGGGTTAAAAAAAAAGAAAATGAGGGTAAGCCAATCAGAGATAGAGCAGGGAGGGTCGTGGCTTCACCATAGTAGGAATCATAAATTTGCAATCAACCCTACATACGCAATTTAGGCTTGCTAAGTCTTAATGCTAACCTAAGGTAACCCTTACAAAAAAATAAGTTTAACCATGTGCAGTAAACATTTTTTAGTCCAGAATACAGTACCTGAGAGTCCTCAGCCCTGGCTATGTAGTGGTCTGTATTGTTTGTGTGCTCCCAGGAAAAAACGATGACGTCACTGGAACACTCACGTAACAACTCCAGGTTGTTGGGAGGGCAGGGAACTGAAAATAGATAGATAGAGACAAAGAAGAGATGTAAAAAAATAAAAATAAATGAGATTAAATATCAACATCAAAGTTGAGCGTCTCAAATGCCCTTTCAAAGTAAAACGCCCTGATATTAAAGATTATGCACCAGTTTTGCTTTTCTCTACATGCGGTTTCAGGTTTAACACAAACACAGGATCATTCTTAGCAACCAGAACAAAACACAATACGATATAGACAGTAGAGCTCAATAGGAGACCCATTTTTCAAAGTTGTCACCACCAAACATGTGAATTTAGACAACAAACAAAACAAGGACGCAAATTGTCATAAACAGCTATTCCCAAATGGCTCCTGACTGATAAGACCTCAGAAATATATTAAAGTTGTAAAAGGTATTAAAACAAGAATTGAATCCCCAGAGTAATCTTACTCAGTTTGGTCTGACTTTAATGTCTGAATTTAAATGTGGCTCAATAATGAAAATAATATTAAGAAGAAGAAGACGAAGAAGTAGAACACTGTTTCCTTTTGCTTTTGGCTCAAGGGTTTTGCTAATAGGTTTTGTATCACCGGGTTTAATGTTTTCCTTCGAGGATTAAATGGCTATATTCCTGACATGTAACAATTACGTGTCATTAAATCATATTCAGCGTCTTCCAAGTCAGGAGAGATTAGTTGTGCACAATGTGGCTCCACGGGTGGGGCTGGAGAGAAAATCTGGACCATGCTCTTTAACAGAATAGAGTGATATGTGAGATGAAAGGATTAACTGCCTGCACTAAATAGATGGCAGGGTGGAGCGCTAAAAATGTTTATCAGCCAAACACAGACACAGAGTCATAAATCAGTTGATCGACGTAAATGGGTTAGTTAGACCTATTTTCTTCTTATCTTTTAACCTTGGTATAGTGACCCTCATAATATGACTCCTTGACCATAAAAACCTCCCCCGAAAATTTGAAATCACATTGGTAACTTTATCAATGTCATAGTAATTGAAGAAAAATTACTTTTCCTCAGGCTCTAGCTCAATAACTTTTGAAGATGTGTCAAATTTGACACCTCACTGAATCAGCACAGGTTCAGCTACAATTTGATCTTAATTGCATCTCTATAGCATTATTATTTCTTATGTCACAGTAGTGAATTCACCGTGGGCCCTATAAACTTAAATATTCTGGATCACCAGATTCAAAATATTACCTTGATCCATATCAGACTCTGACGTTTGGTAGATCTTATGGGCGTATCATCGTTTCATTTTTGTCCGAGCATTGTAGGCATTAGGGTCCTCTTAATGTGGGTGTAGAGGCTTCAAAATTATAACAGAAAGCCTCTGTTTCCGAGTAATTGGAAAGACCTGTGTATTCATTAGGCAGTGAGGGTTTAATGTAAATTGCCAATGAGTTGCATTGTGAAAAATATACGATCATTTTTAGAGCTATCAAGAGCCTTGATTTTACCATTTCTTTTTTTTTTAAGTTTCCCAACTTAGTGCAATACGAAATTGCTGAAGTGCCGGTTCCAGCTTTTTTAAACGTCTATTTTTTGACTAAATTAAAAAAAGAAAAGTGAGAGGAATCGACAGTTAACGGTAGTGATTTAGAAACACAGCTGCAGCATGCATTTCAGTTCTTTACCAGTGAAGAAAATCCAGCTCATGACATCATTTAGAATGATGCCTCTGTGATAGGCTACAGCACTTAACATGTATAATATCCAACATGATAACAGCTAAACAGATTCTGCTGAATCATGAAAGAAAAACTTTTTACTCCCATATGGAGAAAGGGTTCCAGCAATGGTTCAGCTGGGGGGGGGGGTCTCATTCATTCTACACCTGATCAAAATTGACTAAAAGATGCCTTGTATAGCTGTTTACGTTTGCTCATTTGCCTGGTAACTTAAATTCTTGTGTCTCACCAGTCTGAAAAGTAGCCGAGGTGGCGTTCAGCATGTGCGTGCAGCTGTCTGATATGGGCGTCACATGCACCATGTAGCTCTGGCCACAGCTCAGTCCGCTGATCTGACAGCCGGTGCCCTGGCTGGTGCATGCCAGCTCCGTGCCATTGTCGCCCTTCGCTGTGGCCTTGTAGGAGTCGGCGCCGAACACAGCTGTCCAGTACACCGTGGCAGAGTGAGTGGTGCAGGTGTAGTCCACAGAAACTGATGAAACTGGTTTCAGCTCTGCAAGTAACAGTACATTAGAGTATTACTTTTGTACATCTGAAAGTTCATGCTAAAGAATACTGTTACTTAAGCATTATACTCAGGTATTATAAGTTTCATGCAATATCTCTGATTGGTGCAACTTGTCAATATGCAGTTATAACTAAGCATCCCACATTAATAAATCTCTGTTTTTTCTTAGGTTTATGTTTGCGTGACAAACTCCACAACAACTAGGTTGTGAGGGCATCTGAATCGCTTTTCCCCTAAGGATCATATTCTGCATGTCTGAAAGGAATGCCTCAGAGAGAATAGCTGACCTAGATCCTAATCACCAAGTTACGGATATCGGTTTGGCCCAGCCGACTCACTGTTGGTGGTGTAGGTGTAGTGTGTGGGCTCGCTCGGCCACAGGAACACGTTGAATGAGGACAATGATATCAGATAGGTGGAACATGGGAGGATGCCATGTAAATCCAGCATAGTGTCTGAGACATTGTACACAGTCAGCGAGGTGGAGGGTTCATCACTATCCTGGATGGCAACTTGGTACAATATAACGTCCTCGACCGGCTGCCACATCACTCTCGCTGTACCCCTGCCAGTCTGTAGTACTGTGACGCCCACTGGAGGCTTCATTACTACAGCAGACATAAGAAGGACATCCATGTATGTGTTAGTGCATATAACTAAATTATCTTTATAAACAGGATCAAATAGGTTGCTGTTACCATTCAGTTTATGAATTCATACTCTGTATATTCATACTTCATATTCATACTCTTACTTGTATATTTATTGAATGTATCTTGTCGTCTGTTTTAACTTTTGTCTGTTCAACATATCCGTCGTTTTAACCTGTTTTATAATTTGCACTGAATCAGACATAGCACTCCCAGTTTTGTTGTACGTCTTCGTACAATGACATTAAAGGCTTTCTTCTACTTATGTGACAAAATTCTAAAATATCAAATACACTGCCCTTACAAAAAGAGGTATACTTCAAGTTCATTTTTTAAGTATGCTTGAATAAAGTTCAAGTATATTTTCCAGGTATGCTTTATGTTGTAAGTACACTAATATCAGCATACTTGCAAATGTACCATATTAATAATTCTTGGGACTAAATTGGTCCAATTGTGGATTTATAAAAGTTTACTTTTAAGTATACTTTAAGAGTAAGATTAGTAAACCTTTAGTACATAACTAGTTTACATCCAAGTTTTAGTTTGTACTGCAACTATACTGTGTACTTATAAGTACTAGTTATTATACTTCTAGTCTACTTTTTAGTTTATTTTAAGTATAAGGTAATAATATTATACTTTAAGTATATCTCAGTCAAAAGAGTAAGTACAAGTATAGTTCAAATATACTTAGACTTTTCAGTGTACTTGTCAGTATAAGCCAAGTATATGTAAGTATATTTCTATTAAGTATATCTCTGGTAAGTACATATATAGTAGACTGAAAGTATGCTCTCTTATTTTTAGTTTAAAAGAAGTATACTAATAGCACACTTGAATAAGCTTCTTTTTTTAAGGGTGAACATGAATGAAATTACTGTATTGTGTATGCAGCTCAAGGAGGTACAAAATTAGCCTGCAACAGCAGCAAAGACATTATATGTGTTACTGATAATGCACACATCTTACTGTTTTTGAAAAGAGTATTTGTAGAAAATAGTTCCAATGAAAACTGTCATCACTGCAATTTGGATTATTCAGAGTGACCGGAAAATTGTTTTAAAATGTTGGGTGCGTTGGACATGTTATTAACATAATTTTTCAGAACTTAACTGTATTGAGGTGAAGGCAAAAATCTCAGACATCTTTCTGTGTGGCAATTGTACAACTCAAGGTAAGAGAAAAAACATGTTATTTTAGTGAAATTGCCCTTTAAGGCTATGCAACTATTTGTGGAATAAGAAACAGACCCTCAAAACAGTTTGGGGTTTGTGCTGGAAGCACAGCGACGGATAGAGGTTGTTCTTTGTTGTACACTAAAAACACTTTGAGGCAATTTTGTGATTTTAGGGCTAATGAATAAAACTGACTTGACCCCATATTTAGGCTGACCTTGAAGATCAAGACCCACATTTTATAGCAGTAATAACTAAAATCATTAACACTAAATGGAGAGTTTGGTTACTTTTAGCACTTTTACTTATTGTGCTGGAGTAATACTTCAATTGATATAAACACTGCATCTATACATTTACCCTAGTTGCCTCTCCTTGATCTACACTTACGTGACTGCCTGTAGCCTTCCCAGCCATAGAGTTTGATTGATAAATAGTATAGTAATGATAAATAAAGTCATCTCAACAATATGTAAAAACTTGACTTTGTATATTCTCTGTTTGCATTCATTGAGTAAACATAAGCAAGGTTTTAAGATGTCAACATGCAGAGGCACACTGTTTAGATTCCGCTCTTCCTCACAAAAAATCTGATCTGAAACTGATCACTCACAGGTCGTGATTGTCCTCACTTTGCTTCCTCTCCCCTGTCCGCCCTCGTTAGCTGTGTAGACGTAGCAGTCGTAGTTGGTGAAGGGTTGCAGGTTTTCCACCACTGCGCTGACTCCGGTGTAGTTGAAGTTGAGCGTCTCTCCGGTGTCCTGAGAGCGCACCACCAGGTTGTAGGAATTCGCCGAGGGTACTTCAATCCATTGGACCATAATTGAAGTACTCGTTAATGCCTTTCCAGCTACAATCTGCGATTTGTCGGGTACTGAAACAGCAGAGGAGAAAGAACGCATCGTTTATGCTACAAGGCTGCGTTGTTGTGCGTAATGTTGCGCTTTTGCGCATAAAGAAACATTCTGAATAGATTATAATTTGATACAGCCCATATAATGAGTACTTTTCTTTTTAAATAAGTCTGTTGCGAGTTAAGTATTATTTTAAATATGTCTACTTAACTTAATATAAATTTGTTGTCTAAATTCTTAGAATTATAGCTCACCCCTGAGGGCAAATGTCATGGTGATGCTGCCCAAAAATAAACCAACAAACAAATTAGTAAATAATTATTTATTCCAATCACTGCCACATTTTAAGAGGTGTTATTATTACTACTATTCTATCTAAATGTATTAACTTCCTTACCTGTGGTTGCCACATCTATATCCGTACACACCACAAAGTAGAAGTGAAAGACTTTAAGAGTCACACTATACTCAGTTCCTGGCCTCAAACCATTGACAACCGTCTGTGACTGGCTCGC
Source organism: Chaunax sp. Z400 (assembly GCA_037577475.1). NCBI lineage: Eukaryota > Metazoa > Chordata > Actinopteri > Lophiiformes > Chaunacidae > Chaunax > Chaunax sp. Z400. The sequence goes on from CM075188.1 coordinate 25,384,956, forward strand.
TTTCAGTGTCACCACAACCGGTGCAATATTTGTATTGTTCTTCACCCGAAGGTCCAAAAAATAGTTTGTTGCCCCAGGATATTCTTCCCATTTTACCAGAATGGATGACGGGCCTGAGGGCCTCGCTGACAAGATTTTGCAACCTGTAAGAGATGGAAATACATAAGAACATAATAAATGTTGGATATTTGCCATTATTTCTTTTTATCTGAACTATACACAGTGACTTCCATTTAGTGTGACATCATTAGCTTCAGTGATACATTGTGTGTTATAAATATTGCGACTAATAATAATGCAATATCTATTTCTTAAAGAAACTATGTTATGACTACAGACAAGTGGGGTCTAAAAGATTATTTACACTGAATTTATTCATCTACTTACCTTCTGCACTATAAGGTATCTGTAAATGACAAAATATTTAAATCAATAACATGCTGTAAATATGTTAATACTAAATTATTCCCATAGAGTTTTAAACATTTTAAGATAACTTATGATATTTACCTGAGTTAGAGATACCAAAGCTAAAGAAAAGCCTATGGCTCCCAACAATCCCATCTTTGACTTTGACTGCAGGACAACAATTAGTTTAGTATACAAGGGAGCCAAACACAAAAGGTGTTCTGGATTCTTTTGAGCTTTAGACCAGCGTGCATGGGAACCAATCAGAATTCCCCAAATGGGGCCAGGCTGTCCCACCAACAGCCCCAGGCAGTCATGAGGGAGGGATGGAGGGCGGGATGGAGGACGGATGAGAGTTTGGTGAATTTACCTGAATTCAGAGATGAAAAGGAGGTCCAGCTATCTGCCCTTCTCTCTATCACACAGGCTCTCACACATATACTGTATGAGCTTGGTAAAACTCCTTTACCCTAATGTTGTAAAACACCAGAGCTAAAAGACATCTTTAGCATTGTTTTATCAGCTTGATACTTAATGACAGTGCTGGGGACAAATTTCAGAAGTTGGACGTGTATTTGGTTGTAGAAAATGAAACATGGATAAATTCAACGGATTTTCATGTGCTCTAGATAGATGATTGGTGTTTAGAGTATCTTTGATTGAGCCTTACCAGTCCCACGTCCAAAGAACACCCACCCACCTCTGTAAATATGCGTGCCAAGCGTGTTCATAAGAGCTCTAACTTCATGCTGGGCTCCAAACAGATGTGACTTATTTCTATTTCTTATATATTTCACTGACTGTAAAATCCTTTTGAGTTTTTGGGATACTTTATTCATCACACGGAGGCAAATTCTTTCTCTGCATATGACCCATCCCTGAGGAGCCCTGGGCAGCCATGACAGCACCTACAGAGTAAATTGGGGTTCAGTATTTTGCTCAAGGCTCAAGGATACCTCAACATGTAGGGCTGGGGATCAAACCACCCACCTTCCGTCCCACGTTCCGTTCTATTCCTACCCTCCTAATAACAAAGAAAATATTAATTCTTCACTTATTTGGTTTAGTAACAACGCTGTATGGACATTTATGTGTTTTGTTACCGATGTCAAATGTTGTAATTAGGTTAATATTGCAATTATTCTTATTACTTTTGTCTTAAAACATACAGCTGTGGGTTCTTTTGGACCTAAAATGATGAATAAAGCTCATGTCAGTAAATCAAGAGGTTTAAAGGGTTCTTCCAAAAAAAAAAAAAAAAATCTTAACTCATGGTCCACTTACTAGCTTTTTCCTGAGCTTTCAACTTTTACCAGCTGGTGGTGTGTGCTTAACCATTATGTACATTGAATTAGTTTTGCTCAAACTTCTATTTCAAAATTCAAACAATAAATAGTGCTCAGAAAACAACAACTCTGGAAATATTTTATATTTCTAATGAGCACAACATCATGTGCAAAAAATGAAGAAGTGCCGAAGTTGGGGTCCATAAAGGGCAGTAAATATAATTTTCAGGTTTCCAGAAAATGTCTGCTAATAAAAATTAGATTTAAATCTAAAGTTATATCTGTAACTGTGATATTTTGCTTCAGAATTCAATGATAAGGTAGTGTTCATGTTAACACTGTGGAGAAATGCTCACAGGAAACTGTGACCTTCACTTTGATGAGCTGTCGATAATGGTGATAACAAGGGAGGACTCAAGGGAACAAATATGAACCGATCCAATTTAACCCTCAGATATTCAAACCGATCAAAGGTGCCTGACCAACATTGATCTTATCACAGCAATGTCATAACATCTGTATTCAGAGGTCACAGTTTACATGCAGTTTCAACTACAACCCTGACCTACAAACACATCCTGTCTCCCTTAAATAGAAGCAAATGATCGCCTATGGAATGAAATCGGTCCAAACATTATATATGTGACCCTTTTATTTCCTCTTTGTCTATGTTATTGTTCATTTCTCTCTTTCTACTCAGAAGTTCTTGTTTTGTTTCTGTCTCTTTCTAGCCTTCTTGCACCTTCAAGTTACAGTAAGCATCAAAAATATGAGGTACTGTATGCTGCAGCTTCACAGCTTCATGGCCATGTTTGTGTGTTTCTACGTGTTCTGATTTTTTCATCCCTGTAACAATACATGAGAACATGTACAATGACCTGAACTAAAGAGATAAAGGCTTGGGAGGGACCGCTTGAGCAAAGGAGACAAGTGCCACTGAAACCAAAGTCAAGAATGCAGACTTGGGAATTAGGACTCCATCTAAAAGACGACACAAAACACAATAATTAGAATGGGGACAAACTGTTTGTGAGGTTTTGGTAATGGATGTCAATGAAATATTAAGTTCATTACCTCCTAGATGGATAAATACCCAAGATGTAGGCTAAATGCTGGGCTGATATGGATCTTTTATCACAGTACAAAAAGAGCTATCACCTCGTTGTTCCTCATTGTGTATCAGAAAAAAAGGAAGTCAACATGAAAGTGGATATATGCCATAAACCTGCCAGGAAACTCAAGCTGCCCTGCTTAAATAATGGAGCAATTTTGAAGTGTAACGAATAAGGACAAGTGATGTGAATACCTTGATATTTCATTGTATTTTTATGTGGCTGTGATATTGTGCTGAAGGAGACTGTTGGAGGTCGTTAGGTATTTAGTATCCCCTGACGCAACTTCTCTCAAGTGTCTCACATCATAAAAATTATGAGACAACAAGGTCTTTCTTGTTGGTGACTCGGCAAAAGTCAGTCAACAAATTCAGAGAACCTCAGAGTTCTCTGGAGGATAAAGACGATGAACAGTTTCTGACTGTAGACTCAAACCACATATTGAAGTATTGCAACTGTTGCTGTTATGTGTTACCTAAAGGAATGACTAAATTCTTCAACAGTCAGATTTGAAAGTAGGTGTCTAAAATTAATCTAACATGTAAATCACAATATATGATGTCATTTTATATCTATTTGCTAGCAATAATCAATTATTTTTGAGCATTTCTGGGCCTAAAGCCAAAACATCAGTCATCCTTTGAAAGTGTTATTACTGTGCTACATATATTGGCATGTTGTCTTTCATAGGTGGTGCATTTGTGACTGTCTACAGACTTTTCATAATTTACCTACATATTTTATGAGAAAATTATTTTCATGCGTAACTCTACATTGACCCCACAGATCAATTTCTTTGCTTATTCAACTATTGTTTGATTTATATATTCCTGTAATTGTACAATTTACCTCATCCCTTCTTTATTGATGCCTGCAATTAGTCCTTGTAGTGAAACCGTCTTGCTGCAATGAAACTGAACTGAGACAAGCTTTTTATTTTTTGCATTGTCAATAAATTTATATTTTGGTATAAATGCTGCTTTATTCCAAACAGTTTCATTGTGAACATGGACAGTGTGTGTGATGTTGAATTGTGTAGAAGAACACAGAACATCATTTAACATTACTTCCTGTCAGCATGTAGGGAGATTTAAATAATGAAGTTCAGCTGCTGTCCCTTTCACATAAATGGCACAGACAACAGATATGCACTCATCATTTCTGCCCCTGGGTCCAGGTAATGTGATTTATATTTTCCTCATAATATGTACTATTTTACCCACCTACATTCCATCCACTGTTATTAACAATGATCATTTATATGAACTGGCCGGTGCACCAGCAGACCACATGTCCCTCGAGAGTGGGGCTTCTTCAATATCAATGCACCAGGTTTGCCTGGCTTTTAAAGGAAATGGGAGATGACTCTAATTTGTTTAGTTCATGTTGCACCCAAAACACACCTATGAATATTTAAAGGACTAAATACAAAGCCTTTGCATCTTGTACCTCACTTTGTGGCCAGATTTGCTGGAAACAACCAATTTGGGTCATTGACTTTAGACCATGTGCTTTAGATGGTTTAAATAGGGCTCTATGTGTCTAAATTAAATAAATTAACTGGAATGGGAGGTGCCAGCTTACAACTCTATTATCATCCACCCCCTTTAACATCTAAGCTCAGCCTAAAACTATTTGGGTTATCACAATGAATACCTCAACCTTTACCACCACGTTGACAGAAATCTAGAATCATCTGATTGGATTACTCATTATTCACAGTTCACCAAGATGGGCTGAGATCAGATAAGATGCCTTCAGGAGATATGTATAAAGCAGTTTGTTGTCCAAAACCGTTTCCTATTATCACTTAAAATCTGTTTTTCAAAGAAGGCAGAGATTTCACATAAATGGTGAAAAGGAAAGGTATTCGTGTGTGTGTGTGTGTGTGTGTGTGTGTGTGTGTGTGTGTGTGTGTGTGTGTGTGTGTGTGTGTGTGTGTGTGTGTGTGTGTGTGTGTGTGTGTGTGTGTGTGTGTGTGTGTGTGTGTGTGTGTGTGTGAGAGTGTGTGTGTGTCTTCCAGTGTGGTGAGAAATAATTGCATGAAAAAGACACACAGATTTGGGTGGAGCGACTGGTGAGTCTAAAATGAAAGCTACCTCTGTGGCTGAGTTATGTTCCATGTTTTAGCTGTAAATGGCAACTAATCCCCACTGAGATTCCCCACAGTATCCCTGCTCATAATCTATATTGTCTACAGCGCATTGGGGATAACGCCAGAACTTTTCCTTTTGTGTTGCACGGGACTTAAGCCAACTGAAACTTGTTGTGAATGAAAGAGGGGCAGAGCTTCACATGTTCCTGGGATGGGTGCCTTGTGAATCTGGTGTCTGGGTGTGTTCTGAAGGAGAAATGCACAAAAACATTTAGACATATTTTCATCGTTAGTCAGAATTGTCTACACTGTTTCTCTCATCACTATAGGGAGGTGATTTAGGAGAAAGTTCAAAAGATCCATGTGTGGATGAAAATATTGTCAATCTTTGCAGCACAATTTGGCTCAAAGATATGGGGATACGCATCTAATATCCTGCATGGAAAAGGATAATCAAAGATGCTAAGGCTGTGTGCTCTTGCAATCCATCTAACTGACCCAAATGTCAACACTTTTCATAATAAGACAAAGGTGAGGCTGCCATTTTAAACATAAAATATTTCTCTGCTATGTACTGTAAGCACCCAACATTTGAGTTGTATTTCAAAAGGATTTAACATGATGAAATACAACTCTTAGTTATGTATACATTTTATCATGTATATTAACAGCGTAAGTGTAGCTCTACAGTCTGATAATTGAATTGTGTATGCTCACGATGGGCTGAACTCATCAGGAGACACAATGTTAAGTTCAATACGTGGCCTTTCTGAATGGGCCTGAAAAAAATAACACAAATAAATGTTGCTCAAGGGCTTGCGACAAGCAAACAGCATCAATATGACCACTGAAGACAAATTTGTCATGTCTGCCACATTCGAAATGCTGTTTTTTAAATCGTTTACAGGAACATTAATAAAAAGAACTTTGCATTTTTTATTTAGAGTCCTATTTGTTTATGACATAATGTTGATGATAGACATCAGTACATCTATCTACTGTATCCATTTCTTCAGGGATTATTTATATACAGATTTGTTAACATTGATCTTTGAGAGATTTCAGGTAGTTTATCCATTTTCACCGATGTGTCGAAGCATACAGTTAAGTATACAGAAACGCTGGAACACACAACCTGGACAAAAGAGGTCTCCCAGCCAGGTCTCTATCTTTGAAACAGGAGAAAATTATCAATTAATTATCATTATCTTAACTATCAATCAATAATTCACTTATCTACAAATAAAATCTTATCATGGCATAAATATTTATTTTATAATTGCTGTGTATATTTCATGGCAAAAATTACATGGGCAAAAAACAAGACAACAGGCAACATTTAGATGCTTTAGCATACTGAATTATGACGTCATTCAGCCCTGGGTTTCTCCTATGATTTCTGTCTATGTACAAAACAAACCACAGAACACAAAAGTTATGCTGGAAATTCTTTATTAACTGAACCATCATCATCAGGTTTACACAACCAAAGTGATGACAACAGTTAAATCCATCCTGAGAACAAGCAGCAGCACACTTAGACACTGCACGTTACAGGGTGACACAGAATGAGACGCACAGATCAGTGTCTGTCACTTATCATCAGGAGGCTTCCTACTTGGGGCCGAAGCTACAAAAATGGTTTTTGGTAAATTCTTCTAACGCTCCAATTAACAAAAATGCTTCCTTAATTGTTTAAAAATGTCTGTTTTGGACTTTTGCTTATTGATTATTTTGTCATGTGTTTGGACAAAATAAAAGATATTGTTACTTGTATTTGGAGATTTTAACTTGATAAGGCTACTTTCAATTAATTAGACTGCCACAACTAAATCATATAGACTTATTTCTGGTTCTTTGTTTATCAAATCCATTCTGTGATTTTTGTCTCATGACACATTTACACTACTGAAAAATGTGGAATCACCCATCACAAAAGTTTAATTTGAGACAGTCAATGATTCTATAAAAGTAACGGTTTTTACTTTAACAACTAAATGGTGTACAATGGTTCTATAAGACTGACACCTGAAGGGCATAAAGAGACAAAAATACCTCTGAGTAACAGTTAAATGAAATATAATTACATTGGTAGAATAAACTTTTGATGCTAAGAACCTTAGCATCAAAATTTGTACATATTTTAATAGGAACAGGTTTCAGTTTTAGTGCCCAATAATGTCTATAATAAGATGGAATTAACAGGTGTGTTGATTTAGCAAAGCTTCGAAATTGAAGGCTAGTTTATCGTTAGCTAAACGGATTATTGTCTGTCTCAATTTAAACCTACTCAACCTAATCACTTAGTGGACTGCAGAGGGTACTAAGAATATCAGGTTCTCCAAAATAACTAATTCTGCTTTTATGGGTCATAACAGGTCTAGGGTCACTTTCATTACTCCGTCGTTCAACAGGGTGGGGACTAAATGGAAGTTTTAATAATTTAATTAATTGTCTTTTCTTCAAATGTACAGCACAGTACAGACTGTTACTGTAAATAATACAAATGGTGTCTGAATTAATCAGCTTCTATATATGTTAAAATAGCCTTTATTAAAGGGGGAAAAAAAGGTGATTCCAAACTTCTGAACAGTGTAATTCTTGTTGTTTGCTTGGCATTTTTGTCAAATTTAATGTTTGATCTTGATGATTGAGAACACAGTGATGGTTTTGCTTCCCCGTGCTACAAGAATATCTTTTGAAGACATGTTAAAACCTTTGACAACATCTTATTTTAATTTATTTACCATTAGCCATCATGCTATCATCTATGCATTATGGCTGACAGACATTATCTCGGGGTAACCGTTGTCCTTCTTTTTAGTTACGAGCAAGTCTTCATTCCACTAGGGTAGGGCTGATGCAGGAGGATGAGGAAGATGAAGAAGATTGGGTTGTTTGTTGTATCTGTGGAGCTGTGGAAGACAAAACATAAAATATTTTTCATATTTATTGTAGGTCTTTTACTAAAATTTATCTTCTTATAACCGCTAAGCCATGAACCAGTGATGGAATGCCACAATTATTTCAGTTTGTTTGTTTTTTCAAGATGACAAGAAAAAAGATTAAATTAAACATGAGGCAGGATGTTCTGTGTCACTGACATCATAGGCTTCAATTTCAGGTTAGAAGCTATACATTACTGTATAATTATTGTATATTTACATACCATATGCTAATCCACGCTTCTCTTTCCTCTGTAAATCACTGGAGGAAAAAAAGGTTGGTGTGAAATTTGAAAAATCAAACATTTAAAATGCTTTACTAACATTTTTACCATTAGGTTATGGAAATTATTGAGTGGCTTCAGTCATTTGAACTTCAAATAAATATTTACACAGAATAAAAGGCCAGAATGAAACATATGCTCACCTGTGCCGACGTTATTCCCTGAGCAAGTGACTAAAAAAGCAGAAAAAGGGAGAAAGACATATTAAGTGGAAATGCTATCATCCATATTCATAATAATTCATCTGGACTGCATTTTTTTATGTCCTAATTTGCCGCACTGCTGTTTTTGATTTGTTCTAATCCCAAATAAAGTTCATGAAATTCTTTTACAGAAGTATATAAAAAAAACTGCATTGCTAAATTCACTTCATACCTGAGTACAGTCTCTGGGGGCAAAACAGGACTTTGGTGCCCTCTGGTGTGAGTGGAGCCACCACTACATTATAGACATCCCCACACTGGACGTCCCCGACCTCGCAGCTGTTCTCCCCGGGAGACGCAGTGCAGGTGTAGTTGTTGCTGCTGGCCACCATCTCTGTGATGTAGCTGTGGTTGCCAGCATTGCGCCAGTACACCCGTAGAGAGTTACCAGCCATCCTGTAGATCCTGACCCCTGACGGACAACAGGCACCTTGGAGAGAGAGATTTCATGTGTGATACTTAACTAAAAAAAACTGATGATACATTTCAAAGAAAGATGGAAAAAAACAGGAATATATCTGTGTATTCTGCACCAGTGGTGGAATGTACTTTTACTCCTGTACGGTGCTTCGGTACATGTTTGAGGTACTACTTTTTATGTTACTTCTTACTTCTACTCCACTACAGATTGGAGGCAAATATACTCTTTATTCCAGTGCACATATTTGATAACCATAGTTAAATTGCAGAGTCAAATTATTTGCATAGAACATAAATCAATTACTAAATGATGATGCATTATTATAGATTAAGCAGCAGCTCCACCATTACCAGCTGAAATATTAAAGGGATTTCTGTGTCATGAACTAAAATAATAATATAATGATTATATATGATTAAGAAATAAGCCATTCTGCATAATGAGTATTTGTACTGATTGATTTTTTTTATAGAGTAGATTATTATAGATTTTATTTTATCCTAATATCTTTGTACTCTTACTCTTACTTAAGACAGATTAAGAATGCATGACTTTTACTTGCAACAGAGTATTTCTATACTTTAGTGGTATCCCTACTTTAAGTAATATATCTGAATACTTCTTCCACTAGAGTTCTAAATATGATAGCATTAATAGTTATTTGACTTCAAGTGATACCATGTATCCTTTCAAGAACAATTAAAATATTGTTCATCAAACCAGAAAAGGCCCCATTGCTCAGTTTATTACAGTCTTAGCTAATTTAAGCTAACACAAGTTGTAGGCTATAAGCAAACTTTGGGTGGACATTGTCTCTAGCGGACAAATGCAATGGAGACACTGTTTTTGATGACAACTTTTTGATGTACCTTGATAAGATAGTAGTTTCAAGTTTTTATTCTTTAAGTGATGATGAGTAATAGGGATACTTTTTGATAAAGGTGAGGTGAGTACTTCCTTCTCATTGGTAGAAAACATCATCACTCACTGGACGAGAATCCCTGATAGGTGCAGTTGGACATTTGTCCGCTGTGGCTGTACGCCTCCATGGTGACGGTGTAGTTAGTCCCACAGGTGATACATCCCATGAGGCAGTGGGGGTCCTTGGTGTGGCAGCGGGCGTCACCACGCGATGATGTCAGAGAAGTAATGAATGAATGGGCGCCTTTTGCATGAGACCATGACACGTTGGTCATTGCCTGAGTCACCTGATCCACTGTTAGATCCACTGGGCAACAGGGCCCTGTAAAAGAGGATGAAATGGATGCTGGAGACTAAAAGAAACTTTCTGTGTTTAAGTCCCAAAATACCTGTATGTGTGAGTGTATTACAGTTATATGAATGAGGGCGTGGCTTATACTGGAAGTTATTAGCAACTCATGGAACCTTACTGGATGTCTGCAAGTCCTCAGCTTTCTGGATGTACAATACTAATTCATAATACATAGATAATAATATTCAGATAAGATGAGGACATCTTTTGGAGGAAAGCTTCAGTAAAGAGACAAAGACTACTAAAATCTATGTCAAGTGACACTGAAGCTTTTTTTGAAGTCCCCTGGTTGCCAAACATGTTTTTAAATTGTTTTTTCCTTTAACTTTCCATCCAGCTATACTTTTTAATTGAATGGATCGATCCAAACCTTCGACTACTCACCTGTTTCCAGAGAGACAGAGAAGCTGGGTAAACTCTGACCGGCAGCGCTGGTTGCCACAACGCTTACTTCATAGGTGGAGCCACAAGGAAGGTCAGCGATGTCACAGCCGCTTCCGCTGCTGGTGCAGGTGTGTACGCCATCATATCCCACAGCGCTCACAGTGTAATTAGCATCCCTGTTGTTTGCTGACCAGCTGACACCGATAGAGGAGACATTTTTCGGATTGAGTATCAGATTCGTTGGCATGCAGGGAGCTGATGGGAAGGAGGGAGAGAAGGAATTAGCTTTTAAAAGTTGATTTTATCATTTATGGTAATTTAAGGTGGCATAAATACTCATAGTCAGCATATGAGTATTTATTTACAATTTTTAAAAAAAAGTAGAATCATCCCCTTTCTGACAAAATAATTATTAGATTTGCTAAAGTATGATTTCATTGCAGGTCTGTTGTACTGGATTGCTTTAGAGTGTACAGGTATACCTAATAAAGTGGCCAGTGATTGAAGGTCTCTATATACAGATTTTCTTTTTACCTGTGTCTTTGGTGTGAGCTTTGCATGCATGGTTGCATCCACTAATTTCATTGCAGGGTGTCACCACCACACTGTAGACAGTGTCACAGGTGAGGTCAGAGAGGGCGCACACCGGTGCCGTGTCTTTACACTGGATTAACTGAATACAGGCTAACAAGTCCACAGCCTCAGTCTCGTAGACCACTGCCCCCCTAGAGGCCGTCCAAATGATCTCCAGAGTGTCAGTGCTCACCGCTAAGATGGATAAATCCTCTGGGCAGCAGGGCACTAAAACACACAGGTGATATTATATTAACATTATAATGATCATCAGTCTCATGCTGAATAAAAAATTAAAACGTGTCACCTCAGTTGCCACTTACGGGTGGTATAGTTTAGGACGTTTCCTTGAGGACTCCTGCCAGCCTGGTTAAATGCGAACACGGACATTAGATATGTGTAGCCACACTCGCAGTGGTAGGTGCAGTTGTTGCTTGTGGTGTTAAAGGTTTCCTCGCCGCCATCACCTCTCTTGATGAAGGCCTGGTAGCCGTCAGCGTGAGGCACCGTGTCCCACGTCAGCGTGCAGTTTCCTCCTGATGACTCCACGTGATCCAAAGACTCTGGTGGGCAGGGGTCTGACAGAACAGGAGAACAGGGAGTTAAGTTAAGAGCTGCTGTGTCGTTTTGGATCCCCAACTACCCTGACATGTCAGCATTGTGTGCTCATCCTGAGGCATTTCTCTCCAGTAAACGCAAACCAATGTCAAATACACACAAACATCATTGCATATGTAATTTTAAATCAAAATAGGAAAGAATAAATATATGGCAATTTATGGAGAAAATAACCAAATGAGACCATTCCTGACAAATCAATTGAATGAGATGCCTGACAAAAAGCAACAACAAAAAATTATCATATTGATTTAAAAATAAAGTAATTCCTCATTAAATTTAATAGTGTTTTAATAAAAAAAGAGGCCTGCTAAATGATCGCTGACTATATCCTAATACAATCAGATAGTTCCTTATTATAAGCAATATTCTCAGCAGCTACATGCAGGTTGACAAATTTTCATGATGTCTGTTGTCTCTATCATTTCTGAGCCAATTTGATCTCACTGATATCAGTCGAATATTAAAGTTGAAATCAGTATGAGAGGAAAAAAATAATCTCACAAACAATATTAGGTGATTTAATTGTGTGGATCTGATCAGAATCAAATCTCTACCACTTACAGGTGATGAACACCATCGGGAAGGAAGGGTAGCTGGGCCCGGCTTCATTTGATGCGGTGACTTGGATGGTGTGTGTCTCCCCGCAGCCTATTCCCGGCAGGACGCAGGAGTTGGACGTGGAGTTACACATGAGATTCTGGTCACTCATCACATGATACTGGACGGATCCGTAGACATCCGGATCGATTTCCCAGGACACAGAGAGCCCGTTCACAACACCGATCACCACAGAGACATTGATAGAAGATGGTGTAGGGGGTCCTGTTAAAACACAACAACAATTAGTCTCTTTCTGAGAAAGATACTGTGCTTTTAACTCAACTGTGTTTATTTATTGGATGGCTAGAAAGATAACCTTCATTAATCCCTGAAAAGGAATTCACTCATAACTTACTTTCTTAGACTAAGATATTATAGACAACAACTTCATAAAATATTATGAATTTCTAGACCCACTATGGCAGCAAGTAGGTAATGTTTATAGGTAAAACATCAATTACTTAAAAGTACTATGTGAAATAGTGCTATCAGTGGTCGTTAATTGTACTGCAGTCAGCATGAGCGAACATCATTTTGCGTGTCAGCCAAATGAGTGACCTCACATGCCAGACTAGACACTGAATGCTGGAAAATGAATTACAGCAATTAGAATAATGCTACTATGTGAAATGCTCTTATATTTTATTTGGATCACTGGTTTTATCATACTAAGCAGCTTGCAAATTATTTTATCAGCTAACATTATGCAGCAAATAATGGCAGACTTGAGAGTTGGCTGCCCATGCCTTGCATTGCTCTTGGCAACTAAAGATCAGATAATATGTAGTATAAACACATACAGAGAAATGGTCCAGTTTTTTCTTACGTGTTGTCTGATTGATGTACAAACTCCTTTCTCCCTCTCGACCCTCGATGTCCCAGGCGAAGCCCTCGATCATGTAGAGTGAGCCGGCATCCAGACCGGAGACGGTCAAACTGGTGTCAGAGGTATTGTACTTCAGACTGGTGCTTGAACCCAACTTGTATATGGACAAGCTGTACTCCACAGCTTGAGCAATAAGGGCCCAGGACACAGTGATGCTGTCATTGCTGGGAGACGAGGTGTTGGAAAACTGGAGAGGAGGCAAAACTGTGGAGAAATTTTTAAGTTACAGATGTATGACATGTTTTGAGGGGTGGAGACTGTATGAGAACATTATCTATCTATCTATCTATCTATCTATCTATCTATCTATCTATTTATCTATCTATCTATCTCTCTCTCTCTCTCTATTTGGTTATTGTTTATATGTTAATGCAAGCTTGTTTGTCTGTCTGTCTGTTTGTTTGTTTGTTCCCTCAAACCTTGAACCTTCAATGATCAATATGAAGGTCCAGCTCCAATCAGGACTCAAAAGTATTTAAATCATAATCTGATGACAGCTATTTGTTTGGTCACCAAAAATAAAACTTCACAGATCTACATTACACAGTCCCAGTGAAACTGATTAGTTTTTGACTGTTAATACTTAAAATAATAATAACTTAAAAATATTTTATATTCTATTAAAGACAAACACCTAAGATTTAAAGCCATGCTTTCAGGGGCATTAAGTCTTTAGTGAATAATGTTTCAGGAAACTTAAAGGTAACTTAAAGTCCAAGTCAAGTCTTTTTCATGTTTTTTTTTTGTTTCCAACATAAACCAAGAGGCATGCTTTTATGTTTTGAAGATTTTAGGTTATATGAATAAATTAATGTCATATCATAATTCATCTGAACCTAACATAAAGTAGCCTACTTTTCATACATAAAAAAGAAATCAGTGGTGAATAATGGCAAATGGTAAACAAAAAAATGGTGACACTGCTTGATGTATTTTTTTGTTGTTGTTGTTGTTCAGGCAGATCAGATTTTTACCTCCCAGGGTGGTGAAGGTGAGAGATGACAGCTATACTCTCATGACGAGGTCAACTCATTGTGTTTGACATAGGATTGTCAGGTACAGTTACCACCATACAGGAGGTGGCCTGAAGGGTCCTGGTGCATTTATTGGGTAAGACAAACCTGGATTTAAACACTGAAATTGGAGTTGACTGAAGATGATGTGTATACATGCACTCACAGTATTGTATATAGTGTCTCTATGAGACAATGAGGCAGATCAAGTGGCTTCTGCAGGGCATGAGGAATAATGAGAAGAGTATTCAGTGTTTGTCAGGGAATATGTGACTCTTTTTTACATAAAAAGCCCTCAAGTGTTGTTTTTTCTATTGAATTGACAAACAACAGTCACCTACCTGTCTTTGCAGTCACAGAAAGAGACGGTTGGCTGCGGCCTCCACTGTTCACAGCCATGACGCTGAGCGTGTATTCAGTGTATGGTGTGAGGGAATTGATCTCTGCAGGGGACGAGTACACAGTGTCCTCTCTGTAGAAGCCATTAGCATTCTGGACTCGGATGATGTAATGAGTCGCCCCGGTTTTCAAGTTGAACTCCACTATCAAGGTCCTGCTATCCTTCGGCTTCACTGTGTGGATGGGATCCATCACCTCAGGGGCTAAGGCAGGCACAGTGAGATCAGATCAGAGATGAAATTCAAGAAAAGGACACATATTGAATATAGGAAATAGGAATATTTTGATAGTGAGATGCAAAAGATGGCCTCCACCTTCTCAGCAGTAGCTGGCTGTGGAAGCCACCTTTGGCCTTCAATTGTCAGGGATTAGGTAAAAGGGAACAATATTTTATTTTGTCTCCATCAATTTTCCTGGTTAAATTAGAAAAAAAAAGAAAGAAAATGTAAATGAATGTAATATTTTCCTCTTCATATATTTTCATCACAGCTAAAGCTAAAGACATTAACTCATCTGTGGTGCACTGCTTATTGTACCCTGGCTAATAACAATTAGATGTCTTAGATGTCTAAATTTACATCATAATATTAGTTATAGTGTTGGAGTTGTTTTTTTACCTTTTTCTAATTTGATAGTACAGTTAAGTATTTTCAGACACATGTGACTTCAGAATATACTGTAAAGCACAGGTTGTTTAAGAAATCAGAGGTTAAATTACAATAAATCACTAAATAGGAGGATATTGTGTCATTAAGTGCTTAAACCACACATGTATGGAGTGAAGTGTTTCTCACCTGTGGACGACTGCAAATCAGCAGAGTTCAGCAGTGTTCCTTGGGAATCCAGAGCTTCAAGTGTGAAGAGATACCCGACATTCGGGGACAGAGAGTTAACAGAGCCCATCACTGTGTTTGGACCAAACGTAGCAAAAGCAATGGGGTTGCCTGGTGAGTTTATGGGAGCGACTTTGATCCTGTATGAGCTGGCTCCGGGGACCCTGGTCCATTTGAGAATCATAGTCTTGGATGTTGCTGTAAATACGGACACTTGGATAGCTGATAAGAAAAATGAAAGAAGTAGAGACCATTATCACACTCTCAGACATAGATGCTTTTACACATAGATGTATTATATAATGAAGATTCTTACACATGACATTGATATGAAAATATAAAGTGAATTTATGGTAAAAGAGGACATACAGTACCTGCTTGGGTTGCAACCTGTAAATTTAGATGAGACAACATTATTACCAAGAGTTTTATGTCATCATATAAACCCAAGATACTACTAACTAGTATATATACATGTAGAATTGTATCACTGTACCTGTGAGCATATGCCCAACAAGACAATAAATCCCAGCCACTTCATAACACCCATTCTTCACTTCTGTCTCTTAAAACACTTCTCTAAAACTCTGCAGCTTGTATCAGATACTTTTTTTAAAATCCTTCACTCTTAACTTTTCATAAGGATAGCTAGTGTTTGTGCTTGTTGAAATACCTGTATGTGGCCCCTCCCACTGGAGGCAAGCATCCAATCACAGTGGAGCAGAGAGATGCACCTAAGGACAGGTGTAGGTTGTGTAGCACAAGATGGAAATACTTTCATAGCTACAGGCATGACCTGTTCTCAATGATGTAGTCAAAGTACCATAAAGGAAGGAAGGAATTGGATTTCCCCACCCATAAGCCTTTACTTAGAGGTGTCAAAGATACAGTATGAATACATGTACATGAGGCCTATTCTGCCAGGAGAGGAAAAACTCAATACATATTTATGAATAATGACATACAGTAGCAAGTTAAAATAGTAAGCCAAAAACTTTGACTTTGCTTTCTAAACAAGTAAGATGAGTAAGTCAAACTTAGTTTTAGTTATTTCATGTTTGACTTCACATCTCAATATTAGGACTACAGTAAGTCAACTCATGATTTTGATTCAAGTCTAAATCTTGATTTACTGTTCCATACCTTTTATTACTATGACATAATATCCAATAAATACTAGCGTAATTAAAATTTGATAGTTGTGACTAGTGTCTCATGAATATGACTTATCTCATTTTGATTTAAGGAATGAAAAGCTTTCATAGTGTATCTCACAATTGTGACTTATGAGTTTTCTCTTTCACTGGGGACATCAATTTTTCTCAGGTTTCCATCTAAAATATGAAACAGAAAAAAAATCTATTAGATGAGTAGGCTAAAATAATGGTTTTCAAACTGTGAACCAACAGTGGACCTTACTTGGGTTGTACAGCAAAAACAAAAATGTCTCTTATATCTCCTTTTTTGGAAACTGGAACAACAGGGAAAGACATAGTGTTGGTCATTTTAAATGATTGTCATTTATAAAGATTCTCGTTTGATCATTGTTTGACCAGGAGGATTTTTTGAAACTTTAAATGTACATTTACAAAAAAAACCCAGAGGGCATTTCTTAAGACTAAATCATTCAAATTTTGGGTCCTTTGGTCTAATCTATATCAATAGCGGAAAATGTAGGAAACCCTAACGTTATGGTTTTACTGCATGCATAAAAACTACAGTGGCGCTCTGTCGCACACTTGTTGATGTAGATGACGTCAGAGTACGTGGGCACGGGACAGGAAGAGGCAGAGGAAAAAAAGATGGCCACGGGCTCAGATCACGGACTTAAAAGAATAGTTTGGAAAAGTAAGTTAGCTTAAATTGTAGAGTGCTTGTGGTGCATGTAAAGTAGTGTGACCATTTAATATCTTATTGAAAAGTTAAATGGCTCTTAACTACGTGCTACTGCTTTTTTTTTTAAAACCTTTGTGACTCTGGGAATGATAGTGAACGTCATTCTGCTATTAAATGCAGCGGAAGTTTACAAACTTGACAGCATTTGTCGTTAATAACAGCAGACTAACTTTACATTTGGGTTACACTTGACGCCATCATTAATCATAGTTTTACTGTCACATAGACATAGTCGGAGTTTGTTACTTTCTGTTGCTTGCAGCCCCACCTTATATATGCTGGCTAACTTTAGCATAACACAGATCAAATTAGAAATACGTTAAGCCAAGAAGCTAACGTTTACGGGCACACACCTTGCATTAACTTTGCAAACAAACATGTCCTGTGTCGAAGTCTCCTTCCGACCAGTGTTTCCTGTTGTTCTGCCCTCCTTGGTCGGGGTTAGATTATGGTTAAAATGCCGTAGACTTAATTGACGGCTAGCTAACTAAGGTTAGTAATGTTCACTATAATAGATGCACTCAAATACAGTGGTTCCAGGGTTCCCAGCAAAGCACTTAGAAATAATTAATTTTCACTGTAACTGCATCTATGAGTAAAACAATGACAGAATGCATGACTATTTTTGTCATGGGTTTCATACATTTTCTATAATGAAACATTCAAATGCAAAATTCACATCATATGTGGGGGACATCACATGAAATGTGTGCCTGTGGTCTAATCTGCACATCAGGATAACTATAAAACTAATGGACCATTGATGTCAAAATCACTTGTCCAACATAAATGTTTAAACTCTAGAATCAAGATTGAGCTCAAATTCTGTAGTCAAGAGCAGTAACTTTGTTTACTTGTTTCAGTCAGTGATGCTTTTCTCAAGCCATGTTCTATGTCTCTCACAGAAATAAAAGACACAATTATTGCAGACTGCAGAAAATCTGAAGTATGGAAGGTAGGACAACCCTTCGTCTACTCAGTAATGAGTCCTCAGAGTATAATTCATGATTGGACATCCTCCACATAACTGATCAAACTTTTATGTGATTAATTCCATGGATGCACTGTTGCCTGAAATAGAAATGGAAGTGCTGTTTCTTTTCCTGTGGAGCTAACCCTAACCACAACGATTGATCTTCACAGATATTGATTCTGGACCACTTCACCACCAAGCTCCTCTCATCATGCTGCAAAATGTCAGATCTGATGTCAGAGAAAATAACAAGTAGGCTATGTGTCCATAACAGTGAATCACATATTTTCACCCTTTATTGGTAATAGACTGAATTAATTATAGTGTGTATGTCAGTAGCCACTCTGTTATAATGAATATTTTGTTTCTTTAGTCGTGGAGGACCTGTACAAAAGCAGAGAGCCTGTTCCAGAAATGAAAGCCATCTACTTCATGTCACCAACCGCTAAGGTTTGTCGTCATAACCCCGCAGTTATCATTATCAAACTGCATTTGTAATCACATTTATGATTTACTTTAAGTTTCATTCCAAAGTTCTGCAAACTCAGTTGTGATATCATAAATATCATTTCACTTCATAGTGTGTGGATGCCTTTATTGCTGACTTCAGGCCCAAACCCAAATATAAAGGAGCGTATGTTTATTTCACTGACTGTAAGTATCGAATAAATCACTACTTTATTCCACTGCAATAGCAAAGTAAATGACTTTTTCCGCAACATGATTGAAATGTTGTGTTGATGTATTTTTGTCCTACAGACTGCCCTGACGACCTGTTCAACAACATGAAGCTGCACTGTGCAAAGTACATTCGAGTCTGTAAAGAAATAAACATATGTTTCATGCCACAAGAGGCACAAGTGAGTAGTTGACTTATGACTTCTTATGTTATGCTCTATTTCCTCGTTTCCAGCCAGACTGAAACTTTTTTACAGAGGCGAATTGGTTTTAGGTTATTCCATTGCTACTGGGAGTGAATCTTTCATGGGTGTTGGCTGTTTTAAGCTATGATGTAATGATTTTACAAACTTTGTATTATCTTAGAGGCTTGGGACCTGTAACTGCTCGTTCCTTGTATTTTGAAAAAAAACAACATATCTTAAGATTCTTGGTTGTTTTTTACAAAATAAATCAAGTCTAATTTCTTTTTGTTAGTATTTTGCATTTAGCTCTAGAGTCGGTAAAACCCTTAGAGACATAAAACGATCCACATGCTGCTCTGTCATATGATTAAATGCAAATTGTCCACTTACAGTATTTTATAAATTTTTTTACACTGGTGTGTTGGATATTTTTCAGGTGTTCACATGTGATAATCCGGGAGCTTTCCGAAGCATCTACAGTCCCAAGAGTCAGGACAAAAAGGAGACACTAGAGACACTCGCAGACCAGCTCGTCACACTTTGTGCCACGTTGGACGAGTATCCAGGAGTCAGATATAAGAAGTAAGTCAGAGCAGATATAGTTTCTCTGCTGACAACACACCACATTCCCCAAGCAGTGTGACACCTTTTATGAGAAAAGCTTGAACTCAGTCCATAGAATATGTTATCTAACCTTGGCAGAAAAAAAAGAAGTAGTGAAGTGCTTTTTTTATTACATAAAAACGGTTTTAGTTTTTACCGTAATATATAGACAGCATACAGTATTCATGTCTGCTAAAGCAACAGTCAGACCAAAAAAATTTTTTTTTTTAAATGCCAAGTTCTAAAAAATTGCTGGTTTTAGAACTTTTCTGTAACACATTTATTTATTTAAAGCCTTTTTCTAAAATGGCTTAACCAGTACATGTGTCATATTTATGTATATATACATATAACGTGACTGTGATTACTCAAGGAGAATAATTTATATCATAACTAGAGACAACAACATGGAGAACGCCAAGACCCTTGCAGAGTTGGTGGACAACAAGCTGTCCAGACACTATGAGCTGGATGACAGCGGCAAAAAAAAGGTGAGACACCTGCTAAGCAAAGGATGTTGACACAATAAACAACATCTCGGCCCTGGGAGTAAATAAGAACCTGAGAATACAGTATAATTTTTCACTGCCAGCTTAACACAAGGCATCATGTAAAAGACAAAAACAATTCTCTCCTTTGTCTTAAGCAGATTAAAATGCCCTTTATTAGAAACTTGAAGTTTACCGGTGTTTCTTGATAGAAGCTATACAGTATTACAGAAAGTGGAGAAAGATCACTGTACACAGTAACCACTCTTTGTACAAAAGATCAAGTGTTACATTAAATGTTTTACCTGTTGATTTCCCTCCTCTCACAAGGGAAAGACCCAGGCCCAGCTGCTGATAGTGGAGAGAGGTTTTGACCCTGTCAGCCCCATCCTGCATGAGCTGACCTACCAAGCCATGGTTTACGACCTCATTGATATCCAGAACGACACCTACAAGTAATACAAGTGTTTCCTTCTGTAAGGGTGTCCCCCAGAAAAAATTGTTTGGTTAGGCGGAAAGTATCTTATGACACTCCCGACCAACCTGCCATCCTGCGATACACCACCACCCGCACAACCTCCCCACTTTATGTAAACACTGTTGAACAATATAACCATGAGCTAAGTTGAAATAGATGCTAAATAGAAGAAGGGGAACGTGTTGCTGGCTAGATTGAACACATTGGGACAATAGCACTGGCATCCTCGTTCTAACTATCTTCATCTGTCCACTGGTGATGCACTATCCACAACCTGGAAGAGTAGCTAGTATAAATTAGTATAATATTAGTGTATAATGTCAATATACTATTAATATATTCATTATATAGTGTTAATACATTCATTACTTTTCCTATACAGCCTATTACAAGTATAATATTAATTCCTCTTGGACAGTAGTTTAAGAAATACACAACATTTCTACTTTTTGTAGGCTTTTGTCCTCATTAACCCCTTGTGCAAAAAAAAAAGGTGCATAATGGCAGTTGTTGTCTAATTTAACACTAGTACTATACTGTCAGTAATAAAAACTATTAAGACACAATGAGTTCAACATTACAGCAGCATGTAAACCTTTTTTTTTTAAATGTCCTGCGCTGTCCCGGCTGTGACAAAAAAAGTGCATCGACTTTATGAAAGGTTGAACATTTTCAACAAAGGCACCTAATAAATCTCAGCAGCCATCCAGCCAACCTCAAACCTCACTTATGTTTTCCTTATTGTCTTCTGTCTTAATGCTTTAGGGGCAAATCCAACAGTTAAACTGGTATTGCTGGCCTCAACAGGCTGCTCCCAACTATCCAGTCTCTTTTGCACCATCTATTCACACTCTGATGTTCTTGTTCAGACAGCTTCACAAAGGACGGAGCTAGACTTGGTCCTCCTTGACATTATCCTTAAATGTCACAAAGGAAGTGGGCTGTTTCGCTAGCTAGCCCCGGTTTCTAGGTAACGTCACTATGAATGTCACTATGAACAGTGAGTATATATTACACTGATCTCAGACCTGCTGTGTTCACATTTTTTGAACCAACAGATAATACTTGTGAGCTCTCCAGCTTATTATATCAATGTATCCGAATGAGCCCCACCACTTAATTTAGAAAAATCTTAAAAATAGGCCACATTCATGAAAAGTCACCAATGCTTACAGTACAAACTCAGTTTCTGTATCTCCCTGTATTCACTGCTACGCATAATAACACACTAACTGCACCTTATCGCCATGCTCAGCGAAAAACAATTATGTGTTTTTTGGGGGTTTTTTTCAGGTACAAGGCTAAAGATGGCTCAGAGAAGCAGGCGCTCCTGAATGAGGAGGACATGCTCTGGGTGAGGCTGAGGCACAAGCACATCGCTGAGGTCTCAGCGTAAGTTTTCAGTATCTGAAGAACGCAGGGCTCCCATTTCTGTTTTTGTCATCCCAACCTTAAGCCCATATTTATCTTACAACAGACAAATCCCTAAGATGGTTAAGGAAATATCTGCTAGCAAGAAGCAGCCAGATGGGAAGGTATGCTATGGTTTCTTTTTATGTGCCTCACTGATGAGGTGTGTATTGTATACTTAGAAAGCATATCTTGAACAAACGTTTCATTTATTTCTTTCCAGATTACAATCAGAAATTTGGCTCAAATGATGAAGAAGATGCCTGCATTCCGAAAACAGCTGACTGAGGTAGGATAAGGATCATTTCTTGGAGTTGTATCGCTGCCCAAAGGCTATCCATTCATCCTAAGGTTGAGATTTTAAGCAGAATTTCTTCCAGGTTCAAATGGGACTTCAACACTAATATTATTTACTCCCAACAATTACAGACCTAAGTGATCATTATGTTGTGGTTGGGTGTGTCGCCTTGAGGCATGTTGTCATGCAGGGTTGATTTCATCATGTTTTGAGCAGCAAAACCAAATGTGAAGCCATCATTTATGGCCTCTGACAAGTTTCTTTCCTCTCTGTCTGAATTCTAGAAAACTATTCATCTGCAGTTGGCTGAGGACTGCATGGAACAGTTCGCAAACAACGTGGAGAAACTCTGCAAAGCTGAACAGGTCTGTCTGTGCTCTGTCATCTGCTGTGGTGGGACAAATGCCAAACATTTTCAACCCCGCTTCAGAAAATCAGTGGGTTGGCAGTAGTTTAGTGGGGGGGAAAATATTGACCAGGTAGAAAGCCTCAATACTTTAAGCATCTGCCCTTGAATTCACTTGAGACACTGGCTTCCTATGAGGTCCAGATATCTGACCACCTCTTCAGGAGAAACTTGGTAGAAGTGTGTTAGTTGTATGGGTTTGCTTCCAAATGTGATAGATTTGGAGCTTTATTAATTTTATATTAGTGCAAGCATAAAAAAAAAAAATCCCCAGCCTAAAAGTAAGGTTCGGAAAATGATTTGTCTCTGTCAGGACCTTGCAGTGGGGTCAGACGTGGAAGGGATGAAGGTAAAGGATCCCATGAGGACCCTGCTGCCTGTGCTGCTCCATCCATACAGCACCCACGACAAGATCAGAGCTGTACTGCTCTACATTTTCAGCCTCAGCGGTACACCAATCTATCCTTTCACTGTCTGATCATTAGTGTTTTGTAAAGTAGTCGCTTTGTAGTCACATATATCCAGGGACCTTTCAGGATGCAGTCTATTAGAGTGACCACGAAACACTTAGAGAACAGCTTAAAGGAACAAGTATAAGTCAGCCAGGGTATAAACTGTTGGCCCGTCTTTCCTGAAGAAAACTCTTAGGTGATTACTATTCCCATAGTCACACAAATATACCACAGCATATTTGTGAATACTCTGGTGATGCCAGGGATATTCAGCCCTTATAAACTACCATCAGATTTTCACACGGGGTCATTTGTTTGCTGTATGTAAACAGGAACAACGGACGAGAACTTAAGCAAACTCATCCAGCATGTAAAGATCGAAGACGAACGAGAGTTTATCCTTAACTGGAAAGAACTCGGGGTCCCTATCATCACATCGGTATGTGGAGAAGTGGAAAAGATTCAGTTTAATTTGATTGTAGCAGTGAATTCATCTATGTCATCAAGTTCTCTTACTCAACTTCTCATTCCTGTCCATCAGTCTCTACTGAGTTCTGCTTACTGTTTCATGTACTCTCGCTTCTAGCCGAGTTTCTTCTCTCGCAAACCTACGAGACGGGATCGTTCCCCGGATGAGATGTACAATCTTTCCAGATGGACTCCTGTCATAAAAGATGTGATGGAGGTCAGTGAGAAGTGATTACCGTATTTTTTAATGTCTTCTATTAGCTGGTATCGTTTTGGCATTTATCGTTATCCTTTTGGCACTCCTTCCAGCTGGATTTGTATTTTTTGGAATGCTTAACAGAAAGTTCAGCGACTATGGGACCCATAGTGAATTGAGTGGAATAACTCCAGGGAATTTAAAGTGAGTGTAAATAGGATGTAGGACAGTAAGAGAAAAGAAAAGAGGCCCGGGCATTAGTGTAAGTTTTGCTTTTCAACTCTCAACATGTAGCTCAATCTAAGTCATTGTGCTACCGCAGTCCCTCTCTGAATGGCATTCGTGAAAAAAAATGTGAACAGAACTGTAAAAGCACCACAGAAGTAGGTTATCGGATTCAGGTCATCTGATAGGCAGTGTCACCTATACTGCATGTTTGTGTTGTTCCATGCTGCTTCGTCTTTTTGTAAAAGACATCATCTCAGCATCTGTAAGGTACAATAATGCACCAGTGTTTTGATCCCTGGGGAAGGTCCTTTTGTTTATGTGCTGATCCTCAGATGCTTTTTTTGTATGTTATATAAGTTAAATGGTTGTTGTGGTCAGAGGAGATGGTTTTGTGTTAAAACAGAGGTAGGATGTCACTGTCACATGCTGCATTGTTTAAGTTTATATGTTTCAAAAGGACATTTTGCGCACACAGTGCTTTAATCTACCTTTTGTTTTACTTTTGTTTTTGAGTCTGCTAAGCTGAGCTGTAAGCTATAAATCATGGAAGAAATAATACATCAGTGGTGATTCAGTTTCATTTAAAACACTGCTGTTGAGGCAACTTCTCAGAAACCGATGGGAACTAAGAGGCAGAGTTACTGCGATGCCCCTCAGTCATAAAATAAGGTTATTTCTCAAATATGATCCGATGACTGGATCTTAGTTCTGTAATTCCACATGTTGGTATCAAGTGATGCCTGCAAGAGGAAATTGTTGGCCAGAAAGAACATTTAGATTGTCTTTTCAGAGGAAATTTTGCAAACGAGATTAAATATAGATGTGACTAATCTGTAACATAATACGATCTTTTGTGTCTTCTCCTCATTTTCACCACCCTTTCCTGTTATTATCTGAAAAGACGTTTCTCGGCAGTCAACCTCCCAAGTACCTGGCTTCCTGTAACCACTCATGTTCATGAGTGGTTACAAAAATTGACAATCAGTTGTGTGCTTTCTCCAATTGGGTGTTTGCTTTTATTGTCACAGAGGAATCTTTCACTATATAAGGTTGTTTTACACACCCAAATGTTTTCATCCATTAAAAGGCATTATAGTGAGAAGTCCAAATTTAAAGTGTATAGCGCCACCACCTCAAACCCATGGTTGAAACCTGGTAAATATCAGTGTTAGCCCTCTCATGTAAACATTACTAAGGTGACCACTTAGCAGTCGAACTCCAAAACTGTATCTTCAGCCTTTTATAAATACCTAGATGTTGCTTAGAAGTTCTAGATTTATGTACATATGAATGTAAGTAGGATACCTCACATTACGTACAATCATGAGTCAGGACTCAGATCTTACCAAAGAGATTTGGTCTCAATAGGACTAAACTTCAACGAATGACATTTAAACTCAAAATGTGTTGCTTTCAGGATGCTGTGGAGAACAAACTAGACACCAAAGAATGGCCGCACCAGTCTGAGTGCCCTGCTGCCTGGAACGGCTCCGGGGCTGTCAGGTACAGTAGGGTCTTGTAATAACAACCCTAGAACTGGGTCAATAGTGTCTGAAAATAATTATAAATGCTGCTTGTGATGATCTGAGTTGTGTGAAAGCCAAAACGTTTCCCTTTTTTTCCCCCAAGTGGTTTGTGTGATGTTCATTAAGTTAGAACACTAGTTAAAAATATATTACTCAAAAGTGATTGCTCATATTTGCTTTAACAGAAAAATGACAGTAATAGTGTGATTAGTTAGCGCCCTCCAGTGATAATTTGTGCAATTACATTCTACCTCAGGTGTGTGGTGCGCTCTCTGGCAGCACTGTCACTTAGTTTACTATGAAGAATGATCTGGGTCTATTTTTTTTTAATCTAGTGTTAGTTCTGTCCCTCTCCCTGTTTTTCCTGCCAGGATGTTGATTTTTTTTTTCCACAAATAGAAATGCAGCTACCATTTTTTCTTAAAAATGTGTCTCCGTAAATTTCTGTCTGTCCTCCACAGTGCCCGACAGAAGCACAAAGGCAGTGCTATGGATGAACGCCGAACCGGCTCGCGCCTCATCATCTTTGTTCTTGGAGGAATCTGCCTTTCTGAGATGCGCTCTGCCTACGAGGTCACCCAGGCAGTAAAATCCTGTGAGGTCATCATAGGTGAGATTACACATAACAATGGATTCATTCACCTCTTTCTCTGGAAACTTTTTAGCTTGCATCTCACAGCACTTTGATTACACTTTAATTTTCCTGAGGAATTTGAACTCACTTACAGCGCTAGGAACATTTCTGTAGTTAGATTTGGGACCGTGTTGTAAACTTTAGTTGAATTGTTTGTTTGCCTGCTACTGCCTCTTTTTATTTCTAGCTGCTCCCCCTGCTGGAGCCCGTCAGAATTGTAAATGGTTTTGTGCTGTAATTTTGGAACTAATCATCCTTTTTAATTTGATTCCAGGGTCTTCTCACATTTTGACCCCA
Source organism: Chaunax sp. Z400 (assembly GCA_037577475.1). Lineage (NCBI taxonomy): Eukaryota > Metazoa > Chordata > Actinopteri > Lophiiformes > Chaunacidae > Chaunax > Chaunax sp. Z400. Next base: position 25,411,508 of record CM075188.1, read on the forward strand.
ACCGGTCTGCTGAATGACATCAAGGCTCTGAGCAAAGGCCCCGTGGAAACGTTCACAATAGAGGAAAGGAGCAATGCCTGAGAGGTCTGGCTCTTGAACTTACACCTCTGAAACTTCCCCTGCCTCTCTACAGTACATATCATGGCTCAGCAGAGTGCACTCAAGTTAACTTCCTGAATGGAAAACAGAAGGGAATTCAATTCTTTATGTTTTAATGCTCTCTTCAAACCTGATTCACATTTACAGTAAACATGAGGGCAAAATGTCTTTTAACTTTTCAGGAAATAGATTTATTTAGCTAACATCATGACCTGCTTAAACCATTTGTACTTTGTCATTTGATTTGATAGATCATTTTAATAGTGAATTGACCTCATCCTGCTACGAGCATTTCAAGCAAAAATGCCTAATATACCTTTCTGTATTAGCCTTTGTAAAAGAACATTGGTGATGTTACATGTGAGATCCCTGAGAAACTTTCAGTTATAGAATGGTTTTTGAAAAGACTGCAAAGCTAATGTATGTATATACTGTATGTAAGCACTGAGTCCCTGCTATGTCACTCTGACTTTTTTCACTATTTTTGAAGAGTGTTTTTAACAGAGTATCTACGATTTCCTTGAATTGAACAACTGACTAATAAATGGATGAAGTGGTTCAAATCATTTGCAGTGATTGTACTTTCTGTGATTGCTCATTATTGTGAAAATGCAGTAAACTAAATAATATAAAGAAATTACTTCAGGTCCTGAATGAGCATGGTGAACTTGAAATTAACCAAATTAAAACCTGATTCTTTACATCCAACTTCCATTGAGCTCAGTCAAATACACACATATAACATAGGCATGTTGTTGCATGATGTCTGCAGCGAGTACATGATTTGTTGAAACACTTGATGACCCTGCTCCATGAAAACATCTGCAGCTTAAAAATTCATAGGAAAAAAGCCGTTTAATAAACAGAAAAATACATGAATTCCACAGGAGCAGTCGTGTGTCCAGTGACTCCAACCTGCTGAACGGACGATACATTACGAAGCTTCTGTTACGTTAAAGATTGGATCTGCCCTACTTTTCCTACAGGCTTTATGCTTTAGTTACACATCATTAAGATTGTTAACGACATATTCAAGACTGGACAATGCAGGGAAGTGTACATACAGTATTTCAACATGGAAAAACAAAGGTGTTGAATCTTTTAAGTGCTGAGACTTTGTATGTAAGTTAATGGAACAAACCCTATACAGTGGATTGGATTAATAGAAGATGAATAGACATGTTTTAGTCCCATTTTGTGGTGTAACTGAATAACAATAAGAGAAAAGTGATGCTTTATTTGACTTCAAAAAGCAAAAGCTGGCTGGCCATATAAACTTCTATTCCACATGTTGGTATCGCATTATCTGAGGTAATACTTGGAGATAAATATACAATAGCATGCGTCCTTTACATTACTCATAATGCTGTATTTATAAATGTGATGTTAATGATGTCCCACAATATACTGTAGGTAGAAACCACCTTTTGCGGTGTCAGTTACAGGTAAGAGTGTCAGGTGACTGAACACATTCATACGCACACAAAGGGTGGCCCTGCTTCACTGACCCCATACAGAGGGACACTTACACTTAAGGATATCCCTGCTGTCTGAAAATGTCCTACTTTCATTTTATTTTCCCACTACTATTTGTATTTGGTTCAACAAATTTGGTTGTATTTATTGACACAAGGTTGTCTTCAGTTCAGAATGCTTGATTTCTAATTTAGAGTCAGCTAGTGTAGCTATAGCTAGCAGTTTGATTTTCATTCTCTGTTTTGAATAAGAAAACAAAACACCTGTCAAGTGGAGCAATAAAACTAGTGTTACCATGGATGTAAAGATGCAATACAGCATCACTGAACACTGAACATTCAAGAATTAGAACATTCAACATTCTACAATGAGAACACTGAACATTCCAGTATGCAGAAATGTTAATATTTGAAATGATATATTTTTATACCATAATCATGAATAAAAGGGCAAGAAAACCCCCTAATGGTCCCGTTGAATCCACCACATTAATTCTTACTTTTTAAAGCTGAGACATTTAAAAGACTTATTAATCTTAACTACATTTAAACATACGCTGAATATATAAATTATAATATATCAACTGAGCTAAAAATATGTATTATGACTAAAAATCAAGTACTTTTAACTTCACGTTCTGCTTTACGCTTTTCCTGTGTTTTACGCCTGCGCCATATCTGTCGTCATGACAACCACCACTTAACAGAGAAGTCAGACCTCCAATCTGACTTTTTGACAGCTGAAGGTTTATCCTCTACCTTTAAAAACCTTAGCTTCATGTAAAGTTAACTCAAAGCGAATGTTCCTGCTACTCAAATGGATTCAGGTGCATCACTTTAAGATTCGCCCCGATTTATATGCTGTCGACCTGCGAAGGTGTTGCAGTGTCCCCGGTGGGAGGAGGTGCAGAGCCGCCGGGGGCAGGGGCACAGCGCAGGGGCCACAGAGGAGCCCAAAGCGTTGAGGAGAAGCGACAAGGGTTCGGTGTGCAGGAGTGGCCCGACGGATCCAGATATGAGGGAGAATTTGTGAGTGGATTAAAACACGGCAGAGGAAAATACACCTGGAGAAATGGCGAGGTAATGATAAAGAACCAGGAGGACGATGCCATAACTACTTTTTTTTTTCTTCTTTTTTTTACAGTTTAGCTTAGCTAGCTAGCTTGAATGGTGAAGGTTGTTTTGTTATGGCAGGTTGCATGTAATGTAAGCTATTACATAAAACATAATGCCTTTTTTTTATTGTATCCTGTCAGTTTTAAATAAAGCAAATCGCTATTACTGTCTGCTCATTTTATTTAGTTCTATGAAGGCTCTTTCTACAAAGACTACAGACATGGGGATGGGATGTACAGCTGGCCCTCAGGCCTCAAGTTCACTGGAAAGTTTTACCTCAACACAAAGGAAGGATGGGGACATCAGGTGTTCCCTGACCTAGCCACATTTCAGGTAAGCAGGATGGACGGATTCATTTCGATAGACTTTTTAGTCGGTAAATAACAGTAAATAGCAATGAACTTCTCCTCTGCCTCCAGGGTTTGTACCATGCTGACCAGAGGTTTGGTCCAGGCGTGATTAGATATCCAGATGGGTGTTGCGATGTGGGTCTCTGGCTCGGGGAGCGCCTGCTAAAGCTCTGTGCCTCTGTGGAAGAGGGATTTAGCTTGAAGAACTTTCCTGAATATGCTGCCTATATGGACCCTGTTGCCACAACAAGTTATCTGACTCAGGTACATGTTGACTGTGGTCTCATCTACAGATGAATACAGTAGGAATGCCTGGCAAAAACATCTCAATTTTCATACATACATTTGGTTTTAAATGATCCTGTCTCATTGCTTTTAAAACATTGTTGAGATCTCAGCCTCAACAATCTTTGACCCGACCAAAAACATGCAAAACATCTCTCCTACTATCCCACTACTCTAAATCATCTCTATAAGACGCTCAATCATTGTATTTTTTGTTTTTTAACGGAACTGCCATAAAATTATACGAGCTTTGCAACCTAACTCAAAACAGATCATTAATTCTCCTTCGTTCTCAGGTGGATACGGACAGAGATCTGCTGTCAGATGATAACTTTATTCTTCCCCATGGCATTGAGAGTTACTCAACAGATGGAGACCACTTGCCGCTTCCCCCTAGCCGAAGAAGAGAGTTGGATCAACACTTTTATGGCGAGTTGTGGGAGCCAGATTCAAATCCATACCAAGGCTACGAGCGAGACCCGCTCTCCACCCTGCCGTTACAGGCCCGCATGCAAGCTCACATACAAAAATACAGGTTATACATGATTGGTGGCAAAACATATTTTACTGGCATCAATTTTGGGTGAAAGAAGACATTTTCATCATGTACAGGTGTGACTGCAAACACTTGAGTAAGCTGAAATACTGTGTGCTAATATGGATGTATTTGTGTGTGTGTGTGTCCCAGACTACAGGCTGATAATGTGGACTGCGATATGGCAGCTCTTCTCTCTCTGAACAGAGACAGTTTTGGTCCTAAAGGGCCTTTGGAAGTCAGCTCAGAGTTGTTGATCCAGCACGCCTCCCGAGGGGAACTGCAGGCTGTGTCACAGATCCTCCAGACCGGTTTGGTCCACCCTGATGTAGCAGATTCACAGGGACACACTGCACTGATCGCTGCCACAGTAACGCATTATTACAGCTTTCCCCATTGTTTATTGATTTATTTGTTCATCACTTTGGTCCCCAGTCCAGGGTCGAAAAACCTGCACTGTAGTCAGATATTTAACAATCACAGTAAACAATTGCAACAAAATAGACGGATAAAGAAATGAAATATTTATTATTATCTGGTTTCACTCACATTCGTCTCTCTGATTGTTGTGTTTTGTTTCTTGTACCTATTAGGTTAACTGTCATAATCATGTGATCCAGCTGTTGTTGGATATGGGTGCTGACATTGACAAGTTGAATTGTGAGAGCATGTCTGCGCTGGCAGTGTGTCATGTCCTCTACTACCCTTTTCAGTCTCTGCAGACTACTTTCACTGAATCACCCGCCAAAACTCAAGTAACATTCTACCTCATGTAGTTTTTCTCTGTTTCCTCATCACTTCGATATCCGTTGTTCACGTGCATGAAACTGAGTTTTGTACAGACAACTGAAATGAAACAAACGTGTTGTGTAATGTGTCATCAGGTTTTGAGATCCCTGTCTACATGTGGGAATATTTTTCAGATCAGCCAAGTGGACTTCACTAGAGATTCACCCAGGCTTAACAACAGACCTCAGACTGCCAAAACAACCGTGAGCAGCCAGACCAACCGGAGTGACCTCTCTGACCAGTAGGGATGTAGTTAATATCACCTCTTTCACCTATTATTCAGCTGAAAATATATATTGTATATCCTGTAATTCATGGCAAAGTAACTAATAATGGTCTTGAAATTATGTATTCATAGATGTTTCACTCCCTGCTGCAATGTTACTCTGTTTGAAGTGTGGCTCTAAGACATATTCACTATTTGTTGTGGTGTTTTCAGGACAACAGAAGAACTAATAAAGCCCATCTTACACCACAACAGTAAAGTATCCAGTGACAGTAAGCTCATCACTGAAAGCTGGCCTGGCCTGAGTGAGCCTGAGACCCCATCAGACAGTAAACACCTGCAGGAGGAGGAGAGAGAGGAGAAAAAGGGAGAGGAAGTGGAAGGAGACCACAAAGAGACAGAGAGACAGGGTAAGATTGGAGAGACAGAAGAAAGGAGCTGGGGGGAGGAAGAGAAAGAGAGCAAAGGGGAGGAAAGAGTGATGGAGAGCAGATGTGATCAAACATGTGAAAATGAGATAAACGGAAGAGAGTTTAAGCAGATAGAAAATAAAGAGGAAGATGTAGAGCTTGGTGAGAGGAGAGGAACAGAGTCAACAAAAGAGAACGTGGGAGGAGATGTGGAGAAGGGAGTCAGACATATTGATGAAGAGGATGTGAAAGAGAAAGCCAGTGAGGAATGTCCCGGTGTGGACCGTTACATTCAGGTGGTGGATGGTCACATGGCACTTGGCAGCGTGCAGTGGAAGGATTGTCGAGCTAAGTCAGCAGGAAGAGTTCAGGTACAAAGCACAGAGTTCCTGTCTTATAATTGGTACTTGTTTAAATTCATTGCTGCCCACTCAACTCTCTCTCTCTGCAGCGGAGCAAAGACAAAGAACTGACGCCAAGACCGACCTTCGACTCTGCCCGCTCCGTCAGCAGCTATAGCATCCAGGTCACAGAGGAAATGATGCAGCGCTCAGCAGAAGCACTGAGTCGCACAGGGATCCTTCACTGCTCTGACACACAGGAGACTGTACGGAAAATGGCCGCAATGAAAATCGAGTCAGTTCTGTCCTCTCTTTTCCTGCGCTGATTGTTTTCTTCTGATGACACTAACCGTATTGTCGTTTCTCCGTGTAAATTTGACACGTGTCTCTGTCTGACCAGACATCGTGTTCGTTTGAACACCTTGAAGCTGTTGCTAGAACGTGGAGCTGACCCCAACGTGTCCAAGGTTCCTATGCCTGTCCTCTTTTTAGCCATCATGGCAGCTGACATCGAGGCCGTCAGGAGGCTTCTGCTGTCTGGAGCTCGCACTGACATCCCTCTTCCACCTGAGGCAGGAAATTATTTCTGTACTTAAAGAGGGATTTTTTTTTTCAATTTTGCTGTAAACATTTACAAACAAATGTCAAATAAAACAAACAAACAAACAAATGCAATCTATATTGCATCCCTTTCTTCTCTCATAACCCTTTTCCTTCATTTCTATAAACTAAGCTAAATTTCCCCCTCAATCTCTCATCCATTTCACAGAGGAAAGGCCTGTATCCCCTGCATGTCGCTGCAGCACTGCCAGGTCCAGCAGGTCCCAGCATCACAGAGTTGCTGCTCCACGCTATCACTGACCCAGATGCACGCGCATTCGACCACGACGAGATCTATGAGCCGGATAAGGTGAGAATGATTTTATCCATGAGTCGAATTCAAGGACGCTTACTGATAGTTTGGGGGAAAACAAATTGTTTTTTTACAAATTTTCTTGAAGGCCCAGGAACCACTGAGCACCAATGAGAACCCAGATCTCAAGGAGGGAGGGCGAACAGCTCTGCATGTGGCCTGCCAAAGAGACAGTGACTACCAGGCTAGTATGCACCGTACATGCACACACTCATACCTGTATACACCGTCACTGAAGACACTTCCCACTAAAGTCATGTTTTCTCGCAATATATATGTGTTGTCTCTTTTAAATGACTTGTTTTTGTTTTTTGCAGAATGCCAGTAAGGTGGTAGCTCTCCTGCTTTCCCACAGAGCCAGCACAGATCTCCTCTGGAGTGGACACTCACCTCTCTCCCTGGCAATAGCAGCTGGGAATGATCTGGTAACCACCCTCGCCTTGTACAAAAACACACACACACACACACACACAAATAAAACCTCACTTTGTCCTGAACGTGTTTCTTTTCCTGGTCCAGGCAGTGGCAGAGCTGTTGAATGGAGGAGTAAATCCTAACATCCCTCTGGGCTACAGGGTGGGCAGCGCCCTCTGCACCCTCGCTAACATCAACTTCCACTTAGGTGGCAACAGAGCTAAACTGGTACATAAACAAGCACATATACACAGACAGATGGCCCTATATGCAGAGGAAACTGTCTCACAGATAATTATTTATCATAAAGGGATATTGTAGAGGGACATTTCATTTCACTTAACCCTTTGACATACACAAAGCTCAAAAATATCGAAATAAGCTCCTGCAGGCTTTAAACCCATAAGATTTTTTCAGTAGTGGACATTTTTCCTCATCTCCTTCTTTTCATATAAACTGTTTTTTGTCTTTTCTGTTATACAGGTTTGCAAAGATAATCTTTCATTTGCATATGTTACATCCCAAAACAGTTTGGGACATTTAGAACTGAACAATTAATTGAAATTTTGTTGAAATCACAATTTGGCCAAGTGCAGGAACTGCAGTTTTTTGATAAAGGTAAAAAGTGTCACAACATACTTAAATAAATGAAGCACTGTGGCATTAAAGAGATGCCCTCATCTATAAATCTGATTTTCCAGACCTAAGGGATAATGTTTTTTGTGCACAGACTCCAGCAAAAATTATATCATCCTTGTTTCATATTTTTGTAGTGAAAAGAAAAAGAAAAAATTACAATTCCCACTAAAATTTTGACTCATTGTAATCGCAATATTCTTTTTTTGGCATATTGTTGATTCCTAGTCACTTTCATTTTTCAAAATATTAGGTAAGACATATGTTTTTAAGTTTTTCGTTGGCCTAGCTGGATCAAAACAGTCGCTATGTTGAGTCGTGTGTGTGTGTGTGTGTGTGTGTGTGTGTGTGTGTGTGTGTGTGTGTGTGTCTTTGATATAGTTGGAAATGTTAGCTCAGGCTGGCGCTGACATCCTGATGCCAGTTATGGTGGGTGATGTGGTGGGAACCGCAGTCGACTATGCACACTACTCCTTCAACCAGGTAGCAAACCAACTGGAAAAACACTGTCTGCTTTTCATTTTCATTCAGTCAGTACAAAAGCCTTCCAATAAAATCATATTTTTGTACGGATTGTTGTTATTGTTGATTCAGCTTTGTCGTTCTTTTTGAAGCCATAGTCAGTATTAGAGTTATACTGGACTGCATTATATTTGACATTCATGTATGACAAAGGAGATTAGACTCACAAATTATTACATACATGATTACTTATATTTTTGCTGCATGATTTCATCTCAATACCTTTCCATATGTCATATCTCCCTATTTAGGACTCGCGTATTGCCAACACTCCCTTCCATGCTCTGAGCATGCGGGAAAGGGAAACATTCAAAGCACGGCGCCAGCTGCTGAGCATGATGGGAGATCTGCTGAGACAAACCGCTGGCCAGAGGGAGAGAGAGAATTTTGCAGGCAAAAACATGACAACATGACTATTATTTTGTGTTTTTGAGTATGACTGTAAGTCATGTGTGCGTGTGTACTGTATTTATGTAACAGGTAGCGGTAGCACAGAGAGGTTTGTGTACACAGGGGCAGGTGCCATGTCTTCCAACGTGCCCCTCCCCTGCTGTGAAAGTCTACCACCCATAACAGGAAAACACAGGTACATAAACACACATTCATGTAAGGCACAGGTACTCATTTCTCTTTCATTTGAATTTGCACTTTGTCCGACTCAGACTCAAATTTTAAGTCTTTCAGAAGCCTGTGTCCTACTTTGTGTGTCTGAATATTTTCTTAGGAAGCCAGTGCTTAAGTTCTGCTATCAGTGCGGTCGCTCTCTGTCTGTGAAACTGACCGCTTGTAGCCGCTGCCACAAGGTCTTCTACTGCTCCAGGACCTGCAAACTGGAAGCATGGGATGAGAGGCATAAGGAGGAGTGTATTCGGGTGTCAGGTGGGAATCAGGGCCTCTCTGTCCAGTAGTTTAAAACCCAGGAAATCCAAACAAAAAGAGTCCAAACCGTTACCCCAGTAGCACCGAAAGCTCAGACCATAAGTATCACTAAATAAGTGTTAAAAAATGATGATATGTAACTTTATCATAATATCTGTGGAATAAAGTTATGCTTTGCACAAAGAGTAACAATGTCCAGTATCTGGGAAATACTAATTTGGTTTTATTGTTGGGATAATCGGAACATGTAAATACTTGTATATTGTCTATCTGTCTTTCTCAATCCAGCATCTGCTGATGGCATCCAGAAGAGTGTTGTTCTCAAATCCCAAAGAGGCCCCCGGCCTTTGACTGCCATGTTGAAATCCAAAACACTCCCCAGGCCCTTGGGTGTCAAGGTGAAATCCCAGAGGGTCCCTGAGCCTTTGAGCATGGCAGAGAAGGTCTTAGAGAGAGATGTCAACCTGCAGGAAAACTACAGCTCCAACTGAATGGACGCTAACATTTAGCACACTTACAGTAATAAAAGCTGAACTTTATCTCCCTAATATTACAATGCACTTGTGTTACATCACTTCTTTGTCTGATTCTGAGTATTACATTTATGTAGTTGACTGGTGATGACAATATTTAGTGCCATAATCAATTCTTTTATGTATACCTGTGGGTTTGCAATATGTTCCAGTTGTAATATTGTCTGCAAAGACTGAATAACTGATTTTATTTGTTTACAAATTACTTCAGTGGCAACCAGTTATAGACTCTCTTTTGCCATATACTATACAGTGTTTAAATTGATATTTGGGAACAGGTCATGGTCCACTTAGTACTTTTTTTTCAATGATTTGAACTTCATCTGATAGTCTACATCAGCTCTTGTAGTTCTCTCACTTCATTCTTTCATCATCTTATCTTAGGTCCCATACTTAAATCATGTGATGGCAACTTAATTAATACCAATTACCGATGAGGACCTTGAGATGTTGTTAAAAGACAATGGAAAACCTTGCAAGTGAACCTTGAGTTAAGATTTTTCTGCCAAAGTGCGGTTCACAAAGTCAGAGTTGAAAGTGTTACACTACAGTATGCATGATTGTTTCACTCATCCTGTTCTGATCATAAGTATGATGATGGCATTTGTTTTTGTCGGGATTAGTCTGCCCAATCTCTACTACTAATAGACCAGTTATGCACCATTGCACCACCAAACTCCCACTCATTGGAGATGTAAGTGAAGTGTTACTGTACACACATTTAGAATTGTTATTGTTAATATGATTAAATGTATGACCAATTGTCAAGTGCCTTTATTTGCCCTGCCATTATAGATCGGGGTTAGTTGGTTGTTAGCTGGTCTGTCCAACCTTTTGATCCAGAACCAGATACATTGATAACTACTGGCTAGATTACATTAACACTTGTGTTGATTTTTATGGTACCAAGAGGTTGACTCATAATGCTTTAAGTGACCCTGTGAATGTTTTCTAGCAACACCATCAGGCCAAGTTTTCCACTCGGACACACACAGAATCTTCATTTACATTTTTGTCACTCTGAACCTTCCCATAGTCCCCAACACCAGTAAAACCTTCACTGTAATGACCTTTCCTGAAGCACCACCCTCAGGACAAACATTACAGCTGCATCATAAAAAGGTTGTCAGTATACTTCTGCATTATTAAGTATTGTGCTGTGTAATGAACACTGTGGCTCCTGAGGAGCAGACACATTTTTTTCACCAAGTTGTGGAATACACTTACTGAAGCAAGTGCAAAATATTGAGCTTGTTTTTGCCTGAGACTATGATTGGGCTTTATTTTCAATAGTGGAATAAGTACCCACTTACACTTTTACTGAAGTAAAAGTAGAAGAAGGTAAACATATCCCAAAAAGTCCTGCATTCAAACTATTTAATTCTGAATCCAATTTCAGTTCAAAAAGTTGTACAGATCCTATTGAAGTATTATTAAAAGATTGTACTTAAAGTATCAAAAGTACTTGTTCTGCAGAGGAGTGTGGAGGTGGAACAAGTTTGATCAAGTTTTAGTCCAGTGACTCCAAATCTAGGGGATGGGCCCCACACCTTAGGGTCACAATCTTTGGGGTTGTGAGATGATTAATGGAATGGGAAAGCTAAAAAGTTTCAAAGCAAACTCGTCAAATAGATTTCCTGTCATACAAGAGGAGACCCCCTTGGAGAAACAGCTACTCGACACCTTACGTACATCAACCAGAGGTATAACATCAGTCATCTACAATATTCTTAACAATAGTTGCCCTGAATATAAAAGACCTTTTACAAAACACAAATGGGAATTAGATCTAAATTGTTCTTATGATGATGTTGACGGGCATCATCTTTTGGAACAAGCTGAGAGGGTTCTAATCTCCACTAATCACAGACTAATTCAGTTCAATATCTTACACAGAACATACTACACACCTTTTTGTTTACCATACTGTAACTTACTTTCAAGTTTTCTTTTTCAGTGCAAAGAACCAAATATATAAATAGGGGTTAGAATTCTTTGCTCTTTTGCTGCAAGAGAAATCAAACTGCATGTGTTTTCTTTAAGAAATGGTTTAATTAACCTTGAGCAAAACCTTCCTTACGCATATGATGAAAGGACAACTTGCAAAATACAAAATAAAAAAAATTAAACGGACAATTAGAAAACAAATCCAAAAAAGACAAATCTTGACTGGACGAAATAATTTGCAAATCCACTGAAACAATGTTCTACGGCAAGATGAGAAGACATTTGGATGTCCTTCATTTGAGACAGGAGGTATCTGTCCATTAGTGTAGAGGGCAGCTGAGATGGGAGGTCTTTCTCCATCAGAATTCTTGACTCGACCAAAGAATTTGCAAAACCTCTGAAACAATTTTCTAGGGCGACCAGAGGATGCTGAGACATCAGGGGAGGCGTCTTTTGGTTTCGCTCCTTCAGAAGAGCTGGCAGCTAAATCTGCATCATTGGAACACTGACGTGGTTCTCCATCAGATGAGAAGACATTCGGATGTTCTTCATCTGAGACAGGAGGTATCTGTCCATTCGAGTAAAAGGGAGCTGAGATGGGAGGACTATCTCCATCAGAATTCTTGACTCGACAAAAGAATTTGCGAATCCTCTGAAACAATTTTCTAGGGCGACCAGAGGATGCTGAGACATCAGAGGTGGCGTCTTTTGGTTTAGCTCCTTCAGAGGACCTGGCAGTTAAATCTGCATCATTGGAACACTGACGTGGTTCTCCATCAGATGAGAAGACATTCGGATGTTCTTCATCTGAGACAGGAGGTATCTGTCCATTCGAGTAAAAGAGAGCTGAGATGGGAGGACTATCTCCATCAGAATTCTTGACTCGACAAAAGAATTTGCGAATCCTCTGAAACAATTTTCTAGGGCGACCAGAGGATGCTGAGACATCAGATGTGGCATCTTTTGGTTTGGCTCCTTCAGAAGACCTGGCAGCTAAATCTGCATGATTGGAGCATCATCATAGAAGAGAGAAACATTAAGTTTATTAAAAGACCTGGGGCCTCATTTATAAAACTCAACGTAGATTCCACCCTAAAACACTCACAGACCTCAGAATGTACTTATGCAAGAAAACAAACAGATCTATAAAACTGTGCGGCGCATATTTGTAGGTTTTTAGCCTTTAAAAACAACACTGTTTGACACTCAGAGGAAAAGTCTCACTTCCTGACCGATACAGAATGCTGACATTCAATTAAAAATGTAACAACAAAATAACAATCCTCAAATAATTCCACCCATATCTGCATCAAACAATATAATTACATTAAATTACATTTAGGCTTCAACACATAATATAGACTATATCCACAATCAGAGCCAGGCCTATACATTATAAAATATATGTGCTGGTGTGTTCTACATGTTTTTACTTCTGACAGCTTTATTTTCTGATAAAATCATTGAGTGTCACTGATTGCCTTCTCTGAAAAACTTGGCTTGAGCTCTTCGGCAGGTTGAAAGTATGCATAGAAATCTGCACCTTTTTCCGCATAGACATTCTCTATAAATACCAACGTTTGCGGTGAAAGATGCTTACACACATCTCACCCCCGTTTACGCTACTTTTTTGTGTGCAGCAAGCTTTATAAATGAGGCCCTGGTGGCTGGAGGAACGTTATTTGCAGCAGAGGGCTTACCTGTGACAAAAGATCCACTGGAAGACTTTGTTGAAGACATTGGACACTCTTCCATCAAAGTTTGGGCAGTGCACAGACTGGAACAAGCATGACAATCAGTTAATGAATCAGTCAATCAATCAATAAAACTATCAGTCAATCTAACAATATGTGATATCTACTAGCAGACAGTCACTTACTAGTGTTGGCTGTGAGGCTTGGATAGGTGTTCCATTTTGATGAATGGGTGCTCCAGAGCAGAATGAGCAGAGATCCTCTGATTCCAGTCAACATGCAGCAGCTTATGCAGTAGGTCCACGAAAGCTAACATGTCATCATATTCAGCTTCCTCAATATTTTGATTGATCTAGATTTGGAAACAAGTTCAGTTCAGTTGATACAGTCCCTTCCTCTCAGAGACATGAGACAGGTAATTAAGAGTGCTTACATGAAGCAGGTCTTCCAGAGAACTGAGGTGGTGAAGGTTGTTAGTATTCACTGATGGCGTCTTGTTGTTGACTTCTGAGCATTCTCTTGGTTTCTAAAGAGATAATATATGTATGCGAACCATTTAAAAACAGCTGTAAAATAAACAGATCAAATAATTTAATCAATTCAAACAAAGGAGAACATGGTTACGCAACTGTTATCCAGCATGAAGAACCATCAGCAGCTTCATCCTCAATGAAATATTTATGGGTATATTTCCCAGCATGGAGGAGGTGGTCTGCCGGCTGACCCAAAAGCTCAAAGATGCGCCATGGCTGCAAACAAATAATACAGTCACATCAGTTTACATTCCACATTAATCCCCACTTGGTTGTGTACATTTGTTTGAGGTAGCTGACTTACCACCTGATCCTTGCTAACAGAGAAGAGGCTGCAACCCAGGCAGAGGTAGGCCAGGATGCAGCCAACTCCCCACACATCAATGGCCTCAGTGATAGGCAGGCCAAGGTAAACTTCTGGAGCCCTGAAGAGGGAAGATAAAAGCCAAAGATGAGAAACCTGTGGCAGGCTATGAAGATCAAGAGAACAAAGCGGATGTTTAAAAGAAGGACATACGCTGTCTTAGACTAAAGGATGACCTTTGCAGGACAAATTTACCTGTATTTAGATTGCTGAAGTTTCATTCCAGGTTTGACATGTTTGTGTTTAATGGCCAAGCCAAAGTCTATCAATTTTACCCTGTAGGGCATCTCCTGTATATCGGCAATCATAACATTGTTCGGTTTGATGTCAGCATGCAAGATTTGAAGAGGTTTGAGTTCCTCCAAAGCCAGGAACAGCTGCAGGAACAAACAAGAGAGGACAAGTTAGGGATTCAGTTTTTCATTTGCTAATGTTTAGGGTTCAGATTAGAGTTTTCCTCACTGATGAGTAGCAGATATGATGAGGAATACATTCCATATTAAAATAATACAAACCTGTTTTGCAATAGGCCTAATCATCTGGAGAGAAAGTCCCTTCTGGTCATTTGCTTTATTTATGTCAGAGAGACTCATTTCCAGCAACTCGAATATGAGACAGGTCTCTCCATCGTTCAGACATGGCTCAAAGAACTTGACTAAGTTTCTGCTCTCAGGACACTTGGTTCTAATTTCCTCTAAAATGAACAACTGGGGAGGGAAGCGAGACATGACACAGTTCATCATATGTACTGTGATGGAGCATACAAAACCAAATAAAGAGAATGTACTGTGTGTCATAAGAATCAGATGGAGTCCAAAAATCTACCTCTCTCTTTACGTCTCTCTTGTCAACATAGTCCCTGATGAGCTTCGCTGCAACTTCCTTGTTTGTTCTTGTATCACGGCACCTGACCACATCAGCAAAGGCGCCTGAACCGATGTCTCCCAGGACACAGTAGTCAGAAAAGCTGCCGTACTGAATAATTTTATCTCTGAAGTCCCTATATGCTGTCATTGTAACCCTGAGGAAAGACAAGGAACATGGAGATAAAATATGTGAAGTCTGTGTATTCAGTCCATCAGACTCATTGATTCAACATAGTGAGGCAAAGAAAAAGTTTGTCTTTGCTGCTGTCAGTGATTTAGCCACGGCCCAGCAGCTTCTGTTTGTATCTGTGTCATAGCCACCCTTAAATTTTGCATTTGTGCCTTCAATTTTAAGCAAGGCAACTGTTAAAATGTATTTAAAAACTAAAGAAAATAAGAAATCATCCCTCAGATGGGAGTAGGTCCCACTGTTCGCATTATAGAGCCGACTTGTTCACGAACGACACATCACTGTCACTTACTTTTATTTTCCTAACAACATTTCCAGTAATCATCCCTTCCTGACACATTTAAGGACCAGTTTTAGACTTGTGGGTTGGGAACAAATTGGTGTCCCCAGCGCCAATCACTGGCGATAAAGACTTTCTAGTTCGGTGTTAAAAACAGTGCATAGTAAGCTGTATAAAGTGAGACATTTCCTGCTTGCATACTGTTTTTTTTATGCTTGAGCTTTGAAAATATGTGTGTTCTGCCTCTGACAAATAAAAAAAACATGTTGTAAATATAATAAATAATAAATAAATATAATACCTCTGATTTAGATTTGGCCAGGAAATACACGAAACCAATGCCTACAAACTTGACCCGCATAGTCTACCTACTATCTACAAAGATAAGATGCTTTTTTTCCCCCCTAATATGTAAAACCATGAAAGCACTAAGTGGGAAACTAGCCAGGTTTGACTGCATGTATATTCAGCATTGTGTACATTTGTATGTTGAGTCTTACCTGCAACGGTGGAGTTTTTCACAGTGAAATCTCAGTTAACTCAAATCTGAACCTTGAAGGCTGAATCCTTTATAATTCTGAATTTATGCACTAGCCTAGTATGTATGTGGTTAAGTGCACAGCTAAGAGCTTTGAAGATATACAGTATATATCCCTTTGATGTTATCTATTGTTGTGGCGTGAAAAACACACAGGAGTCTCTGGAACTTCAAAGCCATGTGGGTTCCCAATTTATTCACAGCTCATGTAAGATACACAGCAATAAACTGGAACCCCGATCTCAGGTCCCAACAGTTTATATATCCTTCTAATGTCAGCTTGGGCGTATGTTATTCACATCTGCATATTGTCTCATACTTAGGTCAAGCTGACCCTCCGACAGTTGTTATGTTTGCACATCCTTCATATCTTGAGTACATGGGTTCATGTTTATTTGCCCTTTCTAAGCTCAGTATGTCCTTACTGATAGGTTGGGACCCTCCCGCATGATTCACACATACAGAACAACATGACTATATAAGGTCATGCAGTGTTTCATAACGGAGGTTCACACAAGAGTTATATTGTAATAAAAGATATATTGAATTCCACCACACTATGACGTTGGCCTATGAGGTAACCTACTTTGACGATTTCGTTGCTATCGTTACGGGTACGCTCTGAATCCTATGTGAGGCGCGCCGTCTGTGTAGCGAGGTGTGCGTAATGACGTCAGCCCGTGTGTTTACGGAAGTATTGTGTGTGTGTAGATGGCGAGCGGGAGCGAGCGAATGCACTTGATGCATGTTAGAGAAGCAGGAAAGGTTAACAATGGCGACCACGAAGGGACCCTCTCACGTTCAGCAAAGCAGTAGCGGTGAGCATAAAACAACGGTGAAATAAACCGCAACGATAAGCAGTGACTGTTAAGCTAAACGAGCTAAGTTATCATGGCGGCCGCCATGATACACAGCCACAACGTGTTCGGACATGCTACTAGCCACTCAACCCCCTTCATGACTCTAACTGGAGTTAGTTTAAGTGAAACAAATAAAAGAAATGTAGATTATAACCCGTTCCTGTGTGAAGAGCAGCCGGTAGAAATGTTCAAAGGAGCGATTCAATCATCATGTGAGCCTGCACCACTAAAGTTTTCAAGTTCAAACCCCTTTATTAATGCAGATGTGGTTAAAGTGTGTGTTAAAGGGGTGACGTCCGCTGTCATAACTGTTCTGGCCTGGGCCATATGCAGAGACATTGTCCTTCCCCCAGAAAGACCACCAGGCCCCCATTGTTAACTACCCCTCCAGTACGACCTGACTCAGCTGTGCTTCATTTTAAAACTCAAAGCCCAAGAGATGAGCATTCACATGCTGATGCACGATATGGATGTCTGTGCTGTTTTGGACAGTGGGGCACGGAGAAGTGTGTTATCTCTGCATCATTACAATGCCATTCGCCCGGATGTCCGGCCCCCACTCCAACCATCCCCAGTAGAGACACTGCTGGGTGTTGGGCTCGGTGAACTGCCCGTACTTGGTGAAACACTCATCCCTGTCCAGATTAACAACCACCAAGTGAGTGTGGATTTCCTGGTAGCTAACACAGCCAGGAATGAAGCCCTCCTGGGGCACCCATTTCTGACCCAAGCCCGCCTTGATTTTGGCAACCAACGCATTGTACTGTTTGGTTAAGAAGTGCCATACTTCAACACACACAGCAAACCAAAGACACATGCTGTGAGAGTGGCTCGGACTGTAGAGCTGGAACCTGGAAAAGAGTATGTGATTAGAGGCAACACACACCTCAGAGAGCCAGTCGACGGAGAGTTGATGCTGAGCCCAACCAAAGGTTTTGTTGAAAAAAACAAAGTACTCATAGCCAAAGTTCTGATGACAGCTAAGCCACTTAAAGCTGTCCCTGTCCGCCTCTTCAATCCTGGACACAGTGCCGTAACTATCAAAAAGGGGGCCATCACGGGGTTCCTCCACCCTGCACAAGCCCTGCAGCCCTCCACCATCAATCAGCCTCAGCAGTCACCCAGCCACGCCCCTACGGTTCCCCAGCACCTGCAAGAGCTATACATGCAGAGCTCCGCAGATCTAAACAGCAAAGAACGGCTTCAGCTAGCCCAATTACTGTGCAACTATGGTGATGTATTTTCCACAGGCCCCAGCGATCTTGGACGCACCAGCCTGGTGCAGCATGACATCATAACCGAGCCAGGGGTCCCAGTCAAGCAACCACTACGCCGGATGGTGTGGGAGAAACAACAGCATGCTGATCAGCAGATGCGCCAGGGCCTGGAGCAAACCTGGGCATTGTACGCCCTCGGGCCACATCCGGCCCTTTGGCTGTCCCTGTCCGGCCCGCGTGAGGTCAATATAAAAATAAAAATTTTCATAATAATAGAAATAACATGCAAATAAGTGTACGCAATGCATGCAATACAACTGCATTGCTTTTATTTTGAAGGCGACTGCTTTGTTTTTTGTTTTTTTCAATTTATGTACGTGCGTGCGTGACTATGCTACACACCTTCACCTTAATGTGCAGTTGGAGAGATGCTGAGTTAGACGTTAGCCCTCAAAAATGTCAGCTCACGTTAAAAAAAGAAGGATTGAAGCAGAGTGTAGAGTTTTTAACAAGGCATGAACTTCTAAGTATTTATTTTCTGAAGTCAAAGGCAAAGCCGTGTGCTTAGTTTGTGGATTACAGATCGCTGTGTTTAAGGACTACAATTTGAATCGCCACTACGTGACTAAACACGCAGACAAATACAAGAACTTGACTGATGCAGAGCGGGAACGGCCATCTGATGCTTTGCTAGATAAGCTGCAAACCCAGCAAGGAATTTTTACCAAGCTTTACACATCCAGGGATGGAGTGGTCGAGACGAGTTATGTGATATCCCACAAAATCGCAAAAAACAGTAAGGCATTTTCTGAGGGGGAATTTATCAAAGAGTGTTTGGTGGATTCTGTGGCACTAATATGCCCAGAGAAAAAAGAGGCATTCGAGAATGTGTCTCTTTCCAGGCGAAACGTAACGAGAAGGATCGAGGACATCGCGGGAAATCTGGAGCTTCAGCTGCAAAACAAAGCGGACAATTTTGACTTTTTCTCAATGGCTTTGGATGAGAGCTGCGATGTCCGCGACACAGCCCAGTTACTCGTCCTGTGGGATAACGAAGGACTTTAAGATTACGGAGGAGCTAGCAGCAATGCGGTCAATGAAAGGGACGACAACAGGGAGTGATTTGTTCACGGAGGTAAATGAATGCTTGGACAAGCTGGGACTGAAATGGGACAAACTGGCAGGTGGCAAATTTTGGATTTGCTGTTGATGTGACTGCACTAATGAATGAACTAAATACCAAACTTCAATGCAAGGACCTTTTGTACATGAAATGTACAGCTTAGTGAAGGCTTTTATGAGAAAGTTGCAGTTTCTCTCCAGCCAAATGGAGAACAACATTCTCACCTACTTGCCAACACTAAAGGAAGCCACACCATCAGCTGATCACCTCTGCAGGTACTCATCCATGTTAGGAGCACTGCATGGTGAGTTTTCAAGGCGATTTCAAGACTTCAAAACAGTTGAGAATGAAATGAACATGATTTGTTCTCCCTTAACCTGCAGTGTGGATAATACACCCAGCAACGTTGAGCTCGAACTCATTGACCTGCAGTCTGATACACTACTGGCAGAGCACTTTAAGTCAGTATCACTGCTGGACTTTTACTCTTCTCTCAAAGAGGAGAACTTTCCACACATGAGGAGGCATGCTCAGAGGATGTTAGTTCTTTTTGGATCTACCTACACACGTGAACAAAAATTCTCAGTGATGAAGTTCAACAAATCCAGATACAGATCCTCTCTCACTGATGATCACCTGTCAGCTGTCCTTCGCATATCCACCTCAGACATTCAACCAGACTTCAGTGCACTTGTTCAAGCCCAAGACAGACTGGATTTTTCTCACTGAACACAAAAAAAGAACTGAAAAATATCAAACGCACTTATTGCTTTTTCTACTTGTTTTTCAGAAAATCAGATGCTTGGCTCTGTGACTTGTAATGTTGTATGTATGTAATGTTAATACATAATAGGCACAAACTCATGTTGCAAAAGGTCAAAACTATAACTGCATTTACTTCCCTGTGTTTAAATGAGTCCTCTTGCTGAAAAACATTAAAATCACGTATTGCTTTTTGTATAAAGTTAATTAATTGCATTTTCAGAATTGTTTTTGTGAAGGTTAAAAGTATGTTATGTTAAAAATAAAATGAAATGAAATGGTGATATAATGATTGGCGGTTCTAATATTTTTTTAATTCTATGTTTGACCTACTCCACATTTTCATAGCCTTATCGTAACATGTATTCTTACCAGTCGCAGCTAATCAAAACCATATGATTTACTGCTTTTTATAAAGCGATAAAATTAATATTGAGCAGAATTAAGTTCAGCCTACTGGTCCGGCCCTCCACAATAGTCCCAGTTTCTCATGTGGCCCCTTGTGAAAATGAATTGCCCACCCCTGGCCTGGAGGATGGTCTAGCCCGCCGCAGCAACAGCAGTTGGGCATCACCAATTGTGATGGTACATAAAAAGGACGGCACCTACCGTCTCTGTATATACTATAGGACTCTCAATGATTGCTCCATTAAGGATGCATACCCCTACCTCGCATCCAAGACACACTAGCCGTCCCTGACATTGCACCCATCAGAACATGGATGCAGGCCAGCGCAGCGCGCCCCCTGTGGTCCTCAGTTTCACCTGACAGTCCAGCTACCAAAACTTACTGGAGCCAATGGAAGCGGCTCTATCTTAAGGATTAGCCCGGCGATACTGCTGCCTGGGTGACACTCAGTTATAACCACAGATTGTGCTTCCATGTGCCCTCCAACCCAACGTCATGAGACAGATGCATGAAGGATCCATCGGCGGACATTTTGGCGTGGAACGCACTGTGGCCCGACTGCAAACCATATATTACTGGTACCGCATGAGAGAAAATGTGGCCCTCTGGTGCCGCACTTGCACCAGCTGTGCATCCAAAGCCAGACCCCTAAAGAAACCACAGGCCCCCATGGGAACTGTGCGTGTAGGAAGACCCATGGAGCGAGTTGCTTTGGACATCATGGGGCCGCTAAATGAGACAGAGCGCAAAAACCGCTATGTGCTTGTGATACAAGACTACTTCACTAAGTTGGTGGAAGCTTTTCCCCTGCACAACGACCAGGCCGTTACTGTGGCTGAGGTACTTGCATCTGAATGGGTGTGTCGTTATGGAGCACCAGAGACGCTGCACAGTGACTTAGGACGGAGCATTGAATCTGAAGTATTCCAGAAAATGTGCAGTCTGTTCGGTATTGAAAAGACACACACCACAACATTTAGGCCACAATCTGACGGGCAAGATGAAAGGTTTAATGCCACCCTGTAAAAGATTCTGGCCACAACAGCAAAGTGTTGCCATTGGGACTGGGACATTATGATCCCCTATGCCCTCATGGCCTACAGAGCGACAAAGCACAGTGCCACCGGTCTCACCCCCAACTTCACGATGCACGGCTGTGAGCTGAGTGAGCCTGTGAACCACGTAGTGGGCCTACCTCCTGACTATGACACTGCACCTTCATCCCCTGAGTACGTCCAACAGCTTCGTGAGAGACTGGAGCTGGCCCACCTCGTTGCTAGAGAGGCTCTTGGTGAGTCAGTGAAACGTGCAAAGAGACAATAAGACAAGAACTGCTGCTGCACACAGTATCAGGTGGGAGATGCTGGACAAAAACAATCAAGAATAGAGTCAGAAAGTTCCTCCCATCATATGAAGGACCTTACGTCATCCTGGGACAGCTAGATGACCTTGTTTATTTTTCAAATGTTCTTATGTTCCTATGTGGAAAAAAAAGAAAATCTTGGAAGACGAGTTGGTGCATAACATGCATTTATTTTTGACAAATTGTATTTGTGTGATTTATGTTAGAGAATTTCAGCCAGATTCGCTCCATATCATCATGTTCAGATAAGTTCAAGTTATATCCTGTGTAATAGGTGCTGTTTATGCATTTTTCTTGTACAGATTTATGTTTAAGTGAGTAAGCTAGATTGACTTTCAATGAGAGAGAGAGTGGCGCACTGCACTGTCTATTAATAAGCTTGTCTCAACAGAAATAGTCTTTATGACTTCAAGGAGTCTAAGAAGAGACAAAGACTGAGACAATCAATGAGGCCGGAGTTT
Organism: Chaunax sp. Z400; assembly: GCA_037577475.1. Taxonomy (NCBI): domain Eukaryota; kingdom Metazoa; phylum Chordata; class Actinopteri; order Lophiiformes; family Chaunacidae; genus Chaunax; species Chaunax sp. Z400. The sequence goes on from CM075188.1 coordinate 25,433,638, forward strand.
TCATAGTCTTTCATAGTTTAATTTTCCCGTCGTGTTTACATAGTTTTCTGTAGTGACATCATCTGATTCTACCGCTGATAGACACATTCTACACAGCTGGAAACTGACTTGATTCTGGTGACTCGATTTTATATCTTTTAAGGTATTCATATATATATACATATATATATGCTTCTGGTGGTGGGAAGAAGCCGTAGAACATGGAGAGAACCCATGCACACACGAGGAACCTGCAAACTCCATACAGAAAAGTCCCAGGCCCACAGTGGGATTTGAACACAGGACCTTCGTGCCTGTGAGGCAACAGCACTACCCACTGATTTCAATGTGGAAACTGAGGTAGGCATCAATTTCAATCAATGACTCACCTTGTGACTTTAACCCATGAGCAATGACTCGACTTGACTTGACTTGCCTGAATTTCACTACAGTGACTTGGGACTTGCTTGAGACTGTTAAGCAAGATCTGAGGAAATTTCATTGATGCCTTACATCAGTTTAAATGTGGTAGCTGATACTGAATTGTTTTGATATTGCTTTTTCTACTGCACCACTGGGGGATCTTGGTCTTTTACTGCAAGAGCAAACTGCATTTATTTTCTTTAAGAAATGGGTTAATCAACGGTTATAAGTCTGCCTTACACATGCAACCAGAGGTGCGACAAAAATATAAATTAGGAAAATTAAAATTAAAACCATTGGAAAAATAATCCAAAAGGTAAAAAACTTGATTGGACGAAAGAACTTAGCGCGACCAGAGCGGGCTGAGACCTCAGGGGTGCCTTTTTTTGGTTTAGTTCCTTTAGAAGAGCTGGCAGTTAAAGATGCACGTTGTCTTCTATCAGATTTGCAAATCCCCGGCAAATATTTTTTAGTGCGACCAGAGGATGCTGAGACATCAGAGGTGGCTTCTTTTGGTTTAGCTCCTTCAGAGGACCTGGCAGTTAAATCTGCATCATTGGAACACTGACGTGGTTCTCCATCAGATGAGAAGACATTCGGATGTTCTTCATCTGAGACCAGAGGTATCTGTCCATTCGAGTAAAAGGGAGCTGAGATGGGAGGACTATCTCCATCAGAATTCTTGACTCGACCAAAGAATTTGCAAAACCTCTGAAACAATTTTCTAGGGCGACCAGAGGATGCTGAGACATCAGGGGAGGCGTCTTTTGGTTTCGCTCCTTCAGAAGAGCTGGCAGGTAAATCTGCATGACTGGAACTCTGACGTAGACCTCCATCAGATGAGAAGACATTTGGATATTCATCTGAGAAGGAAGTTATATGTCCATTAGAGTGGAAGGGAGCCGAGATGGGAGGTCTTTTTCGATCAGAATTCTTGACCAGACGAGAGAATTTGCCAATTCTCTCAGATTTTCTCAGGCAACCAGAGGATGCTGAGACATCAGGGGTGGCGTCTTTTGGTTTCGCTCCTTCAGAAGAGCTGGCAGTTAAATCAGCATGACTGGAACACTGATGTAGACCTCCATCAGATGAGAAGACATTTGGATATTCTTCATCTGAGACGGGAGGTATCTGTCCATTAGAGTGGAAGGGAGCCGAGATGGGAGGTCTTTTTCGATCAGAATTCTTGACCAGACGAGAGAATTTGCCAATTCTCTCCGATTTTCTCGGGCAACCAGAGGATGCTGAGACATCAGGGGTGGCATCTTTTGGTTTCGCTCCTTCAGAAGAGCTGGCAGTTAAATCAGCATGATTGGAGCATTGACGTAGTCCTCCATCAGATGAGAAGACACATGGCTCTTCGTCTGGTTTGACTGCATGTGTGTTCAGCATCGTGTACATTTGTATGTTGAGTCTTTCCTGCAACAGTGAAGTTTTTCACAGTGAAATCTCAGTTAGCTCAAAACTGAACCTTTAAGGCTGAATCCTTTTTATAATTCTGAATGTATGCACTAGCCAAGTATTTATGTGGTTAAGTGCACAGCTAACATCTCTGAAGCCTTTTATGGCGTACGTTCGCATATGACGTAGTCTGCTTTGATGATTTTGTTGCTACGGTCCCCAGTTCTCGTGAGAACTCTCGCGGTATGTTCCGCAACCAATCAGAGCAGCCGCAGGGCTTGTGAGGAAACCGAGCTGCTGCAGATCGATAATTAAACATGCCTTATTCGTGTATTCCAACTTCAAAGTTGTCGAACGTGCAATGTACCAGTTTGTATTTTATTGCCGATTTGTAGATGTGTCCTGTGAGTTCACACTCATTGCTATTAGGCAATGCTGTCATTGGTGAGTTGCACTAAAGCTATTGTTGTTAGCATGCAGCCATCGCCTTGGGTAACACCGCTAAACCTTATTACTGCATTGCTCTGATTGTTTTCTGTCTCTAATATTATCTATGTGTTGTTGTCAGCCACATGATGATACGAGTGGTTTGTATGCGATACGTTCATATGTTTAATGTAATCTGTTAGCGGCTACCGCTAGTTAACTTAGCCTAGCGGCTAACGCTAAGTCTGCTAACGGAAGTGAACTTTTCTATTCGGATCGTAATGGTCCAATGCAAAAGCATTAATGATTAAATCATATTGATTCTATTGAATTATTCTGTTCTTTTAAGGGACAGAAATTGCACTTTTGATGGTTAATCACTGAATGGTGTGAATTTGAAGCGTGTGATCACAGCTGTAAAGTAATTGAATGTATTTTGGTACTTTGTTCAGTTTAAACAAATCCATGTGTACTAAAGCTGGCCTTGTCTGCTTACACAGGACAGGTTTTATTTCCTTTGGAAATAAGATGGCAAGCTATTGACCAGGAACATCTCCTATTAAGAAGAGACCTGTTGAATTCACCCTGTCTCTGGTGAATCCTCAATATCGCTTTGAGTCAAATACTGATATAATTTGAATGGCCATTGTTTAATTTTGTGTATACTGTTTTGTTTTCTTTTTTCATTCCTTCTACAATACACGGTACCTTTTTCAACGGCACTTCTGTCTCCGAGTCTCATTGAATTCTGTACATCAGTTTAATCATTCCCTCCTACCTGTTCCCAGAGTCTTCGAGCCATATAGCCACTAGTCCACACGCAATGTCAGCTAATGTTACTTATAAATACTAAGTACTGGCTACACGGTCACTCTGCATCAAATTCATCATTTACAAAGTTGTTTAATGAGTTGAATAAGAAGAGGCTGGGACTTTTCTATGTGGGGTTTGCATGTTCTCCCTGTATCTGTCAACATTTGAACAGTGGAGCTGACTAGCAGTGATGCGGGACTCGAGTCAGACTCAAGTCGCACATTTGAGGACCTGAGACTTGCTTAAATAAGATTGACAAAAGGCTTGACTTTGACTTGAGACTTGACTCAGACTTGAGACAGATGACAGAGAGAGAGTGATGGTGAGAGATAGCGAGCGACTGATGAGTGAGCTTGACTGACTTTCAACGAGAGAGAGAGAGAGAGAGAGAGGCGCACTGTGCTGTCTATTAATAATCTTGTCTAAACATAAACGGTCTGTATGACTTCAAGGCGTATAAGAAGAGACAGACTGAGAATCAATGAGGTTGGAGTTTTCATAGTCTTATCGTTTCATTTTCCCGTCGGGTCTACATATTTTTCTCCCGTGACATCATCCGATTCTACCGCTGTTACACACATTCTACACAGCTGGAAAGTGACATGATTCTGGCGACTCGGTTTTATATCTTTAAAGGTATTCATACATCGATGCCTGTTGTGTCATAACAGGGAATTAATTTAGCTGTTGTCTACAATATCAATAAGATTTTTTTAAATAAGTTTATTCACCATCATCTCCAGAAGGTCTATTTTTTGACTCACTGTAGCTAACAGCAGGGGCGATTCTAGCATCAGACCTTTAAGGGGCCTCAGCCCCTAATGAGAATGTGACATGCATACAGTGCCTTGCAAAAGTGTTCAAATTAAATCACCAATTTCACAGGATAACAGGAAACTTTAATATTTTAAACCCTACTCTATTGCCTACTTTCAACACGGTATGTTTTCAAGGTTTGATATACAATTGTATTGATAATGTTAATCAGTAGTGTTTATGTTTTAGCAAAATATTTGTCTCTTGTAGTTGTTTTCATAGACTTTGTTTTATTATATGCATCATTCATTTGTTTTTGGCTATGATGTGCTATTTTTGCACTCTAACAATCAAGTTTGAAAACATTGACAGTGTCATATGAGAAACACCTTAGACAGATTTGTTTAAAGGCCAAGGAGAAATGCAACAGCTTTTGTTAGCTTAATGTTGAAAATAATAAAATAATAATTTTATAGCACTCATCTATTTCGTACTTTGCTCTTAAATTACAATACCCTACATTTTTTTTTGATATCCCGTTAATTTTTCAAATGCTCAACTTGTTTGCATTTGAATGTTTCACCTCGCTCTTTGCAGCGTTATAATCTATTGTTTAGTTTAGTTTATTAGGTTTATTTACATCAGGGACCATGTACAAATACATTAATCTCAAGGAAGAGAGAAGATGCTTTGCACCAGATTTAGCTGTTCAAGCCCAAGACAGACTGGATTTTTTTCACTGAACACAAAAAAGAACTGAAAAATATCAAACGCACTTATTGCTTTTTCTACTTGTTTTTCAGAAAATCAGATGCTTGGCTCTGTGACTTGTAATGTTGTATGTATGTAATGTTAATACATAATAGGCACAAACTGATCTTGCAAAAGGTCAAAACTATAACTGCATTCACTTCCCTGTGTTTAAATGAGTCCTCTTGCTGAAAAACATTAAAATCACTTATTGCTTTTTGTATAAAGTTAATTAATTGTATTGTCAGAATTGTTTTTGTGAAGGTTAAAAGTATGTAATGTTAAAAATAAAATGAAATGGTGATATAATGATTGGCGGTTCTAATATTTTTTTAATTCTATATTTGACCTACTCCACATTTTCATAGCCTTATCGTAACATGTATTCTTACCAGTCGCAGCTAATCAAAACCATATGATTTACTGCTTTTTATAAAGCGATAAAATTAATATTGAGCAGAATTAAGTTCAGCCTACTGGTCCGGCCCTCCACAATAGTCCCAGTTTCTCATGTGGCCCCTTGTGAAAATGAATTGCCCACCCCTGGCCTGGAGGATGGTCTAGCCCGCCGCAGCAACAGCAGTTGGGCATCACCAATTGTGATGGTACGTAAAAAGGACGGCACCTACCGTCTCTGTATATACTATAGGACTCTCAATGATTGCTCCATTAAGGATGCATACCCCTACCTCGCATCCAAGACACACTAGCCGTCCCTGACATTGCACCCATCAGAACATGGATGCAGGCCAGCGCAGCGCGCCCCCTGTGGTCCTCAGTTTCACCTGACAGTCCAGCTACCAAAACTTACTGGAGCCAATGGAAGCGGCTCTATCTTAAGGATTAGCCCGGCGATACTACTGCCTGGGTGACACTCAGTTATAACCACAGATTGTGCTTCCATGTGCCCTCCAACCCAACGTCATGAGACAGATGCATGAAGGATCCATCGGCGGACATTTTGGCGTGGAGCGCACTGTGGCCCGACTGCAAACCATATATTACTGGTACCGCATGAGAGAAAATGTGGCCCTCTGGTGCCGCACTTGCACCAGCTGTGCATCCAAAGCCAGACCCCTAAAGAAACCACAGGCCCCCATGGGAACTGTGCGTGTAGGAAGACCCATGGAGCGAGTTGCTTTGGACATCATGGGGCCGCTAAATGAGACAGAGCGCAAAAACCGCTATGTGCTTGTGATACAAGACTACTTCACTAAGTGGGTGGAAGCTTTTCCCCTGCACAACGACCAAGCCGTTACTGTGGCTGAGGTACTTGCATCTGAATGGGTGTGTCGTTATGGAGCACCACAGACGCTGCACAGTGACTTAGGACGGAACATTGAATCTGAAGTATTCCAGAAAATGTGCAGTCTGTTCGGTATTGAAAAGACACACACCACAACATTTAGGCCACAATCTGACGGGCAAGATGAAAGGTTTAATGGCACCCTGTAAAAGATTCTGGCCACAACAGCAAAGTGTTGCCATTGGGACTGGGACATTATGATCCCCTATGCCCTCATGGCCTACAGAGCGACAAAGCACAGTGCCACCGGTCTCACCCCCAACTTCACGATGCACGGCTGTGAGCTGAGTGAGCCTGTGAACCACGTAGTGGGCCTACCTCCTGACTATGACACTGCACCTTCATACCCTGAGTATGTCCAACAGCTTCGTGAGAGACTGGAGCTGGCCCACCTCGTTGCTAGAGAGGCTCTTGGTGAGTCAGTGAAACGTGCAAAGAGACAATAAGACAAGAACTGCTGCTGCACACAGTATCAGGTGGGAGATGCTGGACAAAAACAATCAAGAATAGAGTCAGAAAGTTCCTCCCATCATATGAAGGACCTTACGTCATCCTGGGACAGCTAGATGACCTTGTTTATTTTTCAAATGTTCTTATGTTCCTATGTGGAAAAAAAAGAAAATCTTGGAAGACGAGTTGGTGCATAACATGCATTTATTTTTGACAAATTGTATTTGTGTGATTTATGTTAGAGAATTTCAGCCAGATTCGCTCCATATCATCATGTTCAGATAAGTTCAAGTTATATCCTGTGTAATAGGTGCTGTTTATGCATTTTTCTTTTACAGATTTATGTTTAAGTGAGTAAGCTAGATTGACTTTCAATGAGAGAGAGAGTGGCGCACTGCACTGTCTATTAATAAGCTTGTCTCAACAGAAATAGTCTTTATGACTTCAAGGAGTCTAAGAAGAGACAAAGACTGAGACAATTAATGAGGCCGGAGTTTTCATAGTCTTTCATAGTTTAATTTTCCCGTCGTGTTTACATAGTTTTCTGTAGTGACATCATCTGATTCTACCGCTGATAGACACATTCTACACAGCTGGAAACTGACTTGATTCTGGTGACTCGATTTTATATCTTTTAAGGTATTCATATATATATATACATATATATATGCTTCTGGTGGTGGGAAGAAGCCGTAGAACATGGAGAGAACCCATGCGCACACGAGGAACCTGCAAACTCCATACAGAAAAGTCCCAGGCCCACAGTGGGATTTGAACACAGGACCTTCGTGCCTGTGAGGCAACAGCACTACCCACTGATTTCAATGTGGAAACTGAGGTAGGCATCAATTTCAATCAATGACTCACCTTGTGACTTGCTTACCCATGAGCAATGACTCGACTTGACTTGACTTGCCTGAATTTCACTACAGTGACTTGGGACTTGGGACTTGCTTGAGACTGTTAAGCAAGATCTGAGGAAATTTCATTGATGCCGTACATCAGTTTAAATGTGGTAGCTGATACTGAATTGTTTTGATATTGCTTTTTCTACTGCACCACTGGGGGATCTTGGTCTTTTACTGCAAGAGCAAACTGCATTTATTTTCTTTAAGAAATGGGTTAATCAACGTTTATAAGTCTGCCTTACACATGCAACCAGAGGTGCGACAAAAATATAAATTAGGAAAATTAAAATTAAAACCATTGGAAAAATAATCCAAAAGGTAAAAAACTTGATTGGACGAAAGAACTTAGCGCGACCAGAGCGGGCTGAGACCTCAGGGTCTGAGACCTCAGAGGTGGAGACCTCAGGGGTGCCTTTTTTTGGTTTAGTTCCTTTAGAAGAGCTGGCAGTTAAAGATGCACGTTGTCTTCTATCAGATTTGCAAATCCCCGGCAAATATTTTTTAGTGCGACCAGAGGATGCTGAGACATCAGAGGTGGCTTCTTTTGGTTTAGCTCCTTCAGAGGACCTGGCAGTTAAATCTGCATCATTGGAACACTGACGTGGTTCTCCATCAGATGAGAAGACATTCGGATGTTCTTCATCTGAGACCAGAGGTATCTGTCCATTCGAGTAAAAGGGAGCTGAGATGGGAGGACTATCTCCATCAGAATTCTTGACTCGACCAAAGAATTTGCAAAACCTCTGAAACAATTTTCTAGGGCGACCAGAGGATGCTGAGACATCAGGGGAGGCGTCTTTTGGTTTCGCTCCTTCAGAAGAGCTGGCAGGTAAATCTGCATGACTGGAACTCTGACGTAGACCTCCATCAGATGAGAAGACATTTGGATATTCATCTGAGAAGGAAGTTATATGTCCATTAGAGTGGAAGGGAGCCGAGATGGGAGGTCTTTTTCGATCAGAATTCTTGACCAGACGAGAGAATTTGCCAATTCTCTCAGATTTTCTCAGGCAACCAGAGGATGCTGAGACATCAGGGGTGGCGTCTTTTGGTTTCGCTCCTTCAGAAGAGCTGGCAGTTAAATCAGCATGACTGGAACACTGATGTAGACCTCCATCAGATGAGAAGACATTTGGATATTCTTCATCTGAGACGGGAGGTATCTGTCCATTAGAGTGGAAGGGAGCCGAGATGGGAGGTCTTTTTCGATCAGAATTCTTGACCAGACGAGAGAATTTGCCAATTCTCTCCGATTTTCTCGGGCAACCAGAGGATGCTGAGACATCAGGGGTGGCATCTTTTGGTTTCGCTCCTTCAGAAGAGCTGGCAGTTAAATCAGCATGATTGGAGCATTGACGTAGTCCTCCATCAGATGAGAAGACACATGGCTCTTCGTCTGGTTTGACTGCATGTGTGTTCAGCATCGTGTACATTTGTATGTTGAGTCTTTCCTGCAACAGTGAAGTTTTTCACAGTGAAATCTCAGTTAGCTCAAAACTGAACCTTTAAGGCTGAATCCTTTTTATAATTCTGAATGTATGCACTAGCCAAGTATTTATGTGGTTAAGTGCACAGCTAACATCTCTGAAGCCTTTTATGGCGTACGTTCGCATATGACGTAGTCTGCTTTGATGATTTTGTTGCTACGGTCCCCAGTTCTCGTGAGAACTCTCGCGTTATGTTCCGCAACCAATCAGAGCAGCCGCAGGGCTTGTGAGGAAACCGAGCTGCTGCAGATCGATAATTAAACATGCCTTATTCGTGTATTCCAACTTCAAAGTTGTCGAACGTGCAATGTACCAGTTTGTATTTTATTGCCGATTTGTAGATGTGTCCTGTGAGTTCACACTCATTGCTATTAGGCAATGCTGTCATTGGTGAGTTGCACTAAAGCTATTGTTGTTAGCATGCAGCCATCGCCTTGGGTAACACCGCTAAACCTTATTACTGCATTGCTCTGATTGTTTTCTGTCTCTAATATGATCTATGTGTTGTTGTCAGCCACATGATGATACGAGTGGTTTGTATGCGATACGTTCATATGTTTAATGTAATCTGTTAGCGGCTACCGCTAGTTAACTTAGCCTAGCGGCTAACGCTAAGTCTGCTAACGGAAGTGAACTTTTCTATTCGGATCGTAATGATCCAATGCAAAAGCATTAATGATTAAATCATATTGATTCTATTGAATTATTCTGTTCTTTTAAGGGACAGAAATTGCACTTTTGATGGTTAATCACTGAATGGTGTGAATTTGAAGCGTGTGATCACAGCTGTAAAGTAATTGAATGTATTTTGGTACTTTGTTCAGTTTAAACAAATCCATGTGTACTAAAGCTGGCCTTGTCTGCTTACACAGGACAGGTTTTATTTCCTTTGGAAATAAGATGGCAAGCTATTGACCAGGAACATCTCCTATTAAGAAGAGACCTGTTGAATTCACCCTGTCTCTGGTGAATCCTCAATATCGCTTTGAGTCAAATACTGATATAATTTGAATGGCCATTGTTTAATTTTGTGTATACTGTTTTGTTTTCTTTTTTCATTCCTTCTACAATACACGGTACCTTTTTCAACGGCACTTCTGTCTCCGAGTCTCATTGAATTCTGTACATCAGTTTAATCATTCCCTCCTACCTGTTCCCAGAGTCTTCGAGCCATATAGCCACTAGTCCACACGCAATGTCAGCTAATGTTACTTATAAATACTAAGTACTGGCTACACGGTCACTCTGCATCAAATTCATCATTTACAAAGTTGTTTAATGAGTTGAATAAGAAGAGGCTGGGACTTTTCTATGTGGGGTTTGCATGTTCTCCCTGTATCTGTCAACATTTGAACAGTGGAGCTGACTAGCAGTGATGCGGGACTCGAGTCAGACTCAAGTCGCACATTTGAGGACCTGAGACTTGCTTAAATAAGATTGACAAAAGGCTTGACTTTGACTTGAGACTTGACTCAGACTTGAGACAGATGACAGAGAGAGAGTGATGGTGAGAGATAGCGAGCGACTGATGAGTGAGCTTGACTGACTTTCAACGAGAGAGAGAGAGAGAGAGAGAGAGAGAGGCGCACTGTTCTGTCTATTAATAATCTTGTCTAAACATAAACGGTCTGTATGACTTCAAGGCGTATAAGAAGAGACAGACTGAGAATCAATGAGGTTGGAGTTTTCATAGTCTTATCGTTTCATTTTCCCGTCGGGTCTACATATTTTTCTCCCGTGACATCATCCGATTCTACCGCTGTTACACACATTCTACACAGCTGGAAAGTGACATGATTCTGGCGACTCGGTTTTATATCTTTAAAGGTATTCATACATCGATGCCTGTTGTGTCATAACAGGGAATTAATTTAGCTGTTGTCTACAATATCAATAAGATTTTTTTAAATAAGTTTATTCACCATCATCTCCAGAAGGTCTATTTTTTGACTCACTGTAGCTAACAGCAGGGGCGATTCTAGCATCAGACCTTTAAGGGGCCTCAGCCCCTAATGAGAATGTGACATGCATACAGTGCCTTGCAAAAGTGTTCAAATTAAATCACCAATTTCACAGGATAACAGGAAACTTTAATATTTTAAACCCTACTCTATTGCCTACTTTCAACACGGTATGTTTTCAAGGTTTGATATACAATTGTATTGATAATGTTAATCAGTAGTGTTTATGTTTTAGCAAAATATTTGTCTCTTGTAGTTGTTTTCATAGACTTTGTTTTATTATATGCATCATTCATTTGTTTTTGGCTATGATGTGCTATTTTTGCACTCTAACAATCAAGTTTGAAAACATTGACAGTGTCATATGAGAAACACCTTAGACAGATTTGTTTAAAGGCCAAGGAGAAATGCAACAGCTTTTGTTAGCTTAATGTTGAAAATAATAAAATAATAATTTTATAGCACTCATCTATTTCGTACTTTGCTCTTAAATTACAATACCCTACATTTTTTTTTGATATCCCGTTAATTTTTCAAATGCTCAACTTGTTTGCATTTGAATGTTTCACCTCGCTCTTTGCAGCGTTATAATCTATTGTTTAGTTTAGTTTATTAGGTTTATTTACATCAGGGACCATGTACAAATACATTAATCTCAAGGAAGAGAGAAGATGCTTTGCACCAGATTTAGCTGTTCAAGCCCAAGACAGACTGGATTTTTTTCACTGAACACAAAAAAGAACTGAAAAATATCAAACGCACTTATTGCTTTTTCTACTTGTTTTTCAGAAAATCAGATGCTTGGCTCTGTGACTTGTAATGTTGTATGTATGTAATGTTAATACATAATAGGCACAAACTGATCTTGCAAAAGGTCAAAACTATAACTGCATTCACTTCCCTGTGTTTAAATGAGTCCTCTTGCTGAAAAACATTAAAATCACTTATTGCTTTTTGTATAAAGTTAATTAATTGTATTGTCAGAATTGTTTTTGTGAAGGTTAAAAGTATGTAATGTTAAAAATAAAATGAAATGGTGATATAATGATTGGCGGTTCTAATATTTTTTTAATTCTATATTTGACCTACTCCACATTTTCATAGCCTTATCGTAACATGTATTCTTACCAGTCGCAGCTAATCAAAACCATATGATTTACTGCTTTTTATAAAGCGATAAAATTAATATTGAGCAGAATTAAGTTCAGCCTACTGGTCCGGCCCTCCACAATAGTCCCAGTTTCTCATGTGGCCCCTTGTGAAAATGAATTGCCCACCCCTGGCCTGGAGGATGGTCTAGCCCGCCGCAGCAACAGCAGTTGGGCATCACCAATTGTGATGGTACGTAAAAAGGACGGCACCTACCGTCTCTGTATATACTATAGGACTCTCAATGATTGCTCCATTAAGGATGCATACCCCTACCTCGCATCCAAGACACACTAGCCGTCCCTGACATTGCACCCATCAGAACATGGATGCAGGCCAGCGCAGCGCGCCCCCTGTGGTCCTCAGTTTCACTTGACAGTCCAGCTACCAAAACTTACTGGAGCCAATGGAAGCGGCTCTATCTTAATGATTAGCCCGGCGATACTACTGCCTGGGTGACACTCAGTTATAACCACAGATTGTGCTTCCATGTGCCCTCCAACCCAACGTCATGAGACAGATGCATGAAGGATCCATCGGCGGACATTTTGGCGTGGAGCGCACTGTGGCCCGACTGCAAACCATATATTACTGGTACCGCATGAGAGAAAATGTGGCCCTCTGGTGCCGCACTTGCACCAGCTGTGCATCCAAAGCCAGACCCCTAAAGAAACCACAGGCCCCCATGGGAACTGTGCGTGTAGGAAGACCCATGGAGCGAGTTGCTTTGGACATCATGGGGCCGCTAAATGAGACAGAGCGCAAAAACCGCTATGTGCTTGTGATACAAGACTACTTCACTAAGTGGGTGGAAGCTTTTCCCCTGCACAACGACCAAGCCGTTACTGTGGCTGAGGTACTTGCATCTGAATGGGTGTGTCGTTATGGAGCACCACAGACGCTGCACAGTGACTTAGGACGGAACATTGAATCTGAAGTATTCCAGAAAATGTGCAGTCTGTTCGGTATTGAAAAGACACACACCACAACATTTAGGCCACAATCTGACGGGCAAGATGAAAGGTTTAATGGCACCCTGTAAAAGATTCTGGCCACAACAGCAAAGTGTTGCCATTGGGACTGGGACATTATGATCCCCTATGCCCTCATGGCCTACAGAGCGACAAAGCACAGTGCCACCGGTCTCACCCCCAACTTCACGATGCACGGCTGTGAGCTGAGTGAGCCTGTGAACCACGTAGTGGGCCTACCTCCTGACTATGACACTGCACCTTCATACCCTGAGTATGTCCAACAGCTTCGTGAGAGACTGGAGCTGGCCCACCTCGTTGCTAGAGAGGCTCTTGGTGAGTCAGTGAAACGTGCAAAGAGACAATAAGACAAGAACTGCTGCTGCACACAGTATCAGGTGGGAGATGCTGGACAAAAACAATCAAGAATAGAGTCAGAAAGTTCCTCCCATCATATGAAGGACCTTACGTCATCCTGGGACAGCTAGATGACCTTGTTTATTTTTCAAATGTTCTTATGTTCCTATGTGGAAAAAAAAGAAAATCTTGGAAGACGAGTTGGTGCATAACATGCATTTATTTTTGACAAATTGTATTTGTGTGATTTATGTTAGAGAATTTCAGCCAGATTCGCTCCATATCATCATGTTCAGATAAGTTCAAGTTATATCCTGTGTAATAGGTGCTGTTTATGCATTTTTCTTTTACAGATTTATGTTTAAGTGAGTAAGCTAGATTGACTTTCAATGAGAGAGAGAGTGGCGCACTGCACTGTCTATTAATAAGCTTGTCTCAACAGAAATAGTCTTTATGACTTCAAGGAGTCTAAGAAGAGACAAAGACTGAGACAATCAATGAGGCCGGAGTTTTCATAGTCTTTCATAGTTTAATTTTCCCGTCGTGTTTACATAGTTTTCTGTAGTGACATCATCTGATTCTACCGCTGATAGACACATTCTACACAGCTGGAAACTGACTTGATTCTGGTGACTCGATTTTATATCTTTTAAGGTATTCATATATATATATACATATATATATGCTTCTGGTGGTGGGAAGAAGCCGTAGAACATGGAGAGAACCCATGCGCACACGAGGAACCTGCAAACTCCATACAGAAAAGTCCCAGGCCCACAGTGGGATTTGAACACAGGACCTTCGTGCCTGTGAGGCAACAGCACTACCCACTGATTTCAATGTGGAAACTGAGGTAGGCATCAATTTCAATCAATGACTCACCTTGTGACTTGCTTACCCATGAGCAATGACTCGACTTGACTTGACTTGCCTGAATTTCACTACAGTGACTTGGGACTTGGGACTTGCTTGAGACTGTTAAGCAAGATCTGAGGAAATTTCATTGATGCCGTACATCAGTTTAAATGTGGTAGCTGATACTGAATTGTTTTGATATTGCTTTTTCTACTGCACCACTGGGGGATCGTGGTCTTTTACTGCAAGAGCAAACTGCATTTATTTTCTTTAAGAAATGGGTTAATCAACGTTTATAAGTCTGCCTTACACATGCAACCAGAGGTGCGACAAAAATATAAATTAGGAAAATTAAAATTAAAACCATTGGAAAAATAATCCAAAAGGTAAAAAACTTGATTGGACGAAAGAACTTAGCGCGACCAGAGCGGGCTGAGACCTCAGGGTCTGAGACCTCAGAGGTGGAGACCTCAGGGGTGCCTTTTTTTGGTTTAGTTCCTTTAGAAGAGCTGGCAGTTAAAGATGCACGTTGTCTTCTATCAGATTTGCAAATCCCCGGCAAATATTTTTTAGTGCGACCAGAGGATGCTGAGACATCAGAGGTGGCTTCTTTTGGTTTAGCTCCTTCAGAGGACCTGGCAGTTAAATCTGCATCATTGGAAAACTGACGTGGTTCTCCATCAGATGAGAAGACATTCGGATGTTCTTCATCTGAGACCAGAGGTATCTGTCCATTCGAGTAAAAGGGAGCTGAGATGGGAGGACTATCTCCATCAGAATTCTTGACTCGACCAAAGAATTTGCAAAACCTCTGAAACAATTTTCTAGGGCGACCAGAGGATGCTGAGACATCAGGGGAGGCGTCTTTTGGTTTCGCTCCTTCAGAAGAGCTGGCAGGTAAATCTGCATGACTGGAACTCTGACGTAGACCTCCATCAGATGAGAAGACATTTGGATATTCATCTGAGAAGGAAGTTATATGTCCATTAGAGTGGAAGGGAGCCGAGATGGGAGGTCTTTTTCGATCAGAATTCTTGACCAGACGAGAGAATTTGCCAATTCTCTCAGATTTTCTCAGGCAACCAGAGGATGCTGAGACATCAGGGGTGGCGTCTTTTGGTTTCGCTCCTTCAGAAGAGCTGGCAGTTAAATCAGCATGACTGGAACACTGATGTAGACCTCCATCAGATGAGAAGACATTTGGATATTCTTCATCTGAGACGGGAGGTATCTGTCCATTAGAGTGGAAGGGAGCCGAGATGGGAGGTCTTTTTCGATCAGAATTCTTGACCAGACGAGAGAATTTGCCAATTCTCTCCGATTTTCTCGGGCAACCAGAGGATGCTGAGACATCAGGGGTGGCATCTTTTGGTTTCACTCCTTCAGAAGAGCTGGCAGTTAAATCAGCATGATTGGAGCATTGACGTAGTCCTCCATCAGATGAGAAGACACATGGCTCTTCGTCTGGTTTGACTGCATGTGTGTTCAGCATCGTGTACATTTGTATGTTGAGTCTTTCCTGCAACAGTGAAGTTTTTCACAGTGAAATCTCAGTTAGCTCAAAACTGAACCTTTAAGGCTGAATCCTTTTTATAATTCTGAATGTATGCACTAGCCAAGTATTTATGTGGTTAAGTGCACAGCTAACATCTCTGAAGCCTTTTATGGCGTACGTTCGCATATGACGTAGTCTGCTTTGATTATTTTGTTGCTACGGTCCCCAGTTCTCGTGAGAACTCTCGCGGTATGTTCCGCAACCAATCAGAGCAGCCGCAGGGCTTGTGAGGAAACCGAGCTGCTGCAGATCGATAATTAAACATGCCTTATTCGTGTATTCCAACTTCAAAGTTGTCGAACGTGCAATGTACCAGTTTGTATTTTATTGCCGATTTGTAGATGTGTCCTGTGAGTTCACACTCATTGCTATTAGGCAATGCTGTCATTGGTGAGTTGCACTAAAGCTATTGTTGTTAGCATGCAGCCATCGCCTTGGGTAACACCGCTAAACCTTATTACTGCATTGCTCTGATTGTTTTCTGTCTCTAATATTATCTATGTGTTGTTGTCAGCCACATATGATGATACGAGTGGTTTGTATGCGATACGTTCATATGTTTAATGTAATCTGTTAGCGGCTACCGCTAGTTAACTTAGCCTAGCGGCTAACGCTAAGTCTGCTAACGGAAGTGAACTTTTCTATTCGGATCGTAATGATCCAATGCAAAAGCATTAATGATTAAATCATATTGATTCTATTGAATTATTCTGTTCTTTTAAGGGACAGAAATTGCACTTTTGATGGTTAATCACTGAATGGTGTGAATTTGAAGCGTGTGATCACAGCTGTAAAGTAATTGAATGTATTTTGGTACTTTGTTCAGTTTAAACAAATCCATGTGTACTAAAGCTGGCCTTGTCTGCTTACACAGGACAGGTTTTATTTCCTTTGGAAATAAGATGGCAAGCTATTGACCAGGAACATCTCCTATTAAGAAGAGACCTGTTGAATTCACCCTGTCTCTGGTGAATCCTCAATATCGCTTTGAGTCAAATACTGATATAATTTGAATGGCCATTGTTTAATTTTGTGTATACTGTTTTGTTTTCTTTTTTCATTCCTTCTACAATACACGGTACCTTTTTCAACGCCACTTCTGTCTCCGAGTCTCATTGAATTCTGTACATCAGTTTAATCATTCCCTCCTACCTGTTCCCAGAGTCTTCGAGCCATATAGCCACTAGTCCACACGCAATGTCAGCTAATGTTACTTATAAATACTAAGTACTGGCTACACGGTCACTCTGCATCAAATTCATCATTTACAAAGTTGTTTAATGAGTTGAATAAGAAGAGGCTGGGACTTTTCTATGTGGGGTTTGCATGTTCTCCCTGTATCTGTCAACATTTGAACAGTGGAGCTGACTAGCAGTGATGCGGGACTCGAGTCAGACTCAAGTCGCACATTTGAGGACCTGAGACTTGCTTAAATAAGATTGACAAAAGGCTTGACTTTGACTTGAGACTTGACTCAGACTTGAGACAGATGACAGAGAGAGAGTGATGGTGAGAGATAGCGAGCGACTGATGAGTGAGCTTGACTGACTTTCAACGAGAGAGAGAGAGAGAGAGAGAGAGAGAGGCGCACTGTGCTGTCTATTAATAATCTTGTCTAAACATAAACGGTCTGTATGACTTCAAGGCGTATAAGAAGAGACAGACTGAGAATCAATGAGGTTGGAGTTTTCATAGTCTTATCGTTTCATTTTCCCGTCGGGTCTACATATTTTTCTCCCGTGACATCATCCGATTCTACCGCTGTTACACACATTCTACACAGCTGGAAAGTGACATGATTCTGGCGACTCGGTTTTATATCTTTAAAGGTATTCATACATCGATGCCTGTTGTGTCATAACAGGGAATTAATTTAGCTGTTGTCTACAATATCAATAAGATTTTTTTAAATAAGTTTATTCACCATCATCTCCAGAAGGTCTATTTTTTGACTCACTGTAGCTAACAGCAGGGGCGATTCTAGCATCAGACCTTTAAGGGGCCTCAGCCCCTAATGAGAATGTGACATGCATACAGTGCCTTGCAAAAGTGTTCAAATTAAATCACCAATTTCACAGGATAACAGGAAACTTTAATATTTTAAACCCTACTCTATTGCCTACTTTCAACACGGTATGTTTTCAAGGTTTGATATACAATTGTATTGATAATGTTAATCAGTAGTGTTTATGTTTTAGCAAAATATTTGTCTCTTGTAGTTGTTTTCATAGACTTTGTTTTATTATATGCATCATTCATTTGTTTTTGGCTATGATGTGCTATTTTTGCACTCTAACAATCAAGTTTGAAAACATTGACAGTGTCATATGAGAAACACCTTAGACAGATTTGTTTAAAGGCCAAGGAGAAATGCAACAGCTTTTGTTAGCTTAATGTTGAAAATAATAAAATAATAATTTTATAGCACTCATCTATTTCGTACTTTGCTCTTAAATTACAATACCCTACATTTTTTTTTGATATCCCGTTAATTTTTCAAATGCTCAACTTGTTTGCATTTGAATGTTTCACCTCGCTCTTTGCAGCGTTATAATCTATTGTTTAGTTTAGTTTATTAGGTTTATTTACATCAGGGACCATGTACAAATACATTAATCTCAAGGAAGAGAGAAGATGCTTTGCACCAGATTTAGCTGTTCAAGCCCAAGACAGACTGGATTTTTTTCACTGAACACAAAAAAGAACTGAAAAATATCAAACGCACTTATTGCTTTTTCTACTTGTTTTTCAGAAAATCAGATGCTTGGCTCTGTGACTTGTAATGTTGTATGTATGTAATGTTAATACATAATAGGCACAAACTGATCTTGCAAAAGGTCAAAACTATAACTGCATTCACTTCCCTGTGTTTAAATGAGTCCTCTTGCTGAAAAACATTAAAATCACTTATTGCTTTTTGTATAAAGTTAATTAATTGTATTGTCAGAATTGTTTTTGTGAAGGTTAAAAGTATGTAATGTTAAAAATAAAATGAAATGGTGATATAATGATTGGCGGTTCTAATATTTTTTTAATTCTATATTTGACCTACTCCACATTTTCATAGCCTTATCGTAACATGTATTCTTACCAGTCGCAGCTAATCAAAACCATATGATTTACTGCTTTTTATAAAGCGATAAAATTAATATTGAGCAGAATTAAGTTCAGCCTACTGGTCCGGCCCTCCACAATAGTCCCAGTTTCTCATGTGGCCCCTTGTGAAAATGAATTGCCCACCCCTGGCCTGGAGGATGGTCTAGCCCGCCGCAGCAACAGCAGTTGGGCATCACCAATTGTGATGGTACGTAAAAAGGACGGCACCTACCGTCTCTGTATATACTATAGGACTCTCAATGATTGCTCCATTAAGGATGCATACCCCTACCTCGCATCCAAGACACACTAGCCGTCCCTGACATTGCACCCATCAGAACATGGATGCAGGCCAGCGCAGCGCGCCCCCTGTGGTCCTCAGTTTCACTTGACAGTCCAGCTACCAAAACTTACTGGAGCCAATGGAAGCGGCTCTATCTTAAGGATTAGCCCGGCGATACTACTGCCTGGGTGACACTCAGTTATAACCACAGATTGTGCTTCCATGTGCCCTCCAACCCAACGTCATGAGACAGATGCATGAAGGATCCATCGGCGGACATTTTGGCGTGGAGCGCACTGTGGCCCGACTGCAAACCATATATTACTGGTACCGCATGAGAGAAAATGTGGCCCTCTGGTGCCGCACTTGCACCAGCTGTGCATCCAAAGCCAGACCCCTAAAGAAACCACAGGCCCCCATGGGAACTGTGCGTGTAGGAAGACCCATGGAGCGAGTTGCTTTGGACATCATGGGGCCGCTAAATGAGACAGAGCGCAAAAACCGCTATGTGCTTGTGATACAAGACTACTTCACTAAGTGGGTGGAAGCTTTTCCCCTGCACAACGACCAAGCCGTTACTGTGGCTGAGGTACTTGCATCTGAATGGGTGTGTCGTTATGGAGCACCACAGACGCTGCACAGTGACTTAGGACGGAACATTGAATCTGAAGTATTCCAGAAAATGTGCAGTCTGTTCGGTATTGAAAAGACACACACCACAACATTTAGGCCACAATCTGACGGGCAAGATGAAAGGTTTAATGGCACCCTGTAAAAGATTCTGGCCACAACAGCAAAGTGTTGCCATTGGGACTGGGACATTATGATCCCCTATGCCCTCATGGCCTACAGAGCGACAAAGCACAGTGCCACCGGTCTCACCCCCAACTTCACGATGCACGGCTGTGAGCTGAGTGAGCCTGTGAACCACGTAGTGGGCCTACCTCCTGACTATGACACTGCACCTTCATACCCTGAGTATGTCCAACAGCTTCGTGAGAGACTGGAGCTGGCCCACCTCGTTGCTAGAGAGGCTCTTGGTGAGTCAGTGAAACGTGCAAAGAGACAATAAGACAAGAACTGCTGCTGCACACAGTATCAGGTGGGAGATGCTGGACAAAAACAATCAAGAATAGAGTCAGAAAGTTCCTCCCATCATATGAAGGACCTTACGTCATCCTGGGACAGCTAGATGACCTTGTTTATTTTTCAAATGTTCTTATGTTCCTATGTGGAAAAAAAAGAAAATCTTGGAAGACGAGTTGGTGCATAACATGCATTTATTTTTGACAAATTGTATTTGTGTGATTTATGTTAGAGAATTTCAGCCAGATTCGCTCCATATCATCATGTTCAGATAAGTTCAAGTTATATCCTGTGTAATAGGTGCTGTTTATGCATTTTTCTTTTACAGATTTATGTTTAAGTGAGTAAGCTAGATTGACTTTCAATGAGAGAGAGAGTGGCGCACTGCACTGTCTATTAATAAGCTTGTCTCAACAGAAATAGTCTTTATGACTTCAAGGAGTCTAAGAAGAGACAAAGACTGAGACAATCAATGAGGCCGGAGTTTTCATAGTCTTTCATAGTTTAATTTTCCCGTCGTGTTTACATAGTTTTCTGTAGTGACATCATCTGATTCTACCGCTGATAGACACATTCTACACAGCTGGAAACTGACTTGATTCTGGTGACTCGATTTTATATCTTTTAAGGTATTCATATATATATATACATATATATATGCTTCTGGTGGTGGGAAGAAGCCGTAGAACATGGAGAGAACCCATGCGCACACGAGGAACCTGCAAACTCCATACAGAAAAGTCCCAGGCCCACAGTGGGATTTGAACACAGGACCTTCGTGCCTGTGAGGCAACAGCACTACCCACTGATTTCAATGTGGAAACTGAGGTAGGCATCAATTTCAATCAATGACTCACCTTGTGACTTGCTTACCCATGAGCAATGACTCGACTTGACTTGACTTGCCTGAATTTCACTACAGTGACTTGGGACTTGGGACTTGCTTGAGACTGTTAAGCAAGATCTGAGGAAATTTCATTGATGCCGTACATCAGTTTAAATGTGGTAGCTGATACTGAATTGTTTTGATATTGCTTTTTCTACTGCACCACTGGGGGATCTTGGTCTTTTACTGCAAGAGCAAACTGCATTTATTTTCTTTAAGAAATGGGTTAATCAACGTTTATAAGTCTGCCTTACACATGCAACCAGAGGTGCGACAAAAATATAAATTAGGAAAATTAAAATTAAAACCATTGGAAAAATAATCCAAAAGGTAAAAAACTTGATTGGACGAAAGAACTTAGCGCGACCAGAGCGGGCTGAGACCTCAGGGTCTGAGACCTCAGAGGTGGAGACCTCAGGGGTGCCTTTTTTTGGTTTAGTTCCTTTAGAAGAGCTGGCAGTTAAAGATGCACGTTGTCTTCTATCAGATTTGCAAATCCCCGGCAAATATTTTTTAGTGCGACCAGAGGATGCTGAGACATCAGAGGTGGCTTCTTTTGGTTTAGCTCCTTCAGAGGACCTGGCAGTTAAATCTGCATCATTGGAAAACTGACGTGGTTCTCCATCAGATGAGAAGACATTCGGATGTTCTTCATCTGAGACCAGAGGTATCTGTCCATTCGAGTAAAAGGGAGCTGAGATGGGAGGACTATCTCCATCAGAATTCTTGACTCGACCAAAGAATTTGCAAAACCTCTGAAACAATTTTCTAGGGCGACCAGAGGATGCTGAGACATCAGGGGAGGCGTCTTTTGGTTTCGCTCCTTCAGAAGAGCTGGCAGGTAAATCTGCATGACTGGAACTCTGACGTAGACCTCCATCAGATGAGAAGACATTTGGATATTCATCTGAGAAGGAAGTTATATGTCCATTAGAGTGGAAGGGAGCCGAGATGGGAGGTCTTTTTCGATCAGAATTCTTGACCAGACGAGAGAATTTGCCAATTCTCTCAGATTTTCTCAGGCAACCAGAGGATGCTGAGACATCAGGGGTGGCGTCTTTTGGTTTCGCTCCTTCAGAAGAGCTGGCAGTTAAATCAGCATGACTGGAACACTGATGTAGACCTCCATCAGATGAGAAGACATTTGGATATTCTTCATCTGAGACGGGAGGTATCTGTCCATTAGAGTGGAAGGGAGCCGAGATGGGAGGTCTTTTTCGATCAGAATTCTTGACCAGACGAGAGAATTTGCCAATTCTCTCCGATTTTCTCGGGCAACCAGAGGATGCTGAGACATCAGGGGTGGCATCTTTTGGTTTCACTCCTTCAGAAGAGCTGGCAGTTAAATCAGCATGATTGGAGCATTGACGTAGTCCTCCATCAGATGAGAAGACACATGGCTCTTCGTCTGGTTTGACTGCATGTGTGTTCAGCATCGTGTACATTTGTATGTTGAGTCTTTCCTGCAACAGTGAAGTTTTTCACAGTGAAATCTCAGTTAGCTCAAAACTGAACCTTTAAGGCTGAATCCTTTTTATAATTCTGAATGTATGCACTAGCCAAGTATTTATGTGGTTAAGTGCACAGCTAACATCTCTGAAGCCTTTTATGGCGTACGTTCGCATATGACGTAGTCTGCTTTGATTATTTTGTTGCTACGGTCCCCAGTTCTCGTGAGAACTCTCGCGGTATGTTCCGCAACCAATCAGAGCAGCCGCAGGGCTTGTGAGGAAACCGAGCTGCTGCAGATCGATAATTAAACATGCCTTATTCGTGTATTCCAACTTCAAAGTTGTCGAACGTGCAATGTACCAGTTTGTATTTTATTGCCGATTTGTAGATGTGTCCTGTGAGTTCACACTCATTGCTATTAGGCAATGCTGTCATTGGTGAGTTGCACTAAAGCTATTGTTGTTAGCATGCAGCCATCGCCTTGGGTAACACCGCTAAACCTTATTACTGCATTGCTCTGATTGTTTTCTGTCTCTAATATTATCTATGTGTTGTTGTCAGCCACATATGATGATACGAGTGGTTTGTATGCGATACGTTCATATGTTTAATGTAATCTGTTAGCGGCTACCGCTAGTTAACTTAGCCTAGCGGCTAACGCTAAGTCTGCTAACGGAAGTGAACTTTTCTATTCGGATCGTAATGATCCAATGCAAAAGCATTAATGATTAAATCATATTGATTCTATTGAATTATTCTGTTCTTTTAAGGGACAGAAATTGCACTTTTGATGGTTAATCACTGAATGGTGTGAATTTGAAGCGTGTGATCACAGCTGTAAAGTAATTGAATGTATTTTGGTACTTTGTTCAGTTTAAACAAATCCATGTGTACTAAAGCTGGCCTTGTCTGCTTACACAGGACAGGTTTTATTTCCTTTGGAAATAAGATGGCAAGCTATTGACCAGGAACATCTCCTATTAAGAAGAGACCTGTTGAATTCACCCTGTCTCTGGTGAATCCTCAATATCGCTTTGAGTCAAATACTGATATAATTTGAATGGCCATTGTTTAATTTTGTGTATACTGTTTTGTTTTCTTTTTTCATTCCTTCTACAATACACGGTACCTTTTTCAACGGCACTTCTGTCTCCGAGTCTCATTGAATTCTGTACATCAGTTTAATCATTCCCTCCTACCTGTTCCCAGAGTCTTCGAGCCATATAGCCACTAGTCCACACGCAATGTCAGCTAATGTTACTTATAAATACTAAGTACTGGCTACACGGTCACTCTGCATCAAATTCATCATTTACAAAGTTGTTTAATGAGTTGAATAAGAAGAGGCTGGGACTTTTCTATGTGGGGTTTGCATGTTCTCCCTGTATCTGTCAACATTTGAACAGTGGAGCTGACTAGCAGTGATGCGGGACTCGAGTCAGACTCAAGTCGCACATTTGAGGACCTGAGACTTGCTTAAATAAGATTGACAAAAGGCTTGACTTTGACTTGAGACTTGACTCAGACTTGAGACAGATGACAGAGAGAGAGTGATGGTGAGAGATAGCGAGCGACTGATGAGTGAGCTTGACTGACTTTCAACGAGAGAGAGAGAGAGAGAGAGAGGCGCACTGTGCTGTCTATTAATAATCTTGTCTAAACATAAACGGTCTGTATGACTTCAAGGCGTATAAGAAGAGACAGACTGAGAATCAATGAGGTTGGAGTTTTCATAGTCTTATCGTTTCATTTTCCCGTCGGGTCTACATATTTTTCTCCCGTGACATCATCCGATTCTACCGCTGTTACACACATTCTACACAGCTGGAAAGTGACATGATTCTGGCGACTCGGTTTTATATCTTTAAAGGTATTCATACATCGATGCCTGTTGTGTCATAACAGGGAATTAATTTAGCTGTTGTCTACAATATCAATAAGATTTTTTTAAATAAGTTTATTCACCATCATCTCCAGAAGGTCTATTTTTTGACTCACTGTAGCTAACAGCAGGGGCGATTCTAGCATCAGACCTTTAAGGGGCCTCAGCCCCTAATGAGAATGTGACATGCATACAGTGCCTTG
The DNA here is from genome assembly GCA_037577475.1 of Chaunax sp. Z400. Taxonomy (NCBI): domain Eukaryota; kingdom Metazoa; phylum Chordata; class Actinopteri; order Lophiiformes; family Chaunacidae; genus Chaunax; species Chaunax sp. Z400. The sequence continues at coordinate 25,458,073 of CM075188.1, forward strand.
CAAAAGTGTTCAAATTAAATCACCAATTTCACAGGATAACAGGAAACATTAATACTTTAATATTTTAAACCCTACTCTATTGCCTACTTTCAACACGGTATGTTTTCAAGGTTTGATATACAATTGTATTGATAATGTTAATCAGTAGTGTTTATGTTTTAGCAAAATATTTGTCTCTTGTAGTTGTTTTCATAGACTTTGTTTTATTATATGCATCATTCATTTGTTTTTGGCTATGATGTGCTATTTTTGCACTCTAACAATCAAGTTTGAAAACATTGACAGTGTCATATGAGAAACACCTTAGACAGATTTGTTTAAAGGCCAAGGAGAAATGCAACAGCTTTTGTTAGCTTAATGTTGAAAATAATAAAATAATAATTTTATAGCACTCATCTATTTTGTACTTTGCTCTTAAATTACAATACCCTACATTTTTTTTGATATCCCCTTAATTTTTCAAATGCTCAACTTGTTTGCATTTGAATGTTTCACCTCGCTCTTTGCAGCGTTATAATCTATTGTTTAGTTTAGTTTATTAGGTTTATTTACATCAGGGACCATGTACAAATACATTAATCTCAAGGAAGAGAGAAGATGCTTTGCACCAGATTTAGCTGTTCAAGCCCAAGACAGACTGGATTTTTCTCACTGAACACAAAAAAGAACTGAAAAATATCAAACGCACTTATTGCTTTTTCTACTTGTTTTTCAGAAAATCAGATGCTTGGCTCTGTGACTTGTAATGTTGTATGTATGTAATGTTAATACATAATAGGCACAAACTGATCTTGCAAAAGGTCAAAACTATAACTGCATTCACTTCCCTGTGTTTAAATGAGTCCTCTTGCTGAAAAACATTAAAATCACTTATTGCTTTTTGTATAAAGTTAATTAATTGTATTGTCAGAATTGTTTTTGTGAAGGTTAAAAGTATGTAATGTTAAAAATAAAATGAAATGGTGATATAATGATTGGCGGTTCTAATATTTTTTTAATTCTATATTTGACCTACTCCACATTTTCATAGCCTTATCGTAACATGTATTCTTACCAGTCGCAGCTAATCAAAACCATATGATTTACTGCTTTTTATAAAGCGATAAAATTAATATTGAGCAGAATTAAGTTCAGCCTACTGGTCCGGCCCTCCACAATAGTCCCAGTTTCTCATGTGGCCCCTTGTGAAAATTAATTGCCCACCCCTGGCCTGGAGGATGGTCTAGCCCGCCGCAGCAACAGCAGTTGGGCATCACCAATTGTGATGGTACGTAAAAAGGACAGCACCTACCGTCTCTGTATATACTATAGGACTCTCAATGATTGCTCCATTAAGGATGCATACCCCTACCTCGCATCCAAGACACACTAGCCGTCCCTGACATTGCACCCATCAGAACATGGATGCAGGCCAGCGCAGCGCGCCCCCTGTGGTCCTCAGTTTCACCTGACAGTCCAGCTACCAAAACTTACTGGAGCCAGTGGAAGCGGCTCTATCTTAAGGATTAGCCCGGCGATACTACTGCCTGGGTGACACTCAGTTATAACCACAGATTGTGCTTCCATGTGCCCTCCAACCCAACGTCATGAAACAGATGCATGAAGGATCCATCGGCGGACATTTTGGCGTGGAGCGCACTGTGGCCCGACTGCAAACCATATATTACTGGTACCGCATGAGAGAAAATGTGGCCCTCTGGTGCCGCACTTGCACCAGCTGTGCATCCAAAGCCAGACCCCTAAAGAAACCACAGGCCCCCATGGGAACTGTGCGTGTAGGAAGACCCATGGAGCGAGTTGCTTTGGACATCATGGGGCCGCTAAATGAGACAGAGCGCAAAAACCGCTATGTTCTTGTGATACAAGACTACTTCACTAAGTTGGTGGAAGCTTTTCCCCTGCACAACGACCAGGCCGTTACTGTGGCTGAGGTACTTGCATCTGAATGGGTGTGTCGTTATGGAGCACCACAGACGCTGCACAGTGACTTAGGACGGAACATTGAATCTGAAGTATTCCAGAAAATGTGCAGTCTGTTCGGTATTGAAAAGACACACACCACAACATTTAGGCCACAATCTGACGGGCAAGATGAAAGGTTTAATGCCACCCTGTAAAAGATTCTGGCCACAACAGCAAAGTGTTGCCATTGGGACTGGGACATTATGATCCCCTATGCCCTCATGGCCTACAGAGCGACAAAGCACAGTGCCACCGGTCTCACCCCCAACTTCACGATGCACGGCTGTGAGCTGAGTGAGCCTGTGAACCACGTAGTGGGCCTACCTCCTGACTATGACACTGCACCTTCATCCCCTGAGTACGTCCAACAGCTTCGTGAGAGACTGGAGCTGGCCCACCTCGTTGCTAGAGAGGCTCTTGGTGAGTCAGTGAAACGTGCAAAGAGACAATAAGACAAGAACTGCTGCTGCACACAGTATCAGGTGGGAGATGCTGGACAAAAACAATCAAGAATAGAGTCAGAAAGTTCCTCCCATCATATGAAGGACCTTACGTCATCCTGGGACAGCTAGATGACCTTGTTTATTTTTCAAATGTTCTTATGTTCCTATGTGGAAAAAAAAGAAAATCTTGGAAGACGAGTTGGTGCATAACATGCATTTATTTTTGACAAATTGTATTTGTGTGATTTATGTTAGAGAATTTCAGCCAGATTCGCTCCATATCATCATGTTCAGATAAGTTCAAGTTATATCCTGTGTAATAGGTGCTGTTTATGCATTTTTCTTTTACAGATTTATGTTTAAGTGAGTAAGCTAGATTGACTTTCAATGAGAGAGAGAGTGGCGCACTGCACTGTCTATTAATAAGCTTGTCTCAACAGAAATAGTCTTTATGACTTCAAGGAGTCTAAGAAGAGACAAAGACTGAGACAATCAATGAGGCCGGAGTTTTCATAGTCTTTCATAGTTTAATTTTCCCGTCGTGTTTACATAGTTTTCTGTAGTGACATCATCTGATTCTACCGCTGATAGACACATTCTACACAGCTGGAAACTGACTTGATTCTGGTGACTCGATTTTATATCTTTTAAGGTATTCATATATATATATACATATATATATGCTTCTGGTGGTGGGAAGAAGCCGTAGAACATGGAGAGAACCCATGCGCACACGAGGAACCTGCAAACTCCATACAGAAAAGTCCCAGGCCCACAGTGGGATTTGAACACAGGACCTTCGTGCCTGTGAGGCAACAGCACTACCCACTGATTTCAATGTGGAAACTGAGGTAGGCATCAATTTCAATCAATGACCCACCTTGTGACTTGCTCACCCATGAGCAATGACTCGACTTGACTTGACTTGCCTGAATTTCACTACAGTGACTTGGGACTTGGGACTTGCTTGAGACTGTTAAGCAAGATCTGAGGAAATTTCATTGATGCCTTACATCAGTTTAAATGTGGTAGCTGATACTGAATTGTTTTGATATTGCTTTTTCTACTGCACCACTGGGGGATCTTGGTCTTTTACTGCAAGAGCAAACTGCATTTATTTTCTTTAAGAAATGGGTTAATCAACGTTTATAAGTCTGCCTTACACATGCAACCAGAGGTGCGACAAAAATATAAATTAGGAAAATTAAAAATAAAACCATTGGAAAAATAATCCAAAAGGTAAAAAACTTGATTGGACGAAAGAACTTAGCGCGACCAGAGCGGGCTGAGACCTCAGGGGTGCCTTTTTTTGGTTTAGTTCCTTTAGAAGAGCTGGCAGTTAAAGATGCACGTTGTCTTCTATCAGATTTGCAAATCCCCGGAAAATATTTTTTAGTGCGACCAGAGGATGCTGAGACATCAGAGGTGGCTTCTTTTGGTTTAGCTCCTTCAGAGGACCTGGCAGTTAAATCTGCATCATTGGACCACTGACGTGGTTCTCCATCAGATGAGAAGACATTCGGATGTTCTTCATCTGAGACAAGAGGTATCTGTCCATTCGAGTAAAAGGGAGCTGAGATGGGAGGACTATCTCCATCAGAATTCTTGACTCGACCAAAGAATTTGCGAAACCCCTGAAACAATTTTCTTGGGCGACCAGAGGATGCTGAGACATCAGAGGTGGCTTCTTTTGGTTTAGCTGCCTTAGAAGAGCTGGCATTTAAATCTGCATGATTGGATCTCTGACGTAGTCCTCCATCAGATGAGAAGACATTTGGATGTTCTTCATCTGAGACAGGAGGTATCTGTCCATTAGAGTGGAAGGGAGCTGAGATGGGAGGACTTTTTAGATCAGAATTCTTGACCAGACGGAGGAATTTTCTAATTCTCTCAGATTTTCTCGGGCGACCAGAGGATGCTGAGACATCAGGGGTGCCGTCTTTTGGTTTCTCCCCTTCAGAAGAGCTGGCAGTTAAATCAGCATGATTGGAACTCTGACGTAGTCCTCCATCAGATGAGAAGACATTTGGATGTTCTTCATCTGAGACAGGAGGTATCTGTCCATTAGAGTGGAAGGGAGCTGAGATGGGAGGACTTTTTCGATCAGAATTCTTGACCAGACGGAGGAATTTTCTAATTCTCTCAGATTTTCTCGGGCGACCAGAGGATGCTGAGACATCAGGGGTGCCGTCTTTTGGTTTCTCCCCTTCAGAAGAGCTGGCAGTTAAATCAGCATGATTGGAGCATTGACGTAGTCCTCCATCAGATGAGAGGACATATGGATCTTCGTCTGGTTTGACTGCATGTATATTGTTCATCGTGTGTATTTCTTTGTGTGGTCTTACCTGGTGTAACACACAGCCTTGTACGAACCAAGTATTTATGTGGTTTAGTGCACAGCTAACATATTTGAAGATGTACAGCGCTTTGAAGCCTTTTATGACTGCCTTTGAGGAAACCTGCTTTGATGATTTCCTTGCTATAATTTTAAAAGTTTTAAGAGAATGAAAATTGGTCAAAAATTACATTTGTTTGTTTGTTTTATTTGATATTTGTTTGTAAATGTTTACGGCAAAATTGGAAAAAAAAATCCCTCTTTAGGTACAGAAATAATTTCCTGCCTCAGGTGGAAGAGGGATGTCAGTGCGAGCTCCAGACAGCAGCAGCCTCCTGACGGCCTCAATGTCAGCTGCCATGATGGCTAAAAAGAGGACAGGCATAGGAACCTTGGACACGTTGCGGTCAGCTCCACGTTCTAGCAACAGCTTCAAGGTGTTCAAACGAACACGATGTCTGTCAAAAGCCAGATTGGAGGTCTGACTTCCCTGCAAGCAGTGGTTATCAGCAGGACAGTTGAAGCGCGTGCGGGGAGATATGGCGCATGCGTAAAACTTTTGTAATTTCTCTTATCATTTCTCTTTCATTTGAATTTGCACTTTGTCTGACTCAGACACAAATTTTAAGTCTTTCAGAAGCCTGTGTCCTACTTTGTGTGTCTGAATATTTTCTTAGGAAGCCAGTGCTTAAGTTCTGCTATCAGTGCGGTCGCTCTCTGTCTGTGAAACTGACTGCTTGAAGCCGCTGCCACAAGGTCCTCAAGGTCGATGCCTTACCTCAGCTTAAATGTGATGGCTGATACTGAATTGTTTTGATATTGCTTTTTCTACTGTTTCGTTTTACTTTTTGTTTACCATACTGTAACTTACTTTCAAGTTTTCTTTTTCAGTGCAAAGAACCAAATATATAAATAGGGGTTAGAATTCTTTGCTCTTTTGCTGCAAGAGAAATAAAACTGCATGTGTTTTCTTTAAGAAATGGTTTAATTAACCTTGAGCAAAACCTTCCTTACGCATATGATGAAAGGACAACTTGCAAAATACAAAATAAAAATAATTAAAAGGACAATTAGAAAACAAACCCAAAAAAGACAAATCTTGACTGGACGAAATAATTTGCAAATCCACTGAAACAATGTTCTACGGCAAGATGAGAAGACATTTGGATGTCCTTCATTTGAGACAGGAGGTATCTGTCCATTAGTGTAGAGGGCAGCTGAGATGGGAGGTCTTTCTCCATCAGAATTCTTGACTCGACCAAAGAATTTGCAAAACCTCTGAAACAATTTTCTAGGGCGACCAGAGGATGCTGAGACATCAGGGGAGGCGTCTTTTGGTTTCGCTCCTTCAGAAGAGCTGGCAGTTAAATCTGCATGACTGGAACACTGACGTAGACCTCCATCAGATGAGAAGCCATTTGGATATTCTTCATCTGAGACAGGAGTTATATGTCCATTAGAGTGGAAGGGAGCCGAGATGGGAGGTCTTTTTCGATCAGAATTCTTGACCAGACGAGAGAATTTGCCAATTCTCTCAGATTTTCTCGGACAACCAGAGGAATCTGAGACATCAGGGGTGGCGTCTTTTGGTTTCGCTCCTTCAGAAGAGCTGGCAGTTAAATCAGCATGACTGGAACACTGACGTAGACCTCCATCAGATGAGAAGACATTTGGATATTCTTCATCTGAGACGGGAGGTATATGTCCATTAGAGTGGAAGGGAGCCGAGATGGGAGGTCTTTTTCGATCAGAATTCTTGACCAGACGAGAGAATTTGCCAATTCTCTCAGATTTTCTCGGACAACCAGAGGATGCTGAGACATCAGGGGTGGCGTCTTTTGGTTTCGCTCCTTCAGAAGAGCTGGCAGTTAAATCAGCATGACTGGAACACTGACGTAGACCTCCATCAGATGAGAAGACATTTGGATATTCTTCATCTGAGACGGGAGGTATATGTCCATTAGAGTGGAAGGGAGCCGAGATGGGAGGTCTTTTTCGATCAGAATTCTTGACCAGACGAGAGAATTTGCCAATTCTCTCAGATTTTCTCAGGCAACCAGAGGATGCTGAGACATCAGGGGTGGCGTCTTTTGGTTTCGCTCCTTCAGAAGAGCTGGCAGTTAAATCAGCATGACTGGAACACTGACGTAGTCCTCCATCAGATGAGAAGACACATGGCTCTTCGTCTGGTTTGACTGCATGTGTGTTCATTATCGTGTACATTTGTATGTTGAGTCTTTCCTGCAACAGTGAAGTTTTTCACAGTGAAATCTCAGTTAGCTCAAAACTGAACCTTTAAGGCTGAATCCTTTTTATAATTCTGAATGTATGCACTAGCCAAGTATTTATGTGGTTAAGTGCACAGCTAACATCTCTGAAGCCTTTTATGGCGTACGTTCGCATATGACGTAGTCTGCTTTGATGATTTTGTTGCTACGGTCCCCAGTTCTCGTGAGAACTCTCGCGGTATGTTCCGCAACCAATCAGAGCAGCCGCAGGGCTTGTGAGGAAACCGAGCTGCTGCAGATCGATAATTAAACATGCCTTATTCGTGTATTCCAACTTCAAAGTTGTCGAACGTGCAATGTACCAGTTTGTATTTTATTGCCGATTTGTAGATGTGTCCTGTGAGTTCACACTCATTGCTATTAGGCAATGCTGTCATTGGTGAGTTGCACTAAAGCTATTGTTGTTAGCATGCAGCCATCGCCTTGGGTAACACCGCTAAACCTTATTACTGCATTGCTCTGATTGTTTTCTGTCTCTAATATTATCTATGTGTTGTTGTCAGCCACATATGATGATACGAGTGGTTTGTATGTGATACGTTCATATGTTTAATGTAATCTGTTAGCGGCTACCGCTAGTTAACTTAGCCTAGCGGCTAACGCTAAGTCTGCTAACGGAAGTGAACTTTTCTATTCGGATCGTAATGGTCCAATGCAAAAGCATTAATGATTAAATCATATTGATTCTATTGAATTATTCTGTTCTTTTAAGGGACAGAAATTGCACTTTTGATGGTTAATCACTGAATGGTGTGAATTTGAAGCGTGTGATCACAGCTGTAAAGTAATTGAATGTATTTTGGTACTTTGTTCAGTTTAAACAAATCCATGTGTACTAAAGCTGGCCTTGTCTGCTTACACAGGACAGGTTTTATTTCCTTTGGAAATAAGATGGCAAGCTATTGACCAGGAACATCTCCTATTAAGAAGAGACCTGTTGAATTCACCCTGTCTCTGGTGAATCCTCAATATCGCTTTGAGTCAAATACTGATATAATTTGAATGGCCATTGTTTAATTTTGTGTATACTGTTTTGTTTTCTTTTTTCATTCCTTCTACAATACACGGTACCTTTTTCAACGCCACTTCTGTCTCCGAGTCTCATTGAATTCTGTACATCAGTTTAATCATTCCCTCCTACCTGTTCCCAGAGTCTTCGAGCCATATAGCCACTAGTCCACGCGCAATGTCAGCTAATGTTACTTATAAATACTAAGTACTGGCTACACGGTCACTCTGCATCAAATTCATCATTTACAAAGTTGTTTAATGAGTTGAATAAGAAGAGGCTGGGACTTTTCTATGTGGGGTTTGCATGTTCTCCCTGTATCTGTCAACATTTGAACAGTGGAGCTGACTAGCAGTGATGCGGGACTCGAGTCAGACTCAAGTCGCAAATTTGAGGACCTGAGACTTGCTTAAATAAGATTGACAAAAGGCTTGACTTTGACTTGAGACTTGACTCAGACTTGAGACAGATGACAGAGAGAGAGTGATGGTGAGAGATAGCGAGCGACTGATGAGTGAGCTTGACTGACTTTCAACGAGAGAGAGAGAGAGAGAGAGAGAGAGAGAGAGGCGCATTGTGCTGTCTATTAATAATCTTGTCTAAACATAAACGGTCTGTATGACTTCAAGGCGTATAAGAAGAGACAGACTGAGAATCAATGAGGTTGGAGTTTTCATAGTCTTATCGTTTCATTTTCCCGTCGGGTCTACATAGTTTTCTCCCGTGACATCATCCGATTCTACCGCTGTTACACACATTCTACACAGCTGGAAAGTGACATGATTCTGGCGACTCGGTTTTATATCTTTTAAGGTATTCATACATCGATGCCTGTTGTGTCATAACAGGGAATTAATTTAGCTGTTGTCTACAATATCAATAAGATTTTTTTAAATAAGTTTATTCACCATCATCTCCAGAAGGTCTATTTTTTGACTCACTGTAGCTAACAGCAGGGGCGATTCTAGCATCAGACCTTTAAGGGGCCTCAGCCCCTAATGAGAATGTGACATGCATACAGTGCCTTGCAAAAGTGTTCAAATTAAATCACCAATTTCACAGGATAACAGGAAACTTTAATACTTTAATATTTTAAACCTACTCTATTGCCTACTTTCAACACGGTATGTTTTCAAGGTTTGATATATCATTGTATTGATAATGTTAATCAGTAGTGTTTATGTTTTAGCAAAATATTTGTCTCTTGTAGTTGTTTTCATAGACTTTGTTTTATTATATGCATCATTCATTTGTTTTTGGCTATGATGTGCTATTTTTGCACTCTTACAATCAAGTTTGAAAACATTGACAGTGTCATATGAGAAACACCTTAGACAGATTTGTTTAAAGGCCAAGGAGAAATGCAACAGCTTTTGTTAGCTTAATGTTGAAAATAATAAAATAATAATTTTATAGCACTCATCTATTTCGTACTTTGCTCTTAAATTACAATACCCTACATTTTTTTTGATATCCCGTTAATTTTTCAAATGCTCAACTTGTTTGCATTTGAATGTTTCACCTCGCTCTTTGCAGCGTTATAATCTATTGTTTAGTTTAGTTTATTAGGTTTATTTACATCAGGGACCATGTACAAATACATTAATCTCAAGGAAGAGAGAAGATGCTTTGCACCAGATTTAGCTGTTCAAGCCCAAGACAGACTGGATTTTTCTCACTGAACACAAAAAAAGAGCTGAAAAATATCAAACGCACTTATTGCTTTTTCTACTTGTTTTTCAGAAAATCAGATGCTTGGCTCTGTGACTTGTAATGTTGTATGTATGTAATGTTAATACATAATAGGCACAAACTGATGTTGCAAAAGGTCAAAACTATAACTGCATTTACTTCCCTGTGTTTAAATGAGTCCTCTTGCTGAAAAACATTAAAATCACTTATTGCTTTTTGTATAAAGTTAATTAATTGTATTTTCAGAATTGTTTTTGTGAAGGTTAAAAGTATGTAATGTTAAAAATAAAATGAAATGGTGATATAATGATTGGCGGTTCTAATATTTTTTTAATTCTATATTTGACCTACTCCACATTTTCATAGCCTTATCGTAACATGTATTCTTACCAGTCGCAGCTAATCAAAACCATATGATTTACTGCTTTTTATAAAGCGATAAAATTAATATTGAGCAGAATTAAGTTCAGCCTACTGGTCCGGCCCTCCACAATAGTCCCAGTTTCTCATGTGGCCCCTTGTGAAAATGAATTGCCCACCCCTGGCCTGGAGGATGGTCTAGCCCGCCGCAGCAACAGCAGTTGGGCATCACCAATTGTGATGGTACGTAAAAAGGACGGCACCTACCGTCTCTGTATATACCATAGGACTCTCAATGATTGCTCCATTAAGGATGCATACCCCTACCTCGCATCCAAGACACACTAGCCGTCCCTGACATTGCACCCATCAGAACATGGATGCAGGCCAGCGCAGCGCGCCCCCTGTGGTCCTCAGTTTCACCTGACAGTCCAGCTACCAAAACTTACTGGAGCCAGTGGAAGCGGCTCTATCTTAAGGATTAGCCCGGCGATACTACTGCCTGGGTGACACTCAGTTATAACCACAGATTGTGCTTCCATGTGCCCTCCAACCCAACGTCATGAAACAGATGCATGAAGGATCCATCGGCGGACATTTTGGCGTGGAGCGCACTGTGGCCCGACTGCAAACCATATATTACTGATACCGCATGAGAGAAAATGTGGCCCTCTGGTGCCGCACTTGCACCAGCTGTGCATCCAAAGCCAGACCCCTAAAGAAACCACAGGCCCCCGTGGGAACTGTGCGTGTAGGAAGACTCATGGAGCGAGTTGCTTTGGACATCATGGGGCCGCTAAATGAGACAGAGCGCAAAAACCGCTATGTTCTTGTGATACAAGACTACTTCACTAAGTGGGTGGAAGCTTTTCCCCTGCACAACGACCAAGCTGTTACTGTGGCTGAGGTACTTGCATCTGAATGGGTGTGTCGTTATGGAGCACCACAGACGCTGCACAGTGACTTAGGACGGAACATTGAATCTGAAGTATTCCAGAAAATGTGCAGTCTGTTCGGTATTGAAAAGACACACACCACAACATTTAGGCCACAATCTGACGGGCAAGATGAAAGGTTTAATGCCACCCTGTAAAAGATTCTGGCCACAACAGCAAAGTGTTGCCATTGGGACTGGGACATTATGATCCCCTATGCCCTCATGGCCTACAGAGCGACAAAGCACAGTGCCACCGGTCTCACCCCCAACTTCACGATGCACGGCTGTGAGCTGAGTGAGCCTGTGAACCACGTAGTGGGCCTACCTCCTGACTATGACACTGCACCTTCATACCCTGAGTACGTCCAACAGCTTCGTGAGAGACTGGAGCTGGCCCACCTCGTTGCTAGAGAGGCTCTTGGTGAGTCAGTGAAACGTGCAAAGAGACAATAAGACAAGAACTGCTGCTGCACACAGTATCAGGTGGGAGATGCTGGACAAAAACAATCAAGAATAGAGTCAGAAAGTTCCACCCATCATATGAAGGACCTTACGTCATCCTGGGACAGCTAGATGACCTTGTTTATTATTCAAATGTTCTTATGTTCCAATGTGGAAAAAAAAGAAAATCTTGGAAGACGAGTTGGTGCATAACATGCATTTATTTTTGACAAATTGTATTTGTGTGATTTATGTTAGAGAATTTCAGCCAGATTCGCTCCATATCATCATGTTCAGATAAGTTCAAGTTATATCCTGTGTAATAGGTGCTGTTTATGCATTTTTCTTTTACAGATTTATGTTTAAGTGAGTAAGCTAGATTGACTTTCAATGAGAGAGAGAGTGGCGCACTGCACTGTCTATTAATAAGCTTGTCTCAACAGAAATAGTCTTTATGAATTCAAGGAGTCTAAGAAGAGACAAAGACTGAGACAATCAATGAGGCCGGAGTTTTCATAGTCTTTCATAGTTTAATTTTCCCGTCGTGTTTACATAGTTTTCTGTAGTGACATCATCTGATTCTACCGCTGATAGACACATTCTACACAGCTGGAAACTGACTTGATTCTGGTGACTCGATTTTATATCTTTTAGGGTAGTCATATATATATACATATATATATGCTTCTGGTGGTGGGAAGAAGCCGTAGAACACGGAGAGAACCCATGCGCACACGAGGAACCTGCAAACCTGCAAACTCCATACAGAAAAGTCCCATGCCCACAGTGGGATTTGAACACAGGACCTTCGTGCCTGTGAGGCAACAGCACTACCCACTGATTTCAATGTGGAAACTGAGGTAGGCATCAATTTCAATCAATGACTCACCTTGTGACTTGCTTACCCATGAGCAATGACTCGACTTGACTTGACTTGCCTGAATTTCACTACAGTGACTTGGGACTTGCTTGAGACTGTTAAGCAAGATCTGAGGAAATTTCATTGATGCCTTACATCAGTTTAAATGTGGTAGCTGATACTGAATTGTTTTGATATTGCTTTTTCTACTGCACCACTGGGGGATCTTGGTCTTTTACTGCAAGAGCAAACTGCATTTATTTCTTTAAGAAATGGGTTGATCAACGTTTATGAGTCTGCCATACACGTGCAACCAGAGGTGCGACGAAAATATAAATTAGGAAAATTAAAATTAAAACCATTGGAAAAATAATCCAAAAGGTAAAAAACTTGATTGGACGAAAGAACTTAGCGCGACCAGAGCGGGCTGAGACCTCAGAGTCTGAGACCTCAGAGTCTGAGACCTCAGAGTCTGAGACCTCAGAGTCTGAGACCTCAGAGGTGCCTTTTTTTGGTTTAGTTCCTTTAGAAGAGCTGGCAGTTAAATCTGCATCATTGGACCACTGACGTGGTTCTCCATCAGAATTCATGACTCGATCAAAGAATTTGCGAAACCCCTGAAACAATTTTCTTGGGCGACCAGAGGATGCTGAGACATCAGAGGTGGCTTCTTTTGGTTTAGCTGCCTTAGAAGAGCTGGCAGTTAAATCTGCATCATTGGAACACTGACGTAGTCCTCCATCAGATGAGAAGACATTTGGATGTTCTTCATCTGAGACAGGAGGTATCTGTCCATTAGAGTGGAAGGGAGTTGAGATGGGAGGACTTTTTCGATCAGAATTCTTGACCAGACGAGGGAATTTTCTAATTCTCTCAGATTTTCTCGGGCGACCAGAGGATGCTGAGACATCAGGGGTGGTGTCTTTTGGTTTCTCCCCTTCAGAAGAGCTGGCAGTTAAATCAGCATGATTGGAGCATTGACTTAGTCCTCCATCAGATGAGAGGACATATGGATCTTCGTCTGGTTTGACTGCATGTATATTGTTCATCGTGTGTATTTCTTTGTGTGGTCTTACCTGGTGTAACACACACAGACCTTGCACGAACCAAGTATTTATGTGGTTTAGTGCACAGCTAACATATTTGAAGATGTACAGCGCTTTGAAGCCTTTTATGACTGCCTTTGAGGAAACCTGCTTTGATGATTTCCTTGCTATAATTTTAAAAGTTTTAAGAGAATGAAAATTGGTCAAAAATTACATTTGTTTGTTTGTTTCATTTGATATTTGTTTGTAAATGTTTACAGAAAAATTGAAAAAAAAATCCCTCTTTAGGTACAGAAATAATTTCCTGCCTCAGGTGGAAGAGGGATGTCAGTGCGAGCTCCAGACAGCAGCAGCCTCCTGACGGCCTCAATGTCAGCTGCCATGATGGCTAAAAAGAGGACAGGCATAGGAACCTTGCGGTCAGCTCCACGTTCTAGCAACAGCTTCAAGGTGTTCAAACGAACACGATGTCTGTCAAAAGTCAGATTGGAGGTCTGACTTAATTGGAGGTCTGACTTAATTAGAGATCGGTAATTAAACATGCCTTATTCGTGTATTCCAACTTTAAAGTTGTCGAACGTGCAATGTACCAGTTTGTATTTTATTGCCGATTTGTAGATGTGTCCTGTGAGTTCACACTCATTGCTATTAGGCAATGCTGTCATTGGTGAGTTGCACTAAAGCTATTGTTGTTAGCATGCAGCCATCGCCTTGGGTAACACCGCTAAACCTTATTACTGCATTGCTCTGATTGTTTGCTGTCTCTAATATTATCTATCTGTTGTTGTCAGCCACATATGATGATACGAGTGGAAATAAGATGGCAAGCTATTGACCAGGAACATAAGATAAGATAAGATAAGATACGATAAGATAAGATATCCCTTTATTAGTCCCACAGTGGGGAAATTTACATTATTGCAGCAGCACAGTGTACGAAAAACACAGCAGGAGGAGGGGAAATAATATTTAAAAAAATACAATACAATAAAGGACGGGGGTAAAGTGTCTCAAGAATATTTCACAATACTATTGCAAAGTGTCTCAGTATTTCACACAAGTACTACAAATTTTTCGGTCTACTGGGAGCAGTGCTGATTGTACATTCTAACAGCTGCAGGAAGGAAAGACTTGCGAAAGCGCTCCTTCACACACTTTGGGTGAAGCAACCTGTCGCTGAAGGAGCTCTCCAGTGCTGTTACTCGGTCCCGCATCGGGTGGGAGTGATTGTCCATTATGGATGACAGCTTAGTTGTCATCCTCCTTCCTCCCACCACCTCCACTGGGTCCAGGGGGCATCCCAGGACAGAGCTGGCCTTCCTTATCAGTTTATCGATTCTTTTCCTATCCGACACTGAGATGCCGCTGCCCCAGCAGACCACACCATAAAAAATGGCTGATGCCACCACAGTGTCGTAAAATGTCTTGAGGAGTGCTCCCCGCACTCCAAAGGACCTCAGTCTCCTGAGCAGATAGAGTCTGCTCTGGCCTTTCCTATAAAGTGCAGTGGTATTGTCTGTCCAGTCCAGTTTATTGTTCAAGTGAACACCCAGGTACTTATAAGATGTCACCATCTCAATGTCTGTTCCCTGAATGTTCACCGGGTCCGGGGGGGAGTGTGTGTGCCTGCGGAAATCAACCACCAGTTCCTTGGTTTTCACCGTGTTGATCTGGAGTTGGTTCCGCTGGCACCAGTCCACAAAGTCCTGCGTCAGTTCTCTGTATTCCCTGTCGTCCCCATCTGTGATGAGACCGACGATGGCAGAGTCATCAGAGAACTTCTGCAGGTGACAGGTGGGTGAGTTGTAGTGGAAGTCTGCAGTGTAGAGGGTGAAGAGGAACGGAGCCAGGACCGTTCCCTGTGGTGCCCCCGTACTGCAGACAACCATGTCGGACACACAGTCCCGTGACCTCACATACTGTGGACGGTTGGTGAGGTAGTCCAGTATCCAGCATGTGAGGTGGTGGTCCACACTGGTGTGCTCCAGCTTGTCCTTCAGAAGCTGAGGCTGTATCGTGTTGAAAGCACTGGAGAAATCAAAGAACATGATTCTCACAGTGCTTCCCGGCTTCTCCAGGTGAGAGAGGGCTCGGTATTGAAGGAAGATGACGGCGTCGTCCACCCCGATGCTAGGTTGGTAGGCGAACTGAAGCGGGTCCATCGCTGGGCTCACCAGGGGGCGGAGATGAACAAGGACCAGCCGCTCCAGGGTCTTCATCAGGTGGGATGTTAGAGCCACCGGCCTGTAGCTGTTGAGGTCCTTGGGGTGCGGAGTCTTGGGGACAGGTACCACGCAGGATGTTTTCCACATCTGTGGCACTCTCCCTAGCTTCAGGCTCAGGTTGAACATTTGTTCAACTATCCCACACAGCTGGTCTGCGCAGGACTTCAGGAGCCTGGAGCTGATGCCGTCCGGACCCGCAGCCTTCCTCGCCTTCATCTTCCTGAGCTGATCTCTCACCTGGAGAGTTGTGAGGGACAGGGTGGAGCAGGGGGGCTGTGTGCTGAAGTTTGACCGATCAAACCTATTGAAAAATAAGTTCAGATCATTCACCCACTGTTGGTCCCCCACAGCCTGGGAGTTTGGTTCCTTGTGGCCAGAGATGGTTTTCAGGCCTTTCCAAACTCCACTGACGTTATTCTGCTGCAGCTGATCCTCCATCTTCCTCCTGAAGCTGTTCTTCCCCTCCCTGATCTTCCTCCTTAGCTCCTTCTGTACAGTCTTCAGCTCCTCCTTATTTCCTGACTTAAAGGCCCTCTTCTTCTCCTTGAGGAGAGCCTTTATGTCAGGATTAATCCACGGTTTATTGTTGGAAAAACACCGTACAGTCCTGGTGGGTACGGTGTTTTCCACACAAAAGTTAGTGTAGTCTGTAATACAGTCAGTGAGACTGTCGATGTCCTCCCCATGAGAATCACAGAGTTCCTGCCACACAGTTGTATCAAAACAGTCCTTCAAGGCCTCGTCGGCCTCGTCGGACCATCTCTTCACTGTGCGGGACACAGCTGGTTGCCTGTGTACGAGAGGTTTGTACGCAGGCAGGAGATGAACCAGGTTGTGGTCTGATCTTCCCAGGGGAGGTAGGGTTGATGAGGTGTATGCCTCCTTGGTGTTGGCATACAGTAAATCCAGGGTTTTATTGTCTCTGGTGCAGCATGTGACGTACTGGGTGAAGGTGGGCAGAGTGGAAGATGGAGCGGCGTGATTAAAGTCCCCTGATATAAGAAGGAGGGCCTGTGGATGCTGAGTCTGCAGCCTGCCTGTGACAGAGTGGAGGACATCACAGGCTGCTTCAGCGTTAGCAGAGGGGGGGATATACGCAGCTACCGCGATAACATGCGTGAATTCCCGCGGCAGGTAATAAGGTCTCATGCTAACGGCTAACAGTTCAATATCCTTACAGCAGAGTTGTTCTTTAATAGTGATGTGCCCAGAGTTACACCATCTATCATTCACAAACACTGCTAGCCCTCCTCCTTTCCTCTTACCACTCTCCCTCGTCCTGTCCGCGCGCAACAGCTTGAAGCCGTCCAGCGCTGCCGCCGTGTCCGGAATCATAGTAGTCAGCCATGTTTCCGTAAACATCATGATGCTGCATTCTGCACTCTTGCACTGCAACTTGCACTCTGCATCAAATTCATCATTTACAAAGTTGTTTAATGAGTTGAATAAGAAGAGGCTGGGACTTTTCTATGTGGGGTTTGCATGTTCTCCCTGTATCTGTCAACATTTGAACAGTGGAGCTGACTAGCAGTGATGCGGGACTCGAGTCAGACTCAAGTCGCAAATTTGAGGACCTGAGACTTGCTTAAATAAGATTGACAAAAGGCTTGACTTTGACTTGAGACTTGACTCAGACTTGAGACAGATGACAGAGAGAGAGTGATGGTGAGAGATAGCGAGCGACTGATGAGTGAGCTTGATTGACTTTCAACGAGAGAGAGAGAGAGAGAGAGAGGCGCACTGTGCTGTCTATTAATAATCTTGTCTAAACATAAACGGTCTGTATGACTTCAAGGAGTATAAGAAGAGACAGACTGAGAATCAATGAGGTTGGAGTTTTCATAGTCTTATCGTTTCATTTTCCCGTCGGGTCTACATAGTTTTCTCTCGTGACATCATCCGATTCTACCGCTGTTACACACATTCTACACAGCTGGAAAGTGACATGATTCTGGCGACTCGGTTTTATATCTTTTAAGGTATTCATACATCGATGCCTGTTGTGTCATAACAGGGAATTAATTCAGCTGTTGTCTACAATATCAATAAGATTTTTTTAAATAAGTTTATTCACCATCATCTCCAGAAGGTCTATTTTTTGACTCACTGTAGCTAACAGCAGGGGCGATTCTAGCATCAGACCTTTAAGGGGCCTCAGCCCCTAATGAGAATGTGACATGCATACAGTGCCTTGCAAAAGTGTTCAAATTAAATCACCAATTTCACAGGATAACAGGAAACATTAATACTTTAATATTTTAAACCTACTCTATTGCCTACTTTCAACACGGTATGTTTTCAAGGTTTGATATACAATTGTATTGATAATGTTAATCAGTAGTGTTTATGTTTTAGCAAAATATTTGTCTCTTGTAGTTGTTTTCATAGACTTTGTTTTATTATATGCATCATTCATTTGTTTTTGGCTATGATGTGCTATTTTTGCACTCTAACAATCAAGTATGAAAACATTGACAGTGTCATATGAGAAACACCTTAGACAGATTTGTTTAAAGGCCAAGGAGAAATGCAACAGCTTTTGTTAGCTTAATGTTGAAAATAATAAAATAATAATTTTATAGCACTCATCTATTTTGTACTTTGCTCTTAAATTACAATACCCTACATTTTTTTTGATATCCCGTTAATTTTTCAAATGCTCGACTTGTTTGCATTTGAATGTTTCACCCCGCTCTTTGCAGCGTTATAATCTATTGTTTAGTTTAGTTTATTAGGTTTATTTACATCAGGGACCATGTACAAATACATTAATCTCAAGGAAGAGAGAAGATGCTTTGCACCAGATTTAGCTGCCCACTAATTTCCATCCGCAGTCCCTGGGCAGGTGATCAAGAACATTCATACACAGACCACAACACACTACACACAAAAACACAGTACAAACACAAAGACACATCATTGTAAAATATAAAAACAAGTTGTCGTGACTTAAAATTAATGTTGACAAGACTGATTACTTAAAATCCATTTCTTAACCTCACGTGAGAAGATAATGAAGTCAGTGCAGATTTTCAGATTAACAGGAAGCTTGTTCCATTCTTTGATAGCTCTATGTGAGAAAGCAGATTGTGTGAAGGTGGAGCTACATTTTGGAACACTACAATCTCCATTTGAGGAAGACCTTGAAGCTCTGCTCATTTGCTCAGAGGAAGCATTATGAATTATCTTGTGCACCAGGTGCATATCTGAATATAAAATTACATTTTCAGAGCTTAGCATTTTATATTTAACAAGTATATCACAATGATGATACTGTCGTGATTTCCTGTCAAGAACTTTTAAGGCTTGCTTATGAAGTGACATAATGGGTTTTAAGACAGTCTTGTTTGCCTGAGACCAACATGATATGCAGTAGTGAAAATAGGAGAGAATTGAAGTTGTGTTTAACATGATGACCGTGAACGGCACTTTGTTTATATACACTTGTTTTGCATAATAATAGCAACGCAGCAACGTAACAGCAACGTAGACTGACGTTACTGCTGTATCCTGATCATTTCATCAGACACGAATGAGTCAACAGAGGGACGGGCAACCGAAGCGAACAGCCAGACAGAAGGATTTAACCAGAAACTCCAGACGTCTGAACGGAATTAAACTCCAACAGGACACAAAGTAATAAAACGTTTTTCGAACAACCACCTTAGCATAGAGTGGGAGGTGCAGGTGACGTTTGTTTGTAACTGAAGGGATGAATGCGGACAAAGTGGAGCAGGGAGACGAACTGCTCGCCCTCCATAGTATCCTCGGTTCGGAGGAGTTCGTCCGGGATGAGTCGAAGGCTGCCGGTGAAGTCCGAGTAGCTGTTGAGCTGCCTGCAGACTTCACTGTGGCTCTCAAAGAAGGTAAAATAATCGTAAAATTATTATTGACACGAATAGAGGAGTGTGGATTATAGCCTGTGATATAACTGTTCATGGAGTGTAACCTTACAAATATATTAATCAATATGTTTATACACAGGGCGAGATATAAGGCTAATAAATAGAAAATTCAAAACATCAAAAGGCACAACTATTATGGTTAATGTGTGTAAAGCTGGGTGAAGCTAGTATGTATAGTTTTGGGTCAAAAGGACACACCCCGAATATATGAATATGAAAATATTTATTTCTCAACACGTTTTTATGGAGTAAAAGTCAGACCCTGCATATTTAAATAATAACAAAACCCAACTCAAGTTATTAAACCATTTCAAATTTGTATTCTTCTGCATTTCACAACGTAGATCATTCATAGTCGACAGCCCTCAGGGAGTCCAAACCTGCCACCCATGAAGTTTTCCACCTGTGAAGCTCACTACTTAATGCCACTTTTGGTTATATCAAGAAAAGCATTATGCAATAAAACATACGTTAGCACTATTAAATGCATCAGTGAAAAATGTGGCCACATTTCAATCTCCCTGTGGCACACTTTTCTTTTCCTCTCCAAAAATCATCAATATCTGATCGATGCTGTTTAAGTTAACCACCTTCAGACAAACCACCACGGACTAAAACATAACCTCCGTGGTGGAGGAAAAAACATTTCAAGCAAATAACCATCACAGGACTCGTGTTGACAATTTTAAATAATGTGTAAATATCTAATTTGAAAGTAAACAAAGTGTGCCATGAAGTGCTCACTCACAACAGGCCGTTTGAAAGAACATTGAAATCTTTATTGTTTATATACTCTGGTCGTGATGTCCTATTGTTTTCCTTTAAGGTGAAACGCTGAGGCAGTATGAGATATCATTCCTCCCGCCTCTGCATCTGACCTTTGAGCTCCCGGAGGACTATCCATCCTCCTCCCCGCCCTCCTTCACCCTCACCTGCAGCTGGTTGACACGTGCACAGGTAATAATCAGTAGATGCAATGTGGCTCACTTCCATCATTATTGGTCACATTTACAACCTTGCCAGTGTGTGTCACAAAGGCAGAGAGAGATGGACGCAGATTGCAGAGCAGCAATAATGATTACATTACTATTTGCCATCTCCTTGTGCAGGTCTCTGCGCTGGGTGCTCATCTCACAGATCTCTACCAGGCCAGCAGAGGCGCTGTGGTGCTCTTCACCTGGGTAATGTTTCTTAAAGAAGATGCCCTCAGGTTCCTGGACATTCATACTCTGCTGGAGCTCCCATCATCTGATGAACACAGCACCCAGGACTCAGTTCAAGCATCACCCTCAGAACCAAATCAAGATCAACACACTCCAGAGTCAGGACCCACAGATAACCTTAATTGTGATATCTCAGTTCCGCATGAAGAAGACCTCTCTGCACCATCCTTGGAGCTTGACCATCCGATTGAGATTCTTGCTGAGGACCAAAATCCAGACTCTCGGGGAGCATTAGACTCCTGCAAGGCTCAACAAAATGATTCAGCCTTGCGATACAGTAAAGTCAGACAGAGTGATCCAAATTCAGGGCCTAGTACAGATTATCAGAAGATGTCTCATGATTCTAACCAGACTGGGCAAGCATCAGATGTGAGGAAGGCTGAACAGACGCTGCAGATCCCAGAGCCTAAGGCCGACTACCAAGAGGATCTGCCTTCAGCAGCAGGAGAATCAGAGCCTCCTCCATTGGCTCAGTCCGATGAAAGCCAGGAAAGTTACTTAAATAAAGGCTCACTAGATGAAAGTGAACTTGGAGCTGCGTCTCTGCCAATCCACCCAAGAGAATCCCCTCTAAATGAGGACCAACCCCTCTCTGGTCCTTCCCTAACTCTGTCGCAAACTCTCCTGTCCCAGCTCTTGATCTACGATGCGGCCCAGCATCAGAAACAGTTTGCCACCACGGTGTTTGACTGTGACGTGTGCTGTATAGGCTGGCTCGGTTCAGACTGTGTGCAGGTGCCTGAGTGTGGCCACATCTTCTGCCAGGCCTGCCTTGCCCAGTTCTGTAAGCTCCAGATAACAGAGGGGAACGTCCGGGGTGTCACCTGTCCTCAGGCAGACTGCACTGCCAGTCCTACACCAGCACAGGTACTGTCCTGACCTGTCTGTCTGCTCTCTGTGCCAACGACAGCTTCCTCATGACGGCCTGTATTGTGTTGTGAATCTCTGGAATGCTTGATGCCGAAGTTAGTTCTCTTAGATCTAGGCTGAAAGAAGGACTTCAGCAAAATTAGCAATACTACAGTTTAAACCCCCCTGACAAGTAATGTTCAAAATTTTATTAATTAAAAGTATAGAAGTATTATTTAAATTTACTTAAAGCATAGAATATAAAAGCACTAAATGTTAAAATCTTTTTACTTTACCTTATTATTATATTATATTATTTGATCATTATTGTTGATGCATTAATGCAGTGGCCTTTTAATTATACTTTTAGATGAACTGGGGCAAATTATACCTCCTTTATGTATAGCTGTTTTCACAATGCTTCATACTTTGCTCTGCGGCACTGGATAGGGCCTTAATCACCTGATGCTCTGCCCCAGCCTCAGCCTCAGCCTCAGCCTCAGCCTATCAGGTAGAGATGACTTGTCAAGGCTTTTTAGGCCTTTGATGATGTCTTGCCGGATATGGTCCACTTACTCTTTGAGTAAATGTGCTGAGTTACTTAAGATTTGCTGGAAAAATAATGTTGTTGCTTATCTGTGGAAAAAATACACCAATTCCAATATATCTGCAATAAGCTAATATCTATTGATAAATTGATGTAGCTCAACAAAACAAACTATTTATCATCTCTGCTAAGGACGGTTGGAGGAGGTTATGTGAGCATCTTGTTTGTTTGTTTGTTTGTTTGTCCGCAAGGTGTTTCAAAAAGCTGTCAAAGGATTTTAATGAAATTTTGTGTAGAGGCGGATCATGGGTCAAGGAAGAGTTGATTACATTTTGAGGTGGATCCAGGTATGGATGGGGATTCTGGATCAGGTTTTCCACGTTCTTCAACAATGTGAGATAGGGCCTCTTTGAACAGTTTGCCAATATAATGAAAAATACTAACAGGTTGATCAAAATATTCAGGCATGGGCAACTCGTGATGTTCCACCTCTATGCACAAATGGATCCAGATTCAGATCATAATCTGGATCTGGGAGATTGAAATATAAATTTGGAGAGGGGCAATATGTATTGGGTCACAGTACAGTAATAGAGAGGTGTAGAGATGTGACACTGCCACCAATATGTAGCTGAGATTATGCAGATTCAGAGAACGGATTTTGTGTATCTGTGAAAGATAAGAAGTTATATCCAGTAGAGATCCAGGTCCTGCATTATGGAAAATCATATTTTTGTTGTTAACTCATAAACTACTGATGATAAACACATGATTACAAATACTAGTTGAGAATTTCCCCACTGTGGGACTAATAAAGGAATATCTTATCTTATCTACTAGGAATAGTTTCCAGGGTCGACGAATGAGGTGGTATCACTTAATTTGGCATGAATACTAAGTATAGCGTAAAGCAATGGCATCATGGTGTGTGTGCCCTGATACTGATAAGAGACAATGGTGCTGCTGGATGTATATGCTCCGAGTGCTTTCTAGTTGGGGAAAAGTCATCTCTTGAATGATCTTTTTAGGTGAAGAGTCTGGTAGGGGAGGAGCTGTTCAGCCGCTACGATCATCTCCTGCTGCAGAACACTCTGGACCGTATGCCTGGTGCGTTTCCCTTACAGAATATTCTTGTAAAACTGAGGATGCATTTGAAGCCTTTATGCATTAGAATGACCAGAGATACATTTCTAGTTCCATCTCTCTTGGGAAGTCAAAATATGTCATATTTATTGTCCCTGCATAAGTGTGTGAATCCAAGATGTGTTTTGTTTCATTTCAGCACGGGATTTTCCGATGTTTTTCATGCCAACTCTGAAAACTAAATAAAAGCCAGACATTTTAGCACCTTCTTATACAGTAGATAAAAACTCATTTAATTCTACTTTGGGTTCATGGAGGAGTGTCTGCTTGCGTCTCTTCTTCCCGCCTCCTTAGATGTGGTGTACTGTCCACGTCGTTCCTGCAGTTCGGCCGTCATTCGGGAAAAGTCCAGCACTGCGGCAGTCTGCTCTGTGTGCAGCTTTGCCTTCTGTGTCACCTGCAGAAAGACCTACCATGGAACAGACGACTGCCAGGGAAAGAAGAATATGAAACAAACAGAAACATACAAGCAGCACGGCAATGTAGACCTGCCACACTCAGAAGGTACAGAAGCATGCGCGTGTTTGTTAAGTTGATAATATGCAGGAAATTAGTGCAACAGAATGTGTCATGTGCATATTTTACACCGAAGCCGAACCTTTTTTAATAAAGAAGAAAATAAAACTATTTCTCAGTGCTTAAGGACGATTCGTGGTTGAAAGTTGCAGATGTGTATCTGAAGCAGTGCTCTGTGTTGCTGTGTGTGTCTCAGAGGGGATGAAGGCCCTATGGGATGACTACGCCAGTGGCAGCAAGCAGAGGCAGCACCTCCTGGAGGGCAGATATGGCCGAAATATGCTGCGGGGCACCATGGAGGAGTGTCTGAGTGATGGCTGGATCGAGTTAAATAGCAAGAACTGTCCTTACTGCTTCTGCAGAATAGAGGTATTTATTTATTCTCCTATTAGCACACACGGACAATCGTGTTTACGGACACATTTCTATTCAAACAAATTTTTTTCTGACTGTTTTAGATTGCTGTGTCTTTGCTAACACACACACTGTTGTGTTTTTTGTGTTGCAGAAGAACAGAGGATGCAACGTAATGACGTGCTCTCAGTGTCGACAGGTGTTCTGCTGGGCCTGCCTCGCCAAACTGTCACTTCGTGTAGGCAGCCACTTTATGCAGAGTTCCTGCTGTGTCTGGCAATAAAGCACACCTTAGTCCCTCATTTTCGATAACCACTGGCCACCAGCCATAGGTTTAGCACTGATGATGCTGTGTCCAAATCTATTTGATTTTTAAAGTGCACTTTAAACAGAAAAATACAAATGCTGCCTTATTCTCACTGTCAGACAGTTGTATTTATAATATAAAGATATGAAATAAAATATCCAACATCTTAATATGACCGATTTATATTGAAGCTTCTCAATCACTCACAGCATATGTCATACTGGGTCATGACCAGTAGAGGGGGATAAATAACAGGAATTACGAACAGGTTGGGCACACACTCAAGTAACTTAACATGAGATCCACATTTGGTCATATCAAGAAAAGCATTATGCAGTAAAACGTACTTTATTATTATTAAATGCATCACTGAAAACGGTCATGCGACATGCATTTTTGCAGCAAAGAAGAAGAATCTATGAGAAAAAGCTCTCTGTGTACCAGAGCATTTATACTAAAGCTCTACTTCCTTCCCAGTTATAATTAGGATGCCTTATGGAGATCTTTAAGCTTTCAATCAATCTATCATTTATTTATTCAATCAATCGATTCATTATTTGGTCAGGTGTAATCGGGTGTAATGCTTTCTCCTTATTGACAGTCTATAACCCAAAAATATTCAATGTACTCTCATATCAGTGAAAGAAAACAAGCATCATTACTTTTGAGAGGCAGAAACCTGTAAAAGCTTACTAAAAAAAAAAAGTCTTAATCAGGTATTATTGCTGTTTACTCTTTTTGGTCAACTGAGTTTGCTGGAAAATCAATATAGTTAAAAGAGAGTTAAAGCAATCAATTATTAAAGTGTGATTAGTGAGTTCGGTGAGACCTCAGCTGCCTCCCAGTCCACTGATACTGCAACAAAGTGGGCATGTTATACAGCACAATACTATGAGAGCTATAAAGCTATGAGACACAAGTGACTGTAACTTTCATAGAGATATGATATCTTAAATAAAGTAGGAGTATAACCATAGTTGCTTTGTAGGTTTTAGTTTGTATTGTCTATTGGAAAATATCACTTTTATTGGTGTATATTCAGCCCCTGTTCTTAAGAAGTTCACAGTATAAACACATTTTAATTCCAGTCACCCTAAAGGTAGTTAGTAGGACTCTAGCATCCACTCAGTGACTGACACGCAGTCCACTGCTACGTGTCCCCAGGCTGTCTGAGACATCTTTTATACTAAGCCAAAATATACTGGCCCGCTCTGTGTCTCTGTGTGTGTGTCCCTTTATCTCCTCCAGTTTCCACACAGAGGTCATCACTTTCTCATAAATGTCTAAACAACTGTTTGCCTTTGTGACCCACAGCAGGGCGAGGCCTGGAGGATGGAACTCGGGGAATGGATGTGTTTGTGGTTGTCAAGTTGTCAAGCCTCTTTGCTGGTACATGTGGGATATAAGATGCAAAAAAAAAAAAAAAATATCAAGTAACAAAACAGTAATAATACCATCATTGGAAAACAAGGGACCATGAAACAAAAGACAAAACAGGGTTAAAAACTGGGTTTTCAGTGAAAAAGTAATAAAAATCTCCAGTAAAACTGGTGAAGGCAGTGGAGAATTTGGTGGTTATGAGTTTCAACTTAGGAAATGGCTTAAGTATAATTTATGAGTGTTCATATGAGGTTTTTAAACATTACTTAATTATCTTTTTGAGAAACCCACTGTTACCTCTGAGACCCAAATGCAAGCTAATACATGACAGGGACAAACGCGGGGCGACCGAAGAGTCGGATATTTCCCTCAGGAGTTGGTGGTGACCAAAAACGGAGCTATAGTAGACTTAAATTCACCAAGTGGCCAGAAACACAACTCCACTTCTTTATAAATGCAGGTAAATAAGCAACTAAAAAGTTGTGTGACAGTTTTCTTTTAACATGTTTCTGCTGTCCTCTCAAGG
This sequence comes from Chaunax sp. Z400, assembly GCA_037577475.1. NCBI lineage: Eukaryota > Metazoa > Chordata > Actinopteri > Lophiiformes > Chaunacidae > Chaunax > Chaunax sp. Z400. The sequence goes on from CM075188.1 coordinate 25,484,420, forward strand.
ATGCATAATTATATGGTAATGTCCAGTTCTGGACAAAGATTTGTGTCCATACGTTTTACAGATAATCAGATTAATGGAGAGCCAATAAAAAGTGGCACTGTGTAGCTACGTACTGTATGTTCAATAGCCTCTATAGGAAGCTTTCATATTGATGAAGGAGCCGTCTATCAACAAACTGCTTGTTTGAAGCAAATGCTTGTCAGTCAGTCTTTTTCTGCTGCAAGCTGCTGCTGCATTACCAAACATTTTACAGTAGAATAGAAAGTTGTGATTGAGTCTGTTTAAAACGGATTCGCCCTTAATGCATATGCAGCGTTTCAGGAAACATAATTATGCAGAAGAGTTATTAATATCAAGCTGCAAATGCTTATGAAATATTAAGCACTAATATGCATGAATCACTTTTGAAATTCAGCCCAGATAACAGAGCATTTATAACCAGGGGATTTTGAAGATGAGAAATCAAAACTTTGTGACTAAACATATTCCTCTAACAGCTGCAGATTGTTTCCTGTTCTTATTGCTCATTGAGTAAGAATAAGTACACCATTAGTACAAATATACAGTCATTAAAAAGTGGCAGTATTGAGTAAAAAGGAAATTGGACAGATATCTAATGTGGCCCAATTCAAGCACTGTTTTCTTAGTTGCAAATTAAACACCATCATCTAATGGCAGAAGTTTTGTGGAGCCTCAGTATGCGGCAATTTATGCAATCTGTTCAGAAGGTTTGTGAGATATTCTGCTGACCAACAAACAAACTACCAGGGACACAATAACAGCTTTCTTGGCAGAAGGAATGTCAAGGATGAAAAGTAAAGCCTGAGTATCAGAGCAGGGGAAATAGGCTATGTAGGCCATCTTCTCCCTGTGAGCCAATAACAGCATCCGCTAACAGAACAGTTATTTCCCCCGGAGCGGTACGAGCCGAGACGTGGAGGACAACACATGAGACACACTTTAATAACCATCAGCTCAATGATGAGTATCATCTGCACGTTTATTCATCTGTCAGAAAACACACACACACACACACAGCCTCGGAAATCACTACATCAGTCGTCCAGGCATCCATTCAGTGGTGTATTGGCAACATTGTTCAGAGGCACTGAAAGTGTGCTGAGGTTTTCGCAGACAGTACATCCTGCAGGGGCCCTGAGGTTTGCGGCCCCTGACAGCTGATGGAGGAGAAGGGTCCTGAATTCTGTCAGAGTACAAGACTGACTCTGTAGACGAGGCTATGTGGGCTTCTACGTGAGGCAACCAATTCAATGCAGCAATATTGGAAATCAATACAGCTTATGTGGACAGGCAGACACATGGTTTGGGAAATAGGCCTATTCTCTCTCTGCTTGAGATATAATTAGAGCTAATAATACAGAGTGGAGCAAAGTGTGGAGCTAAAGCCAGGAGGCGATTAGCTTAGTTTAGCATTAAGATTCTAGATTTTACAGCTCCACTGTAATCATAAGAAAAGCCAAAATTTCTGCATCTCTTTTAAATCAGACCAGTGGCGTCTCATTTCATTGAAGTCATAGATAAATACATTTTGATGCGATAATTTGTGCCAAACTGTTTTCACGTGTTTTTTTTTTCCTTCTTCACCTCACAGTGATGCCCACCTACCCGGGTCTGATCAGTCCCAACAGTGCAACACATGGATAAACACACAGAATTACGCATATGATACACATCCATAACAGCTTCACATTCTCACCTTGTAAACATCAGGGTATAAATGATTGAGAGGCAAATAATGACAATGTCTTCACTTGAACTAAACAACATACGGTAGCATCATTTTCTTTATAAACACAATTGTAATTTTATATTCAGTGCAAAATCAGGATTCTTTCCAATGCCCTTTAGTAAATCATCACAGCATACAAACATTTCCAACCAATCTCATACAAACCTAAGAAAAGCATCCTTGAACTGCATCCTCACCGTCCATATTTTCTCTTAATAGTAGAAACATCTCAACATTTATTACGTATGACTTTACTCATGCATAAAATAAACCAGATACTATATATATTTATATATAGTTTTTTTAAAGTGTTAATGCAATCTAATCAATGTCACTGAACACTGACTAGTTAAAAGTGTCAGCTGTAAAAATATTAAACCTGTTAACAGTTAATGGCTGGATCTAGATGCCTTTATTTACCACAGAGGTTTCTTGATTTTGTTGGTGTTGAAATGCTTAAAACATTTGTTCAACCAGGTTCCTTAGATGCAGAATTGTGAATAAAAGGAGCAGCGTACTGCTGGTTTGGCTACAAATTGTGTTTACATGGGCGATTGGATTTGATTTCATTCACAGCCTGCCGGTTGAGGCTTTTCTTGAATCAAATGAAAATACAGTTTGATTGATTTTTTTTTAATTGTTCCATTTGAAACCTTTTCAAAGGAAAACAGAAGCTTTTGGCTGGAATGTTAATGATCATGAATACTTGTAGATGTGATCTTGTGGCTTCCCTCAGTGCCATGAATCGTCATTCATCATCAGAACCAGTGGTCTTAAATGTATTTCCAAAAACAAAGTATAATGTCTACCGCACAAAATCATGACTATGACTTCTGTCAATTTTTTTTTTTTTTATACTTTCACCTCAGGCCTCTAAAAATTGCATTAACCTAGTAAGGGGCTCACACCTTAAACCATATGCACAGTAAATGATGAGTACAGTACAATCAGCAGATTCATTCATGGCTTCATTATTTGCCCAGGGACCCAGAAACCAACCACTTATATGCTGGAATGATTCTACCTGGTGCCATTGGTAACTAAATGGTTATAGAAACTGCAAAATGTTAGGGATAGGGTGAGGGATCTCTGTTGCATGCTACTCCCCTCTTGATCCCTTCATTTCCAGTCTACTTTTTCGCCAAAAGATACCATCCCATTTTGTTCAATGCCTCATTTAATTTATTAATTAGACAAAATGTTATGTAGGAAAATACAAAATGTAAACAGAATCCAAATCAAAAGGGGCCTAAATCGATATTTTTGATATTTTTTAGCTGTGCAAACTCTCAAATAAATCTTCATTGCATCAAAGTATAAAATCTAATCGACACGCAGGGAACCTGGGACTTTTAGGACCTCATCTTTGTCAAAGAAACAATCTTTGGTTGTCCATGCTCCACATGACCTGTGATGACCAAATTGTTTGAGCAAGACTGGTTTAGAGACTCCGAATGCATGACTGAGCAGAAACAAAAAGGTTTCCAGACAGCATACACACTTTAGACACCTCATTTCCTCCACTCCTTTGCAGCTTATTATTTTATGCATCTGCTGAAGGTGTTGAGTAGCTGCATTGGAGTGTGACTCTCATTTTGATTCCAGGAGCCTGTCAACATAATAAAAGGTTTCATGTAATACAAAGCGTGTTATTCCTAGGAGGAGGAGGAGGAGTGCTATTATCAGACTGCAACCCTGTCTACTGTGAAGAACTCCTTGACTAGCTGTGTCTCACCCACAGCTTTGGTTACAGCTCTGCTTTCATCAGCTCCTTCTTTGTTCCTTTTTGATTAAACCACACAGCGCAACGGGCCGATAAAACACCCCAGCATTTGTTTCTGACTGTCCCTCTATCACATGTTAAAATCCCGACACCCTACAGTACTTTGTCCTCACAGCATTTTTCTCCTTAGTGTCCTCGTGTGTGCGACTGGGTGTGTGTTTGTCGTCTAGATGTACATGTACGACCAAAGAGAAAGCCAGGATGCTGCTTTCATTTCATTTATGACACATCTAATTACATGACCTGAACAGGCCTTTGACTTAATAATGTGGAAGTGGGTGTGCATGTGTGTGTGTGCTGCTGCTCTGCAGTGGAAAAGCAAATGTAAAAGGAACAGGAAGGGTTTTTTTCCCCCCCTTTTTTTGAACCACAGATCTACTAAATTCCTGCATACAGTATTGGTGAACATGTTGACATCTAAAAATCTGCAAAAATCCACTTCACTGCTACATTAAATTATATCTGAGGCATAATGATGGTGGATAAATTAAATATATATATTTTTAAATGGATGAAAGAGTCAAAAATCTTACTTTAAAGACAGTTTTGCATTTCAGACAATAAAAATGTAGATTTTGTCGACCGTGTAATTATCTTCTCTGAATGCAGGGGAGATCTTAGCTATCATTAAAGGCACAGTACACACATTTTTTTGTAATTTCTAGTACCGACTCCAAATGCCTTGTGCTGAACTGTAGCACAAAATCAAAATTGATTCTAGTGATCTTTTCATGATAAACTAAACACAAAAAGCAGCTTGACATGGGTCATACATAAAACAACACACACAAAAAAAAAAAAAAACCTGTCAGCACATCCAGACAAAATCCACTGCTCTGCATCTTTTTCCCCTACTGCTGTAAAATCCCTCTAGGAATCAGGATCAGTTGGGAAAATTAATCGATATGTCTTCCATGCAGAAACATCCACAAGGTCTGCACACGTCCCTCTTACATTTGCAATTAGAAGTTTAGAGTTAAATGCTTTTGAATGCACGCATCATCATCATAATGTGTTTGCACATTTCTTCCACACAGTGCCAGTTTGGCTGTATTGAGCTTATACCCCGCCTCAAGGAAAGAACTTTGTTCTCCAGCACGGTCAAAATGATGACTGAGGGAGGACGAACAGCTTTTACCTGCAGACTGATGGTGCTAGAATAAATTTCCCATCCAAAGGGCATCACTCTAATTGTTATGGAGGGCCTACTGTAAAGTCCACACACAAACATACAGTGATGATGGGCAGACATTCAGTCATTGCACACTTTGTACAAGATTCCTGATAATAACTAAATAGACCAAGTATTTACAACATATGCTAGGCTAACATTAACCAAATAATTAATAGTATTCATGTTTGTCATTCTATATTTACATCTACGTAATTTGAGAATATTAACGTGGATTTAATACAAGAAAAGAGAAGATAGAAAAACCCAACTAATACTGTATACTAACCAAAGCTTCCTTTTTAGCCTAATTCTCACTCAAGGCACGAGCAAGGCTAGCCAGCCTTCAGCCTCATACACACCAATGGACCGCTAAGAGGTCAGCTAAAGCTACCAGATTCACGGAACAGTTGTTTCTATCACATGCTGTTGGTTGTTGTGCTTTGTTTTTGTAATAGCGATAGTGCTTTGAATACTATTACCTGTATTAGGTTAAAAAGATGTTGAATTTGCTCCTTAGTGTGTCTCTATGGTCACTAAGTGGCCTTTAAATCCCTGCTATTGGGCCTGTAAAAAATACCTGTAGGGTTTGATTCACATACAAGAATTGAAAAAGTCGTCTGTGATTGTTTGCCGATGGATGAAACTCAAATGTTGCATCTATGCTTGTCTCCTTTCTGAAATCAGATTCTCTCTTTTTTCCATGCATGTGTGCATCTGTGCGCAAGTCTTCTGCACATAGCCTGAATAAGCTCAGGATCGACTTGCATCCTGTGTCAGAATCCACTCAAAGCCTTGGAGAAAGGCTGGAAAGAAGCAGAATTATAAAAGGTGTTGGCTCAAAAGTTGTTGTTTTTTTTTCTTGAGACTGTTCCTGTTCTCTGCGTATGTGTCGCACCATGCTTCACGATACACACTGAATTTCAGGGGTAACATCCAGATCAATTACTCCATCGAATCCAATTATAGCTTCTCATGATAAGAGCATTAGGCTGAATATGAGGATTTAACAGCTTGATCCGAATATCAAATGAATTGCAACAAGACTTCAGAGGCCATCAGAGCTAATGCCTTCACTGAATTTGCCTTTCAAACACAAGGCATGACTTACGTTCCTGCTCTTTGTTCTTGTGCTCTCTCTCCACCCACTCTGCTCCACTCTCATCTCTGCCACCCCCACCCCCACCCCCACCATGTCTCTTAGCTGTAGCCGAGGTTCTCCATCTCGTGACGGTATCTTAACTCCGACACTTTTGCTTTGTGCTGCTTGCTCTCCAGATGCTGCCTGAAGTCTGTCTCCTGCTCTGCTCCACAGTTGCACATGGAGCAATAGAACTGTCCACTGGGAGTCACACACATAGCCAAGTCCCTGGGGATACGCTGCCTCGGTCTGGGGTTGTAGTACGGCCCTGGAGGGAGAGAGAGAGAGAGAGAGAGAGGAGAGATGAACAGAAAGGAACATTAGATTTTGCTACATTTACGGTGGATGATTCAGGCCAGATTTGTCGAGTCCAGTCTCATTTCCTGGGCATTAAATGCTGATGTTTTGCCACAGTCCTTGTTGCAGGTTTAGAAAAGCTTTGTGGCAGGAAGGCTTTGCACATCTGCCATGAATGCCAGACACAACAATGTGACAAAGCATCAATATGTCAAAGGCTGGGATGAGAAAGTGTTGATTTATCTGTCATGGCTGCTTAAAAGATACTTCAATATAAGATGAGTGGGTGGCAAAGATGTGAGATGAAGGGCTGCAACTAATTATTAATTTTATTATCCATTTTTTTAAATCTTGGTGCAATGAATCCATCAATTGTTTAGTCAATTAAACTAGAATCTCCTTAAAGGCCTTATCCAAAATCAGACTCATAGCCCTGTAACCATACTTTACAGGGCAGACTACCCCCTATGAATACATATTTAAATCTGGATTTTTATTTGGAGCCACAACAAATTGCATACACTCCTAGACACTAACTCCCTAAAATATGCCTGATTTCTTCATTAAGATATTTGCATTATCTCCTGAGGAAAAAAAAAACATCTTGCAATGTTCAAGAAAGTGAAAAACATCTTAGATGCAAATCTGCATCAAAATTCAATGGGTCTGTTGTGGTGGTTGTTGGTATCTTTGACCATGTTAGCAGCATAACTGTATGGATACCAGTGTTGGTCTGACATCAATCGGTCGACCACCTCCATCGCTGTTCTATCTCAACAAATATTGCATTGATTGTCATGAAATCTGGAGCAGATGTTCACACTACTCTATGATGAATCCAAATGACTTCGCTTTTACTGCCATAAAGTTCACAAATGTCTCTACAGCTACTGGATGGATTAATATGCAGGTCATTAATTTCCTCCTCAGGATGCATTATAGTAACTCTAAGCTATAAGACATGGTTAACATTATACCTGCTTCACACCAGGATGTTACCATTGTCATTGTGAGGATGCTGAGTTTAGCATTTGGCCCAAACTCTGCAGCTTTGCATAATTAACACAGTAGGTGGATCATTTGAAAAACACAATTTTATAACACTAGGTGTTTGTGTGTGCTCACAGAGGCGAAAAACAAGAATCAGATAGAGAGAGAGATATGAAGACACAGAGAAGGCAACCGCAGGAGAGAGAGAGCAGCTATTTTAGGGTTTGTCCATCATGAAAACTGATTAAATCAGCAGAACGTTGCTCTGTTTGTGTGTGAGTGTGTGTGTTTGTGTAGGAGAGAGAGAAAGACAGGAGAGGAGAAAGGAAGGAAATTGGCTCTACTGTATGATTTATTCTGCTCTATATTGACCTGAGGTGCTACTGCTGTTCTCTGTGGAAAAGTGAGACAAAGAGTAAAAGACGGCAAGACAGATATAATTGTTTTGATGTAAGTAGAAAGTCTGACCCATACAGCACCTACTCTGTGTCTCCTGTCAAGTTTAAACAGGTTTAGTTAAATTAATAGCAGCTTTCAGCAAAAAATATTATTGGCTAACCCTTACAGCAGAGGAAATGATGGAACGCTCTATCTTAGATTTTCTGTGCTGTGTCATCTATTACTATAGCAAAGAAATATTGCCCTCAAAGGTCACTGAAAATGTAATGTAACTACTGGTAGAGTGCTACTAAACATGTCATAAAAAGCTGACTATAGCCTAAAAATATTTACACATTTACAGATTACCCATTTTTAACGCAGTTAACTGGAACATTTGGACGCAGATGCCCCTGCTATTGGAAAAACTGAATTTGTGCTGATGTGGATAGACATCAGATAAGTTAGATAAGTTTAAATATGGCTGAAAATGTAAAAGATAAGAAAACTGAAGAAACCATTTATGAGATGCACACCATTAGGGGCCCTTACAAAGCATGTGTGGAAAGACCAAACCCTGTTACGTACAGACATACTGACGGATGGACAAATGCAACGTATCAGTCCCCTTTGAGGCAGCATAAAAATGAACAGCTACAATTTAATCAGACACTTGCATCTGGCATTTTAGAGAGTGTCTCTGTGTGTTTAAGTCTCTTATTAATTCATTTTTAATATTTTACCTGGCATGGAAACAGGTAGCTGCGGGCTGCGACGGTTTTTCACCAGTCTGTACTCACTGCCATCTTTTCTGTTTCTTCTTGGGGCTGCCTCATTGCTGCCATCCCTTAAACAGGCAGAGACAGAACCAAAATTTTAACAGAAATTATTTATTTATCCTATTGCTACACACCACTGTCCTTATATCTCTGCACATTTGTACACTACTCTGCACTTTAATGTTCTTCACACTTCTGGTTAGATGCCAAACTGCAGTTTGTTGTCTCTGTACTTGCATTGTGCACAATGATTATAAAGTAGAATCTAATCTAATCTAGAATCTAATCTGGCTGTTTTCATAAGTTTAAAATGTGTATACTTTAACTTTACATAAGAGATATCAATCATTGCTTCCACTGTGGCTTCAATGACATTTGCAAAGAAATGCTAGGCCCAAACAAAGCTAAATAAATAAGGATGAGACATATGTATTCTGCAAATTGTATACTAAGACCTACATGTTATTGGAGATCTGTTGGGCCTCAGCGAGCCGCAGTTTCTTGGCGTGGTTCTTGCCCTGGTAGTGGGCCTGTGCTACTGCCGGCGAACTGAACGAGGCATCACACAGCTTACAATAGTCATTCTCTGTGGCCAAGATGACCCGAGTTGCCCCCTTGTATAATGCCTGCAGATACGGGACAAAGCAATGCTTTATGTTTGGGACAAAAGGAGGAAGGGAGTACACAATGAAAAATAGAGGAAATTATTTTTTTTAATATCTGGTGGGAGTGAGAAAAGAATTACACTCAGGAGACCTCTTAAGATTTTCAACTGGAAAATATGTGTTCCAATCCAAAACAGTCATATTATTAGTTTGACAGATTAGGAAAAAAAAGTGAAATTCAGATTGCCTTTCATTTTTATATTTTTAAGGCTTATTAGGTAATGTCAGTCATGTGCAAAAAGGATAATTGCACATATACAGCAATCAGCCAAAGCATTGAAACCACAGTCAAATGAAGTGACTAACATGAACCAGCTATTTTATAATGCAATGTTCTGCTGGGAAACCCTGGCTCCTTGCATTTATCTTCGACACATCTAAACATTGCTGCAGACCAAAACACCCCCTCATTGCTATGGCATTCCCTATTGCCAGCATGCGATTACAACTGAACACCCACATTTTACAACCCACAGGACTCAAACCAGTTATAAAATTAAAAGGTGGCTGATTGGTGTCAGTGGGTGGATGCTCATTTGTATCTGGAGGGTGGGGTGGGTGTTACATGTCAAACAACCTCCATGTGAATGCCAGGACTCAAGGTTTTCCAGCAGAATATTTCATTCCAAAGAGAATCTCTTGTGGTTTTCACTTCACCTGCCAGTGGTTTTAGATATAGCTCTTTAGCTGCAAAATTCTATCCTGTGTTCACCAGCTAGTGGTTAACTTCCTGTTTGGTGCCATGCAGGTAGTGTTTAGTGAGTCTATAAAGCATTTTCACTGAAATTCTGAGAAAATGTAGAGCTTTACAATAAAATATATTTGGTTCAATAATATAATTTAATTATACTCATCAATAATTTAAAGGCAACATTTTTGTTTTCCTATTTTTCACAAGCTGAAGTCGTTTTATGTAATTAAAATAGTTTTAATCAGTGGCAGTGAGTACTTTCTTTTGAAAGTGCAGCTAGAATGTGTAAAAAGCAAAAAAAAAGAAAAAAGAAAGTCTCTTCACATTGTCTCTGAGTGGATGATGTGAGTCTCCACTGTTCAAATAAAGCAGAGTGACTCTGCAGTTCCCTACCACCTCCGCAGAGGGAAATGACCTACATCAGCAGATCAGCTTCTTCAGCAGCAGTACGCCCGCCTACTCAACTAAAACTGTAACATTTAGCTATGTTGGTGGGTTTCAAGTTTTCTGACCTGCCTGCCTGCATCACAGTCATTGGATCCTGAACTGAGGGCTGTCTGGCCTGCCGCCTCCAGGGCTTCTGGGATCCTGATGGCTGGGGGCTGTTGACTGCCAGCGTAGAAATTTCTTAACTTCTTACTGTGGTTCTTCCCCTGCAGAGACAGATAAGGAGAGAGAAATGTGCGTTTATGTATCTTAATATTTTATGTGTATTTTTTTACATGTGTGATTGTGTATTTTAGCTCACCTGGTAGTGAGCCTGTGCCTGCTGAGCAGAGTTGAGGGTAACATTGCAGAGCTTACAGTACAGCGGTTTGCACAGTTCCCCCAGCCCCAGAGAGTCCTCCTGCTCCTCCATACACAGCGGAGAGCCCTCATCCTGGGGCTGCTCACTGGCTGGGGCTGCCTGACCCATGAGAGGACCAGGGATGAGGCAGGACACCGGTGCAGGGATGAGGGCCGGTCCTGGGTGCCTTGGGGGCATTTGTGAAATATCTGGGCACGGAGGTGGAGGAGAAGACATGGGGCTGGGAGGGAGGGGGAATTGGCTGGCTCCGCGTGTCACTACAGGTGGGGGAACCATTGCATGTGCAGCATTCAGAGGTGGAGGCCCCAATGGTTGCGTGAGGTCCATGGTTGGAGGCACTGCTGCTTGTGTGTGATCTACAGGTGGGGGCCCCAAGGTGTGTGCCATTGGTGGAAGCCTCAACGGCTGAGCTGGGGCCATCGGAGGGGGGCCTAAGCTGTGTGGTGGGGTAATGAGGGGAGGCCTTAATGTGTGAGAAGCCGTTATGGGAGGGGGGCCGAGAGTCTGAGTGGGAATCATAGTTGGGAGTCCAACTACCTGAGCAGGGGCTATGGGTGGCGTCATTGGCGGAGGTCCCAGCTGGTGAAGAGAGTCCATATGTTGGAAAGGCTGCTGGGGATGACTGAAGAGACTGAGAGGAGGCTTCAACATGGTCTCTGGGCCTGTCGAAATAATAGACATTATACATTAAGACATGAACTGATTTGAAGACATTTCAATCCATCCTGTACCTGTGAAGCGGCGTACATGATGGACAGGTTGCTAGTTCATCACAGGGCAGATTCATAGAGACATATGACTCATTCAGGTCATGGTTATTCTACAGGCTTAAACCGGAGACTTCTTTTTTGGCTTTTGACGACGTTTCATCTTTCACCTAAGATGTTTCCTCATTTCTGAGAAGGCTTCCTCAGTTCTGAGAAAGCCCTTGTGACACATGGGGACCACACAGACTAGGTCTGAACCCAAAACCTTCTTGCTGTGAGGCCACAAGGCTAACAGTGCTAACCACAGCACTAACCACCCCAAGAGTAATTTCTTACTAGGAAATTCTGTAGCCTTGGCGAGGAAGTCGCTGTTGATTCAGACAGAAAAGACTGCTAGTATTGCATGCCCCTTTTGTTTTGTGTTTTGCTTTATGCTTTTATTGTGGTCTTAATGGCTTTTTTGTATGAACCAGTTTTCATGGTTCACAGATAAATGCCTTTGGGGATCCTCTGGCAACAACCCTATAGAATATGAACTCTTATTATTCTGAATCTTGATATGCATCTGCATCAAAATACACCTTGGAGAACATTTTGTACAAAGATACATTCTGTCAATATTCTGCATGTCATAAAAACATACTTTTTTGGGCTAATCCAAATTTTTTATGTACCAAATTTGGTAAAGATGGGGTGAAATTTATAGGATGCACAGTGGAAAAGCAGTACAATGAAAGAGAAATGGTTCTGATCTCTTCTGGTAGATTTGCCTTGAAGCAACAAATCCATAATGATTAATTAAATTAAATTACATCAAATTTCACTGAAATCTGTAAACATGTCTTTATAAAATCCTATTGACAAACAGGCGAAACAAACCCAACATACATTAAGCAAAATATTACTTGCTTGGAAAAGGGTAATATGTCATTTTCATTGGATTAGACTGTTGATGATGCTGCAGATGCTGCAGACTTAAGTGGAAATTGTCCATTTTCAGATATTCAATCAAACATTGCAGAGGAAATTGTTGAAAGTCCAGTGAGCGGTGACATGAGGAGAAGGCATTTATTTCTTGAAGCCCTGAGGAGGGACAGATGTAAAGAGATGGAAACACATTCTCAGAGGAGCTTCACACTACAGTGGGCATCAGAGGGATTAGGCCGAGTCTGCAGCGCCTGCAGTCATGCATATGAGACGTTACATGCACATGCGTGTGCACAAACACAGACAAGAGGCGGTGACAATAAAATCCTGCCTGATCAGAGGAGATCTCAGCCTGAAGTGTGACTCGAATAGTCTGAAAGATGAAAGCACTGTTCTGGTTTATTTGTGTTTGTTTGTGCCACTCTAGTGCTCTATTTTGTGTGTGTAGGAGTGTGTGTGTTTATAGCTACATATATTGTCAGGTCAGTAAAAGGCCAACAGCTGTGTCAAAACTCACTGTGCTGGAAGCTTTTATCTGGAATCTGATTGGACGGCCAATGGCAGTGATTCATGGACCCAAAATAACACCCCGGAGTGTTTGTGTTTCCGACTGCTGCTCGCTGTCAGTGTGTCTGTCTTTGGTTATCTGTCTGTCACCTGGCCTGGCTGACTTCAGGAGAAAGGTATGCTGGACCTTGTCCTTACTACCCAATGACCTTACTACAGTCATGTCATACACAAGATGAGACTGTGGAAGATCCAGAGGAGCTGGATGAGTTGCCTATCGATGAATAAAGTAATACTAGTCAGCCTTTGTGTATGAGTAATAATCATTTGTCTTTCATCATTGGTATTGGGAGTGTTGTGAGAGACAAATTCTGCTCATGAAAGCTTTCACATTTGTTGGTTTTGAGAGCATCAAAAGCAGCAAAGGTGATTTATTTGCAATAAACAACAGAGGAAGCAGCTTATTGGTCATTATGAGTATACAGTCAAAGAAAAGCAGCTCTTATAGAACCCCGTGCTTCATTTACTTCTAAATTCACAGCTTTAATATCAAAGATGGAAGCAAACATGGTTTTAATGGTACAAAAACATGCAAAATCTAAAGAAATAGATGTACTGTAGCCTCTGAAAGGTTAAATTTGAGCCCAAAAGGTGTTAGATGGCAAGATTTTACATTGAATGTTCATCCTTCACATCTGTGGACAATCTATTGTCACCAATTCACATATTTTGTGTGTCTTTCGACTGTGGAACCCAGAAGCCAGAGCACCCAAAGGGAACCAACGCAGACCGGGGGAGAGAGTGCAAACTCCACACAGGTCTGGATTAGAACCCACAGAGGCGACACAAGCCATTGTCCTTTTGTCTCAATGTGTCTCGCTTAATGTCAGCCAGGATAGACACAAACACACACACAAACACTCCCCAACACACATGCCTGCAACCCTGTAAAGGATAAGCACTTATAGAAAATGGATGGATGGATGTTCATCACTACTAACACCACCCAGAACCAGATCCAACAATCACATACTGCACACCATCAATTTCATCAGCCTCATAAGAACCCTTCATCCCTGATTGAGACAGCCTGCACAGCAGTCCAGGAAACTCACAGCAGCAGCATTTATAAAAAGAATTGACCCTTCTTTGATTTTTTTCTCTGCTGACGTTAGCAATTTATCAGTTCAGAAAGCACACAGTACCACCACACAATAGATATTTATAGAGGTGTTTCACCCCTGGAGAGATGGTCTTTTAATAAAACTCAGATGTTTAAATATGCTGTAGAAAGACACAAACATTTCTGAGAAAACAGAGAAAAAGGGCTGTGGTGTTACCTTTTGCTCTAAAGGTTTAAAAAGAAAAAACTAAAAAAAACTGCAAAACTACAAAAAAACAGAATGCACTGCTCCACAGCTATAAAGTACACTAAAATATATTTCTTAAAAGATTTTAGGTGAGAAATAGGCACAGCAGTAATGAATCATGGTTCATATTTGATCAGCACTGCCTCGTTGCAGTTTGACCTGACTTTGGTGAGATGCCCCTCACTCAATCTGACTTCTATAGACTTTGTGTCTGTGGAAGTGGGCATCCAGTAATGTGGAAGTACAATCTGTAGTTCTGATAACAGCCTTAGAGTCCACCAGATAATGTGAAACGCTTCATCGAGAGGACTTTTGCTGGGAAATGAGCAGGGGGGCCTCTGGGTGCAGGCAAATGAGCAGGGGGGACTCTGGGTGCAGGCACATGAGCAGGGGGGACTCTGGGTGCAGGCACATGAGCAGGGGGCCTCTGGGTGCAGGCACATGAGCAGGGGGCCTCTGGGTGCAGGCAAATGAGCAGGGGGCCTCTGGGTGCAGGCAAATGAGCAGGGGGCCTCTGGGTGCAGGCACATGAGCAGGGGGCCTCTGGGTGCAGGCACATGAGCAGGGGGGCCTCTGGGTGCAGGCAAATGAGCAGGGGGCCTCTGGGTGCAGGCACATGAGCAGGGGGCCTCTGGGTGCAGGCACATGAGCAGGGGGGCCTCTGGGTGCAGGCAAATTAGCAGGGGGCCTCTGGGTGCAGGCAGATGAGCAGGAGGCCTCTGGGTGCAGGCACAATGGAAAGAAGCCTAACCACCGTTCACTTGCAGATAGTGCTCACATTATAAGAACACACGTGCATTTACTGTAAAGCACTTACAATGCAACTTATTTTAATTTCCATGATCTGATCTTTTTCACATTGTGGTGATACCGTCTCATGTTAAATCACTTTGCTGATATCATTACTGTGTCTGGAAACAAAAACGGGGGCCAAACAGAAACTCCATTGGCTGATTCTGTTGGCGTGATCAATACAATCTCTTTCAACAACATAATCTTCTAACTTAATGTGTCTGAAGCACATTTAAGAGTTTCCATCCACTTGCTGGCGTCACATTTGAGTCTTTACATATTTCAGTATAAACTCCAGTCTTACTTTCTCTGCATTTCACACATCCTGTTTGGTTAAACTGACAGACCTCCAAAAACACACGTCTCAGGCTCCATCATTAAAGTGAACTCCTAAAACATGGTCACATTGTAAACCCTCGTAAAACTGACTTTTTATTATTGTTTTTAAACAACATCAAAAAATCAACCCTGTTTCCATTACTCAGTATTCATGGGGACATCCCTCTACCTATAGATATGATGGAGTCAATGAACAATAAAAACAACATTCATCTACAACTGCTACCATATTTAAAGATGTACTTCTTAATGATAATAGCCAAATAAAACTATATGTCTATAATAATAATAAAGTCTATTTTGTCTTCAGTTTTTGTCAAATGTATTAAGCAGAAATAAATTGTTTCTTTAATTGAAACTCTATTATGATCAAGATGGGAAAATTGGGCTAAATTTTCTTTTGATCACATTTGTCTTTTGCCAGCAGGTGAGGAAATATTGCCGTGTTTCCCCATTACTGACTAAATATCTTTATTTATTTTTATGTAAGAGAGGAAGTTAGCAGAATTCATTTATTACTCACTATGAGTGTGCTAATAAACAAACAGTTCTTAGTCGACATTGTGGAAGCTGAAAACACCTTTCCCCCTGATGATAATTATCATAATACAGGATTCTCCAACAAGAACATAATAGCAGAGCAAAACAGTACAGCTTTTAATTATACCATAGCACATAATAAAGAGAAGACTGGTGCTGGTTTTTTGACCAGAACAGATGTGTGACGAAGCCAAAAGTGTGTTTTATTTTGGCTGTTAGATTTTTTATAGTTTTAATATGAGCTAGATAGGCTGGGGCAGTTATGTCCTTCTTCTCCTCTGAGACTCATATCCAGGCCCACAGGGTGCAGTCTACAGAGCTGCAGCACATATGCATGCTCACGGCCATAGCTGTGGATTTGGGGTGGAGGGGACAGGTCCCCGTGAATAATTGGTACATTTATCCCCCAATAAAAACATGAAAGGCTCACAAAGAGGACGTCTTTGTATTCTGTTATATTTTGAATTGTCATCTGGCACCTGAATTTTATGTTTCCCTTAACATAAAAAGACATTTCTGCTATAACTGATGCAGAAAAGACAAAAACTGGTGCAAAAAAATGTTTTTAATTAAATTTAAGGAGGACCCCTGCTTGATATGTCTCCCCCAATGTTGAAACAAAACCTAGGTCCTTGTTTACATTGGTGGACGTAGCTATTAAGTAAAAAATATATGGCATTTGAGTTTTTGGAAATGACACAATTAACTTTGGAGGTCATACTCAGGCTTAAACTTTACTCAAGATTTCTTGGTGTACTGGTTTCGAATAAAACCACAAAAAACATGCATGAAATACCAGCATGGGTGCATTACATAGAGGAAAAGTTAGAAAAAAGTCATTTAAGTTGTCCCTGTTAATTGCAATTCTTATTTAAATGCATTTCTGAGAAAAAATTAGATTTTCAAAATTTAAAAAAAAGTGTATGATTCCCAAAATATCTGAAGGCACCTCTCCACTACACGAGAGATGTGAACATAATGTTTCATGAAAAAATATTGAACAGTTTTTGAGTTATGCCCCAGAAACCTTCGTGTGAGACAAACCCACTCACAGAATCTGCCAAAATTTAACTTGTAACCATGGAAATAAAACAATACACAAATGATGAAAGTTCCTAAAAAGGCAAAAGGCAACAGCACTTCAGTGCTTGGTTGTTGTGTGTAGAACATTGTGTTGAAAATGACTGAATACCATTTAAGACCAGCTCCAAAAACGAAAATAAAGCAGCAGATTGAGCCTAAATTCAACTTGGAACCATGGAAATGCAAAAAATAAAAATGACAAAAATGTCTAATTAGCAAAAGGCATCACTCCATGTTATGATTGATGTTCATACAAAGTTTCATGAAAAAATATTAAGGAGTTTTTGAGTTATGGTCCTGATGGATGGGATGGACGGAAACAATTCCTCTATGCACCTCCTCACTTTGTTCGTGGCGGGGGGATAAAAACCTCCTGTCCTGAGCCTGATCATCTCATAGCGTCCTCTGAGAATCTTTAAATAGGCCAAGTGTTCATTTTCTCTGAGTTTCTTTTTCTTGACATACAGTGTTGTACCACATGAATTATGGAGCAATGAGAAGCGCATGCCTCCTGCACTTATTCCATCTGCTTCAGTGGCAGCAGATACGTCTTACTTAACCAGTGTAGTAGGCAACACTCATATCTCAGTAGCACTGAACGCTTGAAGGTAACATTTGTATATTAGTTAAAATAAAGTGAGTTGTGTTCTCCTTTAAGGGCTCTGAGCAGTCACCTGGCCAATTGGCCCATTGGGTTGCTACTGTTGTGCTTTATTCATTAGTAAGTAGATATTCCTTCTTATAATGAAAATTTAACCCTTAACATCATTAATAATTGACTATAAAAAATCAGATATAATAACCAAAGCCTATAACTAGTTCTTAAAGACACAAAATGTTTATTTTGGCTGATGGAAAGTCGAAAACTCGAGAAAGGAAAGCCGATCCTGAATTGTGATTAATTAAATCCCGTAAATGTTTGTTATTTTTTCTTTTTGTGATGACTTCAATGAATGTTAGTTTTAAAAAAATATCATTACACATTTCCTATTGACTGATTAATCAAATACTGCATCAGCACACTTCATATCAGGCAATCAATTCCAATAAACTCTGCTAACTTCAATCTAAAACACGACAGAAGCTTAGTGACATGAAATATTACCAGGTGGATTGACCAGTCTCTTTAAATCTGGATTATTTATGTAGCTACATGTCCATGACACATGCTGACCTCAACAACAGGAGAGCCTGTTTTGGCAGCAACTGTGCAGGTGCAAAGAAGAAAGCCATAATGTATAATTGCCACATGCCACCATCAACTGTGCAGATGAAACAGTGCAAATGCTGGAGAGGGAGCAGCAACAATTCAGTTTCCATTTCTTCACTTCTTCACTCTAACAACAGACCAGATAGAACAGTGAACATTGCACTGAGGCTCTGCACAGTCAGGCATCTGCTCAAACCTAGAGTCTTCCTGAAGCATGAGATACAGAGCTCCCCCAGACCATTAGAGTATTTCCACAACAGATTTGGCATTGCAGCATCCTGAAACTGACCAGTATGTGGCTGGTGCACCCTTCTACATGACATGATGATGATGATGACAGCACCACCGGTTTCAACATCCACGTTCCTGTGTACCATCTGCAAATGTCTCTAGTTAGATTTTCTCCATCACTGCACATTGGCGCATAAGACTGCTGACAGTCAGAGGGGAGGTCCTGTGGAGCAAACCTACCCTTACCTGGCAATCGGGCAAGATAATGGCTGCTGTCACCGTAGCTGACATGCGGTGAAGTGTAATTTCTGCAGTATTCTGCACTCTGGTAGTACGCTGCATCCCCGTTCCGTAGCTGCAGCGCCATCATCGCAGTCACATCCTTTAGCCAACTTCTCTCCAGAAACCGGGCGGTCAAGCAGTATGACAGTCCCTGCCACACGCTCAGGCACTGTGGCTTTGGCCGGCGGGGGGGAAATCCAGAGGAGAGCGAAAAACTGTCAACAACAATGCACGTGAAACCACAACATGTCAGCACTTTCCGCCTGTGCTTTTATATCAAATGTCGATTAAGATCCTCTAAATCGCGGAACTTGATTATTTCAAGACATACCCAATGCCGAGGTTTTCCCCGCACCCCTTTCCTTCTTGGTACAGTCCATTTCCGATGCCACCGCTGCTGATTTGCATGGATGGCAATCATGACACTTTGTATAAATATGTTGCACCTCTGTGGTAAGCTCAGATCACCCGTACGGGCTATTTACGACTCTCAAATCTGATGGGAAAACAGCCGGGTTGGTGTTGAGATAAAAATAAGATGATAACATTTAGGCAAAGAAAATAAAGGGCTCCAATAGGAGTTTAGCCTAGTCGGGAAAATGAATGGAAAACTAAATGTACAATAGGCAATAACAATAATAATAATAATAGTAATAATAATAATAATAATAATAATAATAACAATAATAATAATGTAATATATCATGCGGTTGAGATCTCCAGTGAAAAAGCTAGAGAAATATTATTATGCTGCCTGTGTATATTTTGCCCATATGACAAATAGCACTGCTTAGCCTTATTGTATTTATTATTCAAGCTTGGACCTATATACCTATATTATGTTTATAAAATGTATAGTAGTTATAGTTACTTGTTTCTACATCTGTATGGTTCTTACAAATTACAGCACTACATCTTTCAGGCTATGGTCGCAAATTTTAAATGCGGTTTCCTTAATTTTATTACTTTATTTGTGTGTCCTATTTGATGGTGATTACATTTTGAAGAACATAAACTTAGCATAACTAAGCTTGTTCATTCATGATTTTTACAGTACTCAGCTGCTAGGCTTTAAACCAGAACCAACAAGCATAATTACACCTGTCTTGGTGTTTTTACATTGACTCCCTGTAAAAAATCTTATTGATGACCCATAAGATTCTTCATGACCTGACTCTTGAAGACATTTCTGACCTTCTAATAACATATGAACCTCAGCATAGTTTGAGATCCTCAGCTATTTGCTTTCACTCTGTGTCTAAGTCCAGGCTGAAAACTAAAGAGAGCTTTTCTTGTCAGGACCATGAAGCTCTGGAATGAAAGCATATCCTGATTTTATCTGCATTCCCTGTTTATTGTGCTACTATGTTCATGTCTTATTTTTAATTTGATTTTGTGTACTTTTTGAGTTTTTAATTGCTAATGTTTTTCAAGTGCTTGTAATTTCACTCTGTGAAGCCCTTTGACCTTTGTTTTTGATAAAGTGCCATATGAATGAAGTCATCATTAAATTATATTTATTTATTTCATTTGTTTTTTCTTTAACTCCATCCTGGATTTTGTGCTGCTTTAAAGTGTGATCCCTGGGATCAGTCATGTGTCATCTTATCTTTTTATCTTATCAAATCTGGGCTAAATGCTCCTATGATGATATTATGCGGCCTTATAATAACATTTGGATAAAAAATTTTTTTTTTTTTTTTTGAATTGAGGTGACGTGTTGTATGATGATCCACACAGTTTCACTCTCTGTATGAGTGTGTTTGAGTGTTAGAGGAAAAGGAGGAGGGCCCCAGACAGACAGCGTGGCTGCATTGCCGCAGCAAGACAACCTGTTCAGACGACCAGCTGCCTTTAACATCCTCAGGTTGAGTCCCTCTGGCTTGGCACTGTGGACACTTTCTCTGTAACTGTGCGCATTATACAATCCACAGCCCAAGAGGAATTATTATCGGTTCGTAGCAACAGCTACACTTGGCACAGAGGCTGCCAGACGTCAAATAACAGGCTGCTTTACCCGGCACTGGGAGCCACCAGCTGGGCGAAGGGACCTGGATGGGTTGGCTAGCTCGAAGGCTAGCTAACTGGCATTAGCCTGGTGTAGCCTCTCAGACTAGCAATTTCAAGCATTTCACTGCGTTGACGCCAACTCAGAACGGTAAGCCATTAAGTGAATTTAGTTATATTTGTATCTCTTCTTAGAGAAACGGCTTATTTTTAATGTTGGTAATATATTTTCCAACAAGAGGATGTCAGACTTAGCGTTAGCCATTAGCTAGTGAAAAGGAGAGCTATAAGCTAACGTTAACCATTCCCAAACTGGTGGACAATATTTGAAAGGGATGATAGTGGTAAGACCAAGACGGCATGATTACACTACTTATTAACTAATTGTCTATGTTTTTTCATCATTATATAAGTATATATACAGCAGTATATCGAGAGCTCACAGTGCTGTGCTGCTGTCATCTGTGAACTGTCATTCCTAAACACTCAACATCAGCTAACCTGATGCTAGCCGGTGTGAATAACACTATAGCTGCTAGAAGCAGGGTGTGTGTGAGATGTTTGTGCTTTAATTTCCTCTCCTCCCTATATTTCTGTGACAGCGTGAAGATGGATTGAAACATGAAGGGTGGAACTGTCCCAGCACAATAGGAGGGCTTCTCTTGAAGGTATGCTCCACGGATTCCTTCCTCTTCATCTCAGTGCTATAAAGACAGTCCATATCCAGTGTTGTCTTTATTGTATCTGACAATTAAAATTGCATTTAAATAGCAATTAAAGTTATTTTAATGGCCAGTTGAAAATCAACAACGATTTGGCAAGTGGTTTCTTAAAACTACTTTGTGTCATGTTAACGATATATTATGTGTCTTAGAGACAAAACATGTACTTGATCTAGTGAACAGGGTTAGGCTTAG
This sequence comes from Chaunax sp. Z400, assembly GCA_037577475.1. Lineage (NCBI taxonomy): Eukaryota > Metazoa > Chordata > Actinopteri > Lophiiformes > Chaunacidae > Chaunax > Chaunax sp. Z400. Next base: position 25,505,785 of record CM075188.1, read on the forward strand.
TCCACACAACGAGTTGTGAAGCTGTGTTTCAGCACTCAAAGCAAGCTTGTGTTTAGGCCAATGTCTCCCCACTCCCCACATCCTGTGTTTTGAGGAAGCTTCCTCTTTTGTCCCTAAAGTGCTTAGCTGCATCCTGATCAGGATCACAAATCGGAGAACTGCTCAATGGGTGTTTTGTTCTAACTTAGTTGTTTTTCTGTTGTAGCTTGTTTTTATGCCCCCTTGTTTATGAGCGATCCACATCTCCTCAAAAACCACATGACAGAATTTAGGGAAATTTCACACACGGTTTGTAGAGGCCCTAAAGGTGTGTATCTCATAATTGAATTTTCCAATTTACGTATTTTTACATTTTCTTGTCAGTTTGCTCACATTCACCGTTTATAATAGAGGTTATTGTCTATCCACATCAGCACAAATTGAGTTTTTCCTGTAGTGGGGCCATCTGTGTCCTTGGACACAAATTTTCTAGTTTTACACATTCAGTGCCCCCCTTTCTTGTACGTAAATCAGGTTAGTTGGCTTCCTTTCTCTTTAACTATCAATTTCATGCTTTTTTCCCCCCAAGTCACATGGCTTAGTTTCAACTGGGTGGACAATTTTCCATCAGTTGGAGAGTTAATGTCAGAATTCCACAGGGTGATGTCCTCTCTGTTTCTCTCCATTTCTCATTGTACATCATGTAGCCACCCATTTGTTCATGCCCTGGATGATTAACTTTATCAGTTTTGTATTTGCAGTAGTGCAGGCAGAGCAGGCCAGGCACCCCTCTCCTTTGCAGCGTCTCCCACTTGTTGTGTGCTACGTTTGTGTGATATCAAATAGCTCCTAGTCTGAATAATAAGACCAAATTATCACTTCAATTTGTAGCTGTTTTTTGAAGTAAAGGAATATGCAGATATAGAAATATATCATTTCTATATGTCAATCTCATCTATGCTTGTTACTAATTTTGTGGCCATTTTTTTCTTTTTTATTATTTTTGCTCAGTTTTTTCTTTTTTCTTATTTTTGCTCAGTTGCTGTTCCTACCAGAGAAACAGTTGTCAGTGAGCAACACGCCAGACATATTTGAATTACTGAAAAAAAAACCAAAACCAACAAAGATATTTAGTTTTTCATGGATATGCCCTGTGGTGCCCTCCCACTTAGTCAAACCCCCAAATCATTCCCAGAGTTTAGTGAATTAGGGTATCTTTCCAGATGCTTTAACCACGCCATCATTTTTTAGGAACCAGAGGCAATATTGTTAGGTGACTCGACTCCTGGTAGATGGAGCTGGTGGATATGAAAGTAATATTGGCATTGCAAAGTCAGGCAAGATCTCCTGTGGAATTAGAATTATTATATTAACATATCCTAGAGGCTGTTCTTTATTGCTCTGGAAGTCTGCATTACAGTTATGTGATACAATGAGCTTATTTGAGTGCTCTAGCAGGTGAAGGATTCCACCTGGTTGAAAAAATAAGATATTGTTCAAATACACCGATACTTCCTTGATCCATTCATAAAACTGTTCAGATATTGTAGTTCAATGATTTGGTAATCACTGATGGGTTCCTTTAAGGTTTCCGTTTTGTTATCTTATATGTACGTAGTTTTTTGTAGACCTGTTTAGAGTGAGGAAGCACCAAGATAGTATATGCCAGCACAGGTGTGGTTAGGCCTGTCACGATAATTACATTGTGGACTTATCTCATATATTTTTATCTTATCTTGCATATGTTGTTTACTTATCGATATATGGACATGACCTTAGACATGATCCAATGAAAAGTGGCTCAGTAGATTAGAAGTACGTATTAATTTGGGTCCAATTTTTGTAAACAGAGCACGAGAGTCCATGTTATTGTTTTGGTTGTGCAGTTTTATTTATGTATTTATGTAAAAAAAAAAAAAAAAAAAAAGAAGGAGGGGAGGGTTGGGGGGCATACAAGTTTACCCTTGTCCATCCTTACGTCTTGGTCTATCCACATCTACTCAACAACCGCTTAACATTTGTAATATTTCAATATTATTAATCAAGTGTAACTTAGTTGCCATTTGAAAGGGCATAATTTGCATTATTATGCTATTATATTATCCATTTATATCATCATATCAGTACTATTAAATTGTCTCACAGTTCTTTCTGGAGCAATACACTGTCTAACACAGGTAGTTATCGTGACAGACCTAGGTGTGATTTTTCTAGTTGATTATTATTACTGGTAATTTTTGCTCAAAAGCTAATGAAGTCTTGGCTGTTAATATAATCCTGAGAGTATCTTTAATATTTGCAAGTGCTAAACTATTGAAGAAGAGCAACACTGTACAGGACAGTATTTATTTACAGTATATGTATCTGGTTTGTTGATTTGATATTGCCCTGATGAGTGATAATTAAGTGTTGGTTGTCTTCTTATCCTGATTGCATGTCTCAGAATTGTTTATGGTCATGAGCTGGCTGAAGGTTTAATGAAGGCATCATGTTGTATTTTTCTAAAAGCCCTCACATTCTTTCTCATCACTGTGTCACAATCCATAGTTGAGTCACTGTGTTGTTTTTGTGTTTGTGAGTGCTCATCCTGAGCAGAGTGACTGTGCTTTTTCCCGGTACTCCGTGACAAATAACTGCATGAGCAAATGCGCATTTGTGTTCACAAATTAAATGAATGTGTGCATCAGTTAATCTTAATTGACTGAATCTAGGGATATTACATTTGAGTTGTTTTTCAACTGCATTTATGAAAAAGCCACTTTACAAAAACGTATTTGAGTGTCTATATCCATCTGTGGCTCAGGATGGTAATTAAGTAGAATTATCTGCTTTAAGAGCCGTATTAGTGTATATTTTCATCTTTTTAAATGAGCGTTCAGCAGAGTTGATTCGAGGTGAATGTTTTAGGAAGACATGTCTAACTTTCATTCATTCCCTCAACACTACAAAGGTTGTCCTTTGTGAATAAAACCTTCAAGCTTTCCTGTAAAAGAGCTGTTTTAATAACTGAAGGCTATTCTGTTCTCAGTTTTAGATCTCTTTTTCATGCTTTTTTTTCACAATATGCTCTTGCCCTGACAGTATAAATAAATCTCATGCACTTTTTATGTGTTAAACTGCTGTATGATATCCATTTAAAAAATTGACATATACAGAAAATGAGACCCTTTGTATAAAGTGGCCAGACTCAGTTGCCATTTAGGTCCACTTCAATTCTTATGCATTGCTTAAATTAAACTTCTGGCCTCATCTGAATCAAGTCTAGTCCTCACTACCCTTGACTGACCAGGATGAATGTAGAGATGATCTTACATCTTTATAATAACTAGAAGATTACTATGCTGTTAGTATGGCAAGACTTCTATACTCTCGTAGTTGATATTGCTGCAGGTGTTGGGAATAGTTAGCATTACATTGAATGCTGATTCTTGGTGCTATGACCACGCCGTGACATAGTCGGGTGGTAGAGGATGGGCTGCAAAGACTTGTGATGAAGGTCTTTTGCTGGATTTGATCTAGAGTATTGTTTAGTAACTTGACCTGTCTCAAGTCCTCAAAAGGAAGTGATTTTTTTTTCTTCTTGTCTTAGCATTTAGTGTCAATTTTAGCCAAGTACTGTTCATCAAAAGAACCCACTGAAGTCTTGGGATGGGAGTCGTTTGAATTGGAACTGAACAGAAAGATTTGTCAGGTGGGTAAAGGGTTCATATAAATCTCCCCAATGTCTGTCAACCAGTCCTACAGAAGAGGGGTCTTGTGCCACAGTTTGGAGCTGATTATTACTAGCTTATTATATTCCAAATTGAAGTTTGAACACAGCTGAGCCTCAGCAACGAAGTAGAACTGTGAAAGTACCGTGGCCCATGTTGAGCCTGTTGAGGATCTGTCTTGGAATGAGCTCGGCAGGTCTAGAAAGCAGTTGGGTGTGGTTGCCGTTTGTTGTTTTAATGGATATATTTAATGTCGCATCATACATTAAACGTTGCTCTAAATGGCCAACACCGAATAGTTTGCAGCAGTTTGTGCCAACTGGGCAACCCTGCTTTTGACTAAGTTACTATATGAACAACATTCTTTGTCTTAACAGAAGTATCAAGTAAACTCTTGATTGCAGCCTTTGTCACTGGGGTTTAGGTAGAACAGGACTTTGAGCCTGTGATTTAAAATATGACCATCAGAACCTGCCTGAAAGTGTCGCCATCTTTCAGGTTGTGCTCTGCAGCTTAACTCTGTGACTGAGCTGGGAGACAGAAAAGAAGATGCCTCCCAGGCCGTCCTCAGGGGAGCTATGGGGCATTCACTTGATGCCTCCCAGGTATGATGCCCTGGATTCTATTGTGGATACAAATGGATTTTATGTTTCATTGTGTGAAAATGCCAAAAGCGGCCCAGTCATCGCGATTATATGATGACGTTGCCTTTGACTGCAGGATCCTGGTGGACTGCCTGCTGCCCAATGGGATGATACTGACGCTGGAGTGTCTCCGTGAGGCCACGCTCATCACCATCAAACATGAGCTGTTCAAGGAGGCCAGGAAATATCCCCTCCATCACCTCCTACAGGAGGAGACGTCCTACATCTTTGTCAGTGTTACACAGGTAAGAACTCTCGATTTCAGTTAGAATATCTAGCATGCAGAGGTGTCTCTCTAAATGATTAAACGTAATGAAGATACATTACTGACTGGTGTTTGTAAAGCAGAACAGACATTTGTCTGGAGCTGCCAATTCTACTGTAAGTGTTAATAAAAAGAAAGAGGTCTCTGGAACATATCAGATACTGTACTTGAAATATAACTAGTCTGTACCTGCTCTCTGAAAATGATAGAGAAACCCTGCCTCCACCGTGTTTTCACAAAAAGGTTGCCTTTTGTTTCCTTCTCTGCAAAACTGAACACATCTTATCTGTAGAAAATGGTTCCCTGTGTGTGAAAACACACCATGCACTTTTCCAAAACATCCATCCACCCATCCTACAGGAAGGCTGTCAGCTCTGACAGCATTTCACTATTGCCTTTCATGAAAAAAGAAAGTGGAATAGTTTGAACACAGCCTCTGTTTTTTCCCCCCCCTACCTGCAGGAAGCAGAGCGGGAAGAGTTTTATGATGAGACTCGGAGGCTGTGTGACCTCCGACTCTTCCAGCCCTTTCTAAAGGTCATCGAACCAGTTGGCAACAGAGAGGAAAAGATCCTCAACAGAGAGATTGGTGAGATGTTCTCCTCTTTTGGTAGCATTGGTTCTGTTGTAGCCTTGGGTCATTGTTGTGTTATTACTTTTGATAGTTAAAAAGAGATATTTACCAAAATATTTGGTAAATTTATTATTATTGTTATTGGTAAATTTGCGAGATATAGTATGTATAGTTAATCTAAATAGTTGCATTTTACATTAAATGGAAAAGACAGAAGATGCAAAAGGGTTTCTGTAATTTACTAGCTGTTCCGCTGAAGCAAGCCAGACACAGTATGTGTGGGTTTATCTAGATAAGTTTGCAATAACAAAGGCTACCTGAACTATTTTACTAGCCTTAGTTTTGAGCTTGATGTACTAAAGGTACTTCCTTTGTTTAGATTATTATTTTGTATAATTAAGGAAGCTACAGTAGAGAGGAAAATGATATCTAACTCCAAAGTGAGCCAGGATTGCTTTTAAAGACCACGAACCCACTGTTACTGTGTTCTGTTCTGTAAGGTTTTGCCATTGGTATGCCTGTGTGTGAGTTCGACCTTGTGAAGGATCCTGAGGTTCAGGACTTCAGGAGAAACATCCTGAATGTTTGTAAAGACTCCGTGGAGCTGAGAGATGCCAGTGGGCCCCACAGTAGAGCGCTGTATGTTTACCCACCCAATGTAGAATCCTCACAGGAACTTCCCAAACACATCTATAGCAAACTGGACAAAGGTAGGCAACAGCTTTAGTTTAGTTTTTGTTCAGTGTGGTATCGAAGCGGTATCACGGAAAAAGAGAATGTACTGTAGGTGAGACGTGTTGCATGGGTAATGGCTGTCGCCATGGTGGGTTGATCAAAACACAGATGATACATAACTTCCTTTCACCAGGCTGGTTAAATGGTCACTGACCGGTCTACAGGGAAAACATAAAACTCATATAATTATCTGTTTGTACATTGAAATGATTGCCATTAATAGCAATACTGCACAGCATATAACTTTGAGAGAGGACAGCACATTTAGATCAGTAGTGTAATATGTGCTCTTTCCTTCCTCTGAGTGTTTAATGTGACAATATCAATGACATGGACATTAACCTATAATTACACCCAAAATGAGTCAAATTCCTTAGTCAAATGTGTTGCATATTTTATGGGGGATCACCATATCTCTTCTCAGCCTGTGCTCAATATCTTCCTCATAAACTACAGCATACATGACATCAGGCTGGAGAGTGCTCAATACACTGTTGTGTGTCTAAAATAGAAGAAAAAAACCAAGAGCATTACGCTGAACTGAATTCACATCACAACAACATAAACCAGCTAGGAATAGCACCAAATGTTATCTGCTCTACAGTATCAACATATAGCTGTGCCCACAATCTAATTTTCATTAAACATTTAGTAGGGGAAAATAAAGATGTCTATAAAATTTCCAGTTAAGGCATCTGCTGCGATGTCAACAGCTAAACCTCATGATGCAACAAAGGTTAGCTTTGGGAAAGTTAATCCGCTTAAAACTTTGGTCACAATTCAGCACATGAACATAAGGACAGATAAAAGAAACACTTACGTTGGTTTAATTCACTGCACAGTAAATCCAAAGGAGACAAACAGGGAGGAAGAAGTGAACATTTTAGCCTCTGATCAATACTTAATCACTGCTAGCCAGCCTTTACAGTGGGGTAGTACTCAAATAATGAGCACAGCAGTCAAAGAATTGATTGAAGTGCTATTAGTCAGATGCTATTTTATTAAAAAAAATACATGGGAAGCAGAGAAGTCAATATAATACAGTCAGACCTCAGAATGATTAACGGCATGCTTTTGTGTCCCAGTTACTGCTTGAGTAAAAATAGATTTATTGACTCTTTTTTTCCTCAGCCTCCATGTAATCCTGTTTTTCTGTCTTGTTTTTTGTTGTTGTTGTTGTTGTTTGTTTTGTAGGTCAGATTATTGTTGTGATTTGGGTGATTGTATCTCCCAACAACGACAAACAAAAGTATACATTGAAGATCAACCACGACTGTGTGCCTGAACAGGTGAGATGAATTTGTACTGAAATGAAAAGACGATGAATCAGCCACACACCTTAGTTCTTAAATTGAATGTGAGGACATTGAAGGGTATCGCTATAGACCTTCCCATAGTCTGATGTAGGTTGTGTGCTTGTATCATGTCCTAAAGGTGATAGCAGAGGCCATTCGTAAGAAGACACGCAGCATGCTGCTGTCCCCAGAGCAGCTCAAGATGTGTGTTCAGGAATATCAGGGTAAATACATCCTCAAAGTTTGTGGCTGTGACGAGTACCTGCTGGAAAAGTACCCCATCAGCCAGTATAAGGTAAGAGTCATACGTCCAAAAATCTTAGTAGGACGTCCCTAGTTGATGAAAAACATTACAATACCCTTATATTAGTGAAAAATAAGATGTTAAATGGTATTTTTCATCATAATTTCAGTGATTTATACCAAACATTTGAATGAATGAAGTGTTAGTTTAATTGCTCAAGCATAAAACTCTGCACAGAAACCCATCAAACTATTCTGCAAGATGGAAAAAGGGAATTAAGAGTCTCTCAGGCATTTTTCAGCAACATCGCTTAAAAGATATGTTTTCAGTTTATCTACTTGGTCAGGCTCTGGACTGATCCAATAAATAAATCCATACCTGGATATTGCTAAAGCGGAATCGATTTCAAATTCTTTATTTGTTGTCACAATTGTGACTATGTCAAAACAACAGTCATTTCCATAACCTTCATTAAAACATTGGAACCGTTTCCTCATGCACAATGACATCAGCCCATGGTTCCAGAGAATTTTAATGTGAGCCACATCAAAGTAGAAGATGCACAAAGTGTCTCCGTTTGCGTCACTCTGCAGTCGCTGGAAAATGAGCAGTCGGTATCACTGATTGCTCCTACGCACGGTGTAATTCTAGCAGCTCTGTGCACTCTCCTTCTAACTGTCCTCCTCTGTGTCATTCCCTCTCTCTGCCTTTCCTTCTAGTATATCCGTAGTTGCATCATGCTGAGCAGGATGCCTAACCTGATGCTAATGGCTAAGGACAGCCTGTACACCCAGTTGCCTACAGACAACTTTGTCATGCCGTCGTACTCACGTCGCATCTCCACGGCAGCATCCTATATGAATGGCGAGGCAGCTGCCAAGTCGCTGTGGACCATCAACGGAACTCTGCGAATACGAATCCTCTGTGCCACCTACGTTAACGTCAATATACGGGATATAGACAAGGTGGGGACGCACAGCGCTTACAGGAACACACCCGTTTCATATGTTTGTCAAATTAAGCAACAAATTCTTGACTCTAATATTCCATTCTTACTTGGATGGGCGGGAGAAGACTATAGAGTTGGCCAAAGTGAGAGGAATAATCTTTAGTAGAAAATGTTCATGGTTTTTTTTGGTGTTTTTTTTGCAGATTTGATAACAAAAAAAGATTTATATCAGATGTAATTAAGATTTGGAACATAACAGTAGACTGTTTTTTCAGTTTGGCACAGTGTCTAATCTTCCACCTCCTCCACTTCCTGTGAAAACAAACACTCAACTGTCGAAGTCTCTTCTGATCAGAGACCTTTACAAAAGGGGAAATAGTTCTGGTAGCTCTTGTTGGTGTGCTGTCCTGAATCATCCGGGTACATGCATCCAGTCTTCACAAAGCTGCCTGACTGTATGCCACTGAAGTGTTATTATCTTTTAACTTGAAAGCTTGTACATGCTACTAATTGTGTATTTCTGATCTGTTAACAGTGTCGTAGTAAAAATCACATTTTTATTAACTTAAATTTTTGTTTGTGTTTTTTTTTTTGTCTTTATCTTTTGTGTCTCTTGTACACTTATAGATATATGTGAGAACAGGCATTTACCATGGAGGTGAACAGATGTGTGACAACGTCAACACACAGAGAGTTCCCTGCTCTAACCCCAGGTAACTGTCCACCCTTCATTACAAAACATTCTTGTTCATTACTTAAATACCAGGACGTAATAATACTGTGAAGACTAAAACCAGAAAATATAGATTAAATAAAGTGTGATAAATCAATTACAAATCCCAATAATGGAAATAACTAATAACTTAAATCCACTTTTCCTTATTTCACTGAAATAATGCTTTAGGCTATTTTCAATTCTAATTGCTAATTGCCTCAGGCAGGGCAAAGCAGGAGGGTAACGCTAACAGTTTAGTGCTGCTAGTAACACTAAACTGCCGTATAACGTTACTGTTAAACTTAAGCCGTGGTCCACTCTCACCTCTGGAGAGGTAAAAGGAGTGCTGTCTATTATACACATACTTAAAGCTACATACTTTGTTGCTGATAGCACTGCATAGGTTCAACTCTGCCTGTGTAATAGCAGTCTTATCTAATAGCAGATTACTGAGCAAGATCTTGGAAGATCTTCTTGGAGGTATGTAGCACGTGCCAAGGACACACCCATTGAATTATGGAGATGATCTGAATCATGAGGTGGATATATTAATTTGTTTTCTCTTTCACTGAGCAGCATTTAATTTGCTGCCTCCTTGTCTTGAGAGAGCAGCTAGACAGCAGATAAAGAGAGGTAACCAGGAAGTGAATCAGAGAAATATACAGTTATTTTCTGATCCTTTAGCAGTGATCACGTTCTTAAGCAGAAGTGAACACGACCACACCTCTATACAACCTCACAGGAAGGTGGCACATTGCTGGACTTCGTGTGAATTCAGACAAAGTGCTGACAGAGCAGAGGAGAGAGATGGACACAGCAATGTCACATGTTGTCAGCCTGTTGTCCCACCTCATAGCCTGTGCACTATTACAAGCCCACTACCCAAAGGCTGATGCCCAGAAATGTCACAAACACAGCCAAATAATAATAATTATAAGAAGAGCCTGGATGTGTCTCTACAGATACCACCACACACATCTTGTGTGTCATAAATGATGACTGAGGGGTGATGCTCATGTTTCAGTAATTTTCAACAATAGTTTGGCATAATTAGAATACTCAGACTGTAGGATAGTGAACTATTGGTCTTGACAGAGGTATGAGCAATTAGATTGGTTCTTTTTGTTGGACTCAGTCTCATAAATTATCTGCGTCTCTTTCATTCTTTATCTACAGGTGGAACGAGTGGCTCACCTATGATATGTACATCCCAGACATACCCCGTGCTGCCAGACTCTGCCTTTCCATCTGCTCTGTCAAGGGCAGGAAGGGAGCAAAAGAGGTAGGATAGGAAGCAGTGGAGGAAATGACTACTCAGTGAAACCTGAGTTGACAGGAAGTTGGACATGCAAAAACAGGAAGTGTCTTATTAGGCTTTTTCAATATCACATTGAGGAATAGTTGCCTCCGCCAAGGAGTTTTTTTTGTTTGTTTTTTTGCCGGTGTTTGTCTGTTGTGGTGAGATTACTTAAAAAGCTATCAATGGATGTTGATGCATTTCTTTTTGGAGAGGTAGGATATGGCCCAAGGAACAATGACCCAGAATGTTAAAATTTATAGAGCTCACGGATAATTTGCTACTATGAGATAATAAATAATAATGCTACAGACTTGCAACTAAAATCAAATTGTAGCTGAAAGTGTGCTGATTCAGTTTGGGGTCAAATTTGACACATCTTCAAAAGTTACTGAGCTAGGTCCTGAAGAAAGCTCACCATTAGTGAAATATTGTTTTGTTTGTTTTTTAATAACTATAAAACTAATAATGACATCAATGTGATTCCAAATTCATGGGATAGGTTTTCATCTTCAAGGAGTCCTATCATGAGGGTCTATTGCTTTGGTGCAATGACATAATGGGGAAACTGAGCTGCCTTGACGGGGGGGTTAGCGGTCTCTGAATGCTGTCTCGTTGTAGAACAAGTAATATAATAACTGTGTAGTTAAATTCTTTTATATTTGTTAATATGGAAAAAGGCATTTTGTAATTTAAAGCGCACAGAAGAATCAATACGATCACACAACAAACCAAATACGAGCTCATGGTTGCCAAAGGAAACTAATTCCTGACAATGAAAATACCCATCACAGCATATGTTATATTGCAGAATAGATAGGCAAACGTACAACATTCGTCACAGTCTAAAGATAGCAGAGAACAGATGACCTTCAGGTCGCTAAGCCTTTGGACTCTAGCATGCTAACCCATCCAGGAGAGACATATGTTGGTAGAGGTATCTTTTGTGTCTGTGTGCGTCTGTTCGTATGTGCTGGTATTGGTACTCTTGGTGTCTGAGTATGTGTGTCCAAGGTGAGTGGGAGCTGTAGTATCATCTTTGGCTCTGTTTAATTACTAATCAGTCATGGGCAGTGGTGGTGGCAGAGAGCATCAGCAGAAACATGAGGAGGAGACTTTTCCATTCATGTTAGATTATGTTTCGCTTGTGCAGTCCATCAGTGTGGCTAATTGTTCATTCTTCCACTCGGCACATATCAGAGTTTTTGAACTAAAGCCTTTGACAGCAGTAAAACGAAATATGCATAGAATGCTAAATCAAAATTAGGGCTGTAATACTAGCAAATTCAGAGACTACATTTAAAACTTACAAAGGATATTGCTTCATGGATATAATCAAAAAATCATTTGTGTAGCATAATATTAACATTATGGATATTTACATCAGACTTACAATAAAAACAATGACTGTCTGTCCATTGTACTCTGTTTAGAAATCATATGGAGTGAAAATTGTGTCTGCGCTGTTGTGCATTTGGTCTGATACTTGTTGTCACCCACACTGATTGATTTTTCTTCCATCCGTCTGTGGTGGAAAAGCTGGAGGAGATAAGTGTGTGTGTGTGTGTCTGTGTGTGTGTGTGTGTGTGTGTGTGTGTGTGTGTGTGTGTGTGTGTGTGTGAGTGTGAGTGTGAGTGTGAGAGAGAGAGAGGAGTGTATCAATGAATGCCAAGCGTGGATATTATGTCAGACACCTGGGGTGAGTCATGTCCCATACTGCGCCACGTTAGTTTGAGGTCAGGTTAGCGGATGCTCTTTCATGCCCTGCTTGAATAAAAGATAAACACTTCTCCACAGCAGCCTTTTGTGCCAGCACTTACTATAAATAGGTGCAATTTGACTGGCTGTCTGCATGTAACTCGGTCTGCCTCGCAGTGTTGCCCTCTGTCACCTGTTCCATCAGTGCCCCTTAGTGAGGACTCACTCTGAAGCTCAAGATGCTATCTTAAATACTTAATTGGTCTTTGTGAAGGCTTACATTGTAGCTTGGAAGGAGCACTGTAGTTCAGAGATTGTTCAACAACCTTTAGATCTAAATATAACACTCTCAATCTGATGATTTTGAATTGAATTTTGAATTGAATTCCTTTTATGCCATAAAATTAAGCACGCAAAGTAGACCTATTCAGGGATTAATTGAATAATTAGACAGTTTTATAACAAATAAAAGGCTGTGCTGTTAAATACAGGCTATCGTTGTTATCTAAAGTACAGCGTAATCAGCATAGCAATCGTCTCTCTCTCTCTCTCTCTCTCTCTCTCCCTCCCTCCCTCCCTCAGGAGCACTGTCCACTAGCTTGGGGTAATATCAACTTGTTTGACTACACTCATACTCTGGTGGCCAACAAGATGGCTCTGAACCTCTGGCCTGTCCCTCATGGCCTTGAAGACCTCCTCAACCCCATAGGAGTCACTGGGTCCAACCCCAATAAGGTATTGACATTCTTGCACCTTTCCCTCGAAAATAATAACATTTTATACGCCCTGTTTCATATGGGAGCTGTTCTAGAAATAGGGCATAAAGAAGCAGGTTTGTTGACACTGTAATTTGCACAATAACAATATTATTTTATTATATTTTGTCCAGGAAACCCCATGTCTGGAGCTGGAGTTTGACCATTTTAGTAGTTCAGTCAAATACCCAGATATGAATGCAGTTGAGGATCATGCAAACTGGACCATCTCAAGGGAACTTGGGTTTAACTACAACCTCTCTGGACAGGTAATAACCTGCTTACCAGACGCTAACCAGTTGACTGCGGCAAAGTTGAAACAACACAATGGGTTCATGTGATTACTTGTGTTTATCCACATACTTGGATCACTTGGATCTCAGAATTCTGTGTTTTAAATCTTTTACGTTTTGAAACTCAGACACTAGTAAGGAAATCTGTCACGTCAAAGACCAGAAGGGATGTTACAGGTGTAACATCGCGTGAGCACTTTTAAAACATATTGTGCGTGCTGAGACACCTAAAGAAGATGAGGCACGTTATTAATGAAGGTATTTGAATTTCAGCCTACATTAGAACCCTTTGTGCTGTGAGATAATTTGACATTGATTTATGAGACCCTAATTCAAGGTGTGGATGTATCTGTGTTCACAGCACTACATGCAACCACCCAGTCTGCCTAATTAGTTGTGATGTGCGTTAGTGTGTAAGTAATGTGAACAGATATGCATGTTAAGCAAGACATATGCAACTATAGTGAGTATATATATATATATATATATGTGTATATATATATTTATATATATACACACTTATATATATATACACACACACTTATATATATATACACACTTTTCATATGATGCAGTAGTGCCACTGTCAACTATTGTGTTCATTTATTCATGATGGTGTTGGTGGTGTTATCAGATTTCTGGATGATGTATGGCATGACAACCACAACTTCTGTGATAATGTGACTTGTGATTGGAGGTACTGGGCCATGTGAGAGGATGTGAACTGTGTCAGATGATGTGTTAAGTTATTGATGTGAGGAGTGTCAAATGTAAGGGCCCAACTCTATAACATGGTGTGATAAGAATGTCATCATCATATTTATACAGTCAGAAATGGGAGGAGGTGGAGGATTGGTTAGGGAGCAGCAAAACGTCTCTACAGATGTTTTGCTCTTGGCCAATTGATGGCAAAAAGGGAGAAGCTTAAGTTCAGGATTTGAGGGCGTTGTCAGGGTCAACAGCCGGAGCCTTAGGGGTACACAGCATCTGGCTGCATTGCATTCCTGCTATGTTGCAGCTCTGTCTGTGTTTCTGTCCACTGGAAAGTTTTCAGAGGTGTAGACTCTGTTAAAGTTGTTTTTCTGACTGTTTTTGTGTATTGTAAACAGAAATAGATGATTGCAAATCATTTAGATGTGTTCGCAGATGCTTTTTAGCGTTATTAAATATGACAATCATTCATTCCTTTGTTACGTTTCCCCAGAAACAAAACAATTATGTTAAATGAAAGCTGGCCGATAGAGGAATCCCTCCATACAGTTTTAAATAAAGAAAAGATAAACCCTTCCAACACCGACTCAATCAGCCAGGCTGATTGCCATCAGCTGAGGGAGAACATCACAGTGCACCTAATAGCTCCTGACAAGCAAATATTATTTAGATTAATGGTCTAAAAATACTGTGAAGCAAGAAAATGTAGGTTGATAAATATTGCGTTACATTGTGCTTTATCACAGAGTAAATATGGGGGAGGGATCAGGGTCTTGTATAATTCCGTGAAAGACGGCCAACAAGATTATTGTTAGTAATATAATAATGCAGTGTTTGAAGTATTTTCCTCCTGTTGTGTTTCAGAGCAATCGTGTAGCCAGAGATCACGCCTTGACAGAGAGCGACACGGAGCAGCTGAAACAACTGAGCAACAGAGACCCTCTTTCAGAAATCACTGAGCAGGAGAAAGACTTCCTCTGGAGACACAGGTAACCTCCCAACCAGCAAATATAATGCAAATAACCATACAGTACTAAAAGTAATACTAACAAAATGCTATAGATTACATATATCATACCCCATACAGATTCAGTACAAGATTATTCTTGTAGGTTGATGGCTCAAAAAAAAAATTGTTTCCAATGAATTTTTTTCTTGTGACTCTTAACTCTGACATTTTGTTTAAAAATAACCAACATTTCTATAATGATCTGTAACCAGATTCTGTATGCTTCATACTTAAACTGCAATACAAGCTAACCGTCTGCTTTCTCTTCCTCCGCTAGGCACTACTGCATGAACATCCCTGAGATCCTTCCCAAGATCCTTCTCGCTGTCAAATGGAACTCCAGAGATGAAGTAGCACAGGTAATGACGTGACATTTTGTAAGCATTTCATATGTAAATAGATCCTTTGAACAGCATTAAGGACAGATTTGTGACATTCAGCTGTTCCTCACAGTACTTTAAAATGAATTTTGAAAAATGGAAATAGCTTGTCTTTTAGAAAAGGACCTTTTAAAAATCCTAAACCTAACTTGATTTGTTTCTTCTGTATATCTTCTGTCTTCTTCTTCTGTCTATCTATACTATACTATATACAGTATGTATAAGTGAATGGATACATTTTTTTAGAATACATATCAATTCATATTTCTGGGTTTGCATGTTTCCCAGATGTACTGTCTGTTAAAGGAGTGGCCGTCTGTCCGTCCTGAGCAGACCATGGAGCTGTTGGACTGTAATTATCCAGACCCCATGGTCAGGCACTTCGCTGTACGCTGCCTTGACAAATACCTGACCGATGACAAACTGTCCCAGTACCTCATTCAGCTTGTGCAGGTAGGTCTAACCAACAGTCCGGACTGTTGCGTTCAAGGAACTGATTCATGAAAGGATAGAGTTAAAAAGAAGACATTGAGGAACAAAGAGTACTATTCCATTACACTACCTTTCTCCAGCATTCAGCATTGGCTGCCAGTCTTTTATTGGTTAGAAAGCAGCTTTTGTTTGGCCTGTCTTGTGTGCTGCAGACTCTCTGGTCTGTAATGCCACAGGCTGGTGGGGAGACATCTCAGAGTCTGAAATGACTTATCCGAACCTCTTCTCCTCACCTGCTCTTTTTCTCTCCTTCCAATCTCTTCCTCCCTCTCCCTCCTCCTGCTGTAGGTATTAAAATATGAGCAGTATCTTGACAATCCCCTGGCCCGCTTTCTACTCAAGAAAGCCCTGACCAATCAAAGGATAGGACATTTCTTTTTCTGGCATCTCAAGTGAGTCACCATCCAGATACAGTTGCTTTTTTCCTTCGTGATTATGTGCTTTTCTTCTCTCTGTGTCTTTCTAGAAAGCTAAAAAAACAAAGAAAGAAAACATCTTCACTCCCTGTTTGTCACCCCCGATCTCCCCTTTTCTTTGCGGCTTCCTCACAGGTCAGAAATGCACAATAAAACAGTGAGCCAGAGGTTTGGGTTGCTGTTAGAGGCGTACTGCAGGGCTTGTGGCATGTACCTCAAACACCTCAGCAGGCAGGTAGAAGCCATGGAGAAGCTCATTAACCTCACCGACATTCTTAAACAGGAGAAGAAGGATGAGACACAGAAGGTAAGGAGGGCATAGATGATGCCACACATAGAATTTAATTATCAGCCTTTATTATATTAAAACAGCCTAAATGTTTGTTTTTATGTGGAACCTTTGTCGTCTTACTCATTCTAAAAAAATAAAAATTAGAATCTCTCACCAGTTTTGCCTTGAAATTATTTACTTTTTTGTTCTATTCATAACCAGAATCGTACAATATAAATTCTCCCAGTTTTATCAGATATCTTTGTGGAAATGTGAGTGTGTGTACACACATTTATGTGCAAACACATATCCGTATGTTGTTGTGGTTGTGTGTGTGTGTGTGTGTCTTGTGGAGGTCCAGATGCGGTTTCTTGTGGACCAGATGAAGAGACCAGACTACATGGATGCTCTGCAGAACTTCACCTCTCCTCTCAACCCGGCACATCAACTGGGAAACCTGAGGTTGTGTTGAATGAGATCTCTTGTGTGTGTGTGTGTGTGTGTGTGTGTGTGTGTGTGTGTGTGTGTGTGTGTGTGTGTGTGTGTGTGTGTGTGTGTGTGTGTGTGTGTGTGTGTGTGTGTGTGTGTGTGTGTGTGCGCGCGCGTGTGTGTGTGTGTGCGCGCGTGTGTGTGTATAAGTGGGGTTGTAAATAAAACATTACCCTTGTTTAATAACTTGAATTATTTTGCTCACAGGTTAGATGAATGCAGGATCATGTCATCAGCTAAGAGACCATTGTGGCTCAACTGGGAAAACCCTGACATCATGTCTGAGCTGCTATTTCAGAACAATGAGATCATCTTCAAAAATGGAGATGGTAACGCACACACACACACACACACACACACACACACACACACACACATACTTGGCCCATGAGTGGACCGGTGGCTTCTCTATCCTGTCAACAGACTGTCTTGAAATGAGGCTCTAATGACGAATCTTGAACAATGTGCTTAAATTTATTTCATGTGATTTAAGATAAGTGTGTCATTGCAATAAATTGTAACGCTTAAGTTTAATTATAAATAGTGAGGATCATGGGATCTCAAACATTTGGAATTGTCAGAGCTTGACTCCCAAAACACGACCACACTTTCCATAAACACATGATGGGAAAACTGTTGCACAGATTTGGGCAACAACAAAATATATTGAAGACTAGTTCACTCGTCCTGATTTCTCCCAATCCTAAATCTGACACAATGTGCTGTTGCAGACTGTATCAATAGTATTCTTTAATGTGTATAAACTGTCTGTATCCAGTTTTCTCAATTGCAAATGTTTAAATTGTGTGTCTTTGTGTTGTAGACTTGCGGCAGGATATGCTGACATTGCAGATTATTAAAATCATGGAGAATATTTGGCAGAATCAGGGGCTGGACCTGCGGTAAAACTCTCTCTGTTGTTATTTCAATCTATATCTCTGTATTTTTCTGCTTCAGTAGCTGTGATTCTGCAAAAGAAAAAAGAAAAAAAGGAAATGGGTATTTGCATTTTCCATCGACTGGTTTTCTATTGTAGTTTCTTCAGAAGATGGTGGAATAGACTACATTATGCATGGCTGTAATCAACAGAGTAAAAGAGGTAGAGGTCACAGACCGAAAAGAAAAAAACTGAGGTTCATCGCTAATGAACCTCGAAGGAGAATAAGATTAAACTAAACCATTTGTGGTGATCATCTGCTCACGAATGTTGGAAATTAATCTGCGAATGGGAATCTCATGGGAATACATCCCACAGTGGATACATCATCTTCCTCTTTTTCTTTGGGAGTGGAAACAGCTAATACATCATGTGAAATGTTAAATTACCCCATAACTTAGTTGAAAAAAGTGTTTCTATCTCCCTTTAAGATTATTAATTATTTTTCTGAAAGGCATAAACCACCTTGAGTAAGTGTAAAAACCTTTTTGCTAAATTTAGGCTCTTTTTTCTTCTTCAAATTTTTCTGTTTCCATCAAGCTACAGTACATCACAATGTATTCTTGGAAACACAGCTAATGTCTTTACTTTGTAACGCTTTCCTTCCTCGGTGCATGGGGCTCAGAATCTGTTTTGTGTATCTCCAGGATGCTTCCCTATGGCTGTCTGTCATTAGGAGACTGCGTGGGTCTCATTGAGGTGGTGCGCAGCTCCCACACCATCATGCAGATTCAATGCAAAGGAGGTTTGAAAGGAGCCTTGCAGTTCAACTCAAACACTCTGCACCAGTGGCTCAAGGATAAGAACAAAGGCGAGATGTGAGTTCTTCTCTCCTTATGATTGTACTTCATCCTCACATCATTAGACAACAGGGAACAGTGTCCATTAGAGTACACTATCTGTACTAAAAGACTTTGCAAAGATCTGATGTTTACTTTCTCCTCTCTAATTTCATTTTAAAATACAAAATGAATGGTGTCCCTGCTTACGGATGTGTGTGTTTGTCCAGGTATGACATGGCTGTGGATCTGTTTACGAGGTCCTGTGCTGGCTACTGTGTAGCTACATTTATCCTTGGGATAGGAGACAGGCATAACAGCAACATTATGGTCAAAGATGATGGACAGGTAACTTTTACATGCAATACGTACGCAGAAGAGCTCAGATGAAGGTTTGCTTGTTGGAAAGAGTTACTGAGCTTTGACTTCCTGCTTTCCTTGTTGTTCCGCTCTCCTCCAGTTGTTTCATATAGATTTTGGCCACTTCTTGGATCATAAGAAGAAGAAATTTGGCTACAAGAGAGAGCGAGTGCCCTTTGTACTGACGCAAGACTTCCTCATCGTCATCAGCAAGGGCTCGCAGGAGTGTGCGAAGACCAAAGAGTTTGAGAGGTAATTGCAACGTCTTTCCTCTTGTTTTTTTTTTTACCACGCAGTACGTGGACTTCCTTTATGCTTCCTGTTTTTTTTTTTCTCTTGTTGCTATGACGTCCCTGCACTGCAGCCACTAAACAAATTGTACAAAAATGTTTTCTACCTTTTTTTGTTTTATCTTTCTCACATTCCTTTTTCCAATTCTCTCCAGGTTCCAGGAGATGTGTTATAAAGCTTACCTGGCCATCCGGCAGCACGCGAATCTCTTCATCAACCTGTTCTCCATGATGCTTGGCTCCGGCATGCCTGAGCTACAATCATTTGATGACATTGCCTACATCAGGAAGACGCTAGCGCTGGAGAAAAGTGAACAGGTACAAAGACTTTCCTCTGCTTATATTAATTTTGTTCTGATCTTATTTCCGGGTCTTTAAATCGTCTCAAGTCTCGCATTTGACTTTCTTAAGCCTCTGACACATTCTCTTATCTAGTTATGTAGCTCTTTTATTTTTTTTTCTGCTTTGTGCAGGAGGCGTTGGACTACTTTATGAAACAGATGAACGATGCTCACCATGGAGGATGGACCACCAAGATGGACTGGATATTCCATACAATTAGACAGCATGCACTGAACTGATCTCCCTCACACAAACAAAAACCACCGGTCCCTCCGTGGAGTATTAACGTCTGTCTGCCAGCTGTCTGACCCACGCAGCGTCAGTCTTTGAAGGAATTTCAGTTCTCCATTACGGCAGACAACACGAACAACTCACTGGCGATGGAAGTGTTCTAACACCAACATTTCTGATTTTTCTTTCCATTATCATCACACCTCCCTCTGGCCTGTTCTGCATCTACAAGACAGCGTTGTCCTTATGTCCAGGTGAAGTTTTTACTTATTGGCTGATGCCTGTATCCTTGGCTGCTATGCCGCCGTTGGGTAACCAAGGAAATTTTCTTCTTACCCTGCAAAAGACAAATTGGACAAAACAGTGTAAAGAAGGAAGTATCTGCCAGTCTTTAAATGTAGCCACAAAATAAGTTCAACTTGCTGCTCCTCTGCTGTATTAGTGCTGCACTGTGTGCTCGACCCCAGAAACAGGTGCTTGTATCTCATCACTGCTGAGAAAATTAGCAGGCACAAGGAACTGTCTGAATCATCTTAGATTATACAAGTGTTACTCCAATGTATTCTACAGTGCAGGATTCCAGGAGTATGAAGACTTCGACCACTGCACAGTCTTGTCCTTGGAGCTGATCTGAGGTCACCTTTTGACCCTCTCTGAGGACATTTCACAGCTCAACCGAGTCTCTGGGTTGTTTTGCACAGCTCTACAGTACAGTCTCCCATCGCCTCAATGAAAAAGCACTCCGCCCTCTGGACCATTTGTTGGTGGTGCAGCTTTAGACTCTTGCATAAACTTCAGGGTGATGATGCCTCTCCATCAAAAAACAGCACTTAGAAACACCAGAATGATGTACAGATTTATCATTTATGTTTTAAATTTATTTATATACCTTTGTTTATTTCTACTCTCAAACTCTGCAGAAGCATCATTCATGTAAATATATTTGGCGTTTTTTTTTCTAATTGTTTGAACCTTGAACCTTTGAACCTTTTTGCCGCCTCCTTCTGACCACAGCTTCCTCCTATTTTTTTATTATCGAGTTTCGCTCACATTCATAAATTAAGACTGCCTTTATTTTTATTCCACTTCCGTCACTTTTAAGTCAAGCATCTCATTTTATGTTGGTAGAAGCCCAGTTTGGTTTATCGTGCCTCGTTTGCAGCCCTACTTGGAATGTTAAAGATGAATTTGTTTTGGAATGTAAAGCGGCAGGCGTCACAGTGCCAGTCTCATATTTTAGGTGTAATGGGACCTATTTTAAGCCTCTGGTTGTCTGCTTTGACGGTGAGCAGAGGCCCAGGGGAATGTCTTCCTGTTGATAAAATGCCTTGGCGTCACAGCACAACGCTCCACAACACCGCAAACTCTTAATCCACAAGCTGCAGTAAGCAAACCATCAGCACTGTTAACATAAGCATAGGAAGCTAGCTTTGACCTCCTTTGTCTGTTATTCATACTTCTAACCATGTGAGGTTGATGGTGTTATGTCCCGCATTAGATGTCATGAGTCACACACACGGTGGATATTTTCATCCAGAACATCTCTGGCAGAGTTTGAGGAATGGTTCTTGTTGCTGGAAAACTCTTAGAGCCATGCTTTTTGGTTAGAGGCTCAAACTTTTCAGAATCATCTCCACCTACATCACCTGCTTGTTAATTCAGGAAGCAGAGGGTGAAACGGAAGAAATTAGAACTCATCTATGTCCTAGCATTATATCACTCTGCTAGCTATTGTGAGCCACCAGCTAACAATGGTGGGTTTTATATGACGGGCGGGGTGAGTTAATCTACCCAATTACATTTCACTGGATTCATTTCTGTATGCGCCTCCATGTTCTAGAGCAACACGATGTAGCTTTTAAAGTGATTCTGGAGAAAAATGTTGCTTTGAGGTGAATCATCAAAAAATATGAATGTTTTACAAAAAGAGACAAGGGAAGGATTTTTATATAAAATACTTGAAAATGTGTTTTTGTTTCACTCTGGCTTTAAAGAAGACAATTGATGGTTGGTCATTTTAGATTTTTTTTTAGATGATTGTTCAAGCATATTTGTTATTTAAAACAGAACCAGGTAAACCTTCTCAGTTTAATTGTGAACCTCTCAGACGTTGTTCTTAGTGTCGTATCAGAGCCCCCAATGCCCTCACAATGAACCTCTAAAGACTTTTGGATGTGCTCATTGCTCAATTATTGTCCTAGTAGCACTACTGAAGAAAAAAAAAAAACAGTCTGCACTTTGCCCGTTGAACCGTGTATTGTATTGAAAAGACACAGTGGTGGTCTGTTCTGATGTGGCGCTCACGTGTGATGTCATGTTAGTGCAGCATTAATGGCTCGAATGTATTTAATTGGCCCTTATGTGCACTCATCTCTTTATGTTTTTGCATCATTCGTATTTCTTTTCTAATGCCAAACGCCGTGCCGCTAAACACTTCTTTTCCTCACTGTTTCTTCCTTTTCTTAATGTGCCATAATGCTGGAGGTTCATACTAAGGAAGGAATATAAGTTAGAATTAAAAAAGAAGAAGAAAAAAAAGGTTGGGGTATGCACTTAAAAATTCTAGTTCACAATGCCTTTTAGTCCAAAAGGATTCTGTAAGAAGAACGTTAGCGTAGCGTGCATGTTTCTCAAGCAACATAACCAAGATGTGTGATGTACATTTTGGAGCAGTATGTATGTACAGTTGCAGTCAAACCTCTTTTTTCTATGGGAGGCTTCATGTGTGACGAACCTGTAGTGTTATCATCTTTAATGTTCTTTCCCATGTGCTCTCCAAACCGGTGTGTGTGTGTGTGTGTGTGTGTGTGTGTGTGTGTGTGTGTGTGTGTGTGTGTGTGTGTGTGTGTGTGTGTGTGTGTGTGTGTGTGTGTGTGTGTGTGTGTCCACATGTATTAATCATCTTTCTGTACAGGCTGCAGAGCTTCATTGGCAGGCCCCAATGAAAACGCACTCTATGTACATGTATGTATGTATGTGCATGTTCATGTGTCTGTATGTGATGACACTTAACTGATTAATCGATGGTGTCTCTAAATATTTTGTAAGCCTCTAACAGTCTGTGCCAGAGAAGAAAAAAAAAAGAAGTTTTTTTGCATCGTTTGTAAGGAAACAAAGGAGGTCGGTGTTTTTTTTCTCTTTTTTTTCCATTCATGAGTTGTAAATGTTTTACTTGAAATGTCACGAATCATAACCACAGATGTATTTTTGTTGGTTTGACGTTGAGACGGGGAGATGTGGTGTCTATTCAGTACTGATTGTGAATATGTGTGTGTGTGTATTTAACCGTATGTAAGCAATGAAGGTTGAAGCATTGGTTGTTTGTTTTATACCAGTAGTGAAAGTTATTGATGCTATAGTCCTTATTTCAGAGTGATGACTCGACTGCTTCTTGAACTAGAGCTGGATGATCACATTTCTAAGACCAGGTGCAGTGATTCCTATGACAAAGCATCTCATGGGTTTTGATATTAATAATCATCTCAGCATCTAGATCATAGTTCTCACATCTTCTCAGAGCATCTTTGTTTCTCCTGGTCCACACATTTTGTCCCCAACTTTGGCACTGAATTAGTGCAACTACTTTTTCCTTCCATAAGTGAAGGCTTTCACACTGTCAAAAAAGCTCAATGAAAATCCAGACGCATATTTATAAATCTGCTCATCACAGAAGGTAAACTAGCTTTGTTTTCTGCAGCTAAGCCAGCTCGTCTGACTGCAGGCGATTGAGCATCACTGCTATTTTACCAAGTTAAAGTGGAACGTGATCTTATTATAAACCCCTTAGGTGTCAGAGTAACACTGATTTTTCTGTCAAATTTAACAGAAAGGAGGGAAATCCTATTTTCAATCACCTGCTCTTCAGTTTGCAAATACAATCATGATCTGAGCTGTAATACCAGACAAACAGTGGACATTATAATAACGTGGAAAATCAAAAAATGTAATGCAAATCAATGCAATATCTGCAGTAAATCCTTCTGTGTCTTTTCTTTTTTAGGAGTGTCGGATAAGTTTATTCTTCCTGTTGTGTTGTCTGTTACTGTACGACAACCGTTTGCATTACTGTGCCCAGCATCTTTATGAATTAATCATCTGCAAATCTTTTCTGTGAAGAAGTTAAAAATTGCAGACAGCCCTCATTTTAACACAAACTGTGTTTTTAAAAAGACTTTGAACCAAATGAATATCAAGTCTTCTAAATTCATATAATTGAAAAAAAAGAAAAAAGATTATTAATCATTTTTGATCATTTTTGAGTCTTCTGAAATGTCCCAAACTTTCACTTTAAAGAGAAATCTTGACTAAATGGTCTGTGTTTTATTTTTATTTATTTTTTTACATTTTAGTGTGCCACTCATACATTACCATGCTTCCACACCTATACGAGGAATGAATGTACCACGGGCCAATGTATTGTTTCTCACAGCCTGCCTACTACATGTGTTTTTTTATGGTTTTTAATCTGCTAAGCAGCTACACAGATGTTTGCCTTAAGTTTGCTCCCAGTAGGAAGAGTTTCTAGAAAAGTTCTTCTTACGATAAAGTGCGTTTTTTTATTTATAAATGTACATCGTGTTTCATTTTGGCTCCCTGGTCACAGAGTAGAGGTTTGTACCCTGACTGACTGACTGACTGACTGACTGACTGACTGACTGGTCATCTGAATGTTCTGTGAAGATGTACAAATAAATTTGTTAAACATTCACCCAGCTGTTTTTGCTCTTGCACTGCTCTCTTTTCAGCTTCACTGTAAAGGAGGCCCATTTACTAAATCTGATTTTTATGTAATGTGTAATAGCCCAAGCATTTTGTAAAGTTTGTTCTGCTTAACACCTTAAATTCTTGATTTTTCTTGATTTAGTTTTATTTTTTGGGTTGAGACTAATCTGGGTTTTCCCTACTTTTATAAGGTACCACACCGAAGTCGTGTTGGCCACCAGTAAGAACAATGTGGAGCATCAAAACTGGCTAACGTTTCCCACCTCTAATGGCTAGACTTCACGTTTTAGCATTTAGCTTTTTAAGTGTTTTATTGTACTTAGATAAGGTAATTTTAATGGTCTCGAATTACATGAAATTGCATATTTATTTTAATTTAAAAAACACTTAAAACGTCCTCTTGAGGATGGACTCCCACATTCATGCACCTAACTTCCACAAACCTTGGGAAAACATCGGACTACTGCTCACATCACTTAACAGTTTTAACAGAATTGTTTTTATTGTTTCACACATTTGTTGCATTTTGTGAATATGAGTAAAGTCATGGGAGTCTCTGTAATCAGTCTCTATGATCTGATCCAACACCTGACCATTGTTGTACATGAGGAAGTAGGTGATTATAGGAATTGTTTACAGAAAGAAACATTGAAAGGAATCATTGATGAGCTGTGTTTATATTGACACATACATCAAGCACACAGAACTTATTTTCTTGCAAATTTTTCCATTTGAAACCGACAGATTTCCAATGCACTTTTATCCCATCTTTAATAACAGGACACTGGAGGGCACTTCATCGCTTATTACATCGATTTAGTCTAAGAAAACCAACAAGCAATGAATATTCTATGAAAATCTGTCATCATTGCAGTCCTTTTTTTCCAGTGCTTTCTAAAGTTGGTTGCTTTTCACTTTTTTTTAAAATTTTTTACCTAAACTGGTTATTTTTCTAACTTCACCATTTTGCTTTTACAATTTTAAATCTGCAAAACACTTTGAAGATGTTCCTTCCAAAAACATCCCTGCAGTGCAACCCAAAATAATAGAGGACCAGTCTACAAAATTAACTAAAATGTGTTGGGTGAATGCAGCAAGTGAAATTATTTTGAATATAAATGCGTTTCCCCTTGAGAAAAAACCTATCCCAGCAGGTCCGTATCGCTGGAGGCCCCATCTGCTGAAGGCTGCTTGGTGGTTGCCTCTACGGCTTCCTTCGAAGGAGCTGCTGGTCTGTGAGGATCGAAGGGTTTCCAGGGCTTGGACGGGCAGTGGAAGGGGCTGTCAGCAGAAGACGTTTTTGTGGCAGAGGCGTCCTCCTCAGAAGATTCGTCTTTGGCTGCAGCTTTAGTCAGGGATGGCGGGGTGGGAGGGTGAAGCTCGACCTTGTAGTTCCTGAGCGGACTCCAGCCAGGAGGACGGCGAGACCTGGTGAATATCTGAGGAAGAGAATACAGTGTGCAACAGTGTGGCTGAGTGGAGTGAAAGTCTACTGTAGCTACAACCTGATTGGTGTTTTTACTTCCTTGTTCCTTTTTTTCTACACTTTTGCAAGAGTCTATAACTTTTTTTTTTCAGAAGCTCTACTTGAATTTCCAAAATGATTTCCAACGCCAACTATTTTCATTGTATTTGGAACCAGTGATCTGCAAGAAACAAATATTACTTAACTTATAAGCACTGTCACAAAGTTCCTCACAGGTAGAAAAATAGAATGGTTGCATTTGAGTAAGCAATTATTATGAACTGAATAAAATTCAATAAATAAAAAGCAGATGTAAGAGTTTAGGGTAACATTAGTGGCTGTCCTGCTCGTCATTGGATTTCTTATTTCTTATTTCTTTCTTATTAAAAAAAGGCAAAGTACGTTCTCCTGTTTGACTATTTAGTAAAAAGTGGATCTCACTATCGGCAGTGCCCCTGCTTCACAGTCTACATGGGCTTCAGAGGGCTCAAGTCTCCATGGTGCCACATCCACTGTAGAGTTACAGTTGGCAAACTCCTGCACACATAAGTAGACACAGAGAGACACACATCAGGCCGGATAGGCTTAGAACATATCACTGAGGTATAATGTGTGTTTTGCTTTCACGTTTACCACGTCCTGGTCGTTGGGGACACACAGATCGCTGAGGTCGTTGTGTTCAGTCTTGGCACAGGTAGTCTTCCTCATGTCAAATCTCACCTTGAACCTGAAACCTGCCACCACCTGCAGGGATACACGCAGAGAGTACTGTAGGTAGAAAACAAACAGAGGCTTTCTCCACCTGACATTCCTCCCTCTCTACCTGTCTGGTGGCGAGGCCGACGGAATGCAGGGTGAACAGGTGAGGAGAGTTGGAGATGGAGTTGTACTTGGCGATGGAGACGGAGAGAGGAACCTTAAGTTCCTCTGAGTTCTCATCGATATCCACCGGGCAGCCCAAACAGGTCGCTCTCTCTGGAACGATGATATCATCTGGATGGGAGGAAAGTTGTGAAAGGGGGAAAAAGAAAGAATGAATGGTTTGTGGTTTAGGACCTTTACTTTCTGGCCTTTTTCCATGCAGGGAAAATACTAAATCAACTGATGCTGCAAGGAATATAAAATATGCATTAAAGAAAACAGTGGCTCTTATTTCCAACCACTACTACTTTATGATACTGTCAACTTTGCTACTTGCATACTGATGAGCACTGATTTATTAAGAAATGAGTAAAACATGAACAGATACTGATAGCACTCAAGAATGAAATAACTTTTAACCAAGGTTAAAAGCAGGAAATTCAAACCAGTAAATGAAAATGAATGTTAAATAAGATCTAGTTCAAGTGGTTTAAGTGAACATAAAACTGCTTTAAGATACTTTTTTTTTTAAGTGCAAAAAATCAGGTAAAAGAAAATTAGCACCAAAAAAAAGCAGCAAAGTTCTGGGGGGAAGGAAACGTAAAGTATCTGATAATAATCCAGTATGCTGACAGATAAATGCAGAATATAACTATTCCTTATAATAACATGTCAAGAATGTGTCAGAATAATGTTGAATAAAAGAATGAAACTGCTGTCATGGCTTTTGAGATTAAACATCTCTCCACAGTGTCCAATTTATGGGAGAATGTCTTGCTTACTGAGTTTCTATACTTATTATGTGTACTGCTACTAGGAATATACTGTATAATTCATATTGGAGGAAATCCAGAAAAAGAGTAACTTCTTTTTTGGAGGAACAAAGTGTTTAAGATGCATCCAGCCTGTTTACTTCATATATTTTACACTTTTGTTTTGGTTTTAAAGTCAAATTAAAACAGGAAAAAAATGACTAAAATTTTCACAGCTGAGCCTTAAAAAGTTGCAAAAACTTTTGGATGGAGAATCTGAGAGTATTTACTGTAGGCTGATGGTAAGCTGGCAAGGCAAAAAGACTAAAGTCTAGACTGTCTTAACCTTTTATGGTGTGATAGGTTAATATTGCCCTCTCCCTATCTGCATGTAATGTTGATACATTACGCAATCAGCCCCCCTCTGTATCCCCTGTGCCCACCAGTGCAAATATTCCTCAATGACTCATTTCTTGATAAGAAATATACTCTCCTCTGATAATGAGGGTCATGGAGGATTAAATCTATTCACCAGAGATTTGTGCTGTGAGAATATTCTCCATAAATTATGAAATTATGGTCGTAGAAGCTGAAAAACGATGCATATTAATTTTTCTCACGTGATATAAGATTTGAAAAATCCCACCCCCAGAGCAAGCATCACATGATAAGAGAATGAATGTACATTCATGACCTACTGGTCCTGTGGTTAATATCTTATATAAAGTTATTCATTGAGAGTATTTTAATATAGTCTTGATTTCAAATTCTGTCATCCTTTAAGTGTTCCAGATTACCTCACACTGCAGAAAACACAAGGCAAGCAGAAGGGTTTATCTTGAAGTAAGGCTTTCTCTGCTTTTAGAGGACAACAATGATGTCACTCTCATGTGATATGATGTGACACACTATTTGGGTTTTCAAACAGATTTAACAAAGATGCATTAGTGAACTTTCCAGGTGCTGATTGGCAGATTTTGTTTCCTTTGGGCAGCACCAGCTGTTTCCTGTCTCTATGTTAAGCTAAGATAACTGTCCTCACTTTCATATGTATCCTACAGACATGAGAATGTCAAGCTTCTTGTTTGTCCATTTGTCCACTTTATTTAAATGGCACCTTTTCAGACAATGTGCATGCAGTTCAAAGTGCTTTACAAGCAATGGATGAAAATAAAGAAAAATAATTAAAAGTTACAATAAATATAGAGACTAAAACAAAAACAATGAAAGAGGGCCAGTTAAGCTAATAAAAATATTAATAATAATAATAATAACAATACCAATAATAATAATAATAATAATAATAATAATATTAATAATAATGTGATTAGTGATTAGCATCTAATGTCTTATAAATTAATAAAAGAATTTTAAAAGCATAGAGTGTAGAGACTTTAAAACAGGTGATATGTCTGCTCTCCTCATGGTCTGCACTTGTGCAGCAGAATTTTGAATTAATTGTAGTTGATTTATTGTTATTATCCTTATGTCATAACAGCTATAAAATGATATTTCTATGCTGGGTTTATCCATCTAAACTCATTCAGTCACTCACCCAGCAGGCAGGCCACCTGTCTAGTGTCTGCTCCGGTCTCTGTCATGTAGACTGTGGCATTGCATGAAAACGGCTTCTGCAGGAATAACAGAGCAGATGCTATTAGGATTATAATTTGTGTTATTAACACTGAATAATTCAGATCTCAAATATCTCAGACTGTTTCAGTACACAGGAGATCTGCAGCTTTGCATTTTAGTCCCACATCCATGAATGGAGGAGAGTTTCAGCTCATCATTATTACCCTGTTTACAGGCAGATAGTCGCAGTCTGTCCAGGGTTTGCTGCTCCCACCTGGGCAGTCACTCCTCCTGCTGCTGAACTGCAGCGAGAACACCGATCCTGAGCTGATCTTTGACTGTAGACACACACACATACACACACACACACACACACACACACAATCAGCGTGTACCAGAGGTCAAACATGTTTTCCCAGAATGTCTTAGTGACCATCCCACAGTTTAATGGGTCTTGTTTAATGTCTATTAGTATTCTACTATATTAAACACAAAACTGAAAAATTCAATTAATTTCGATTTCAGAGGGAAATATTGTACTTTTTATTCACTGCATTTATACACTACAGTATATTATATATACACTACCAGTCAAAAATTTGGACACAGTTTCCCATTCAAGTGGATGGGTAACTGTGTCCAAACTATTGACTGGTACTGTATATATATATATATATATATATATGGGTAATAATAATATATATTATTATTACCCAGCCATCAGTTATTATTAAGGCTGAACAACAAGCTCATCAAATCATATTGTTAAAACAGTGAGTTGGTAGAATTCGCATGAAAGGGATTTTTTTGACCACCCCACCTGCATGTCTATGGGTCCCATGGGAGTATGTGCATATTTAAGACTTATGGTAGTGTAAAATTAAAATTAGGGTGAAAAGACTGGATTTACCTCAAGATGTTTCATAAAGTAATTCTTCTTTAAAGACATATTAAGCAGTAAAGAATTTTTTGTTACACCCTTTTTATATTTGAGTCTCCCTGGATTGATAACACTTCCATTGATGCTATGATTGAAAAGAAGTACCTTGTTCCTGTGTACTTTCTCCATGTATTATTGCTTGTATAATTATTTCTAATCAAAAACACTGTAAAAACCTCATTCACTCTTATATACTGTAGGAATAACAGGTTGCAGTATTCTTTCTTTTTAAGATCTTATATGGGGTCTTGATGACAGTCCTGAAAATGTACACTGAAACAACTCTTTGCAGTCACTGTACCTTACTGGCTGTTAGGATCTGAAAGAGGGCCAGCTTGTTTCCGGAGCTCATCTTCTCGTTGAACTTTTGCACAGCACTGATGGCGGCCTCCATTACAGACAGGTCATCACAGAACATCAGGAAGCCAGGCGCCTCCTGGAGGAGTAGAATTTTTATAACCACAAACAGATGGAAACAAACTTTCCTATCATACATTATATATATATATATATGCTTTTCTGGCCAAAAGCATAGAAAGCATAACACTAATATTCTTATATTTTAATGGATTTGTGACATAAAATTAATAACATAAATAATAAACATACAGTAGCTTCCTAAAGGGAAATTTTGCCATTTCTTCAATAAGACTTTACATTAAGGAGTATTTTCTTGGTGTGCTATTTTATTTTATTCTTTTACTTTTGGCTAAATAAAACCACATAGCTGTGCACACTTCTTCGTGTAATAGAGTATTTGTTAAATGAGAAATTACTACTTTTACTAAGGCAAAGTACCTCAATACTTCTTCCACCACTGATGTAACCCTTTGCAGCCTAACATTCATCTGTTCTTACATTAAGATCTCTGTTTTAATTTATGATTTTTCTGATACTTTCTCCATACCTGCCCAAAGACTGAGCTGTGGAGGCACAGCAGGCCCAGCACACACAGCCTCATTGTGCTCGTCATTGTCCGATCCTGATGGAGGTTTGGCTCTTCTCTGATACGAGATTAAAAAAAAGGGCAAATGTAATGCATTTCATCTTCAAATGATGTCCAAACCCTGACAGTTTGTCGCTGCATCAATCTCAGATTTCTTATTTGTGGCTGAAACATTAGCATGTTCTAACACTTTTAGTGCACAGATTTATAAAGTACTCACAGCTTCTGCAGGTGGAGGCCTGCTGTCGATCCTGCTGGGCTTGAAGAGGAAGAATTTGACTTCTCTCCACACAGGGATGGACGTCTGACTGAAGCTCTCCCTCTGTAGGTGGGAATCCTAGGAAAGATGATGACACACTGATAGACACATATAGAGGACAGGAGTTCAGAGGGGAGAGGAGACACGCACACATTAATGCTCAGTTGGTAAAAGGAGAGCAAATGTTTGCTCTTTTGTTTGTCCTCCAACCTGCTGAGTAAATACAACAGTCACTATCCGGGAGAGAGGAGAGGATGTTGGGAGATGTATTAACTTCCTTCAAACGTCATTCTGGATGAGTAAACACTCTCCTGCCTCATAAATCAAACCATTTACTGCACATTTACACATTCCACTGTCAAAAAAACACCCTAAATATGAATGTTTAGGGGCTGCTGTGCGTATGTGAGTCTGCTCAGTGGGGCTTGTGTGTTTTTAACTGGTACTTTGTCCCTGTCGACCTTTAGCCTATACCACTCTGATTTCCCCACAGCTCTCTGTGAAATGAGGTGAATTAAGCCTAGATGTGACACTCCATACAGATGTATCATACAGACATTGTACTTACTTAGTCTGGGCGTAATTACTGGTAAGGATTCACAAAGTACAAGGTCAAATTAACCGCCAGCTGATGACAACATGGCCAAATCTGTCATGTGGTACTGGCTGATCACTTTAGCTCCAAACAAATAGTAATAAAAAGTTTTTACATTTATTGTAGACTGAAATATAAAGAAATGTTGTGATTTTGTAAAAAATCAGAGCACATTTATTTGAGTATAATTCTGCCCTCTTGTGGTCAGATTTAAAAATGCACTCATTCATCTTTAAACAATAAGAAAACCCTTTTTATATTTTAAAATTGGTTGTATCTATATGTAAGGCAGGTTTTGTGATAATTCTAAAGGATTGGTCATGCTTGACTGATGGAAAGGAAATAAAAAATAAAATAATAATAATAATAATATATATTGCTGTGCTGACTTACTTGCTCATCAAAGACCACCAAAGACCTTGACAGACAAACTGGATGGAGATTTCCTCCAGCTCAAATAATATTTCAAACTCAGTTACTGCAATGGAAATCTAAATCAGAATTACTCTGCTTAACTTGATTTTTCCCCCCTTGTAATTTTTCTTATAATAAAATGAGGTCTATTGTCTAGTATGTCAACTATAAATGCAAATGTTTTTGTTAATTTGTATAACTTTATTTTTTATTTCAATAATTGTTGAATTAATTTCTTTTTAATCACTTTCATTATGCATTCAGATAACTTTTGGTCACTGGTGAACAACAGTTAAGTAAGTTTTCCTTAGTTGCAGTGTGTGGTTATAGTGAGCAATAAGATGCTTTGTTACAATAAAACATTCCGTTTTAGTTTAAAATTTGTAGCTTTCAATTGTTTTGTTTTCAATTGGTTTTTCAACTATTTTCTGTTTCTGTATTTTTATGTAAAACGCTAATAAAAAGGCGAAAGTTTGGTTATGAATTTTCTTTATTCAATTTTATTAAGAAGACGAAGAAGAGAAGAAGAAGAAGAAGCCGCTTCATGTCCGCCTCCATATCCCTCTTTCTCATTGGCTGTTGTTACTACGAGTACCCGGAAAGACCAAAAATGATAAAATCTGGAATTTACTAAATCATAGCGGTGTTAATTAATGTGAGTGTAGAATTTTAGTACCCCCCATATTTGTTACTTTTCATGTTGAGTGGTTTGCTGCATGTAAAATCGAAACAAACAGTGTATGAGATTTGTACTAAATTACCTCTTCGCGTTTTCTCCTCAGCTGCTCTGTCAGTTAGCCTCCAGCTAGCTTCAGTAGCTGGTAGCGATGGCTGCAGTCATTCAAAGTTTCTCAACTCTGCAGGGCCTGAGGATATTTACACAGTGAGTACATCACAGCGTTAAATGACTGCTACAGTTGTCATAAATATTTTCAACTTTATCTCCCACCAACCAGTTTTAAAACCTTATCATTTTCAACGTTAGCTTACAGCTATCATGTGTGCAAGCTGATCAATATTAACGCCGACGACTGACTTAACCTGACTTCTGTGTCTGTTATTGTCACCCATCACATTGAAAATTGTCTGCTGCTGCACATGATTGTTGCGATGGACTAAATAACGCATTTTCTCCCATGAATAACCACGTACCGATAAAAGTTTTATCTTAATGCGAGCTAATGAATCAGGTAAGAGCTGAGCAAGGTTAAATAGAGGTAGCAAACTGTCTGCTAGCTAGCATGTTTCTGGTACAACATGTACACTGCAAGTATACCTGTGTGATCAACTTCACTGATTTAGTTTGTTAGGGGGAATTTTTCAAGGTTACTAAAGGTATTTTCCTCTGCAGAAAATTGTCATGGACCAAAAGGGGCGTGAGGCTTGTTTCAGGAGGTGAGTAAACGAATTGCCCCTTCAAGCACTTATATCAGGAAGTAAACTTCAATTGAAAAGATTAATTATATGTTGACTATTATAAATGAACTCATTTGCCACTTGTGTTCCAATTGCAGTGCAAGAGATGTTTATTTGTTTAGGGTTAAACCTTAAACTGTTGTCTCTCTCCTGGTGAATACCAGGCTCATGAAGGCGCACATCCCAGTGTTAACAGAGATATGGAAAATGTAAAACTTAACTGCTACAACCATTATTTAATAATCATTATTAATCTTTTAGTCTTGAACATGTAAAAAAAAAATTTGTTAAAAACACCTGGAGTCCATTTTGTTCAACATTCAACAGTCCAGAACACAAAGATAATCAACTTTCAATGACATAAGACAGAAAAAAAAATAACTAAACATGTAAAACTTTATTTGAACAGAGCTTGGAGAATAATTCCTGAAAGACCTGTTCGTTTGATTTAATGAGCAAGAGGTGATGACTACTTTGTACTTCATTTTAAGAACGGTTTGTTGTCTTATGTGCCTGCTGTGTCTCCTGAAGGGATGGGAAGGATAGAGAAGGTCCTGATTGCCAATCGAGGAGAGATTGCGTGTCGTGTGATGCGCACGGCCAAGAAGATGGGTGTCCGCTCTGTAGCTGTGTACAGTGATGCAGACAGACACTCCATGCATGTGGCCATGGTAAGATACTGGGTAGCTGTCTTGCAAAGCACTGCATCATTTGTTGTCTTTGCTCTTTTTTCTTCGTCTCTTTCTGCAGCTGCTTTTACAAACACAAAGGGCATGTTGCCAAATTGGTGCTCATTACTAGTTTTTAAACTTGCACTAGCCACCTTATCTTTAACTGAAAACAGTCAGTTTTTGCTTGGGTTTCTCTTGTAGGCAGATGAAGCCTACCACATTGGCCCTCCACCCTCCCAGCAGAGTTACCTCTCTATGGAGAAAGTCTTGGAAGTGGCCAAGTTGTCTGGATCACATGTAAGTAATCTTATGAGTAGTTTTGGAAAGCGAAGCCACTTCAAAAGGAAGTAAAGATTATCATGTTCAAGCCTTTTTAATCCCTGAAAATGTTTTTTTACATTGAACTATTTGTTTTTGACAGTGAACCAGCATACACATTTCACATTGCAAAATGTGATTTTGTTGTTGTTGTTTTTTTCACAAAAATGTGTGTGTTTAGGCAGTCCACCCTGGTTATGGCTTTCTGTCAGAAAACACAGAATTTGCAGAGGCGTGTAAACAGGAAGGCATCATCTTTATTGGTCCACCTTCCTCTGCCATCCGAGACATGGGCATTAAAAGGTAACCCATCCTACTGTCTCTAATAGAAATGTAACAGAATAAATGTTTCATGATGTTTGGTAGCGGACTTGAAACGATCCCTTTTG
Source organism: Chaunax sp. Z400 (assembly GCA_037577475.1). NCBI lineage: Eukaryota > Metazoa > Chordata > Actinopteri > Lophiiformes > Chaunacidae > Chaunax > Chaunax sp. Z400. The sequence goes on from CM075188.1 coordinate 25,540,968, forward strand.
GAGGAATTGGTGTCTTTTCTGGAGCAAAAATATGGATGGGATGCAGCAAAGAACAAATAGAAAAATAATTACATTACAAAAAAAAGAGAGATTTTATTATTTTACCTACTTTGCAGTACATCCAAACATATTATGTCAGCTGCTGGGGTGCCCATCATTGGTGGTTACCATGGAGAGGACCAATCAAATGAGAGGCTACAAGCAGAGGCTGCCAAAATAGGATATCCTGTGATGATTAAAGCAGTCCGTGGAGGAGGAGGGAAGGTGAGGATGTGAAAAAGCTGAAATAACTTTTGACAAAGTATATATATGTATATATATATCTTTTTGTGTGTGTGTTTAGGGGATGCGTATTGCTCAGTCAGACTCAGACTTCTTGGAGCAGTTGGAATCAGCGAGGCGAGAAGCCAGGAAATCCTTCAACGATGATGTCATGCTGGTTGAGAAGTTTGTAGAAGATCCCAGGTGAAATTAATTTATTCATACTCCAAACCAACCACTTCTACCAACTTCTCTTGTTTATTTTTTCTTCAAGTCAAAATGTATTTATATAGCACAATTAAAAATGGCCAACAGCTGACCAAAGTGCTGACTATGCTTAAAATAACAAACAAATACCAAATACAATATAGAATTAAATAAAAATAGTAGTAAAAATGTAATAAACACAACGATAATAAAGAAATGCAGCTCAACAAAAGTTAAAATTGAGATGAAGTCAAGATGTCAAAGCTCTTCACGTAAAACTATTAAATTGTCCTTTTTTCCCCTCGCTCTGTTCACCTCTTGCAGACATGTGGAGGTTCAGGTGTTCGGGGACATGCACGGTAACGCTGTGTATTTGTTTGAGAGAGACTGCAGCGTCCAGAGGAGACATCAGAAGATCATAGAAGAAGCACCCGGGGTGAGTGAGTAATGGTAGTCACATAGATGTTTTACTGAATTAATATAGACTCGTAAGGAACTGTGAGACTTGCCATAAATTCTGACATTCAAATCAATTTTTCCTGTAAAACTTCATTTTGGATTTGCGACATCTAACTTATTTGAGGTTTAGGGTCAGGATATGTCGACACTTTTCCTGATAAATATACTGGTTTTTATTGTTTTTGAGGAACTGTCCTTATTGATTTTATTCCAAAAAGAAGAGTTTTAGCTTGTAGGTAAGTAGTTGGAACTTTCAGTGAATGAATTCATTTAACTTCCCGTTAACCATTACTGCTCTCTCTTCGACATGTAGACACATCAGAGTCTTACGTAGCATTGTGACGTAAACTTTCCACAAAATGTTCAGTCCACCTGTTCAGTCTGGTGTTAAATGAAGACACTGGAAATGATATAGAGTATGTTAATTTTGGTGTGAAACTGTATATTCATAATCAGCTGTCTATTTGGGTGAACTGATGAATGTTTTTCCGGATTTTCCCTCGATTTCTATTTGTACATTTCAGCCTGGTATTAGTCCTGAGGTTCGTAGAAAACTTGGAGAGGCAGCGGTCAGAGCAGCCAAGGCTGTCAACTATGTAGGGGCAGGTGAGACACTTACCTGCAGACATCTCACCACAGCACATCCACATATAGTATATTGAGATCTTATTGTTCCTCTGTAGGTACGGTGGAGTTTATAATGGATGCCCAGCATAACTTTTACTTCATGGAGATGAACACCAGGCTGCAGGTGGAGCATCCTGTCTCTGAGATGGTCACTGGGACTGACCTGGTGGAGTGGCAGCTCAGGGTGAGAGATGAGGGAAGGGGGAAATATGAGAAGAAACAAGAAACTTTTGCCAACAGGAAAATTAGATTTTCAGTCACACTGATTTACCTTGGATTTCCTCCAGGTGGCAGCAGGGGAGCGCCTCCCGCTCCTCCAGGATGACATCATCTTAAGGGGACACTCTTTTGAGGCTCGTATCTACGCCGAGGACCCAAACAATGACTTCCTACCGGGGGCGGGGCCCCTGCTGCATCTCTCCACTCCTCCACCAGACCAACACACACGCATAGAGACCGGAGTCAGGGAGGGTAGGCAGTCTAGATTTAACTGTTTGCTTGTGTGTACAGGGATTCTTTCCATTCTTTACATGAAGCAGCACTCTTCTTCTGTAACAGAATTAAGTTCTGTCCTTGTTCACATATCACAATATCTGTGCTGGCTGATAATACACAAAACATAGATTAAAAAAAGATATTGAGGCTACGCGCATGACGTCACAGTAGGCAGAATTCAATGCAGTTACACCCACTTGGGGACAGAAAGCTCTTACTGACTTCATCTTGAATGCTGCAAAAACATTAAAAAAACACATCTAAAATGGGAAAGAGCTGTTGTGCGATTATGATTGAACAAAAAAAAAATTAGAGCTTTATTTGCCAAAATGTAAAGAAAAGAGACACACATGGATCGCTGCAGCTTGAATCCAGGCACTGATAAGTGTATCTGCAGTCAAGCATCTGTGATCAATAAATCCTCAAAGATCTTATCGCATTTTTCAGGAAGTTCAATGCAGGTCAAACCAACATTCATTCATTCATCAGCTTCATAAAGTTCATAAAGTTGGTGTGGGATACAGCAATAAGGTACACAGTGTGTCACAGGGAATCAACACTGCTGCACGTGCACATGTCACTCCAGGGTGTAATGAAATAATATGTGTATATTTATACCTTGCTTTACAGCCGACAGTGTGTGTTTTATTGTGTGTGTGTGTTTGTTTCAAGGGGATGAGGTGTCGGCACACTATGACCCAATGATCGCCAAGCTCGTGGTGTGGGGAGAAGACAGATCGGCTGCATTAAAGAAGCTGCGCTACTGCTTACGACAGTACAATGTAAGATACACATTAATGCATTTGATTTGAATTATATGAAAAATCCAAACGGCCAAATCGTCTTAAAATCGTCTTAATATCCTTTGCATTCTTTCTGTCCTCAGATCGTGGGACTGAACACTAACATTGACTTTTTACTGAGTCTCTCTGGCCACCCAGAGTTTGAAGCTGGAAACGTGACCACCAGCTTCATCCCACAGCACTACGCCGACCTCTTCCCAAGTCCCAGAGCTCCATCTGGGGAAACTATCTGCCAGGCGGCTCTGGGCCTCGTGTTGCAGGAGAGGAAACGCACACAGGAGTTCACGCAGACCTCTACTGGTGAGGGGACAAACAATTTTAGAGCACATTTGTCCTTAAAATGTAATGATATTCATAATGGTGGAGGTGTGTGGTCATTTTCAGACCCGTTCTCCCCATTTGGCTCCAGCAGTGGTTGGAGAAGCAACATTCAGTTTAACAGAAACATGACGCTCCAGCTGGGAGACAAAAGTAAGTAACAGACTCATGGTGAACCTTTTTCACACGCTTGTGTGTAGGAAGGGAGTTTAGGAAGAAAGACAAATGAACCAAAAATTTGATCAACAAGATTAAAATGTTGAGAGATTTCAGAGAGAGAATATGTCTGATGTACTAAATGCACTACAGGCTGCAATGTCAGCCTTTGGCCACAGTTCAGAGAAAAAATAGTTATTTTTTTTGTTGAAAGTTTTTAAAAAAAATTTAAAGTATTAAAAAAATATCAGAAAATAGTGAAATGTTGAGTTATTTAATTTTTTTTAATAAGCAGATCAGTCCAGTCAGTGTCGACTCATAACCGCTGTGTGAATAATTAAGTCTAGAGCTGGTCTGGGGTCTGTGACAGTTTTTTAATCAACTCTTATTCATTATTCAGAGTTTCTATTAAAAATGTCATCGCAAGGCCAAAAATGAATCCCCCCAGCTGCTGCTGTGTCAGTGTGATGATGATGAGGATGATGATGTTCAACTAAAGCCTCTGCATTAATGTGCTTCATTGTCACCTCTTGTTTGCTTCAGTCATCCTCTCACCTGTTATCACCATTTAGAATTGCAGAACATCTCATGTGGCGTGTTTGTGTTTTGTAGAAGTCCATGTGGTCGTTGTGTACAACAAAGATGGAAGCTACACAATGCGGGTGAGGAGGAATTCATCTTTTACCCGCCTTAAAGGAATCGGCTTACATTCACGGATTGTAATGCAACTTTAGAAATGAGACCTAGCCTGACTTTCTCTGCCTGTCAACTGATTTCTGCATAAATGGAAAATCGAATCTTCTGCTCCCTTACAATGCCAACATTCTACAACACTGACTAATCTAGCTTATAAATTGGGTCTGCTAATGCCAACAAACAACTGGCACCGACCACAGTAGAGTCCAACACATCCGTCCAATATTAAATTGGACGCTGTTCTTAAGGTCAACAAATTAAAAGGTGGTCTTTTTGAAAAGTAACACAATCAGTAGGTGTAATAGTTGAATCTGTCGCTGTAGGTCTGTGTTCACATTTATCTTGAACGTGTTTCTCCTTTCAGATCGGTGAGGAGGTTTACCGTGTGACAGGGGAGGTGCAGATGGAAGGTGGAGCGTCATTCCTGAACTGTTCTGTTAATGGTGGGAAGTCTTGTCCTAAACTGGTGATCCTGGACAACACGGTGCACCTGTTCTCCACGGTACGTTCCTCCCTCTGCCGTTGACAGGAAATACACAGGCTGCACTGTATACATTCAAATTTACACGCATCATTTTCCTGCTTATGTTAAACACACAGATTTGCATTTTACCTGTTCTCCAAGTCAGTGATGCAGAGTCATCGAATTAAAATTATCCTGTAATTTAAATGACGACTCAGTATTCCTTGTAGGGCTGCAACTAACGATTATTTTCCATGTTAAAGGATTTATTGTTTGGTTCTTAAAATGCAAAAGATGGTCCATTTTAATCATCAAAAAAACCAAACAGAAACCATCATTAAATTATTTTAAAGGTCCAAAGCCCAATTATTTTGCATGTAATATTACATAAGACAAAGTTAAACAGTAAATGCTCACGTTTCATGAAGCTATAACCTCAGAAAAGTTTGTCCTAAACAGAAATAAAGATTTCGTTGTGTATAAAATATGTATTAGTTTATTAGTGAGGCCGACCTGTTGGCATGTTATTTATTCCAGGTTCATTAATCCAAATAAGAGATAACTTTAAAGTGGCAAATCCATACTTTCCCCCATCAGTTCAAAGAGAGCTGCACTTCACCTGTGGCTGCAGAAACTGTCTTCAGCATCTGTCAAACACTACCAATCAGATCCTCTTAGCTCAGCTGCTAGCTAACCATCACGTCCGCTTCTGACATCTGTACATGTTCTCTGCAGGAGGGAAGCTCCCAGGTGTCCGTCCCAGTGCCAAAGTATCTGGCCGGTGTGAGCGGCTCTGGGGCTCAGGGTGGAGCCGTGGCCCCCATGACTGGAACCATAGAGAAGGTGAATTTATCGTTGTCATGCAAATGTGTATCATTCTTCAGACTATACCAGCTGTCCCACAAGTCACTCTTAAGGTTTTGTGGACATGAGTCATATTAAGAAATGAATGTGTAACCGTGTTGTAACCGTTCTAAACCTGTCTGTAAGCATTTTTTGGCTGAGGCATAACTAAAAAAAAAAGAAGAGTATTCACCCTGACCAGGGTATAAATGTGGTCTAAGCCTCCACCTTGTCTCTTAGTTTTATCCATGGGGACACCTCGGTGTATTATTGTTCCCATTAAAAGAACTGGCAGCATGTGTAATGAGACTGAACCAGCAGTGAAGATTACTTCAGCAGTCTAATTAAAGTAATAAACACATAAAGTACTTCCTCATTATCCTCGAGTGACATTATGTGTCTGATCAATAATGTCGAGATGAACAAATGCTAAAAAATAACGATGTGTTCAGGTGCTGGTGAAGGCCGGAGACAAAGTGGCCGTCGGAGACCCACTGATGGTCATGATCGCCATGAAGATGGAGGTGAGTGGACACACACATTCTCACCTTGGTGTATCACAAGTACACACACACACACACACACACACACACAGGCACTCTGCTGCGTTCAATGAAGCTGTTTGTTTTTGTGTGTGCAGCATACGATCAGGGCGCCCAAGTCCGGTGTGATTAAGAAGGTTTTCTTCAGCGAGGGATCTCAGGCTAATCGCCACGCTGCCCTCGTCCAGCTGGAGGAGGAGGAGGAGGCGGAGGACGGGGAGGGAAGCAGCCAGTAAACTGAGTCAAACACACAACAAGACCCGCAAATACACACTGACGGGTCGGAGAGAGCCAGAAATAGTTACTGCGACGACTGGAGGGAGAGCGAGTCAATCGGAACGGAGATGAATTCCAGCATTTGATTAATATTTATTGAAGCCAGGACTTGAAACATCAGTGGACGAGCTGCACCGCAGACATTTTAACATCACATCGCTGCAGCCCACATAGAGGACGTCCTGTTAAAGTGTGTGCTGGCTCACTGTTACTGGGACACTTAAAGTGAGCTGTCCTCCTGTGTTTTTCCTGCTGTGACAAGCTGTTTGGTTCAAACTGGAGTGGATGAGACAAAAATGTTCAATCTGGGGACCCACAATGCATTGCAGTGACTTGTTGCCGTGTTTGACAGCAGCGACATCTCTACTGTTCAGCTGTCTATTACACATCACGTTGTGACCTTTAAGTTGATTGTAGAACTTTTGCTTTTCTTTCCTGTTCATGTCAGCAGTAATCGGTGAATAAGAGACTCTGGTAAATGTTATTTCATATTTTTCTCCCAAAATCCTCTTTGTTTTGGTCTCTGTTATTGGTGTAGTGCTAGTTTGAAGAGTTCTCTATTCACACACTGTGTACCTCTTTAGAAGATGGATGTTTGTAAGCATATCTGAGGCAGAGGATAATAAATAATTCTAAGTAGATGGATAGCAAGAGAGAAATCAGATAAAATACTTGAAGAATGATCCCATGGTGGGCTAAAGGTGTGGTTACTGTTGAATGATGGAGGAAAACTTCACATTTACAAGATCTAAAAAATAACTGAATCAATACTATTAATTTTTATCAACCCCTAATTCCATATTACTGGGTTGCCTGGAGGAGAAAAAAAGCCATGAAGTTAATTTTATTGTGTCTGCCAGTATTCAAAAACTGTCACAAAGCCTAAAGCGAGACCATTTTTCTTCATCAGTAAAAATTGACACTACAGCAAAGACAGGGATTCCAAGATAAAATAGGCAGGATGTAGATTCATGTGTGTGTGTGTGTAGCGGGGAATCTATTTACTATTTTGTTGTTCAGGTTTTCAGAATCCACAGTGTCCCTCCAGACTGCAAATCTTCATCAGTTCCCCCTGCAGTGTTGCAGAGGCCGACTTTAAGCCTGTTGAAGTGGAGATTATAACATTGCACTAAGGAGAAAGGCCTGTAAAATTAGGAGGGGCAGGAAAAAAAAAACAGAACACTCCAGAATTATCAAACGATTCCAAACTTTTACGACCGGATTTGAAAATCCTTAAAGGATGACATGTCGGCCACAGAGGGCTTTAAACAGACAGATGGTTCGTTTCTGTGGAAACCCGCCATCAAGTCAGTGATTCTACCCCGATGATGTCATGTGATGATGTCATGTGACCATGACCTGTTTCTGCTGATCGCTTAGTTTAACCGGTGTGTTATGAAGCCTTGTAGAATAAAACTGATCAACACCTGTCATTAATTTGTAGATGATTTGTTTAAAAAAAAAAGAAAGAAATGGATTGGTCAGATACTGTAATAAAAATATTTTAAAAGTACGTACAGCCCCATGTCATACTTAAATGTGCTTTAAAGTGGTTTACTGTTTGACTTATCGTGGCCAATTAGACCTCTTTTAAGGCCTGTGTTGGTGTGTAAAGATATCGTACCACACCACCCCCAAAAAACTCTAGTTGTATCGTATAAACCAAACACAACTTGTAGTTCAGAGAGGTCTTTGTAGAGGCTGTACCACCAGAAGAATAGTCTGCCATAATAAAATAGTATGCGGGCTGAAAAAAACTAGTAAAAAAAACAAAAAAAACTTTGACCTGCACCTTTATCTGGATCCACTCCAGAATGAAATGGTTCTTTCTTTTTGGGACTCTTCAAACCCTCACACTAAGTTTCACAAAAATCCGTCAAGTAGTTTTTGTGTAATCCTGCAAACAGAACCGATCACTTAGCAACTTTAACAAAGGTAAGAAGTGAAACTAGGAGAAAAACAAAAACACAGAAGTTTAACATTAGTGGAAAAACACATTTTAACTGGTGGCATTTTAGAGTTTTGAAAGCAGAAACATTTTAAAGTGTGATTGACAGATCTCAGCTGTGAACTGCTTTGCTGTAGTTCTGTTTGGTTCTGGTCAGTTTATGTCTACTTCTCACATTATAAAAGCATTTGAATGAATAAAGTCACACTCAGGAGACGCATTTCTTAAAAATATTTATTTGGTAAATAGAACCGCATCTTCATAGACATGAGCTTTAAGACAGATTAACAGACGGGAGGGAGGACAGACAGACACGAGGTATCAGTCAACAGAAGAGCAATGATGGTGGTTCATTAATTATCTGTTGCAGCACAATTAACTGACGATAGAATTAAAAATGATTTCGATGAACCGTTCGACACCGACATAATCTGCAGTTTCCGGTCTTCGCCGGCTTTTGCTGAGTCACAGGAGGCTCTGCTGCAGAAAACGAATCGCTTGACATTGTAATTTAAACTCCCCTTTTTACCTGATTTGATCAAGGAAACCTTAATTTGATTCAAGTCTGCAAACTGGCTGCGTTTTCTGAGAGCATCTCTGCACTGATGTCAACATGAAATGTTTTTCAGTTCAAAACTTCCAGACATTATATATTATTTGATCCTTGGTCAAATGTGTGACCATTAATTCTTTAATTGAACAGTTTAGACTCATTCTTCAAGACTTATATCACAGATATTATGTCTGGTCACTGCATGATGTGAGTTGCATTGAGACTGAAATACAGATTTTGTTTGTGAAGCTCAGTATACAGACACTGATCAGGAGTCTCCAGAAGCAGGAGTTCTTGGTTTAAAACCACACGTCATTTAAAATCCAGTCTCTTTAATAAGGCATCCAATTAAATTTGGATGGTGTTCCTGATGGATAGATCATCATCTGCAGTCGAGGCTTGTTAATATATCAAATCACTGCTCGCTTTAAGTTATGAGGCTGATTTTTCTCCTGCTTCTAGAAATAGCCCAGAAGGCCGCGGATCTAAACCCTCCTGCTCTGAAGCTTCGATGACGTCAGCGCTTTGATGCTCTGGAGAATTAGGTCATCTGTTGTTACTAATGCCGCATCTCGTGTTAAAAAATAGTCAAGATATCACACGAGTGTCACAGTTCCATTTGATATGTAATATAAAGTCTGTACCTGGATATTTAATCACATACCTGTATTTACAGGTTTTTTTATTAAAACTGTCTGGATGGTGTAAAAAGACCCAAAGTGTTCAACATGTTCCATATTTAACCAATGAATTCTAACAGTCCTATAAAACTCTACTTCATCCGGCTTCATTTCAAAATAGGCAATCATGTTTGTTTTTTTCATATGTCTGCAAATTTTATTTGATAAAATTATTTTTAATCATTTAATTTTTTAGCATTAATTTTTTAGCTTTTGTTTCTTGTCACTTTTTTTGTATTTACAGGGCCCACGCTTCATGTTTTATTGTAGTTTTGTACACTTTGGGTCTTTGTAGGTGAGCACAAGGGACCAGTGAGGAATCCTCTTCCCTCTGCTATTTGCTCTAATCTCATGTAATCATGCATCATCATTTTTCACGTCTATGTCTCTGGAGGAGCTTTTTGAAGTCAGATGTTGTCAAGATGTTGACCTGTATCAGGTAGAGTGAAGTTGTAGGATCCGGTGTTTAAGTCTGGATCTCTCTGCTTCTGCTGCATCAAATTTGACCTTTTTAAGGTATTAAAGGGGAGCTTTTGGATTTAATATTGCATTTTAAGTTAAGTAGGTTCCATAAAAATGGCCAAAATAATGCAACAGAGGCAAAGACGTCCTGAATTTAAGGCTTACGAACTGTAGCTCTAAAACTACTGGATCCTACAAGTCCCAGAATGCAACTCAATGGAATCTTAAACACTCTGGCCTGTTAGATGTCTACATCTTTCATACTCCATGACCATTTTATAAGGAAGTTGATTTTCTGAAGATAAGTATTTTCATAGGCTGAGCAGTGCTAAACTGACCTATATGTGTAATAAAAAAAATGCTCCTTTTAAACTGCATTAACATATTTTTCATAATCCAGGTACAGACTACAGGTATCACAGGTGTATCCAAGCAGCCATATTAATTCCTTAAGATGGCAAAGTCAAGTTAGATTGTTCATCTAATCAATGTTCTTCATATCGAACCCTTTAATGGTGTAAAAAAAGAAAGAAAAAAGTTAGTTTGTACTATAATGACTTGACTTCACCATCTTGCAAAAAACAGCATCCAGGTAGACAGTTATATAGCATATACAAGCTCAAATGGTTGAAAAGAGCTGCTGAGTTGTTGGATGGAGTGATCTAATGGGAAGTTGTTCAAATGTCTGAACAGTCAGGCTTCCAAGCTGTACAGTCACCTTTCAGGTCAAACAAACAAACAAACAAACAAACAAACAGCTGTGACGGAGGTTCAACCTCCTGATCACACGTTCAATATCAAGTTAAACAGTTTGGAAGTTGCTGCATTCAGGCCTTGACACACATATATTGATATGTAAGAAAAGTTCAACACAAACACGAGAGACGTACCGCAATAATAAATAGACACTTTCGTTGTCGCCGGTAGAAACAGGAAGGATATAGCAGGCCCATGTGTATAGAAAATGGAATATTCCATCATCTGACATATTGAGTGTGATTTTAAATGTCTTCGAACAGAAACCTGTAACTGTATGCTACCTGTGTGAGCCGAGGCTTGTACAGCAATGTGTGGTTGTTGAGGTCAAGGTTAAAACGGTTGTCTTAAAAGTTCTTTAAATGACACTTCTGTCAGACGCCTTCAAGACTCATCTGAATTCTCCTTAAAAAAAAAAACGTCAATATTTTCTTCATTTGACCTTTTTTTTTTCCCTCTTTCTTTTTTTTTTACCGTGCATCAAAGACAAACACATGACCTTTGACCTGCGGGGCAGCATGTGGCCTCTGAGATTGTGCAAGAGCTTAAAACAAGTTTAAGTACCATCGTTAATTCAACCAACATGGCTGCCCGACAACAAACAAAACAACGCTTCCACACAGCTGATCAACATGTGGATAGAAACACACACGAATAACGTAACATCTTAACAGCAAAAACATGAGATGATTTCAATGGTGACAGATGAGCAACACAAAAGCATGACTTTATGTGTGACTTGTGCAAACGCTCTGCTTTTCCTTTCATATCGGCCGAAGCTACATTTTATTCATGAGATCTAACTACCGCTCTAAAGATAGAGACATTCTGCTGTCCAGGTCAACAAACATCAGCCCAGGTTTTGAAATGCATCTCCCCATTAAAGCCACTTTGTGTCTCTTTGTTATAAAAATGGTTCCAATATCTGACCCAATACTCAGGAAATATTCTTCAGGAAAAAACGAACAGTGTTCATTCAACCTCAAAGTCTTTTTTGTACAAATGTTATAAAACCTTTCCTCAAAATATTCCCTGATCATGGTCATCAATGCGGAGATGCATTTGCTAACCAGGCTGAATGAGAAAAGGCATTTAAGGGGAACAAGTTTCCAAACGTAAGTGACATCAACAACAACAACTTCTGTCTGCAGTACCTTCAACAATCTACGAATAACACAACCTCTTGAAAATGTATGGCTTTTTAAACAGACCCCGTCTGGCTCCCCGTCAGAGCAACGCCCTGAGGAGACAGAGGGGGAAAAAAGCAGCACGAACAACAATTACAGTCTTCTTAATAATATAAGCTTCTGGATAATCAGGCACAAAAATAAACATTTTTTATCTTTTTATCTCTGGTCTGAATCCTTTGGTGTTTGGTTCCACAATAGAGATGACTCGAGTGTTGCAGGTCCGAGATAACAAGTCTACATTTCAGCAGAACCGGCAAGGCTCTGAAAGCTACAGGAACAAGGGAGGTTAGCTTCTTTCCTTTCTATCTGAAAGAGAAGCGAAGGTGCAACGGAGCCGACAGCTCAAAGAGGATGTTGACGTAGCAGTCCATCTACACATCATGATGTCGGGCCGACGCCTCGGAGATGTGGTCTGAGTCCTGGTGCTACATGGATGATCCTGGTAGCTACATTATAAGCCACTTCAGTCCTGTGTTGACGTTAGCTGTCACGTCCAAACCAGCTTGATTAGGTAACAGTCCTTAGGCTGCATGACATGAGTTAATGTTCAGTAAAAGGTCCAGGTTGTCAGGAATCTCTATTCTGTGTCTGCAATTAACTTTTAAAGGGTGTTGAATTAAAAAAAAAAAAAAGTTTTCAGATCCTCCTTCAGGACTTGCTGACACCCTGTAATCGACAGGTTAAACGTTGCTTTAGATGTTGACTGGATTCTTCTACAGGAGCAGCTGCACAGATGTCGGCTTCATGCCATGCTGACGTTGTTGCAGCTCCCATCTGACGTCCTTCTGAGCCCAAGAATCGATTGACTCTGGGTTAAAGAATGGGTGAAGTGTAAAGCAGCCTGCTGCACCGAGCCGAGTCCTTTGGTTTCACATAATGCAGCAGCTCCGATCGTTATCCAGCTAAGAATGCACTGACTTTAAACTGAAGTAGGTTTATGATGTAATGACAGGGGTTGGGGGGGGCGTGATTGCGATTCATAGCAGAGTAGCAGCTCTCCTGCAGCTCTGCGTGTTACAGTCAGTGGCCCTGGGTCAGCAGTGGGTGCCCTCGATGGGCGATAGCGTCAGGATGCTGCGATCATTGGAGTAGAAGTTCTCCGTGTCGCTCCATGACCTGAAAACAGGCAGCAGTGACTGAGGGTTAGGAGACTGTTTGGAGTGAGTGTGTGAGCGTTAGATTGTGTGTGTGTGTGTGTGTGTGTGTGTGTGTGTGTGTGTGTGTGTGTGTGTGTGTGTGTGTGTGTGTGTGTGTGTGTGTGTGTGGTGGTGTTGGTAGGGGCCACCAGGCTCTGCTGTTAACACACTAGCTAACACAATGTTGTCCAAAATGTCTGCAATTAAAACGCTACACAACCAGGCTGGGAGAAGCAGAGAAGAGTGAAGGATGGAAGAGTGAAGAGTTAGTAATGGGAGTGATGGCGTTAGTGGTGAGTATCAAAAGTCTCTCCTCATTAACTCTCACTAATCCTACCAGGGTAGGACCAGTTACATTTCTAAATAATTTAATTTACGACGCCACACCTCCACACAGAGGAAGATGTGCGTGATCTCAAGGATGAGAGGCTCATGCTTGTGACAGGATGTAAACATCAACATTAACCCCTTGAAATAAATGCCTTTGTACTGTCAGTCATTGACTCTGGTTTGTTCTGAGAGGAAGGGAGACGAGACTTGAGCCACTCAACCCATGGATAAAAACCAACACAGTCATCATAAAAAGAAATTACTCACAATAAACAAGCATCAACATTCATGCTTCATATATCCACTCTCTAGTAGGGCTGGGCGATATCACCTCGAATTAACATCAGGATTATTTCTAACTTTTACCCCAAGTATGATTCATGATTAATTTAATAAATAATTAATTAATTTTATTATGCTCCTCTTACCGTTTCCTCTAGGATCCACCACCACCATGAACCCAAACAATGTCAGATTTCAGATATTACTATTAATTTCATGTCTTACTCTAACACTGCATTTTACCTTTGAATTGTAGCCTTAAGGACAGAACATGTTTAACGACACGACATCAGATTCAAACCCGTCTAATCTGTTCTTCTCGAGAGTTAAACCAACACAGAAAATCTCCTGCGTCTCCTGTGAGTTGATGTCAACAGAGAACACAGCAGCTGTGAGTGCGGTGCTAACGTTTCGGGTCTGTTCTGCAGGTCCTGTGGACTCCCACTGCTTCAGCCCTGGATGTCTTGAGCCTAGCTGGTGGTTCATGTAGCATAGCCACACTAAACGTGGAACATCAGAACATAAATGCATAATAAATGCATAATGTATGACGTCTATGCTGTGCTCTATATTCTTATTTAGAGACATGATAGGCACAGTCTTTTTCTGTTATTAGCTTCACAAGCTGGATCTCCTTTTGGACTGATCTAGTACAATCTCATCAGTTTCAAACTAAATGGCCAGTGATTGGGCAGGACAAGGAAAATAAAACCTGAACTGTGAAAGTCTTGTTCAGATCACAACCAACAAACCAACCAACCACAACCACACAGACTGGAGTCAAAGCAGTCAGTGTTCAGATCTTCTTGCCTCAAAGCGTCTGCAGGGACGAGCAGAGAGACTAAGGTTCAGTATCCTCTGAGTTCAAACAGGTCTTTTTTTTAAATTTCTAAATGTCAGCTGCTTGACTCTCCTGACCTTAAATTTCACACTTTTCTTTGAGATGAAGACAACCGTTTTAAGACCTGGTGATCAGTAAAATAGGGCCACCCAGGGACTTTAAATAGGCTGATGGCTTAAATGGAATACACCCACATGCTACATCACAAGCTCAGCTGTTTACTGGGGTCGACCTGAAAACATTTCAGTGCTAAAACCATTTTTGCTCCCTGGGTTATGACAGAACAAAGATGACGTTAGGGATTAGCTGGCGGGAACACAAACCCAAGAAAAGAACAGAGCAGGCAGATTTATGACAAGACGAAGCTCACGTTAACAGCACATGAATAATTAATCAGGAAGGTCGAACAACATTATGCAGATTTCAGACACAGAAGGACAAGGACACAGAGAGGACAAGAGCAAGAGGAGGGAGGGAGTGAGTGGGGGGGGGGCACAAATACATACAGGTTTAAATTGTATACAAAGTACCAAAGGCAACAGCAGCCTCATGCAACAAGACAGAGTCTGGGCATTCTAGTTCTGTAGCCAGGTGTGGACTAAACAGGTGGAGTAATTTATTGTAATATAAACCTGTGGGGAAGGTAAACTCCGCCTACCTGGAACACCTCTGGTTACATAATGAGAATGCACTAAAAGTTGGCCTCCAGTCAGAATCACATTTAAGGCTTCAGGATCCAGTAGAAAAAGACACAGGAAGTACCCAAAGAAAAAAGGAAAAGAAAAAAGGAAAGGCTGACGACATTTCCCAGCAGCCTCTCAGGTTATCAGGGTGTGGTCCCCTTGTTCTTGGAGGTGGAGGAGGAATAAAGGGTGTCAGACGGCAGCAGAGTTTCAATCCAATGATTAAAAAAAAAAAAAAAAAAACATTAGGAAAGATAAACAGATGTTAAGACTTTGATTCAGGCGGAATCAAAATCTGACTTGGAGAATTTGTTGATTAAATTATCCTTCGGAAAGGTTCAAATTTGTTGCACAACAGCTAACAAGTGGCTTGTATGTTTAGATTTTTGCGGACATACACTTGTTAACTGGTGCATTCAAACAACATCTACAACATAAATGGTTTAAAAAAAGAAAACTTTTTGGAAGTTTGAGCAGAGAAGCCATCAGAATGTGTACTTCATTTCCTCATATTAAAAGGTCTGGATAAAATCTGACGATCGGATGGAGACACAGCTGCCGGGTTTGGACAACTAACCCTGGGTGTGTATCTTGTTTATGATCAAACACCTTTGACTCATGAGTCTGTTCCTGCTTTGTTGCCTCTTGCCATGATTCAGCTGTGGCCAGCATTCAATAACAGGCCAAGTCAAGCAGCCAGCTAGAATTGAATTTCCACTATTAACTGGATAAATACTTCATATATTATACATGTTTTTAAATATGCATGCTATATGTCTCTTCCAGTCATTAAGCATGTTACATAGGACTGGGTGGTTATATTCCCTTTCCCCTAAGGCAGTATCGTAGCATTAAGGCCAAATGTGGGCTAACTCTCACCAGTTTTTCATTCATTCATCTTTGTGATTTTCTGCTGTATTTCCTCAAACCCAGAAGGTAAAGAAAAGAAGAGGTGAGGTGACGGAGGAAGGTGTGTAGAAAGAAGAGCAGGGGTGAGAAGTAATATTAAGGCATAAAAACTAAACATGCTCACTCAACCCCAAATGCTATTAGTTGATTGTGTATTCACAGTATAAAGCACACCACAGCAGAGCAGTTCAGTTATGCTCATTGATTATGATCACAGATTGATCCCTAAGAGAGTACTAATTGGCTGCTTTTTGCTCGGTTGGAAGAATGCAATCGGGTGCTTCGTGACAAGGTCAGAAAACAAATCAATCATTCCCAGAGGAAGAAATTCGCCTAAATTAATTCATGCATTTAGTGGTAATTTGACCCCAAAGCAGAGGGAATAGTTTCATTTGTTCCAGTGAAATAACTATAGCCCATCCACCACTGTCAGAGGAGTAATAAAAAGTGTTGTAATGGCTGAATCAAAGTTTAAAATAATCAGATAATGTCCAATATGTTAATAATTAAAACACAGGCCTGGCACAAAATAAAATCAGAACAAAGAGATGCTTTTAGATCCATTCACACTCTTATGTCTCTGCTATGAGATTGCTGCACTGCCTCCAGGCCTGTCAGACTGGGACGACCCAGTCCTCCTTTTGACCACAGAGAGTGCTGTTCAGAGGCGCTGATGGGCGGATGGGAAGGAACAGTGCATCTTGTATTTAACCTGCATGCTGTCATTACCTTTAGAAACACACACACAGTCATTAAAGAACAAGCATGCGTGCCCACACCGACCGACTGTGCAAGGCCCACGAATAAAAAGCAAAAATGCTACATCTTCATTACCAATTCAATCAATACTGAGCATCCCAAGATGTTTGGACGAGTATTGATTACTCAGCAGAAAGGGCTGATCAGGTCAATAAATCAATGACCCCCTCCGAGTCACTACGATTCATGACAAAAAGACACAACAACACTGAAACTGCAGAGTGGGCGGCCCAGCAAACTGTCAACTCAGCTTACTCGTCTCTAAAGCTGCAGTTGGCAAAAATTCTTATGAAAACAAAATCAAAGTTGTCAATGTTTTATCTTCCTTTATCACAAAGAGGAGCTGTAGCAGAAAATTAACTTTTATCTGCACTTACTGGGAGCTCGCTTTGTGTCTCATCATTTATTTACATCTCTCTGCTTTTCTTTTTGCTTTTTTTGGGGGGCCACCAAAATTCAAAACTGCCAAGTGCAGCGTGAGGGGCCACAACAACCTGTCACTGAAGAAGCACTTTCACATCCCACCAACCATAGATTAATACTGGAGGAGGAGGAGGAGGTGTCTGCAGATCATATTTGACTCAACCAGTTAACCGTTAGCTGGCCATGAACAAGAGGACAAAAAAGCAGTCAGTCTAAAGCTAATAAGTAGTAATTGACATATAGACATCTGTTCAAGTGCAATATAGATGGGCAGTTTGCCTTGAAAACTGGTAATCAGACTAACTCTGACTTCAACACCAACAGAAACAGATAAGACAGATAGGCAGGACAGACAGAACGACATAGCATAGGTGATTAGGACATAGACATATGGGCTACATGGTATAATACTGAGACCTGTTTATCACAGCAAGTCTCCATTTTAAGGACCTTAATAAAATAGCTGGAATCCAGATTTTCCCTGGCTAAACTTCTCTCCACGTAGAAGGCATCATAATCTTTCCAGACATTAGTCTCTGTGATTTTGGCTACGAGGCGCCCTGGTATATTTCTCATATCAGTACACCTAAATCTGAGAAACTCAAGTGCAGGTGAAGAGTTTGTCCCTGAAACCAGTGTCTTGGGACCCAGCTCCCCAAGACTACACGAGACTTAAAGTAGGGCTTTAGCCACATTAAATGAAAACAGTCAGGACAGCAACCCAGACTTTTGAAACCGAGAGGTGGTGGGGTGTCCATCAGGATTTATAATGATTGTTTCATGCTGTAGTCATCCTCCCCACCTGTTGCTGCAGCTGGATGCGTGGCAATGGTTGGCGCTGGCCTGGCACCGCCCAGTCATTTGCTCCAGGAGGCGGGCCAGGCGGGAACAGCCGCTCTGCCCATGTTGGTAGCAGCACAGGGACTCCATACAGCTGAGGGCCGGGGGGGCCGATAAAGACTGTAGGAAGGAGAAAGAGGGGAGGTCCAAGAAGGAGCAAGGAAAGAAAATGGTGGAGTGAAAAGTTGGACGGTGGCGTAGAGAGGATAAGTAATGAAAACAGAGGGTAAGAAGGAAGAAGGCAAAAGACAAGGAAAGAGGGAGAAGTGAGAGGAGAGAGCAGAGAAAAGATATGAAATTATTATCAACAAAAAAAAAAAAGTTCACTGTCACATTATTACAGGATGACAGAAGGCTGGAAGATGACATAATGCATGCTTACACAGGAACAATAACTGGGAAGACATTCAAATATGCAACACAAGGGGTTAAAATGCAAAATAATACAAATCATAAATGAAGAAATCTTCAAGAAAACAAATGAAAACGCTCCATTTAGACCTCAGAACTGAAAGCACCAGATACATCGTATGAATGAATATGATCAGAAACAAGATATTTTTCAATGGTCATCGTTTATCCAGATCTGTGTCCTTTCATATATATGTAAAAAAGAAAACTTAAAAAAATGGTATGTATTAATGTAAAAGATGGCTTTAATTGCAAATAAATATTGCTGTCTAAATAGTAACACTTATGACTTATCATTAAACTCTTCAATGGGCCAGCTGTGCATTGATAGACAAAGCTGAATGAAGCTGCTGCATGAAAACCTGCAGGATCAGGTGTCTCTGTGAACCTGAGTCAGCAGTGTGTGATGGAGAAGAAAGTGAAGCAGAGAGACAAAGAGCCGACAGAGACCATGAATGTGAGGTCTGCCTCCTGTGCCCTCCTTTTCTACAGCATGACAGGACAACATGACTACAGATTAACCTCAGATTAACAACTTCAGTGAACCACCTGGTTCTTAGAAGTCAATAAATCAGCTTCAATTCATAACAGTTTGTCTTTTCATTAATTTTAAGCATTAATCACGGTGATTCACAGGATTTAAACTCTGGGATTTGGCAACTTTTCGACCAGCTTAAGTTTAAAAAGTGCAGTCTTTCAGCATATGGAGAGTCGAGTGAACACTAACACACTTTAATTTCATATCTTCCCAGTTGATGATGGCTCTATTTTGTAGCTGAATATGAGAGATGAATGCACACTGCTTCGGACTGTGATGTTGCCAGTGTTACATTGCTCTGAGGCAGAAATTTGAGATGCTGTTGACTTTTGCTTCATGGGTGGAAACAGCAGGACAAGGTGAATATGATTTATTCTGTCAGTGTCGGGTGTCCATGGGTAATAGAAACACAGTTTTGCTCTTCCTCTATCAGATCATGTTGCTTTTTTTTGACTCTAGACAAAGGTTTGTTCTTGTCACTGTAGTTAGTCACCCTCCACAGCAAAGAGAAAAGCTGGGAATGTGATTATTCAAAACAGACGGCACATACAGTCCAAACCACAGTAAAAGCAGCGACAGCGGCCAAGCCACAGCTGCAGCCATGGATGGAAATGCATCCCAGACTAGCGTTTATCTGTTTGTGAGGTTTCCTTTGTTTGTTTTTTTCTGATGAAGAAACAGCTGCAATACGATGCCCCGAGTAAAACCAGGCCAAAGAGTATGATTAACAGCTCTCCTGTAAACTCTGTTGGTCTGACAACACAATGTCTGAATTGAAGATTTTGTCATTAAATGACAAAGGCCTCAGTGGCAGATAAACTGGTGACATCATCCTTTAGCTGATTTACTATACTGTATTTAGACATAGGGTAAACTCAAAAAGTTTGCTGTTGTTGTCTTTGGCAAGACGTTTTTGGTGACTGCATGAGAAAATGTAATGATTTTTGGTTCTCACAGAGCATACTCTAATATAGAAGTGAAAGTCATAAATTAATAAACAAAAGAGGAAATAACTTTCAAATACTTAAAGTTGTCTTTAAAATGCAAAAGGGATTATATGAGATATGAAATACTTACACGCAGACAATAATGTATGATCAGGCGTCAACATGGAGTGTTATGATACGGTACGGTGGGATTAGACGGTTGACAAAAACACAACAAAAACAATGAAGTCAGCATGCCAACAGCATTCACTCTCTAAATTCTGAAACCAGATCGGATCGGTGGGGAGGGCCTGGAGATGGGAGTAGGAAAGGACGGGGACAATCACGGTTGGGTCCGTCATATCTGTGTAGGGATGGATGAGGGTATTGATGGGATGGGATGGCATCATTCATATACTAATTGAGATTGACAAAGAGACATACGGGAATAGCTTTTACGTATGAAATACAAGGGTGATGCAGGGGGATCCACAGCCTGAAAGGTGCAGGGTTTTTTTTTTTAACACAAATATAAGGATATACAGTATGTTGTTGACTGCAACTGCTGAAGAGTGCACAGGGTTGGTTTGTTCCTCAGGTGAAGCTGGGACATTGACATTATGAGAGGGGACGACAGGAGTGAAGTATAGTACTACCTAGGGGAGCAGGGGTCTGGGCCGGGGGCAGCAGGGGGAGGATAAACAGCTAGCAGGTGCCAATTGTCCTCCCCTGGGCTCCGCTGGGCTTTAACAGGGTCATATTCTGGGCCGACTGAACCCTCACCCTCTTCCATCTGAAGGACACAAGATGCTTACAGTGAGCCCTGATGGCTAGTCAAACGGCTCATCAGTCAGCCAGGTGGACTGTTGGTAGGTCAGACATCGACACAGCGACAAAACCAGTAAAGCCAGCTTAAGTAACCAATCACAGGGCAACAATATCTGCAAGTCATTTGACCTCGCATTAAATCTTTTAATTCTTCTTATAGATACATATTTGTTTCAAATGCAGCTTCAATATTTTAGGAATTTTCTGAAAACAAGAGCAGAGTTTATAAAAGATAAGATTTGATCATTAAAATGTTATTTTGTGAGGTGAATTTCATTTGGGCCTGATTTGAAATCACTCCACTGGAACTATTAAACATTTTATTTGGTAAATCTACAGACTCAATACAAGACTAAAAGACTGCAGATACACCTGTGGTATTCTCAGTGCTGCTTATACCAACCAGCAGATTTATTAGTCAGTCAGTAGGCGAGCAGTCAGTCAGTCAGTCAGTCTGTCAGTCAGTCTGTCAGTCAGTCCATGCTACACTGTAGAGGGTCAATTAATTAAACTGACCTCACCCTG
Source organism: Chaunax sp. Z400 (assembly GCA_037577475.1). Lineage (NCBI taxonomy): Eukaryota > Metazoa > Chordata > Actinopteri > Lophiiformes > Chaunacidae > Chaunax > Chaunax sp. Z400. The sequence continues at coordinate 25,562,134 of CM075188.1, forward strand.
CAGTATGATGTAATACACTTATACAGTTTACACAGACCAATAAATGCTGGTCCCTTTTAAAGCCCTTCACAAGTGACCTCACCAACAATCTTCAACATCACAGGAAAACTAAGGGCAAAGCCAGAAAACCTGCTGCTTTTTCAAAACGAGACACCAACGTGCATCTCTGGTCTTCTTCACCTGCAACAGATCTGAACCTCAGTTTAACTGGGGCGGTGAGACAATAATAAATCACTGAATCACTCAGAGGAGAAGTTCGTTACAATTCATACTGCGAAGAGTTCCTTCAGAAAGCGTGAGAGGGGTGATGAGGTCACCAAAGGAGGACTTTAATTTTGCACAAAAGCAGAGGCAGTTGAAGAAGTTCGGCAAGAAGAAGGCTGTTAAGCTCAGTAGTTGTACAACTGAGAAACAAATGAGCAGAAAGACGCTGCAGGAACAAGAAAGATGTCTTGAGGGAAAAGGATCCTTCTAGTGCAGATAAGCACAAATCTATTAGCATCCAAGCCAATTAACCTGCTGCTGAATCTATGAGGGCTGTGGAGCAGGAAAACAGAAAACCCAGGAGAGCCCCCTGAGTTCTTGTGCGATTATTTCCCTTTAATCGAATTGTAAAAGGGATTCTGGAAGATACTAGACTTATTTCAACAAAACTGAATACATTTCTTTATGCAGCACATAAACAATGATACACTTTTTGATTATGAGCCCAGGAAGAGCATCTGGTGTAGTTCCACCAACTGAACAAATTACTCAAAGGAAATAGGATCTGTTCTGCATGATGTGTTTTGTGCCTTCCCTTACCATTATGTACAACCACCATCAGTCAGCCTACAGTTTGTTTCTGCTCATTCACTTTGTGGGATGGGACCTGCACTGCCTGCACTGCCTATATTGTTAATGACTTGTAATATACACTCAGCTGCCAAGTTTTTAGATACGCCAAGCTAAAATTTGTGCATTTAATCCTTGCTATGAATTTATTAATGCTCAGTTTTTGTTCAAGTAGTTTTTGAATTGTTTTGTTGATCATTTCTCTGTGTCCAGTTCAAGAAAACCACAAACTACAGCCTCTAAAATGTCTTTAAAGTAGGGATATGACTGATTTAGTTTTTTCAAGGCCGATACAGAATATTAGAAATTTAGGATCCCAATAGATGATATTTGAAGTCGATATATATTTGCAGTAAAGATGAAAATCTTACAGTCAAAATTTAAAAACGACCAGAGATGAGATGTAACGAAGTGAACTTTATTCAAGTGCTTTACTTTTACTTCACTTTTTAAGTACTTGCACTTTACACTAATATTCCTATTTTCTGCCACTTTCTTTCCACTCAACTACATTTTGCAGGCAAATATTGTACTTTTTACTCCCTTTCATATATTTAGTTACTAGTTACTTTGCAGATAAAGGTTATTAGTACAAAATTTAAATATGTAATATATATAATTTATTATCTCCATTAAGGATAATAATTTCTGTCCATCGACTAACTGATTAGATGACTGATCATTGGACCTCTAACCAATACACCTATAAAGAATAATAACCCTCTACATTTCATAAGGTTAATTCATATGATCCTAGATGGTTAAATACATTTTAAACCATTAAAAACATTTATTTATGTTCACGAGTCAAGACGGCTGTCCAACATCAAGAATCATTTTTGATTTGGTCACCAAAGAGAGCTCCCACTATCGTTAGCATTTCCCTTGAAGGCTGTTTATAGTGACATCTTCTATGACAGCACAAGATCTTCAAGTCACCAGTCTAAAACAGCGATGATAATAACACAGTCTGTCATGCGTCTGACAGCATCATGCTGCTGTAAGGCAGCCCAGACAAGTCCAACAGTCTGTCATGCGTCTGACAGCATCATGCTGCTGTAAGGCAGCCCAGACAAGTCCAACAGTCTGTCATGCGTCTGACAGCATCATGCTGCTGTAAGGCAGCCCAGACAAGTCCAACAGTCTGTCATGCAGCTGTAGTGGGGTATCAGTCTTGTTCTGTGGTTCTGCTAAAAACCATGCAGGTGGACAACTCTGAGGTGAGGAGTGTGTCTCAAATGGTGAATCCAGTTTGAGGGTGTTCGGCTATACGGGGAGGACAGACCATGCCATAGAGAAAAGGGGTGGTTTGATGGGCTTCACCATGCGACTGTATGCTGTGTCACTGTAACATGAGCGACCGACTGTAGCTGTATGACAAGACCGCTAGCTGATGGTCAGGAGGCGGGGCTGACCAGGTGCTCTGATTTGGGACCGGTTAAAGATGTGCTCCATAAGTTACGACTTAGGACCCCAAACAGGGTCCCTGTATGATAATGTTTCTATTTCAATATGTGCCAGGGAAGAGTGAAACTTACTTAAAAGAGGATTGGTGATATGACATTCATTCATTCACTCATCTGTTGGTTCATGCATTGGGGGATTAATGACAGCAGCATGCTTTAACAGGCAGGAGGGATGAGCTCTAACAACCTCTCACGACGATGCAACCCGTGCAGTGACTGAAATGCTTGATGTCACATTATTTTGGTCCAAAATATGTTTATCTTCCCCCTTTCCCAACCCCAGAAAATAGTGATCGGCTTCTGAGGGCATGCAGTTACAGATATGACACAAAGTAAACTGCTCCAACATTAACAGCACACATTTTTGCAGTCAGTGTACTGCTTGTGTTAGAAACAGGCCTCAGTGGGACTAAAGCATCATCCAGACCTGGGGGAAAGAGTTCAGTATCAAATGAATGATCACTAACAGGAGTGCTTGTTTCAAAACACAATGTTTCTACTGTTTAGAGACTTGTGTCCATGTTATGCTGTAAATGATACTTCTGTATCAATTATCTAAAGGGAAATGTTTTTGAAAGTTAAAGACTTTAAGACATTCTGAATACTAAGTGGAATAAAACTTAGTATATTTATGACCATACAAAGTTAACGTTAAGACTGAAATTAAATGTCAAAGGAAATAAAGTTGTGTTTTTTGGTTTAGCAGGTGTAACTTGCTTCAATCAGATTCTCTTATTTTAAATGTAAACGTGTGATGCAAAGAACAATATCACTGAAGGGTAAAAATGTAGACTTCATCGAGTAACAGATTTGATCAATTTTATCACCTTAATGTCAAATAGAGTAAGACTTTTGTAAAATGTTTCAATGGATAGCTGTGTCCTGAGAAAAACGCTGACATCATACAGAAGACAGAAAAACAGGTTCTGTGCTGGTTTGTAAAAATATTCCAAAATATTTGAAATATATGTTTTCAAACTGATGTAAGTAAAATTTAATGTAGCAGTATACAGAGCTGACTATTCATAAGAACATATAGATGCATCAGAAAAATACAGAATAATATAGAAACATTGCTTTTGAATATAGCACTCCTGAGGCAATTGTTTTATTTGAATTGATTTTTAGCTGTATTTTATGCCCAGGACTGAATCAGTCTCATCTCCTCTACCTAATTTTGCCCAGCTGGCTCTTGGCTCTGGACAGAGGCTGCAGAGCGATGAAGTCATCACCTATCGCCACACGGTTGGAATACATCTACACCAGAAAAATACACAGAGGATAGGAGGAAGAACACACAAAGTCACACATAGAGGTTAGTTATCAGGCTCTCATACAGACATGCCTTTAAACACACAATTCATACTGAACCTGCTTTTACAATAACACACACAAAGACAAAATACACAATAGGTTAGAGCAGAAGCAACTAACGTCACACAGGATTGGAAAAGGCGGTGGCTTTTTTCAGAGAAACAAGAGGAGAGTTTTTAAGGACCAAGGTAGAAACATTAACAGTTTCCAGCTGGGCAAATCAATATGGGACCAGCAGGGGTCTGCTGAGAGGTGACTGTGCACACTGTGTGTTTTTGTATGCATGTGTGCATTGGAACAAAAAGAGGTAATGTGGTGTGTGTTTGCAACCCAACACCAAGCGGTTCCTATAAAGAAGTGGGTGACCTGTAAAACAGTGTGACATGCAGAACATTTTCTCTCTCTGTCTGGTGGAACTTAGAGTTACTGTGACGTTTTGAGCTTTTTCTCCCTCCAAGCTCTCGTCACATAACAGGGCATATAATTTCCATTTTTGCGAGACAAGTGAGAATATGTATAAAAATGTAACACTGCACACAGACAGCTTGGCCTTCCCTGGGCCATTTCATTACTTTTAATGAGTTTGACTTTTGCACCAGGGCCTGCAAGCCTTCTGGAAAAACCCAAAATGAAATAATTGCTTTTTAGTTTTCACCTAAAGCAACTGGTATGATAAGTTTATGATTGAGGTAATGAACTATCTATTTTCCATTGATTGAAATAATAAATAGCTAACGAAGCTAACGTTGAGCTTAACTTGTCTGAAGATGCTGCTGTGACAAAACCTTTTGATTCAACTGCAACAATCACCTAATCATAGATTTTTTAATGACTGTTGATAGCTGACAAAAGTAAGGACAACTTTGGAGAAGAACAAAACATTTGGCATTCCCTAAATAGCAACAGCAGAGTGGATGCCCAGGACAAATTCAGAGGAGTACAAAAGAACTAGAAGGTGAGAAATACTGTGATCAAGAGTGACTACAGACTGCACCTTGGAGTCAGGCCAGCAGGCTGCAGGACATGTGAAATGTAAAGACACCTCTGGGAAATGAACAGATAAATGCTATTAGAGCCTTTTTAAATCCTAGGAAATAACCTGTGCTTTTAACTAACTAAAGTATAATCCACTTAAGAGGAATGGACGGACTTCTTTTACAAACGTTCCCTGACGATAATCTGTCCAAGTCTTCTCTGATTGCGCATTTTCACTTTCTACCCCTCCTCCCCATGTTACCTGACTCTTCTGTGTGCTGGTTGGCTGCAGTTGTCTGTAGAAGACCTTCTTCACCACATCAGGAAAGAGGCAAGTTATGACGATGATGATGATGGCGAACCAGGCTGAACCGCTCGACAGCAGCTGCACGAATACAAAGTACATGTCCTGGGTGTGGAGGAACGGCCTGGAGGGAGTGGAAGGGAGACAATGGTTACAAACTGGAGAAGCAAGTGAAATACCATCATTTTTGTGCTATCAGTGGTGGAAAGAGTCAACAGGTTTCTTAAGTCATCCTCTAAGAATAATTTTATTGATCCCTGTTATCACAGAATTAAATGACCTGTGCCAAAGTCAGACCACAAATATCAATTATAGTATATATATATATATATATATATATATATATATATATATATATATATATATGTATGTATGTATGTATGTATGTATGTATGTATATGTATGTATTTTTAGTTAAAACGTTTTCTTACCAGATGATGCCTCCATAGAAGAGAGAGAAGATGAAGTAGAAGGCAATCGAACCCCATGTCACAAAATGGTTCATCCATGTCCAGAAATGAGTCTCTAAAGCGAGCTATAAACACACACACACACACACACACACACACACACACACACACACACACACACACACACACACACACACACACACACACACACACACACACACACACACACACACACACACACACACACACACACACACACACACACACACACACACACACACACACACAGGGCATCAATAAACTTCAACAATCTGCCTCTGTGTTGTAAAAAAAAAAGACCATGACCCCGAACAGCAAATGCACACAGTAGCCATCATCCTAATAAATGTAATAAACATTGTAAACTGCTGACATACGGTGAGCATCTGAATAAAACAAAGCATCTTATTATAGTAACACAAGACACATGAAAGAATAATTTACCTTTAATGTGACAGTGATGACCATGACAGTAAAGACCAGCGTTCCAAATGTCCAGTTTCCAAACATCTATAAAACATACAGCTGGTATGAGAACTATCAACACCGTCACAATACCACAATAAAACAATTTAATAGTGGCTATGTTTACAGGCTTTGATACAAAATGATTTCTAGTTCTTGTTGTCAAGAATGAACACCAAAAAAAAATGATGTTCTTCCTCCTTGACTCAGCCCTATTAGGTTAGTACAACACTGTAAATTATTTACATATAAAGTGAAGACATTCTGTTGGCATTTCACTCAATTGATTAATGGATACCAAAAACATCTGTCACAAGTTTATTATTTGATTTATATTGATCATGTTGTTAGGACAGTATACCACTATGAAACTGGGGTCAGGACAGGTGAACAGTGCTGTCCTTGAATTGTGGAATGGAGATGAAACTTCTACAAGGAACTACCTCGGTTAACGAGTTGAGAGGTGTGATGGTGCTGAATGTTACTTCCCTCCGACTGTGTGGAAACCATCGGCAGCTCCGCCGCCATGTGAATCATTGTACTTATAGGTTCAGCGCTGTGGGGAGCATTGTTTTGCTGCCAGCCAATTCAAGACTCTGCTGGAGTCTAAACAATTAAACCCAATGTCTCCCTTTGTTGATAATATGACTTGTCTGACCTTCAGCATGGCCTCTTTAACCATCACTACCTTTCAAACCACTAGTGTTGACGACACTTTGGATAAACCTCACACCTTGTCCAGATTTGTCATAATCAAAGTATGAACTCAGTCTAGATCAGCCTATAAGAGAAATCTACAGATTTTAACTGCACTAAATGAGCATATATTTAAAGCTTGTATTCCATATGTTTATAGGTAATAATAATCTATGCAAGGATTTACATTTTCAGTCCAGGTGTTGTAAAAAAGAAATTAAAATTGGAACAAATATGCTTTTCAACCGAGGATGCATTTGAGCATGATACACGGAATGGACAACTGAATAATCAATTAACTTTAAAATGGAGGAATGTAATCTAATCACAATTTATTAGAAGCATCAGGATTCAATGAGCCACTGCAAGTTTTATACCTGCTTTCATTCGGCCCATTTCAGTGTTTAAAAGAGGAAAACAAAGTATGTGATACGGAACAGTGCAGGACGGCACTCAAAATTAGGCCCCATGTAAACAGAGCATACGTCTGAAAATCATCATTAGCAGGACAAAAAAATATGCTGGGAATCATCCTGATAAGTCTTCTCTATAACCCCCCAAGGAGACATGCGTTCAACTGTAGAGCAGACTCTTACCAGCTGCCTGTTAGCTCGCAAGATCTGAAGACATGCACAGCGTGAAGGCAGAAGGGAAAAAGAGTAATCAACAAAAGATAGAAGAAAAAGACAAGCGAGCGAGAGGGTGTGAGTGTTTTCAAAAATACCAAACTTCAAACAGAGAGAACAACGGAAGACATGATGTACTAAAAAGATTTGGTGAAGAAGTAGAGACAATGAAGATATGTTAAGAAGAAAAGGTTAAATTACTAGAAAATACTTTTTAACAAGTGAATGACTGACATGCTGGTACAATAAAAAGACAGATTTTAATTAAAGGTTATTAAACAAAATGACAGAATGAGTAGGGGGAAGATAACAAGCACACACAGACACACACATTGGTGTTTCCTGCATTTCTTTACCTACAAATACCTACAGCAACACTTTCCCAATTATGCTTTGGAAAATCCTTTGCGGCCGATTTCTATTCTGGGGATTCTACCTAGAATAAAAACATACAGTACATCATGCATACTAACAGCCACACACACCTGTCCATTGCCCATAAGTGTGGTGTCTTCTCCCATCAGTATGTAGGAACCAAAGAAGAAGACAAAGGCGTGACAGAAGCCTAACACAGTCCAGTACAGGAACGTCCGGAAAGACAGCAGAGAGTTCTTGCTGATGTCCCTGTTGGATGAAAACATTTGATTTTTCTTGAAATGTTACATAACATTACTGTTAGCCATCTTTATTTAACACCAGCAGGTCAACATTGTGCAGGTAAAACATGTATAGAACATGAAACAATATCATGTAATCATTGTTTGTTATTGAATTTATGGCAGACATACAGATTTCTTAAATATATGAAGAGAGATCATAGCATGGATTACATCTAAACTTACCTGTACAAGCCAGGTTTATTTTGCAGGACATGTGGATGGACCAGCTGTTCAAACAGACTGTACACCAGGATGGGCAATGATGTGAAGCAGATGTTGTACAGTGTCAGATAAACACTGTCATACAGAGTCTGGGATGGACAGAGACACCATTTCACTCAACACCAACTTCATTAGCTTAGATCAGTATATCTAACACATTTAAACTGGCATAAACTAATCAGATTTAAGACATATTATAGAAATACTACAAGTTCAAATGTAAAGCATAGACTCCCTCTGTGTATCTCTACATTATATAAAGTTTAACACACGTAACAGTCAACAAGTAATTCGTAGGGCAGATATTTTGTTTAAGCCCAGAGTAAAAACCTTATTAACACACTAAAGCTTCAGTGACAGACTTACTGCTGATACTGGCATGATAAAACATAAAATAAAGGTTGTAAACCTGTGCTGCATTGATACTTGATGAGTTTAAATGCAAAATGTGATATAGACTGTTTAAATGTTGCAGCAGCCTTTAATGACTCCAATACGTCATGACTGAATCAAAATTAAGTTCCTGTCTCTCGAACCTTTTGGAATTTACAAATGATTTCAAATTAAAAATGCAAAAACCAAACTAAATATCAAGGTACATCATGCCAAGATGAGTTTAGGAGAGAAACCCTCGGTATGTTAAATCATGTGAATGCATTCTGTGAAGGCAACGAGAGACTGTGCAACATTAAAATCACAGAAAAAAAAAATCCACAAAGACAGAGAGAGGAGATAAAGAGACTTACTTGTTGTGAAAACAGACAGAAGAACTGGTATAAAAACTGGGGCGTGATAAAACACACATTCTAGAAAAGACAGAATGAAGGAAAGAAACATTAAAAACAATGCAGTGAAAGGATGAATTATGAGTTTATTCCATGATTACATGTCAGGGAATGCATTGAAATTAAGAAATTAAGTTGAATCAACTGGATTATTTTAGCTATTTATAAAACCTTGTGGAGGTAAAGTTGAAAAACATTTTGTATATATATATATATCCAAGTCTTACCTTGTAGAAAAAGTACTGTACTAGCGTAGCTATTCGAATGTAGTAGAAGTGACCGTGGACCAGCAGTAGTTTAGCCAGGAACTTAAACCTGGCGATTGCATAGTCACTGTTTCTCACGGCCTGGCGACCCTCCCTCCCCATTATACCTGGACACACATGATCACACACACTTAGGACACACTGCTATTACTATTTAAGACCATAACATGTGTGTGTGATGAGTGTTTACCTATGCCCACATGAGCTTCCTGTATCATACTGACATCATTGGCTCCATCCCCAATAGCTAGTGTGATGGGTTTCTCTGGAGATGTTTTTATGAGACGAACCACCTGGAGAAAAACAAAGTCACACTAACATTTGGGCTGTGTTTAAACACGTTTTCTCAAGGTCTATCAAATGTACACACCATGAGAAAACACAAATATTAGCACTTTACATTATCAATACAAAAACTACATTCGTCAAAATGCAGAAACAGGGAAAATTAAACCACTGAAAACATCCAAAAAGTCATTTTAAACTTAGGAGTAATGTGTTTGGGTGGGTTGTGTGTGTCAAATGATTGTACCTTAGCTTTCTGCAGTGGGGCCATGCGGCAGCACAGCACAGCAGAACAGTTTTTACACACTTCCATGAAGAGCTTCTCGTGTTCCCTCAATGCCAAAGACAGACTGGCTCCATCCACGACTAACCCATGCTGTATGACATGGTCCTCCTTTAACCTGGAGAAAATTCAAAGAGAAAGTCAGAAAAAAAAAAAAAAAAAACTCCTTTATGCTGCATCTTATGCAGCATTTTCAGTCTTTCTTGCAGATTTCTTTTAATTAAACATGAGATCAAGTTAAAGCTCAGTTTACAAATGGTAACTAAAAAAATGATTTACTTCATAGTTAAATAGAGTGTATATTCTATCAAACACACCTCCTGGCCAGTATGCGGAGCTGCTCGGCACACTCGTTATCAGAACGCTGCTGCAGAAGTTCCAGGATGTTCATGGTTCTGTGGAAGTGGCCACAGGAGAGGCTGACGCTGACCGCTGTCTCATGTTTGTCCCCTGTCAGCACCCATACTTTGATCCCTGCCAGTCGCAGAGCCTCAATGGTCTCCTGGACTTTGTCTTGCAGTCTGAGAGAGACAAGGGAGAGACAAAACATATAAAACTATATTAGGTCGATTCCCAGTTAATGAAGTCAAGCCCAGGAAGCCTGCTAGTAAACTACAGCGACAATAATTCAATACACCTTTCGTCAATAACTCAACATTTCTTTAAGATCCTTTTATCATGCATGCACAAATAGGCAGCCGTAGTTTGGACAGACGGCTTCAACAGCAACACAGGAAACTAAAGGATCGTGGTGTCCACAGTAGCCTTTATGTTATCCATCTCACATGGGATTTGAAAAGAGAGCCAGCAGAGAGATGAACAGAGTAGGAGAAGCGAGGGGCTTATGTGAGGAGGAGATGGTGAGTGGATGCAAACACACATCAACATTTATTTCCAGAGAGGCTCAGTGAGGTGTTGTTTCTATCTTTCTGCTGACTCTACAGTGTGTGTTTGTGGGAGGCGGTGTTTCTTAGCGTTTTATAATGTCCCGTTTTTAACTCACATGGCTTTAGAGCAAATATTCTGTAACATAAACTTTAGTTTGGTTATCCTCTACTTCTCTAGCTTCAAGCAAATCCCATTTTTGAGTCTATGGTCACAGGGCTGTTTGCATGATTTTCAAGGAAAATGACATTTCACAAAACTTAAGGTCTGCAGCCAAGCTAAGTCACTGAAATCAGCAAACTAATATGTTCACAATGATAATGTTAACACGCTTTTTGCTCATTAGCAATACACTTGTGTTGCTGAGGCTGATCACAGTGTCATCAGTTTTGCAGGATTGGTCATGAACCTTTGAACAGGACCGTGAAAAATTTGAACTGATAATGGCTGTGGATCAGAAGTCAGTTTTGTCCGTCGTAAATTTCATGGTCATCCATCCAATATATATACTTTAAGCTGAATCAAAGTAGTTGACTGACAAAACACCTGACCAATACTGCCATCCATACAGCTATGATACAAGCATGGAAAAAGAAATGCACGGGAGGCAGTAAATCCTCAATCTAGTACATTACATAGATTGTTGTTAAAGTTAACCATGCAGAAATTAAACATCTGTTATATCCAAACAGTAACTTTATGTCATGTGCTCACTGCCAGTGGCAACACATAATAAAAGAATGTGTGTGTGTTACATAATATCCTTGTAATTAGGAGGTTGAAGTGGCTTTCAGATGTCAAATGTTGGTCTTATCATCTTCTATTCAGTGGATTTAATATATTTGCGAGTACCTACACTGCACACCCTTGGATTTGTCAAAAGCCAGCAACTCTTTATTTAGAACCAATTTCTTCCTGTGTGTGCATCATTTAATATACCACATTGTACACACACAACTATAGTACAGCTGAGTAAAGAGGCTAACTTAAATAATCAACACTACACTGTGCTGCTGCTTTCTGTTTGGAAAGTACTGCAAAACTGACACATTTCTTCTTGATGTGAAATATTTTTATGCAAACATGCATAAGGGAATGAGAACTTTTTTCCAGGAGGGACAACACCAATTTATTCATTAGTCTCCATACTTGTCCTCAACCCCCGTTGCTCCCAGCAGCTGCAGGTCTCTCTCGATGTAGCTGAAGGCCTCCTGCAGTCTTTCCTCCCTCTGCTGCAGCGCCGTACGGGCAGCGTTCAGACGCCTGTCCACATCGATGTACTCCTCTGGGTTGAAATGGCGACATGCTATAACCAAGGTCCGCAATCCTTTCTACAGTGGAAGGATGAATGTGGGTAATGGGTAGAGAAAAAACAGGACAAATGAGTCCGAATATAAACAAATAAAATGGCAATAAGGACAATACAGGAAAATGCAAAAAAATATTAAGACATCAAATAGATACAATAGAGAAGAAAGGTGAGGAAGTCAAGAAGATGTGGATAAGAGGCCAGGGAAAGGAAGATGAATGGCAACAGAGAGCGAAAGAACAGAAAAACAGTTCATCAAAGCTCGGCTTTAAATCATGAAACCAGCCTGAAGGGTAGACAAACACAAATCAACCCAATGCAAGGCACCGACTGCGGGTACTGACATCCCATGACATGATGTGGGGGCTGGATGTGTGTGTGTTTATGTAGCTGTTGTGGTGAAGAATTTACGATCTAATGGGGACAGAGAGCGACAGAGCCAAAACTTATCATTACAATTCCAGGAAATGCAACGCCGACACACCCAGAGAGACACAATCGTAGAGGGTGATATTATAAAGCTGATTTTTCTGTAGCGAAATTCTCTGAAGGAACAAGGGCAAAACATTAAAATTATTTAATGTGTTTTGAAGGGTAGACAATGTCTGCTTGTCCTTCGTAGAGGGAAAAGATGGATATTATTAGTCATAATAATAATAATAATGTGTCTCGGGTAGTTTTTAACCAAAAAAGAAGTGCACTGAATCTCAATGAATGGCATATGTGCTGTTGATTAAACGTAGGGAACATACAAGGACAACACCATAGTGTCTGCACATTGTGAGAAAACTCTATTCTCTGCAACAAATGTGATCCGACCCACTGAGCAGATGTGTAATATAGGAGCGATAGTACAAATCCTGGACATGATATTGAGACAACATGCACACACACACACACACACACACACAAAAAAGGTATTTCTTACCAAGGCAAACTCGTCAACATGCAGTCTGGTCTTTTCTATCTCACCACCAGTTGCAAAAGGTAAAATGGCCGACTCTGCACCCTTGGTGAACAGCACTTTGCCTCCTTAAAAATCAAGGTGGCAAACAGACGAAGCAGAAGGTAAAAACATATCAATTAAATATTAAATACATTTGATACACATTTATATGAAGAATTAGTTAATGAAACATGCAGCATTTATCTCCACTCTCTCAAACCATGTTGATGTATTTCTTATTGCATTATCTTCTGTTTGACCATATGACTACTTTGGTTCCAGAAATAATGAAAGTACTATATAGTTTAAGGTGGAGTTACCTGAGGGAGTCTGCAGTATGACACTCATCCTCCTGCGGTTGGCATCAAACTCTAATACATGAAGCAGCTTATAACTGACAGGGCAAAGAGAGACATTCGTGTTAAATTGCCTTGGATTCACAGTTCTTAATGACAGGTAGCTTAATCTAGCGTTTCTCAACCTTTTTCAGTCACAGCACCCTTTAAAGTTATGCAACTTCTCAAATCAACTCAGTGTAAAATGTATTTAAAAACGAACACTCTGCATCCCTCTGACGGCGAACACACGCAAGAACAGCCGTGCACATATGATAAGTGGCTACTGAGAGAGAGAGGGGATAAATGTGACTTACCATCTCTCTGTACTTGTTTTTGTACTTTGCAAGTAGGTGAGAAAAGCTCAGTTTGCACAAATTCATTGTCGAGAAGGATCACAGAATTGCAATGGCGCTACTCGAAACTACTGCGTACTAATTCCCCAAAGACATCCAAAACCTGTCCAAAGCCATCTCATGAAATTTTGTGAGATTTTTCCTGATCTCTTTTGAGCTTTCCAGTGCACATGAACTCCAAGGGTCACAGACCCAATCAAACTGTGCAAAAGACTAAGATGAAAAATTGTGATTAAATCTCTGGTCGAGAATTTTCAGGTGCTGAGAGAATATTTATCGTAATTTTCTTTTTTTTTGACAGCACCCCAGGGTGCCGCGGCACTCCGGTTGAGAAAGACAGGCTTAAACAACCATTTTTTGTTTGGGTATTTATCATTTAAAAGATGCACAGAGTTTGATCCTACCTCTCCGTCCTGCCAAAAGTTTGGATCTTCATGGTATCTCCGATGCTGCCAGTGAAGGCAACTCCAATCCTGAGGAAATAAAGACAGAACTTAAAACTGTAATTTTGGACATTTTGATCTTCAAAATATAATACATTACTATACTATAGTATAGCACTGCCTTCAGGACATTCAGAGTCCTATATTAATTAGGCTAGCACAGTAACTCATGGACTGTTTGGGTGTCTCTTAAACCACCTGCTATTTTGGTGCACGTGTGAGCTGCTGCGTAAAGCCCACTAATTCTTTTTATTTCTTGAGTAATTTGTGCCCTCACCATAAAGTTCAGACTGGAATGTACACATTTCCTGAGTTGGAACAATGACACACCCATACAATTTGGTAAAGCCATCTTTTGTAAGCACTGTATAACACCACAATACACAACACAGGAGTCGTTTTTCTAACTTCTTTCTGTATATTCTTTTCTCAACTTTCTAGATTTTCTAGGTTCCATCAAAATTTAAGCTGTTGACTTTAACCATCATCGCTGAATATTTAATTGTGGTCTACTGAAACCTTACTTCTTCATTGCCTCTACTAAAGCTTTCTCATCCGGTGAAGAAGCGTAATACTCCATGTGACTGGAGGAGAAACCGTTTGCGTGGGAGAATGGGTCTCCTCCCCCAACCAGGCAGTCTGGCTGGTCGTAGCTGATCTGAACCGTGTGACACAATGACACCGCCTTGAGAAATAACAACTCATCACCCATCTAGATGGAGGGACAATAGAGAAGAGGAAACAATATCAAATCTTATTCATTGCAGTCACGCTAAACATGAGATATTCAAAGCCACTTCATTTGCAAAACATGTGCATACTCTAATTATCTATTGTTGATTACATGAATTGCTTGAGGTTCATTTATTCACATGGTTGTGCTTGTTACACAGCAGCAGTGAGAACTGTGTAGATGCACAGTATGTGTCTGCTAAACGAACATGAATGTAAGAGTTACGTATGCAAGTTACCAGCTGAGGCGTAGAACCATCTGGTGAATCATCAGTCATTCCCTCAGGTACAAGTTTGCCATTAACTTCCCGGTACTTGGTTCCGTTAATTGAACACTCCCGGAACTGCATCTCATTTTCCGTTAGCGTACCCGTTTTATCTGTGAACACGTACTCCACCTAAGAAACAGAAACACACATATTAGCTGAGGAGTTTGAGTTCCCTTTTATGCTCGAAGGTTCCATTATAGTCATATTTAATGCAATACAATATTATACTACACATATGTGAGTATATGTATGTATCTTTACTTCCTTCCTGCACTTTTAATGCATACCTGGCCCAGCTCCTCATTGAGGTCAGACGTGTTGACCTGAGCTTTCTGGTCAGTCTCCTCATGGTAGAGGTCCAAATCCCAGCCAATGAAAAAGGAGCCCAGGAACTTCTGCATCTCCACAGTAACGTAGAGCGAGATGGGGATGATGAAGTTATAGAGGACCAGAAATGCCAAGAAGTCTGAGATGAACTTCAAGATCTAAAGGATGAGAGAACATTTTATAACACACAATGAGTACAAAAGTGAGCAGCGAAACAAGATGGGATGATTATGATAATGATCAATGATCAGCTTAACTTCTTTAATCTGTTCCAATTAAGACATGCAATCTTTGGTAGAGGCTACACACTGTAACGGTGCCAGCAGTTTTCTAGAGCACCTTTTAGACTAAACCTAAAAACACAGCCAGTAATTTGTTGCTGGAATTCCTCTCTGTCTCCTGGGAGAAGGGTGACAAGTGATGTTTTTTCCAATCAGTCACAATACATGGAGGCTGCTGTTCTCTCTGATTGATAAGTGTTGGCAGGTAAGTAGATGAGCTGAAAGACTGGCCCTGTGAAATGCTCTTCCACTCTTGTGCCTTGTCACAAAATCGAGAGACACAAAACTCGTACAACCAGCACCTTTCTAGGAGTCTTTGTGTGTGTGTGTGTGTGTGTGTGCATGAAGACTCAAGCATGAGCTCATCGTTGTATCTCTACTAGAGATTGCTCTATTGATTGATTATGGCAGTAGAGAGAAAAATTAAGCCCATTAATATCTGATAAGGAGATGAGGTAGTAGGAAGTGGAATGTCGACTAAAGTCTTACCTAACCTTATCTTATAGGCTGATAGTGTGCCCTACTTAAAAGCATGCATTGTTCTTGATTTCATTTTGTGACGCTTGCTGCAATGCAAACTAACCGGACTGCTGTTTCTCTCTTGTTCAGTCTTTTGGTTGTAGAAAGGCTCGTCCCATTTGTCTTCAGCCTGCCAGGCATACTTCAGGATGGTGCTGAGGATGGCCTCAATAAGCAAGATGCCCAGGTAAATGATTAAGAAGGTATTCATGGACCTGACACAGGAAAACGTTAAATGTTAAACCAAGCATATCCTGAAAAGTGCACCATTTACTTTCTCCAAAAGACAACAGAAAGTGCTCACTTCTCCACTGCAGAGCGTTTTTGGGACTTGCACTTGTAGTTGAGGGCCATCTTGGACTCCATCCCTGTGTAAACTGCCACACCTGCAGCAGCACAGATGGTTTCAGTATTAAACCAGACGTTTGAGAGATTAGAACATCAGACAACTTATCCCTTTGCGCATGAATTCATGAGTGTCCATTATAGATCACTGGCCCCTTGTTCTACATGCTAAACAATTGCCAAACCATATGATTATGAGTGGCTTGTTCCACCCATAATGTCCATCATTCATGGCTTATTCGTGTCACAGATGCAACATGGCTGTGTCACCTCTCTATCGTGCTTCTGATATCCAGTGGAAGCATTTCAAAAGCAACCTATTCTTGAGCAGCAATATTTTGTCTGTCTCTCCTTCTCAATTCAACTGGAAACTTCCTATTGTAAGAAATAATTTACCCCTCTAGGTGCTTGTGATGGAGGTTTGTTTTTGCAGAATCCAACTGCATTGACTTACCAAAAATTTCTTTGGTATTTTTCAACCTGGCTCCTCGCAGCAACAAATTCTCTGGACCCAGCGGTCTGAAATGTAAGCAAACGAAAACAACATTAATACAGGAAATGGATGTGACCATAAGATTCTTGGTACAAAAAAAGACACAGTAGGACTTTGATATAAACTGAAACAAGCAACAGTCTATGAGGCTCATACATCTTCTGTATATGTAATTACTCATTTTCATTTAGCTGCCCTTTTTTCATTTTGACAAGCCACTACAGATTCTATACCTGAGAGAGCTGTTTTTACACCAGCGGTTAGCAATTGGACATTTTTCCAACCCACTGTTTAAAGCATGCACATTGCATGGGCAACTACTCACATAGACATTCCTTCCTGTTTCACCCTCAACTAATATCCCATTTTATTTTTCTGATGGTGTGACCTTGGTACCAGCCAGAAGAATCATCATGGAATACTTATCTTCGTGCCAATATCTGTTTAGCAGTGTCTTATAATTGTCTAGTTCACATATAATTATTAGTCAAAGCAGGTGAGTATTTCTGGCCTCACCTGACTATCTCCTCTCCATGCTGAGTCACCGTCATTCGACCGACAAACCTGAAAAAAAGAAGTCATTTTAGTTGAGTGGTGTGCTGTTGAGTGAGAGTAACAACATTCACATGCACAAAGGAAACAAGGCTACTGTAAAAAAAACAACAACAAACATCCTGCTAATGTAAGACATCTGAGAAAGGCTAGTTCCGTGCACATCAATGACCTGGTTACAGTAAAACCTGTAATGATATGCAGAAAGTCATAAATCATATTTCTCAGCCTTCTTCTGGACTTATGATTAATTCCTTAACCTGTGTTAGGAAACCAGGTTTGTGGTTAACATGATGTTGAAGAACTCAGATGACAATAGGTGGTGAATTTACTGTATATGCAGTGAGTGTTAAGAGATGGAGAGAGAGAGAGAGAGACACTAAGAGAGGGGGAGGGGAGAAAACTGCTACATAGACAAACTGCCTTATCTAAAAATACCCCGATCGATCCCTTAGAGCCAGCTGACAAAGACATGAGGAACAAGGGTTGCTGGAGAGATGATGAAGCCAACTCACCCCATCACCCATTTAATAACAGGTCTATGAAAGTGCAATCAATTCTACCACATATCAAGCATAGTGTTTTTTAAGGTGCATTCTGGAGGCTTCAGTGGTTTCTAGAAAATCAAATCTTTACCATACTTGCAGTATTAGAGTTGTACAATAATCTCCCTTTATGAGGACTCCAATATGTACTGTTCTTATATGTGTTAGAATATTGTATATGACTTCACACTGGGCTTTTCCTGCCGTCACCCTGAATGTATGTGAACATACAGGTGCAGATTACCTGTATAGGTCAGCTTCTGGTTGTTGACACTCCACCACAGCCTGCAGAGCCTCCAGTCGGGACACAGTCTGACAGACTGATGTCTCCGGCACAGAGTAATGAGTCTACAAAACATATATACCCAACACACAAATAGTTAAAGGGAAGCATAGTTTGAAATTGGACATGGATACATTTTCAGTTCATAAAGAAGTTTTGTTTTTATGCAAAAGTGTGAGCAACAAAAAGCTTCCTGTTATTAAACAACTGGTTCCGCCACTGTAGCTCAAGTGTTAATCTGGCCAATGCGAATGAGGGAGAATGTCTGAGTAGTAAATGTGAGGGTAAGACAGACTGATGGATGAGATCATTACCTTCACTACTTTCAATGGGCAAAAATCCTTAAATTGGGAGCACTCTTATCTCTTCGGCCTTTTGTAAAACTCAACATATTCTGACACCGCCCGAAACATTTGAGCTCTATTTTTCAAAATGCTGTCATTCAATTTAATCTGATCCAATAATCCTGAAGCTGCAATACTTTTGGCAGGCTACGCTACACTAAAGGAGAAAAAAATAGAAATGATACTGGCGCACTATTGCAGTATCACTGTAACAATACAGTGCAGCATACAGCTGTAGCCGACACCAACGGGCACAGCAGAGACAGAAAACACTTTACAAGACATGCGAGCTACATAGAGCACAAAGCTACTCAATGTGAAGGTACCCTGGAGTTTTCAAACCACTGGTAAAGCTATGCAGCAATGTTTTTAAGAGTCGGCCCCCATTTGGTTTGCATCATACATGTGGATGCATGTGCATTAACGTAACCGTGTTAGTGACAAAACCCACATCCTGTGGCTGTTTTTACACTATTTCACTGAACAGCAGTCAGTGGAAGTAGTTTTGTAAATGTGTTACGAACGAAATACGCTTAATGTGTTTCTCAGGCTTTTGATGAAAAAACAATGAATATAAAGTTTGTCACCAAAAAAAACATTGGTTTATTTAAAGTCCACAGGGCAACGTTAAAGCAGAGAAGTTGGCTTGAGCAGTTTAAAATCCCAGGATTAGTTGTGGATATACGTCCATCTTGTTTATTCACTCAAACTGCGTTGCTACTGGTTGATATTAGTCTGTCTTTTAAATGTTGTCACACCACCCACTCAGGCACACAATAGATCATCTCACATATTGTCCAAAAGCCAACACGCTCAGTCACACACACACACACCTTCAAGTTGGTCTCTCCATCGAGGCTGGCTGTGGTGATGTGACAGGTGCCATCTGCCCGATCTGACGACAGCAACACCAGATCAACAGGGAACGTCTCATCTTTGGCCACTCGAACGATATCCCCCACCTGGACAGACGGGCAGAAACACACATATGCACACAAGTTAAGACTGCCAACATTTTGTTTAAGGGTTTTGATTTAACAACTTTTATGTAGACAAGGCGACAAATTTTGATTGTTATTCTGAATGTTTCTAATAATTCTTTTTAGGTGTTTAGTAATACGTTAGACATCTCAACTCTGGCTCCACTATTATTCAACTCCCAGAATTCAACTGACATCCAGCAACTTTGTACACCTTCACCTGTTTCTTTGTATAAAGTCCCTAGCCAAATCATATTTAGTCATAGTTTTTTGTAGTCAGAATTAATATCTTTTTAAAATGTACTGTTGGCAGTTTTTAGATATACAGTAATAGGAAAATATCACACATGTAATTGTATCTAAGATAACTGGAGTGCTTTGTAAATCTCTACTTGATTGACTGCAGCTATCTAGACTGCCAGCTGACATTAGCAGTGCACTTTTCCCCCTTGAAGGTTTGTTTGGGCACTCATTCAACAAGCTGAGACGCAGGACAAGACGTGGTTCATTTGTGTTTGTTAGATAAGGAGGAGACTTGCACAGCAGGAAAGCTCATGTGGCTTATCATTATTATGCTGACATTACTGCATGATGCAAGATTTGATTGGCTGTACTTTAGAAAGGTCTCTGTCTGCATAGATAGCATTATCATTTTGGATACCAAAATAATATGCGGTCAAATTACTGCAAAACTAGGGGACACCTGCATAAAACTCGATTATATAGAAAATACATTTTTCCCTTTTTGTTTCTGGTTTTCATGAAGAGAAAACACTGAAAAGATTATTCAGAAAGCAGCTGTGTGTGCCGTAGAAGACGAAAATAAATGATATTTCATTTTATTTGACCACTGAATAAATGGCTCACTCCTGTTGAGCACCAGTCTCCCTGGCTGTGCCTGGGTCACCGATACAAAGTGCGCCTGACAAGCACTTACTGTGAGACAAAAGGACACATATCATTAGGTAGCACTGCGTTGGCTCCAGACACAGTAGTTACAGTGTCTCTGAGAAGCCTGACCTCAGAGGCTTTGTGTGCACTACTATGTTCTGAGTTACAGACACATCCAGAAAGCATGACCTCAGCGGTGACGTAGATGTAGCAGTAAATATGGATTCCAAAAATACATGCATACCTTCATACGTACATCTAAATCAAACAAAGCAAACAGAGGCTGTTTCTGCCACACATCATTCACAGAACATTCCAGTCACGTTTGTGTTGAGCACTATTGTTGAATGCCCCAGTTTCTTACGATACTAACATGTGAGACAGTTCTCTTTCCTGGACAATATCATCTTATATTATCCTCCTATACAGACGAGCTTGACCGAATCACCAGGGGACACACAATAATTTTAGTACTTAATATATTTTTTTTTTAGAGGAACATTCTGCCTCAGTGTTACAGCGCAAGTCAAGGGGTAGACATGGGACTGTATTGTGTAAGAGACACCTCAATCCCTCTGGCTGTGTGCACCAGTGAGGGGTGTGAAAGACTGTGGTTTGTGTTGCAGTCTTAAGAGAGAGAGAAAAGGGGGACTGTAAAAGTGCTGTAAATGTCTGTATGATCAGTCTGCAGATGAAAGGTTGCACAGACTCATGTAATCACTGTTACACTGTTTTATATTTCCCCTTGCTAAATATCTGTGTTGTGATCACTGCCATTTTCTCCTCTGCTTAAGAAACTCTTAACCCTCTTGAAAGTTCTCCTTCCTTACTTCTAGTTTTTCAGCTTAAGGGCAAAGATGCTTTGTAAATAATATCTATCAGGTTCTAGTCTTGTGAGGGAAAAAAATTAGAAAATGTCATAAATGAATTTAATCACTAAGGCTAACGCCTGTATGAGAAAGCTTTATAAATAGTCCCACAAATTTAACAGGCATGTTTAAGTTAGCCATGACTGTTGGCTATGAGCTGTGAAAAGCTATTTTTAGGTACTTTAAGTACATGTACTCCCCATTAACAAACATAATGCATTGAATTGGTAGAAGCAGTATCCTGATCTCAAAAAAGAAGTAAATCTTTGATTTAGAATTATAAAGTTTTGGGCCATCTTACTCTGATGTTCTTGGATCTTGTTTGGACCAGACTTCCACTGCGAACCACAAACACTGGAGCCCCATTCACCTCGTTATCCGCCTTGTGCCTCAGCCAATCTTCGTAGCCCTGTAATGAAATTGATTCAATAACTGGTCACGCCATACAAAAAATGACGTAGGCAAACTTTGCATTGTAATATAACATAATTAATTAATGCTGGAGATGGGCTACTAGCATGACTAGTTCATTACTAGTTAGTGAACAAAGCATCATGTTTGGCTGATAGAATCTACGGAAAATGTTTAAGTTTTCTTAATCAATTTCAATTCACCTTAATATTGCAACATGGTCTTTAACACAAGTCACTGACTACATTTAGATTAATCTAGACCTAATAATAACATTGGGATGTTAGTTCCCCATTTTCAGAATGGAGGGGAAGTTATTGTGTGCTTTTGTCCTCACCTGTTTTATGGCGGTTACTGTGATCACAAAGAAGAGAGGCAGACCGCTGGTGACTGGGGAAGTTGGGGTGTCTATCATTAACTGGAAAGACAAGCACACAGGTGGGGGTGGAGAGACTTCAACAAACTCAGTGACGCAGGAAAAGAACTGACACTACGAACACATAGTATTAATAGGTGTGACCTGTTAGAGAACAAACAAAACTCATAAGATGACAGAGAGAAGTAGCGCCTGATGTGCCAAACAGGAAATCCCTTAAAAAACTTCCTTCATACATTAACTGTCACTTAAGAATTACGTATACAATGAGGAAATAAAAAGCTTAAAAGCAACATGTATGGCGACAAACATGTCTCAGCTTGTTTAGAAAGTTGCACACTGAGTGGTTTACACATATTAAAACTCTAGGGATACAAAAAAATAGAAGACAAGAAATCATTTTCTGCAAATGTCGAAAAAAAAAACAAGTACTACTTTACTTTTGCTTAATTTATTTTATTATTTTATTTCAATGATACGTTTTTTGCTATTTTTTTTTAATATGATATGATACAAAGGTCTGGGTTTAGAGAAACAGAACATGGAAGCTGTGATATATCCTCTTAGTGTTTTTGTTATTACTTCCTGGATTACATTAAAACATTTTGTTGGTCCACAGACATTTCTATTTTTGTACCACAGACAAGTAAAATTTCTTAAAGGGTAAACTACATCCTTAAATAATGTTAGACCCTACCTGCTTGTTCAATAATTGGACAGGAGGAGGCATGGCCTCGTGGCATATGGCTGTCACATTTTCAAAAAGTCTGAACTAATTCAAATCAATTTGTTCAAAATA
Organism: Chaunax sp. Z400; assembly: GCA_037577475.1. NCBI lineage: Eukaryota > Metazoa > Chordata > Actinopteri > Lophiiformes > Chaunacidae > Chaunax > Chaunax sp. Z400. The sequence goes on from CM075188.1 coordinate 25,585,053, forward strand.
AATAATTAACCGATTGATTAAATGTGTGTCTGTGGGGGAGTGTCAGCACAAAGCCAGTCGGGGGCCAGGGGTCTCAAAAGTCTGTTGGAGTTTGTTCTCCATGAGCAAGTGATGCATTACAATTTCCTGCCAATCTATGATCTACAGATGTTGGTAATGTTTCAAAAAAAGCAGCAAAGGAAGGGAACAAGAGACGAGAGGAAGCAGAAAACTCAACACGCATGTCAGACCTCAAGGATAGACACAATAACTTCAGTTGAGCGACACTGAATGAAAACAGAAACTATGTTGAAAAGAACACAAAATATATCTGAACATTCAAACAAAAAGCAGCAACAAACTCTAGCAGATTAACTTACAATAACTATAGTAAAACAAAGACTTTACTTTGTTTGACAGCACATAACGGGTATCCAAAAATCCACCAAGACCTTGGTCATCTAAGGAAAATGTCATGTTCACTATGTCAAGATTTTTAAAAAAGGCCACCTTTCAGCGACTTCAGACTAAGTTGATTTCAGCCTCACTGACAAGTGGGTGAAAAGAGAGACTTTAGAGAATCAAGTCGTTCGTTTTGGCTTCACTACACAGGCCAAATTAAATCAAGAAAAGCCTGAAAATAGGAAAACCAAATCCTACTTCAGCAGAGGCTGACGAATGCATGATGAAATCTTTACACCTGGGGCTGACTGTTAGACATACATGTTGTTTAATATGTGGGTGTAATGTTTTCATAGACAGCCTGACCTGTCTCTCTCTACAAGTCCGTGAGTCATTCACTCAGCCACAAACAGGCACACTTTTGTATTAAGGCAGGAAAACTGAGGTAACACTTGACTCGATGCCATCTGACAAGAGGAGAAAATGCACATGCAACAAGATTTTTGTGAGTGTGCATTTCTGAGTTTCATTACCTGTACAAGGAAGATAATGAGGAAATAGAAGTTGGCTATCCTTCTGAACTGCTCAAACAGATTCTTAGGGACAAAATTCCAAATTGTGTACTGAAAGAAAAACAAAAAAACACAACAATATTTAGAGCAAGAAGAGGTTATTTAAGCAGGATAACTGCAAGACAGAAATTTATTTAAGGAAAAGTCAAATTTATGTAAACAAAGGCAGGTGAAACGAGCCCCTTTAAAATGCTCTCCAGAAGACTGTATAAGTTTCACTCTTATGTTTCAGGTCATTTCCTGTGCAGTGTGGTCAATAAAGAAAAGCTGATGGAGGAAAAAGGTGTAGCTCCATTTTTTGGGTACTCTTTTTACCAAAATATTTCTACATGGAGCTTTAACAACCTGATTTTACCTTATTAAAGTGATCAAATGAGTCTAGAGCTCCACCAAGAATAACCTTTTTGTTTAGCTGTCGCTGTCTTGCTAAAAAAAAAAAGCATGACTTAAAATCTATTTAATTCTAACCCTACTGTCAATCATTTAAACTGCCTAATCAATGACAGCCATCAATGCTGGTGCCAGACGGATAGCAGCCTCTTTGGATTATTACCCTTTTGTCCAGTCAGTCTCTGAACAGACCTTCTAATCCTCTCACCAACACAAGTTTTTTTTGTCCGAGTTGATCCTGTTATCAAGTAAACACGTGTCACCCCTTATCGCTCTCTCTCACCACACCAGAGCTCCAGATTAATTTTTTTAGCACTGGTCTAAAGCCAGTTTCTGTAGGTGCTTCAATCTTCTAAACCATAAACAAACAAATAAATACATAGTGCTTCTGTCATTCATCTGTTTTACAATTTTAGCCTAGGTCCAAACATGGTGCTTTTGTGGTGATGTCACATTTTTTACCTCCTTTTATTACATAGATGATATGCAATACAAGTATGTCGAATCTAGCAGAAGAACACAACATACCCTCCTCATTCTGTATAACTAACCTGAAATAGTGATAACAGCATGAAGAAAATTGTAATACTGGCTTAAATACAATCTAGTACCTTGGAGGAGATGATTCTGTTGTCAGCGAAACGTTGCGGTATGTAGTGGCCATGCTGGGGGAAACGGTTTGCTACATAAACCGTCCTGGTCTCACTCTGATGAGGGGGGTCAAAACCCTGAGAGATGGGAGAATATATGAGGAGGAGAGGGGGGAGGGAGGTGCAGCAGAAAAAAATGGGGAAAATGTGGAAAAGGAGGGAAAAAAGAAAACAACATGTTACTCTGAGTGCATTCCTTATACAGCAGGAGACAACAACTTATTTTTTCTTTGCAAAGCTGATATAAACAACTTTAGTTTCTATCAAAGACATTTCTAACATTTCTAAAGCAAAAAAGAAAATGAATCAAGAAATTATTATATGTTCATATTAACCAATAATGATCAATTTCATTATTCCACACCTTATACAGGTGTAACAGATTATACACAAAACAATGTTGCTTTGAGGAAATTATCAAGAGAAATATTACTATTATTGAGTAATACAAATAGAATACAAATATTAATATTTTAATTGACACATTAATTTACACTGCAAAGTCAGAAAAAGGTCATCAAATGATAGAAAGTTCCACATGAAAAACACACATTGATGCAAAGGAAAATACAATTTCCTTTTCACTGTAATATTATTTAGGTTTAAAATGAATCAGAATATCATAGGAAAAGGACTGTAATGAAGAATTGGACTGTAGGAATATAGTATGAATACAGTATGACCTTATTTTATAGGAAGTCATTTTATAATGTTGGCAGCAGAAGCATGACTGACACCTGACAGCTTACACCAAACAAAAATCCACATGAATTCTTTTTGCAAGAACTCAATATGTCTTTTAAAAACAAATGGTTATATAGTTATATAAGCATAGTTAAGCAGTACTTAATATTAGAGGTTATCAAAAATGGTCCGTTATTTGTCTTCCATTCATCTGGAGAACAAGATTATACACACATCACACTATTAAACTCATCTCTGGCCTAGTTCCAACACTTTTCTGGCACTGGCCTGTGTGTCACAACCTACCTTCCTGCTAAACTAGGAATGTTAAAGCAAGTGTTCACATTTACAAATGCCATGCAACACAAGTCCAACACACACCCACACTTCAGAGTCAGAGCAACGTATCCGGGCCACGTCACCCCCATTGACATTCACCTTTGTTCTTTTACTGTCTTTCTGTATCACTTTATCAAGCTCTCCATCTGCTGCTGCTTTTTTTCTTTTCTTTTATTGAATAAATTCCCCCCAAGATAAGGTTTTTATTTGGATAGCTACAAGAGGCTTGTTTTTTTTTTTCCTCTTCGTGATTTTGTAAGCTTAATTTAGAAAATTCACACAAATATTTTCAGGGTGCTGTAAGCACTCTCCTTCTAACTTCAGACAGCGTCGACTCTGTCATCACCCGGCATGAAATCAGTCATCCGCTTTGAGGAATGACAACAATGTGTTTACAGTTTTTCACTTCCACTGATTCACACTTTTCCACAGCTCTCACAAGATGGTTCATGTGAGATTTCTTTAACCTCAACCTCATATCAAAAGTCCACACACCCAGATTTCTTTTTACCCCCAACTTGCAGTGTTCCTCCCCAACAAAACGCCAAAGCTGCCTCAGCTGTCATCACTTTAAGCAACTGATAGTATTTAGCACTGGAGCCACGGAAGTCTTTCATACAACTTTTCTCACATACACAATAGTACCCTATACTCACCAAGCCCAGTAAACACACTGTGATATGTACAATCAGTCGAGTTTCATTTTAACACACGGAGAGACTGGGGACAGTTGGGTTTAAAACCATAATCATATGATTGAACCACACCTGTCTAACCAGAGTACAAATTAAGTTAGTCATGGCAAACAGCAGCATTTCTCAACACACTGTAAAATATCTGTCAGAGCAAATGTAGCTGATGAAAGGAGCTTCCCAGAAAGACATGAGCAAATTAAATCTCTGGACATTTTAATCAGAAGAAGTCGAGTCACAGGTTACTATTTGTGAAATACAGCTCATGTTTTATGAGCTCAAAAATCGCCAGTTTTCATTTCATCAGTCTTTGAACGCAGCTCTACTCCCCTATATTTTAAGGTCAACTAAGCATGCAAACCATGATACCCCTTTCAAAGCAACATCCTGCATCAAAATCATACGGGGCATTCATATTTCAGTCGCCCTCTCTACAACTACTGTGTACTGCTGTAGGAAACGGACACCTGCTGAGCAGCTCTCATGAGACAGTTACATTTAAACAGACATTAACACAGGATTTTAAACTAACCTATATGATAAAGCAGCAGAACAATAAATGTCTGATGTATTAATGATTTGGATTATGACAGCCAGTGCTGCACAACTGCACCAACCAGAAACACAAGTGATTTAAAACACAAACAAGAATGTACAACAATCTCACTTTAGGATTATCTAGGTATAAGACAGAAGTGGTAAATGTCACTATTTATTACGCGGGCAATGCCATGGATATTTTAAAATCAATTAGGAGTTTAAGATACTTCATAGTCCTGTGTTATAACCTACCCTAAATCAAATGCCTGAGCTGTAAGGCCAAAATACACCGCCATCAAATGCTGCACAGCACAACCTCAATACAAGAAGCAACTTGACAACTAATGCCACAGTTTCAAGCTTCCTGAAAAAAACAAAAAAAAACAAAAGAAATAATTTCAGAGATAAAAATGGTATTGTCACATTGGAGTTTTAATTTGTACCTTCTACAATGAATAAAAAAAAGGAAACAAATAAGTAAGCAAGTAAGTCAGTCCACTCGCTTCCTGCTTGTGTAACCCAGTTGCCACAGGAGCTCTTCTTCTACGATGCTCAAGTGTACTTCATTGCCTCATCTCTTGTATGCACAGAAGAACGGATGAAGAGAGACTTGGGGTTATGATATCACATAGGTTTATGGCATTTCATTGTGTGTGATATGACTGCAACACAACGTTTCCTATTGATGCAAGGGGCAGCACTTGACACATATCATATGACTCACTACACCGCTGTGGTGTCAGTGTGTTTTTGGCTTTGTGCTCTTTTTCAGGCAACTTTTTTTCCCTTTTTTTTTTTTTTTTTTTTTTACATATAACGTTCAGATGATTTACAACAGAGCAATAGCAATGTAGACAAATCTGATGTTGAGAGTGCTAAATGTAGTTTTTTTTGGGACTGCCTCTCGTTGGAAATAACAGAAAAGCTGCGTAGATCTGCAGTTGTATTTGGCTGATGGATAGGTGTGACTGGCACATATTAGAGGCACTTAGCAGTTTCATTAACTACATCAATGTGAGAAATCCAAGTAGAATCCATTTTCCATTTCCCCAAATAAAGTTATACCAATCACAAAAGAAATTATGGAAATATCATGTATTAGGGTAGTTAAAAAAGGATTTCAAAAGGGGCAAAAAGTATTCAATATCAGGGAAAGGTCCAAAATTGGAACTAGGAATGAATATAAATTAGACTGACAGTATAGCAGCAATTCTTATAAACACTGCAAAGCTGAAACCAGCTTTCAAATCAACTTTTTAATTTGTCCTCTGACTTGTGTGCCCCCATCAATTCGTAGGCCGACAGGTAATTACTCCCTGCATATAGCCTACAAGTCCCACAGTGCCTTGAAGAATCATTGCCTGAACAATGCCTGGGCAACTGACTAATGCACCACAACCAAGGTAACACACTGAATAATATAGACTAAGAGGCATACAATGAAATGGGTTGTGCTCATCAGAGATGGAAAGAGGGACAGAAAGACTGTTAAACAAAGGTGAAGAGAGCGATAGAACAGTAGACTGTAGTCAGATACGGCTTTTGACAGTACAGTATTTCCTGATGACAACAGCAATACTAACATGAGTCCAGGTATGTCAATTATATATTTGACTGTATGTTGCATAAAATGAATAGCCTGACACACGGCTACAGATGATTATACATAAAATAGATCATGTATCATGCTTATCTTTGCTTGGCAGTTTAGTTGCAAGCAATGACTATTTTGAAAACTCGTCTCGAAGCAATATCCAAAATCCTACATCAGCCATATCAAGCCTTCTGCAGAAAATCTTTACACTTGTTGAATGTACTTTTGGGAAATCACACAAGGCACACAAGCAACAATAATATATATAACTAAAGTAATGAAAGGGACATGAATTTGGTTGTCTCTCGAATAAAAACAGCTACTATTCAGGAGCCAGATCACACATCTCAGATGTCCTAAACATGTGAGTTGACTTTTTAACCATATGCACATGGACCAAGTGCTGCCTGGGAGATACAAAATCAATGTAAAAACTGTATATGCTTTGGAAAACGGTATATACTATGTATATGTACTATGCTCTTTCCATAGAAAATATTCGAGTGCTGAAAAGTTTCTATATCATACATACTAGAAGAACAAGATGTCTCAGGGAGCTCCCTGGGACAACTGTTGTTTGGAATTACGATGGCTCTTTTATAATGTAAAATCAGCATTATCAGAATGTCAGAACTGGTGATGGAAGGAAACATTAAAAGACTGCCACACTTTTGATTTTGACTCTCCCTCCTTCTCCTCATCCTTTCTCCTTCTTAATGCAGACCAGTAAGAAACTGAAAGAGAGAAAGAAACTATCGTGCAGCTGATATCAAGGTCGGACAAATGACCCAACAAACTTTTCCATTAAGACAGTTGTAAAAAGGTGCATCTTAATTTAACTTTTTTTAATTAACTAAGCGGATTAATTATATGGGATGGGTCAACTGACCTGCACTGTCTCAAATTATGGGGAGGCTAACATTCTATGATATTCTGCAGACTGACAAGTTTGCAGGTGAGCAGGAGTCACTCTGACCACTCTCTAACCAAATCCGAAGTACAGGGAGTACTTATTAACTGGAGCATGTGAGCACAGAAACACCTTAACCTTGATTAAATTCACTGCCTGCGATGACATCAACAGTTTGACCAACATGCCAATTGTGGAATCATTCATTCACATGGGTATGCCACCCTTACCTCCTCACACACTCAACCAGTCATACCACTTTCATTATACTGGATGTCATTAGAGGCTGTTACTCTAACTTTGAACTCTACTTTGAGAAACACAAATCACCACAAAAGCCCTACTGTATGACCATTGTGTCATTATAGCTCGAGTGTAACCCAAATCATTCATTCCTCCAGCATAATACAAAAATCAATGCATCTACTATGTGGCCCTAAGACTCTCTGTACTAGTGGCAACATCAATTAAAATCAGAGTCAGACAAGACTATTGCTTTAACAACCACGGTCCAAACAATGAACCATTATTGTCGTGTAACATATCTAGCTAACTTTTGCCTTTACCAGTCAATGCGTCACCACACAGCCATGTTTGTAGGCAAACAACAGGTGATTACAGCAAATACAGGATCCTCTCAGAGCGTCTCTTTAGCCAGTTCATATAGATTCACTTACACCAAGAAATTAATTTCATTAATTAAACACTGAGGCAATCGAGAGGTATTTAAATTAAAATAAGAAATGCTAACGTGCGTTAGCATTATTTGTTGTTTATTATTTATGCTCGAGTCAGGACTAATATCTAAGCAGCTGTTGAGAGTTAGCTTCCTGGCTCTCTTAAATCAAACAAAGAAGCCACACTTGGAACAAATTACAACATAATTACGCTAGATGAAGAGACTTTAGCAGCGCCGTAACTTTACCAAGTTTTACATTGTTAGCCAGAGCTTGTTAGAGTTAACTCTGTTACATTTTTACCATCGAAAACGAACGTCAAATAAACTAAAACTCCAAATCAAACTCAATCTCGATCTGTTAGCGTTAGGTTTCAAATAGTTAGCTTAGTTAGACCTCTGTCAGCTAATTAATGGTAACGTTAGCTAACTGGAAATAAGCTAACATAACCTAATGTTACACCTGGCTTTCATTGCTGCAAGAGAGTCAATAATGTTTTGGACACATCGGCAACACCTAGTTAGCTTACTGGACGTTACCCAATAAAGTTCATACCGCTTTTCATGTGTCAAGCCTTGTACTGAGATAACGAGAACTAGTTATAAGAAAGGTAGTAAGGAGTAGCGCAGTTTTACCAGCTGCTGTCGTATCCACCGTAGCATCCTTGCGAAAATACGTTCGAAGTAGCCACCTCTGTTGCTAGCCCAGCGCTAGCAACTAGCTACTCCAACAAAACCGTCCCGAACCATAAATATATCCCCCCGAAGGCTGCTCTTCTCGGTCGCACTACGCGACACATTTAAGCAGTGTAACTGTGCAAAAATAATTCAGTTTCTTCCCATTCCGTGTTAATGTCAGACAAATTATCTCCGGTAAAAGTGACAGACAGCTGGCCAGAGAGTCCCAGCGAGCTACACTACATCTCTGACCTGCCACGATCACTTTCCCACTGCCAGCAAAGGTTTGAGCAGCAGCTCTCTAGCGGCCCCTGAACGCCCCCTGCTTGTTTGCATAAAGATAGATAGATAGATAGATACTGCTGTTTCAAAATTATTCAGCCCCTTATAATAATATAATAATAATAATAATAAGTATCTCTATTACTTGCTGCTATGACCTGCTGCAAACATGATGCATATCCAGACACCAGCTTCTAGCAGTGTTCCTGAGGAATCTTAGCCCATTCCTCATGGGCAAAGGCCTCCAGTTCTGGAATATTCCTGGGTTTGCGTGCTGCAAACACTTTCTTTGAGTCTCATTGCCTTAGATAAATTGAGAAAAGTAAACCTGAGATTTTGAGTGTACAATACTTAGACCAACTTCCTTATTTTGTGTGTGTAATGCTTAAATTGGCTTGCTTGCTGTTATTGTGATAACTCACTCAACCAATATTCTAACAAGTATTGTAGCATGCTGTGATTTCTTATCGCATGAATTTGACAAAATGATTTGCTTTATGCTATGGAGAACTTGTTATTACAATACATCTCACTACCTTATCTGATCATCCTCTTGCAACACCCAGACGGGATGTCGCTAACCATGTGAGAGACTTAACTCATGGTGCCATGATGTTGTATGACTAACCATTTTCTATAGAAATATTTCTAAAGAACTAATTACTACTCAACTGATAATTATTCAGAACACATTTAAACATGGGTTACTTGGGCTAATGGCCTCAAATACATTGTCTCAAGTTATGCTGGGAAACTCCACTGACCTATCCCCAACACGCTACAGTTTCTATTTGCCCATTGTGCAAAACCAAAGTAATCCCCTAATACAATACAGTCCCCTAAACAATACACTGAGAACATTTGTTTGGTTGATTCAGCTGTCATTAAACATTTATTTTCACATTGGCAAAAAATGTCACTTATCCAACATTGAACAGGACAGCTGCAGAACAATGAACAAGTACATGTGAAAATATTCTGGTGTGTGCTGTAAGAGCATTCCATGTAACAGATCTGAATGTGAATTAAAGATTTTAGAAGCTGGGACAGGAAATACCTGAGTAGAGTTTTACAAAACAAAAGTACCATTTATCCAACTTTTTCACATAACAAAAGGGCTTTTTCCCATGAAAAGTAGTGGAGGACATGTAGAAAGTGGTATGAACAGAAACAGGCTATTCAAGTTCAACTCTATTTTTTTTCTTTTTTTTCTCTTTTTTTTTCTAAGTACTGAAAAAAAGCAAAAGTACTTGGATTAAATGAACCAAACTCAAGTAAACTGAGTTTGACAGTTTTCTTGATGCCAAAGTAACTAAAATAAAATGAGTTTATTAACAAGTTGCTAAAATTGAGTTAGGTCAACTCAGTATTTCTAATTAAATTCAATCTTACATTTTACAGTGTGGTGGACTTGTATGTATGCTTGGGATCACTGATGGTGAGACATTTTATTCCAGGATTTCCTGATACTTGTTGGAATCCGTCTTACCCTCTACAGGTGCAGGAAGCAAAGGAGCCCCAGAGCTTCACAGAGCCACCGCCTCGCTTCATAGTAAGTAGGGTGTTAGGCCCGGAAAGTTCCAGTTTTGTTACATGGCTCTAGAGAACAGCATCCCAAAACTTCTGTCTTCTAAATGATTTTGAGCAGGCTGGAGCTGACTTTCATTGAGCTTTTGGGTCGGCAGTGGTGTACGTTCAGACATGGAGCCTTGCAGTATTACAAACAGCTACTAAGTAGTATATTTTGCCAATAAACCTCATATAAAATGGGGGTTGAGAACACTCTTTGCTTACAGAGTACAGACTTTAAGTGGATTTCCTTACTCCAAGTGTCTTTTAGATGCATCAAGCTAGACAGAATCTGTTTCTTATCTCCTGGAGCCAATCCAAACTGAACATGAGCTGAAAAAGTAGTCCCTCTCTCATTCATTCAATGCCCTTTTTTATCCCTTCCCTCTAAACCTGTCAGTGATGCTATCCGGTCCCCCTATCGTTCCAGAATGTCTCTTGTAAGGCATCTCACATAAAGTGAGGTCATCCTTGTATTAGTGGCTCTCTGCCCGTCATGAATCTATTCTTGTTCCCTCCCTCCACTGAGACTTGGCTGCTGTACATCCCAATATCTCAGTGGTGTAGTGTAGAAAATGAACGATGCCATGCAGGATGGATGACAAATGCTCAAACCTAAAAAAAATCTAAGTATGTAGAAGGTTTGGCTGTACTTTCTGCTTTCTAAGTTGATTATATATGTCATATCTGATTGAAAACAGTAAAGTGATGTTCCCATCAATGGAAAGAGAAGCAAATGAAAAATGATAAGGATCTTTTGTAATCAATGTCTTCAAGCAGCTATATTTGGAGCAGAATAGCTGCAGCTACAAAGCAGTAAAGTGCTTTCTCTCTCTCTCTCTCTCTCTCTCTCTCTCTCTCTCCATTTGGCCTCCTGAATATGAAAAAGCATGTTTTTGCATCATTCTCAACATCCTTAAAATTGTTCCTTAAGGTGCTTGTGTGACTCATTTCATCACCACAAAAAAAAACCCTGCTCCTACCGGCCTACACATCATAAAAGCTTTAAAAAAAACAAAAAACAGGAAAATAACAGTGAAACTAAGGCAAACGTCACCAACATTCATTTATCTCCAGGATTAACAGCTTAAGGCCACTCTGTGAGTCAGCAGAGTGAAGCACTGAGTGTGTCACAGTGTTTACAACATCTCGGGTTCAATTCTCACTCATCTATCACTTACAGTAGCCAGTGTCACATGCCTTTTTGTGGGTTTTTTTTATTCTCCACAGCATAACAAGCAAACGTCATAAACTCATTTTTAAGGAGACAGCATTGCTCTGCAATTCCTGTGTGTAATCCTCTATCTGTCTATGTTTGTATGTTGGTCTTGAGCCCGACAGTCCTATCCATGTGACTGTCACGGTAATCTCCAGGCTACCCTGATTTACATAATGCAACTGCAGCACTAACATCTGGGAGCTCCCACCTCACAGCTGGTTCAGATACATCATGTTAGTTCAGTGAGAAACGTGAGAGGTTGGTAGTGATGTGCATGTTGTTGGTGTTAAGTTGAAAAACCTCACATCCCTTGATGTCGTCTTTTTCAGGGATTGAGAAAATCTCTCTCTGATGTCACTGCAAAGTCGGAAGCAATCTCTCCAGGAATTACATTTTATTTGTTATCATATTTTTGTTTGAACCAGACCAAACTTCGCCTACACACGTTTTCCTGCCAGAAAAAAAATCATTAACTTAATTCCTCTGTTTGGATTTTAAAATAAAATGCTCAGATTCAGTGTCCTTTGAGTTTGTCCTATACTCTTGTTTGCTCTCTGCAGAACCTCCCCTTATTGCTTATATCTTAACATCGTGTGACATACATTATGTTAGATGTAGTAATTACTTTAGGCTTTGCAAAGCAAAAATCAGATCCTGCACTGTGGGCATGCACAGCCCCTGCACATCTGTAGTCCTCAGACATCAGACTGCTGGCCAGTGATCCACAATGCCCTTGATGTCTGTCATGAAAATGGATTACAAGGTACCAGATAATGTCTGGCTGCCTTCACAGCCCTGTAATGAATTCAGCTTTTGCTATACTTCTATCTTACAAGTTCTTGTCATATTAAATGATTCAGGTTACCAGGTTGAAATTATTCACCATACTGCATTGATAAGAGTAGAAAGCCTGCATATGTGGCCAATGGGTTATGCCAATGTTTGACACTGGTATTTGAAAAAGTTGTGTGGATGGTGGTGCAGTGGTTTGCCTCAGCAAGAAGGTTCTGAATTTGAATACAGACCTGGGTACTTTATGAGTGCGGTTTGCATGTTCTCTTCATGTCTGCGTGGGTCCCCTCTGGCAATTTGCCTCATGCTTCCTATGTGATACAACTGCAATTCCCCACAAAAAGTTGGTATGTTCCATAAAACAACAAACAACAAAAACAAGAAAAAACAGAATATAATCATTTGCACATGAACTGTGGGGGTATTTAGGCTGTACTGTATTCCAGTTTGGCATTGGGATTGTAAGTATTGGCATGTACTACAGTGTATTTTTCTCCCCTCCTCTCTTCTCTCCTGGTCAGTGTGTATGTCTCAGTATTGGACTGAATTAATCCATCAGGCTTGTTTAACCATGCTGGAGCTGATCCGCTTGGTAAATACCCCAGCGCTAAATGGCTTTCAATCATTAGCACCAAGTATCTCTGGCTGTACTAATAGGCTTAGGACAAGTTCTCCCTCTCTCTGTCAAGACCCCCTATTTCCATGTAACGGTTGCTTGATCAGGTTTTGGCTGCCACTTTGTATGTGTACATTAGTGTCTGTCTTGTTGCATCAGCATGAATATGCTATCTATCTCACTGAAAGAGCCATTCCAGCTCTTAGGGAAACACAAAATAAATGAATTGGCTTTTAAACTGGATGGCTGGATCAATACCAATTGACCATTAGTCTGGCAAAATTAAGTTAAGGAAAACAATGCTTTCAAATCAGGACATGCATTTAAGGTTATTTCCATGGAAACATGTTAAGGGTGGTCTTTTTTTCTGAAGCAGATCAGGTAAAATATATCTTCTTGCATCACCATACATATATTTATCATTATACGTACTTGTGCTTTTAGATATTTAAAATTTCATACTAATTTTATTATTTGTTGCTTCCACTACTCCAGGTTCACCAAAGAAATGGAGGACATGTTATACACTGATGAATTTGTTGTACAATATTTGGAGGAGTGTCCGGGAATATGTCTTCTTCAGACGACTCTTGTTAATACAATTTACCAAAACAACATCTGTGGTGGAGATCTGATATGTGGTGTGTGGTGTCTCCCTCTTAAGGACAAAGTGAGGTGTTACAACTACAAGAGGCAACATATAATAAATCAATTTGGAACATGTAAAAAGACATTAAGAGCATAACATTGCATTGGTGAAACTCATTTAAATATGCGTGCCAGTATTTTGTGAGTGCTTATGTGGGTGATTCCTTAAGGCAGTTGGTCATAAGTGGGTGAATTTTGTGTGTATGTGTGCTCCTCTACGTCTATGTATGTGTGTGTATGAGAGAGTACGTGTGTGGCCAGGTGGGAGGCATTGGGTTTCCTAAGAAGTGACTGATTCCTCACCTAACAAAACAGAGAGACGGAGGGAAGGGAGCCCTTCAACCACTTCACTGAACCTGCTCATGAATGACAAATAGTCTGTGAGTGTTTGTGCGGTTGTGTCAGCTGGATCACAGTCGAATGAACTTGGATTTTAAAAAAACTTAATAAATACAGTGCAGAGGGTTTTCCTTTCACTTATAAGAGGGAGAAGAAGAGCAAGGAGAAAGTCAGTCAGGAGTTTTTCTCTCCAACCAATATGGAGCAAGAAAAACATTGTATTTCCTTAAAGTCTATCTGTTTCAAGCATGTCAAACTGGAAAATCATGATTACTAAAGATCTTGCATTTTTTCGCTGCAGGCCACCCATATTCAAGTGGTCTATATCTGATAAGATTGGTCATAACATTGCAACACATTTCGGAGTGATGCTATATGTCGTTAACCCAGCAGATACCGAGTCTCAGAGATGACTCATGGTTTTTTGGCGATGGGGTCTCCTGATATACCATGTGGCAGCTGTTGCAGTAGGCCTACAGCCACCCACAGAGCGCCTAAACTACTCTGCATCTCATCTCACAAAGTTCTCGCTTCAGTAAGTGGTATGTGTGTGTGTGAGTGTGTGTGTGTGTGTGTGTGTGTGGGAAGGGTCCGTCTGTGCTTTTCTGCTTTTCCGATCCGCTTCATTTCTACCAGGACAAGCAGCTGCATGAAAACGCCAACCCTCGCCCCTCCATCATTCTGACACATACAAACACACATTTTCTGGGGTGTTTGGTTCAGGAGGGTATAGATGAATCCCATTTGTATTGACAAGGATTTTGAAGATGCAGGATTTTATGTATACACTCACACAAAAACAATTCCTCATCACTAATGGCCCACCAGAACTGTGCTGTGGTGTCTGTATCTGCAGAGACCTTTTGCCCTCTGCCTGTATTTAAAAAATAATTTACTTTGTATTTTGCTGTTTGGGATGTTTCTGGTGAGTTTTATTCACAAATAGCAATGTTTTGGGATGGTGGCTTTTTGACGACCTGGGAATGAGACTCAACAATCATCTTTCTCCAAAATCACTTACCAGTGTATTAACAACTGAAAAATACTGTTAATTAATTAATATGTTTCCATGGGACACATTCAATAGCTCAGAGCTGATTCATTTTGCACAATTTGCTTAGAAAAACCTAACAAATGTTCCTATAATATAGCCTTATAGCTGCATATTAACACTTAAAAGCATTCCTTTTATTAAATTATTATTTTCAGTGTTGGTAACATGGGCTTCAGAGAAACCTTTAAAACATTTACAGGTAAAAGCTGTGGGACAGTTTTACAGCTGGTCTGCGTCTGTGCGAATACCATTCAACCCACTCATTGACGTGAAACAGTAAAGGAAGCTGCACTCCACCCTCTGGTGTTTTGGTCCCTGACCTCTCAGCTGAACCTGTGACAGGAAACCCTAAGTCCATCTTTCTCAAATACGCTGAATAAAAAGCAGAGCATGCAAACAGTGCAATGAGAGATACTGATGACTTAAGAAGCTGTGGATGTGATGGTGTCTGTAATCAAGTGTGATAAGCCCTCCAAAGTCGACCACACGCTCATTATCTCCTTGATGAGGTGTGTGTGTGTTTTTGTATAGTTACTGTGGTAACCTTTAAGCTCCCAACAAGCTTCTGCCTGTGTGAGTGCATGTGAGCGTGTATTTGACATTGTCATGGTAACAGTGGCCCTTGCTGACCTTGGCTTTTCCGGGCCCCTATTCTCTCTCTCCCTCCGTTCTCCAGTTTGCTGCTGACTAAGCAGCAGCTGGTTTGCACTGGTTTGCCTATGTGAGCTCAGACATGCTCAGTGGCATCTGATTTGCTTTAGCAGACAGCTAGCATAGCACCCGGTTATTTAGCCAATGGTGGAAAAAGTATTCAGACTTTCAGGCGAGTGTTTTTTTGGTCTTTTCTGAGCTACATGACAGCACAACATGGTGGACTCTGTGGAACAGGACCCGCTCACTCTGTAGATATAAAAGGCGGATTCTAAAGTAACGAAAACACAATAATTCTTCATTTGAGGTGATTAAACACTACTTAAAACATAATTAAAAAATATATTCCATTTTTGGTCAAAGATCCTAAATCCAACACACTGGACCTTTAAGTAGTTTAAGTTAAAACACACATTATGCAGAATAGCCCCCTTCAGACTGCATTAATTAATAAATCATCAGATTGTTGATGAGGCTATAACATGAAAGCAGTACTTTAAGGTCACATCTGGTCGAGGAGGAGCAGAGAGATGTTGATTTAAGCAGTAACAATCCGTCATTTAAAAAAAAACATATGATAAGCTTTGTGAGCACAGTGTTAATCTTTATTTTTTTTTTATGTAACCATCGCTGTCATTTTAAATATAGTAGAAAAAAAGGACGATATTTATCTCCGTCAAGGAGGTTATGTTTTCACCTGTGTCTGTTTGTTTGTTGGATTGTCAGCAGGATTACGCAAAAAAACAACAACTACTGAACAGATTTCCATGAAGCTTGGAGGGAGGATGGGTCTTGGGCCAGGATAGAACCCTTTAAATTTTGGTGTTGATCCAGATGAAGATCCAGATTTGTTTAATCACTTTCTTTAACATTGCTGAATAGGGCATTTTCTGATATTGTATTTAATGTCACAGGGAATAATGCATGGATCTTGATGATCATAAATCAGGCATATTTAGGGAGTTGGTATCTATGAGTGTGTACAATGTGGTGCGGATCCAAATAAACATCCAAATCTACCACATTTAAATGTTTGGCTGTTACAAATCCAGTAAGCTTAAATTATGGCTATGAGGTTGATTGGATTGGTTGAATTTGAAGGGACCGTTGGGCTTTGGTGGAGTTGGCCTTCTTGTTCCACCTATAATATAGTGGAGCAGAAGTATTCAGTTGCATAAAAGTATATATGCACGTCACAATTACATCAAATGTGTACATAAGTAAAGCGCTTGAGCAAATTTATGTTGTAACTGTTCTCTACTCCACTACGGTGGTACCATATCATTATGCACAGCAGTGAGTCCACACAGAGAGGACTCCAGAGTTTTAACACTGATTGAGACTCACAGAAAGCTTCTTCTTTAAAGCTGGGATGATCTTTCTTTTCTTTCTCCCTAGCGCTTTAGATGAACTCTGAATGGTTGCAGAAGCACTGGAACAGTTGTTTTTTTCCTCACATTGGTCTAACCTGTGTGCGATGCAATGGCCAGCCAGGTCCCAGGTGTGCATGCTCAACTGTACGTATGTGTGAATGTTATCAGAAAAACCTCTGGTTGAACTCTTGATGGATTGCGCAGATCCAGACTAAGACAGTGGGCGAGCGTACAAGTGAACGTATTTGCGTAAAGGACTACATCAGAGTCATCAATCATACCTGTTGAGGGAGACTTGCAACATTTTCTGTCTCAACCATCAATCATCACAGAGCGGCTTTTTATGATTGAAGAAAGATAAAACAAATAAACACATTTGGTTTTTTTTATGGTGTACTGTTAAATTCCTGCTGCAGTATCAGCAACTCCTGTTTAATATCGTCTCAACATTACAGGCCTTTGCAGCCTCCACGCCCGAGGCATCAAACCTGTCTGTCCATCAGCGACTGTAAGTCTTCTAATAGTTCGTTGTGTTTAAATGACAGGCCTTTCATCTACGTGTCTGCCCTCTCCAGCTACATGACTTTAATGGCCCTGACATCATGTAAGCCGCAGCAGCTGGCTGTTTGAGTGAATGAGTGTGTGTGGGTCTATGTGCATAGACGAACGGGGAGTTGTTCGTACCTGCATGATGGTATGGCTCTAATCCATGTTTGTTCTGCTCCAGCACCGGGAGAGAATGTCCCACACGCACACACACAGCACACCTGCAGCCTCACACACACACACACACACACACACACACACACACACACACACACTGAACTCGAAAGGGTTGTTCCTCTGCGTTCATGCTGCACAGAAAAGTAGAAGTAGTTAATACATCCTGTTTGTGCAGAGGTAGATATTTTATCATCAGAAGCAGTGATTGTGATCTTGCTTGACTGTGGGTCACTGCCAACACACATTGTTGTGTTTCTCTACAAGGCATCATATAATAAAAGTCGTCATTATAAAGGATATTTAAAACATTTTCAAATACCCTTTACATAAAAATATACTCTTAAGATGCTCAGAGTTTTATGTAAAAAAAAGTACAATTATACTTTTAAAAATCAAATGAATGTTTTTATTGTGTTAAATTAAGTGCATACGTTAAATGCATAATTGTATCAAGCTTGTTGGAACATGTGGTTAAAAAAGGATTCCTCAAATTAATTTAATCAATTTAATTTTTTTAAACAAATGCTCTGTTTATGGGACTTCCAGCCATAACTAATTTGCAGTCCTTGAAACAGTTCCCTCTGTATTAGTGCTTTTTCCTGTGCTTTTTGCCTAACCTGCCACTATTTTAGCCTGACCCTAACTGTCTGTGAATTGAGATGTACATACCAGTCAGTCAGTGGTTCTAATCTAAGAGAGAAGCAGCTAAGAGGGGGAGAGACCACCAACATAGTTTCCGAGTCTATCTAAAACTGTGTGTGCGCAAGAGAGAGACGTTATCGCTTCACAGCTTTGATATGAGACTGAGTTTGAGCTGAAGTGGAAAGATTTCCACAGTTCGTTTCACAACCTCTCTTATCTGCGCTGACTGAAGTAATGGCTGATACTACCATTCGTCTGCCACTGCTACTGTGTGTGTGTGTGTGTGTGTGTGTGTGTGTGTGTGTGTGTGTGTGTGTGTGTGTGTGTGTGTGTGTGTGTGTGTGTATGTGCATGCACAAAATGGGAGAATATCAGTGTGTGCATTTGCGAAATTTATGGTCAGAATGTATGTGACTGAAAGACTGTAATACTGCTATACTGCAATGTGGGTATGGATGTTAGTTAATGATGAAAATAATTCAAAAAAGACGTTGCAGCGTTGCAAATTCAGAGGATTAAACCCATGATAACACTTTTGTGGACAATGATAACCCTTTGTTATCGGAAAGACAAACTCGCCAGGTGTTGGGGTCAGATTTGTTTCACAGTGATGTCTGGACTGATTATAAGTAACCTGACCATATTTGGAAGGCAGGGTCAAAGTGAATGGCACTCCCAGGTCAAGTCCAATTGATGGGTTTGCATGCATGGGATGTTTTGTACTCACTGAATAGTCTGGTGATTTATACATTTCCAGGAGCTGCAAATGCAACTAAGTGGAAATTTGCATATAATGACAGACCTGACACTTTAAACTTGATTAAAATACATCTTAATGATGATCTGGGATGCTTTTAAACTATATTTTAGAAAAACAACACAATACACCTTAAATTACAGTAGTCCTATACCAATAATGTTATATTGAATGATCAAATAACCTTAAAAGTTAAGTTGCTGTCATTAGGCATTCAGAGGTTATGTCTCAGCCAGCTTGTGATGCACTTTGTACAAAATGCTTCTGATTGGATGGTGCAAGATAAAAGATAAGCAACAGATAAGCAGCTGAAGTATTTGCCGTCTGAGTCATTCCTTAACTTTATCAGTGCAGCCTGATTTAGAAGCCTCAATCACTACTTTGCTAGCCAGATGGACTTTTGCACAATTTTACCATAAACTTCATAAAGTAAAAAGGGTTTTTTTCCTTAATGGACAAAGATGCAAAAGTAGAAATGGACTTGTCGTTGGCCTCCTGTTTTCTCTCTGCTACATATGGAGTCAGGTGTGTGTTCGGAGGCTGGCAGACCAGCATGTTTATCTGAAGCCTCTATCAGGCACAGACCAAACATTTGCCATACCTGCTTCTCCCTGTTTCCCTCTTTTCTCTCTGTCCCTCTCCCTACCTCCATATCCTCTCTTCTGAAGAGGAGGCATGCCGCTGAACACCTACAGCTATCAAAGCAAAGCAGGAAAGCGAGGGGACGGAGGCTTTTCAAAAGTGTCTGTATATACGTGTGTGTGTGTGTGTGGCCTGCTTGTGCCCAAGTCTTTCAGTTGTCATTATGTAAATACCATATTATCTACAAGCTGTTTGCAGTGATTACTTGACTGTGTGTCCATATATGACGATGAATGAAAAATCCCATGCATGTATACCTGACAAACTAATAGGGAGCCATCATTTCCTTGTTCAAGCAAAACTCCACCACATTCTTCTACCAGTAAGCTGCTGCATTCTCTACTAAGTAGTTTTACACTTTTTTCTCTATATATTACATTTTTCTCTGTTTAATTTCATTCTAAATTCTGTGTATTAGTTATTTAATTTCTTATTTTTCAGGAGCTCAACTAAGGATAACATTTATTTCACAAGTTTCACCATTACAGATGGCTTTCTTGAACGTGAAAGGTCAAGTCTTTCAAATAACATGAAATAATTAGAATATATTACCAAATGGAACTTACACTACTGACATGATTCACATTTTAATGCCTTAATTTAATTTAAACCTTGTTTTCTTGTCATAAATGTCAGTGTATAGATTTTATTGACTGTGTCTTAGTACATATAGTGATTACAATATTAGTATTAATCCACATTTTTCCAGTTTTTGTTCCACCTGTTATGTATTGAATATCTTTTCTTTAAAAAAAACCTCATGCAACTAATCGCATCACATATTAGGACTCCAAACAGAACCAATAAACATGATGATTAAAAAGAAACTTAGATTTTCTCCAAACTCTTCCAAATGTCCCAAAATAAATATGATATGTGATTAGCATCTCCAGTCCATGACCTCACTTCAGTAGAGACATACTAGTTGTAGACACTAACTTTTTGCATTTTAAAAGCACCTTTTTGAGTCTCTTTTCCCACAGTGGCAAACACCTTAACCTGGTATGGCAGCCATAAAACAAAGACCTGAGGTTGCATGAAGCATTTTCTTTTTCAAGAGGAGTCTGAGAGATGATCACATTCAAGTTTCCTCCACATAAGTAGACATTGTAGATTTTTTGTTGTTTAATGTGAGGAGGCACAACTTCTCCTTTCAGCCACTAGATGGCGATACAAACTCAGCAAACAGAACTGAGCAGGACAGCTTCATGCCACCAACCTCAGTGGCATTTATCTCACTGTTTGCTTTATCTTGGTTTGATAACCCTCTGACTCTTACGGGTAGGATGTAAGTGATAATATCTTTACAAGAGCAAAATCCTGCAGGAGTTTTTAGACTCTAAGAGGCTAAACATGCATACAAATGGATTAAGTTTGGACTTTATAAAAAAAACAAGTTTTAGTCTACTTTATAGACTTAAACACATTATTGGTTTTAATAGCACTATCAAAAAGTGTCTCCAACCACGTGCATTCAACTCATGCCTGTGTTTACGTGTGTGTGTGTGTGTGTGTGTTTCCCTAGCAGTTACATCTCACCTCAACCTGCCAATTGTAGCTGTATACCTGAAGGTAGCTGCTCTCTTTACACTGGCCTGAAATACATGCACACAAATACACTGGTAATGCTCTGCCTGCTGTTTGATTGAAGCAGCTGCTGTCATTAATGACATTAATCCCAACCCAAAATGGAAACGCACACACCTACACACACGTGCGTGAACACACCTGCGTGACCCAGCACTATACACCTGAATCTACGGGACCTTCCTGCCTCGCCTTTTTCAGATGGAGTAAATATTTGCGTCTAAATTGCTTCAAAGAGGTTTGCTGCATTTTTGTTTCATCTATTGTTTCTCCAAGTTTTGTTTGTACAGAAGAACATGTTGACTCTAATGTTTTACAGGGACAAAGAGGGCAGGAGCTGGGAAAAGGCTGGTCATTGTCCCGTTTTAGACATAATGATGAATGTACAGGATCTACTTTCACATTCTTCCTCCCATCAAATCCCAGCCAGGTGTGTCTATGGATCTTCCTGGTATTCATTTGTTACTTCTCTGGAAGAGGGTGGAATTGATTTTTGGTTGACATATATCAAATGTATCCCCAGCTAGATCACTGACTAAGCTTTTTGTGTATTGACTTTATTTTTTCCCAATACCATGGATTAGATTTCGTCACAGCGCTTTACCAAACTAAAAGACTGTGACTGTCAAAGTGATTCTCCTTGTTTCATGGAAGCAACACAAACAGGTGAAACTTCAGTGGACACAAGTGTTACTTTGCTCCACTGCGTAAAAACCAGAACAACCTGTTTGTGTGGTATTTTTCTGTTTCCATAAACCCTGTTGCTCCTTTGCATAAAGAGGGTTTTGCTACTGTACAGTATGTATGGGTCCCTTCTCCATTTCACAAGAGGGATCAACAAAAGCCTCTGATATCTATGTTCAGACCAGGCAAGTAACCTGAGTCTGAAAATGAGAAACAGAGACGGTCAAAGCGCAAGTAGAATATGCTGATAATTGGTTGTAAATATTTTGCGTAGATGGATCCAGTTCTTTGTTGTGACAGGAAAATTCTGTAGTTCATAATGGAGACATGAAAGCATATACAAATATAATCTTGATTTATTTATTTATATAGCACCTTTAAAAACAACTGTTTACAAAGTGCTTCGACAGACAGAGCAAAGACAGGAAAACCATACAAGTCAAGTTATAAATGGTGTCTGGCTGCCAACCTGCCAGTCAGCCTTCATTTTCAAGAAAGAAATCAAGCATAGTAGCAGACGAAAGTACATAGTGAGAGTAAGGTTCAGAGGAAACTGATCTAAATTTGGATGGTGTCATTACTTTATATAGCCATTACACTGTGCAATCAACATTTACTTCATTATGATATATTAAAGCTAAAAACGTGTCCATTGCCAGTTTAACAAACAAACATAACGTCTGTATGTTTGCGTCTATGATGAATTTAACATATGCAGGAAATTGGTTATTAACGTGTTGTTTATTAATGTGTTGTTGTGTCTTTAATTGCCAAAAACAAGTGTGATATACAGGAGATCTGTCAGACCAGGCAAACCTCTGCCTCTCCCGGATCCAGATCACCAAAATGTAATCACCTCTAGGATATGCTAGTGTCCATCTTTGGTGGAAATTTCATGCAAATCCATCCATTTGGATTTGCGTAATCCTGCTAACAAACAGACAAACAAACAGACAAAAAAAACCCCGAACTCATCACATAACCTCCTTGGCAGAGGTAATAACCAGGGTAGCTTGATGAGGTATGACCTTATTGAAGGATATATCTGGCTCTTTAATTGCTAAATGTTCTCTTATGTTCACCAGCTATCACTAAGTGTTAGCTGTTTGGAGCAGGGCAAGCAGCAGTGGGTTTATCAGTTCATTTTTGGTTGACGAGACCAAAACAATAAGCTTAAAGAAGCTAAAATGCTTTGTAACACGGTGAAAGCACCGATTGTAACGGCTTTAATGTATTAAGTGTCATTTTTGAATAACTAAATAAATGAATATTTTCTGCAGCAAGTGGATAACAAACACAAAAACTTCTCTAGTTCCTGCTCCTGTATCAGTCCGCAGAGTGCAAAACTTAATTTTACTTTTCAAAATGCTTAAAGCATGGAGAGGAGTTGGATCTGAAGGCTGTGACAGCCAACAGGAGGAGAATTAGACGTGGTGATTAAAGATGATGGCTGTTAAGGAGAGAGATGCGTCTCCCTCCCTGCCTGTCTGTCTCTCTCTTAGCCCGTCTTACCCACGTCTCACTCTAGCTCTGCTATCAATGGGAGCTTTCACTTTGTTTTGCATGATAAATATGATGGTTGTGTGTGTGTGTGTGTGAAAGTGTGTGTCAAACAGAGTCCAACAGTCCACTCCAATGCATGAGTGGCTTGGAGTGTTGCCAGCATGTAAAACCTAGCAACAAGATTTGACTTGGCTGCGGAGGGAGAGAGAGAGAGAGAGAGAGAGAGAGAGAGAGCTGGCATAGTCACAGTATGGGCATATGGATCTTTGTGTGTTCGTTTTGGACCATTTAGTCATTCTGTCACTCCAACTGGACCACTTAGTGAATTGGTGCTACTTCTGGTTCAGAATTACACACACATGCATGCACACACACACACATCTGCAAGCCAAGACTTGACTCTACTGCTTTACAGTCTGCTACTGTTCACATGGCCTGAATGAAATGAATGAAGAACCTCTTCCAATCAATCCTTTTAACCAACATGTGTGATCTCTGGCTCACGCGGATGTGGCCTTCAAGCAAACGGGGTCCACGCCAAGTCAAGTCAGTTTACACCCTCTGGGGCTTTTCCTGACCATCAACACTGAATTGGCTACAGAGGCAAGCAGCAGCAGCACTGGTTTCCATCCGCGTCTGTATCATACAATATGTTGGGTTAGTTTTAAGACTGCTTTGTTTTTGCCTCTGTCTCTAATGTCATTATGTTCTTGCCAGGATGGGGAATCAAAAACGTTTTAGATGTACTTTGCCCGTCTTGAGCTAAAATCTAGATATGAAAATAAAGATGCCTTTTGAGGGACGGCACAGTGAAAACATGCAATATGGGTGACTCTAAATTACCCGTAATTGTGAATGTGAGTGTGAGTGGTTGTTTGTCTTTCTATGTGGCCCTGAGATGAACTGGCGACTTAACCAGGGTGAACCCCGCCTCTTGCCCAAAGTCAGCTGGGATAGGCTACAGGTTCACCTATACCTATCAGTTCACCTATATTACATGTTTTTTGCACTGTGGGAGGAAGCCGGAGAACCCGGAGGGAACCCACGCAGACACGTGGAGAGCCTGTCCCAGGCCCTCAGGTGCTCCCCGCTCACTTTGCCGAATTTATAGGGTTATATCTGACAATTTTTGTAACTTTCTGAAACTGACAATTCATTTCAGTGATGGGCCAAGTGTGCTGAGATGAGAAAACATGTATAATAGAACTCTGAAGCTTGGCTTCTCTCTCTCCACATAACTACTTGGCCACTTTGGATACTATAAAGGAGAAATGTGTCTGAAAGCGCCATTTATCCGATGGTTTTCTTTTCCTTTGGTAACAGCAATACAGACAGATAATGATAGGATCATAAATGCTATTTACTATGTGCGTATCTGTTATGAGAGCCAGCTTTACTTCTGAAGAAACAAACTTTTAAAATATATACCTTTGTCTAAAACAACTTTCCCATCCTGCCATCCCCTCCACCAGACTGGACCAGGCTTAAAATAAAAGAAAACTTCATGGTGCGTCAATTAGTCAACATGGCAGTGTGTCAAAGTTTCCCCCAGGGTTCCTCGACCAGCTTCAAACCTCTGCAAGAATTAAACCGTTTTTAAATTAGCCCCGTTCAGAAATACTCTAAATCTGTCATGCTCTAACGTGGTGTCACATTCCCTCAGATTACCATCATTACAGTAATTAATGCTTTAATTTCTGGGTATGTTTTGAAATGAAACCCAAAGTGCTGTGATTTTAATGTAATATGGGACTAATGTGGTGTGGAACATTTAGTAATCTGGCTCCCACATGCCTCAGATCTGCCAAATGGGTTTTATCTGCTGTAATACAGTTCAAACACTGAGCTACAGGCAGTCAGGAGGAGAATAGACAGTAGAAATAGTGTAAAAGTATTGAAACAGTTGTTAAAGAATATATACTGAGCAACAGTAGAAACATTTTTTTTTGAAGTCATGCCATCCTGTTCATATTAAATATCAAAGGCAAATTATGGTTCACATATCTTTATTCACCCTGTAGCCATACAGAAAAAACATTTTGTGCAAATTAGTGGTTGTTGCCTTAGTATTTACAAGTCAAAAATTGTGGATGGTAAGACAGAGAACAACAACAACAACAGTCAGTAACGCATGTGACCACCTCCAACATTTATCACAGCGTCACATCTCCTTTGCATGGAATTGATAAAACGGTTAATCTGGACTTGTGGGATGACATGCCCTTCTTCCTGCAGTGCTGTGACAAGTTGTTCATGTGTTGCTGGAGCAGGATCTCTCCGTCTCATGCGGCGATCCAGAACATCCCACAGATGCTCTATTAGGATGCGATCTGGTGAATATGCTGGCCAAGGAAGGACAGCGACATTGTTCTGGTCCAGGTAGGCTACTCCTGACAGACATGAGCCACATGTGGTCTGATATTGTCATGTATGAAGGTGATGCCTGATAGCTGTATCCTGGGAATGACATGTGGACCTGGGGCCGTATCTCGGTAATGGATAGCTGACAGTGTACTGTGGATGTGGACAAAGTCTGACTGCCATCTATTAGCAATGGCTCCCCACATCATGACATCACCACCAAAACGGTCCACTTCCTGGATGTATGCGGCAGGATAGCATTCCCCACGATGACGATACACATGCTTACAACAATATAGTGCTAAATGGTTAATGTACAGAACAACATGGAGAGGAGCCAAACAAAGCCTCATGACAAGATATAAACCACCTCTGACAAAACATTTACATTAGGAAATGAGACAGAGGGTTATTCATCTGCTCAGGATTATTAATAGTTTTTTTCAATAGTAGTCTCATGAATGGCAATATTCTTTACGACTAACAGTGTCTGAATGAAATGGATATTAGATACTTTGTGTGAGGCTAAAGAAAGGCCAGGTGGAACACGCAGGACATGCAGCCCATTAAGTCATTTATGTGAAACTGAAACCTAGTTAGTGATTCGTCTATTGGTGAAATTAATTAATTTTATTTATTGTTAAGGCTGCTTTTAGCAAACAGGGTCAGCACGCTCCTGTGAATGGACGGACAGGAAAGTCATCTTCTGTAAACTTAAATTGATCTTTGGTTTCTTTACTTTGACTGCACTGAATAACATTAAAGTTAGCAAGGGCTAAATTAACAACAACAAAAACAACAAAGGAAACTATTCCTCTTGACTGTCTGTGTCCTTGCACATTTCTATGTGACTTGAGTTTTTTTCAACTAATTACTAAGACAGAATGGTTGTAATGAATATACTGTCAAAATATTCAGAGATTTCTTTTTTTTGAGTGGAAACTTAAGCAATAAGTTTTCTTATTCCTCTGTGCCAAAGGGCTCAATTGTTCCAAACAACTAAAAACACATATACTGTTGTGCTGGTTGACATCTTTATTTGAACCCAATTCCAATCCCGCTCTTGGAAATATTAGCTGAAAGTAGTGCCCAGCAAATGTAATAAATAACTATTTATTTGTAATTCATTTTCAAAGATATGTGCATGTATGTGTGCATGTGTAGTATAAGAGATGGTGGAGGAGGGTTCCAGTATCGTAGCTCTGTACTCTGCAAACAGCAGCCCTTGTTTATACAGTATTGTAGCCAAAAAGGAGCAGCAGGCCATTTATTTTGTGTGAATATGGTTGATTGTACTGTGTGCTTCTGTATAACATATTTTTTCACATCTTTTTGTCCATACACAAATTGGGAAAAATATAAATTATGAGTATGTTCTCATTCAAGGCCATTTACTGGTTCAAATGGAATTGGCCTCCATAGTGATCCTAGATTTTTTGTGCATCATCTGGCTGTTTTGTATTCATTGTAAACTAAGAATAAAGGTCATTCATGTTTTAATACAGTGACAATGGAAATGTTTGCACTAGAAATGTCTTATCTGTCTGCATAGCAGATGAAAAGTTGTAATGCCAAGTTACCGTATTCACCTTCTCGAATTAAATTTAGCTGATGTTGCTACATTAAAATGGAATAACAGGGTAGCAACCGTGAGCGCTGAAAGTCAATTCTGTTTGGTTTTCCATTTCATTAATTTGCTGGAAATTATTTATCCTTATTTTTAAGAATGTTATTACCAATTCTGGGGGTGATAAAACACACCCATCAAATACTGTAGGCGATTAATAATCATCAACATCAACCGTTTGTTAAATATTTAGCCAGTAGATTCAGCTCTGACCTGATTCACATATTCTCTGATTCAGTGAATTCCAATTAGAAGATATAAGCTTATTGTTGTTTGTCTCCCTGGGTTTTCTTTTTTTTTCATTGTTTTGGGCTGAGCGGACAAAGGCCTCTGCTAACACTGGAGGAATGTGCTAATTTTAAACTGCCCCCCTCCTTAGTGCCCTTGGATGACACAGCTCATTGATGCATCTCGCTCATTATCATCAAACACACACACACACACTAAGTAACAGCTACTGTGTGTTCACCTGTCTATCACGAAAAATACTCAGGAAAGAGGTCCTGTGTGAAGCACTCTTCAACCCAACTGACCAGCATGTGACTGAGGGGCCATTTACACAACTAGGGTTTTACCCTAAAACGGACGACTTGTGTCACGTTTTGGCCGTTTGTTTACACGACAATGATGTTCTCGGGGCCTGAAAATGCAAACTTTTGAAAACGGGTGCTGTGTAAAATGCAACTCCTCTGAAAACGATGACAACATGCCTATTACAGTTCCAGTGGTCCGGACAGAACACTATGGACACAACAACAACAATAAAACAAAACAATGTTGGACTGACCGGTTTGTTTGTGCTGCAGACTCTGTTGAGTTTATTTGCACTCCTCCAGTGTAGATTTGATGCATCATGACTGTGATCTCATTCTGCGGTGTCATTATCGATACTACAACCTTTTCAATCATTTATGTGGATCTGTCTGTACGGGGATCGATTCAAAAACGTTGCTGTGTGAATGCAGAACTTTTTTAGAACGCAGTTATTATTATTAATGCAATTATTACTATTTTAATGTTGTTAAAGATCCCAATTTTTTTTTTAAAGAAATTAAATATGTCGAATTTATTTTGGAAATGTGTGAAAATCATTCACTAAATCACTAATAACTTAAGAGTTTGCTAGAACAAGATGACCTATGAGGTTTGACTCCACGCGTCCAATTCAAGTCTTTAGCTGATGATGCTGCAGCTCCTCATCTAACATCTCACTGGAGCCGTCTCTGCTTGTGCTCTTCCTCA
This sequence comes from Chaunax sp. Z400, assembly GCA_037577475.1. Classification (NCBI taxonomy): domain Eukaryota; kingdom Metazoa; phylum Chordata; class Actinopteri; order Lophiiformes; family Chaunacidae; genus Chaunax; species Chaunax sp. Z400. The sequence goes on from CM075188.1 coordinate 25,613,470, forward strand.
TTGCAGTCATGTTGAAGGATAGCTGCTAACAGAGCGCTGCCAGTTTGGTGCTAAACAGTAAAATAAAGCAGAAATCTGAAAGTACAAACAGGGCGGCGGCAGAGAAACTAAACTTCAAACCTCAGAGGTTCGGTTAGAAGCTACAAAGGTACTGACAGCTGAAGACACGGGGGTGTATTTCTCTTTGGTCTGTTACACTTTAGTTGAGTCTTGCAACACACACTTGTTTGAGGGGAATAAGAGTGTTTGGCACAGGTTGGCTGCTGTCGGTAAGACTGCACTGCAGCTCCATTGGAGCCGGACCGGACACAGCGGCTGCACTCTGGTGAAAATTATTTAAATGAGTAGAGACTGTACTTGTTCTGTCATCGGAATCGAAAGTCACTCTCCATCTTTTACAAACTGTCTCTTTCTCTTGTTCAGTCTAGTTCTCACACATGCCCACATGCATAAACACACACTTACACACACACACACACACACACACACACACACATACACACACACACACACACACACACACACACACACACACAAACTGATTAATGGTATCTAATTAGCAATGGTAATGACCAGGTGTCTGAGAACCAGCCAGCTTCTTCCAGCATGAGGGGCCAAGGGGGGGAAGGAGTGTGTGTGTGTGTGTGTGTGTGTGTGTGTGTGTGTGTGTGTGTGTGTTAAATGTTGTGTGGTGTTCATGGGGGCTCCCAGTTCCCAGAAAATCTATTCCCACTGACTGTCACTCCCTCTCTGCCTGTCTCACTCTCCATCAGTCCAAAAAGCACACACACACACACACACACACACACACACACACACACACACACACACACACACACACACACACACACACACACACACACACACACACACACACACACACACACACACACACACACACACACACAAAACCAAAGGCCAAAATCAATTAAGGTTTTGGGAAACTAGCTTGGGAACTGTGTTGGATGGTGTTGATAGTGGTGGTGGTAGGAAGTGACTGGAAGCTGTTGTTGTTGGTGTTTTCTGAATGTTTGTGTGTGAATGCTGGTGAACCGCAGAAGGAGAAACTTAACTATTGATTATTATTGCAATATGCTTGAATCATCCTATGAATTCCAAGTTTAAATTAAATTTACTACTGTAATGGTGAAACACAAGTTTGTGGGTTTGTGCCAGACGCACAAACCCACCATCAGCACATTGCAGCCAGCACAGACACAGACGAACACACACACCCCGCAACACACTCAGACCTACTGTGTAGGATTTGTTGATAACCAGTGGTAGGTAGGCAGGTGAGAGGGTCATATGGCAGCAGTGGGAAAAGCTGCTATCAGCCTACCCTTTCCCACACACAAACGCACACACACCTACACACACACACACACACACACACCTACACACACACACACACACACACACACACACACACACACACACACACACACACACACACACACACACACACACACACACACACACACACACACACACACACACACAGGTTTATCACCCTCTGCCGTTCCCACACACTCACCTTACATCATTACCTGGCTACAAGAGCCAATCAGCCAATCACACCTCTAGGCAGCGGTCAGGTGACTCTATCAGGAAACCTTAGCAAGGGGGATGAAGTTACACACACCCCTGCTCTGATAACAGCTCTGTGTCTATCCCTCTCGCCCCTCTCTCACTCTCTCTCTCTCTTTCCTTTTCCCTGCTCTGCAATTTACAGATTCAGTTTCACCTTTGCTTTCATGCTAAGCTGTTGGATCCAAAAGACTGATGAATCTCTGTGTGTGTGTGTGTGTGTTTGCTGTTCTCAGATGAAACACTTTGACATGTCAGAACAACCAACAACAGAACCTTGTCCTTTCTTTACCTGAATCTTCCCAATTGGAGAAGCTGACAACTCTAATTTATTATGGCACAGTCCATTTTTATGTTTGCGTTTAAAAAAAATCTCCAGGTCGTTAATGCTTATCTCCTGAAGGTCTGCAGAGAGGAGCACAGAACGCAGCAAAGCACGACTCATGGAGCAATGTGAGACAGACCAGATGCAGACATTGAAATGAGCAAAAATAAAATATATGCAGTCAAATCAAACCTTCGAAGGAAGGAGTTAACAAGTATGACATCGGTTTATGTTTCTCTAAATGTGCAGGGTAAAAACGAAGCTGCTCACAGTCAAAATCCAGAAGTCAGTGGCCAGTTAGCACTAGAGGGAGACAGAGAATGAGATTAAGAGCAGACAGCCTTGCAACTTTGTGCGCTATATTCAGATTTTTACATGGAATATTATATTATATTATATTAGAATAATATGAAATATTATAGGGAACGGTGGGAAAATACAGTTTCAACAGAGCAGGATATGGATCATAAAATTGAAATAAAATGACAATAAAATGATATTAAAAAATGACATCAAATGATTATGATTGTTCTTTTACATGCATTTGTCATTTTACCATTTAAACCTGTACAATGTACTGTAATTGCATCTGGCATAAATTCTACCTTTGCAAAGTATAATTTTCAGCTTTTACTTAAATTGTTGCAAATATGAAAATTCAGTTATTATCAGTTAGTTGTGGGTTTGGATTGAATTATATCAAGAGGTTTCTATCTTTGTCCTCTCTTTATATACATAAGGGCTGCAGAATAATTTAAGCCCGTTTATAATACAATGCATACCACCGCTATGACCTCGATTTGATACGTTTGAATTAGCACTTCTATGATGGTCTCTACAAAATCCGCTGAGCGCTGTAGGCACAGTTGCATTGGATTGTGTTCAAGTGTAGAGGTGTACCTAATAGAGTGGCCACTGTGTAGATCATCACTGTAACAACAATGTAACGTCCTCTTTAATGTCTTAACAAAGCTTGATGAAAATGAAACATGTGACATATATAAGTAGAATTTACTCTATTACAGTAATTATTTCGGTTCTATAAAAGGTGATAATAAAATGCAGAGAAATTTGTGTGTTGTAGAGAATTTTGTTGTTAAAATTGTTGTGTCATGACATACAATTAGTGGGGGGATTATGGGGATTAATGAAGTCTCTATCTATCTAGTGACATCCTGCAACATTAAGGCCCATTTATGCTCTGCGTTAAAGACACATACGGATACGGCCGAGTACATCGTTACCTCTCATTATCACAATCTCCTCCGACCATCGCCAATTTTTTGTTGAAGAAACGTTTGACACTTCACTGCCCTCCTGTGGTCGTATCGATGTACGGGAGTATGAAGGCGTTGATGGATAGACCGTTTACAGATGTGCGTATCACAGAGTGAACATAAGTGGGCCTGGTTTAGTGTAGTGTGGCATATGACATAACAGTAGCATCTGACATCAGTACTGTCACTTGTTAAAAAGTACCTGCGACCTTAAGACTAACTCTGTTTAGATAGTGACTAATTGCAAAGTTTTGTTGCACAACTAAGAGATTTGGATAAAAATTTAAGTTTGATTTTAAGTTTCTGTCACCATCTCAAGGTCAGTAACCTAATATTGATCCATAATCATGTTTCCTGTTTGGGCCTTGGAGGTGAGGGCTGCGGTGCTGAGAGATTTGTCGGAGAGGTGAAGGTTATGGTTGAGTGCTGTGATCTGTTGACAGTGAGTGACAAGACCCCTCTCCTGTCTCCTTATGTGTAACAGGAGCCTTGTACCTGAGCCTAGCCCTGACCCCGTGACCTCTGACCCCTACTACCAGGTCATTCTCATGCCACACTGACCTGCCATGAAACCAGAGAGCACTATGGGAGACAGGAAGCACATCAGGATCAAACAGTTAAAAAAAATCACGTATTAAAACTCTCCACCCCAAAAAAGACCCCAAACTGCAACATGTACAATTCAAGAAATGTACCGAAAAAAAACTTCTGCACACTTTTATATCTCTATGTCTTTAGCAATGTTTAGAATATTTATATTGTCAAATAAAGCCCGAGGACACATGTTTTTGTCCTGATGAAGGATTTATCATCCTTCCTCAGAATGGATGCAAGCATTCATTCATTCAGTGTTTTATACACGTTTTTTTTTTTTTTTGTTCAGGGTCACAGGGGGAGTCTGATCGAAATGCGTTGGCTGAAAAAAATCTGTGCCATTATTTCCTATCATTTTACTGACCTTGTAAGCTATAAAGAATAAGTTTATACATCTGTACTTTTCTGTGGTTTGGTCTTTCTATTTGTACTGTAATAATAATAATATCAAAAATGTTCTACATGATACAACAAATGGAAAATGTCTGTTTCTTCTTGAAGAAATATGTCAAACATGTCAGTTTGCCTTACACATTATAGCTGGTGAATGTGTAATGTTGAATAAATATCTTGTTTTACCTTCTTATTCTTCATATTTCCTTTTTTTCAGATGAAGACGAACCTATATCTTACAAAAAAGAACTTTAACCAAGTGTACTATTAGTACACTTCTTTGAAACTAAAAATAAGAGCGTATACTTTGCAGCCTACTTTTTATGTATTCACCAGAGATATACTTAACAAAATAAATATACAAGTATAGAAGACTAAGTCTATTTGGACTGTACTTGTACTTTATCTTTGACTGAGATATACTTAATAAAAGTATAATATTATTGTCTTAAACTGAAAGTTCAAGTACACTTGGCTTGTAGTTGTAAAAATAGATGTAAACTAGTTATGTACTCCAACTTTACTGCTCTTACACTTCAAGTACACTTAAAAGTATACTTTTGTAAACACGGAATCGGGCCAATTTAGTTCCAAGAAGTATTAAAATAGTGAACTTGCAAGTATACTGATATTAGTATACTTACAAAATAAAGTATACTTGGAAAATATGAACAAACTAAACTAAACTAAAATATACAGAACTTGAAGTATACTTTTTTTTGTAAGACATGCCTCTAGACTGATAGAGAACCACGTTCAGACATGTGGTCACTTTTAGAGGTTGACACTGAGACTCTTCCTATTGTGAGGTGGAAGTGCCAACCACTGACCACCTGTACAGCACACAACCAGAGCACTACCACAAAACCGATGCAGGAAAGAGGCCAAGTTAAGCCAGAGGAACAGATGTGCACTCCATTCCACTGCCAATATGCTCATGAGAACAGTTGAGGAGAACAGATGGACAACGATAATCATTTTCCTTTTACTTTAAAGTCAACACACTTGACTAAACTGACTAAACAGAAAGTTAGCTTCCACCCAACTGATAGAAAAAATGCCAGACGCCCAAGGTCACCTACCCCTTGCTGTTTATCAAAGCAGCTGGATGGCACTGAATACACGTTGTCACCTTGATGCTCACTCAAAGTGCAGACCGAGAATCTTGGAATCATCGGGGGCCCAAGGTTAGCTGCTAGAGCTGTCGAATCTGTCCTTGCCTGTGTATATGAGAGAGAGAGAGCAGCAGTTTATCAAGGCTTCTGTCTGCCACTCAGATTCTTGTTAGAAAGTGTCCCTGCAGTTTAATTAGAGACGGCAAAGCAGTCTGGATACCTGCAAAGGAAAGTTTGCACATGCGCTTTTTTTTTCTTTTGTCAGTCGTGAGCAATTTGAATTAGAGCTAAATGCCTACACCTCAAACGTTCCTCTTAACCTCAACCATAAGACTAGACTTGAAAATGTCTAACTAATAATCCAGGGACCATATTTCTGTGGCCAGGAAAACCCCCACAATTGTACTGTATAAATAATGTTATTGATACTCACACTGTCCAGTCTTTGTCTTTGATTTGGTCCCATCAGGGTTCTTAAATAGGACAGATCACTGATATCATTGAGCTTTTCTCAAAACATTTTTTATTTCACCTCTCCTGTCTGAAAGAGAAGGAGATCAGGAGGAGATGGATCACATTGTTTGTCCTGGTGTCCTTCCACTGGTCAGCCCTGTTTGTATTTCACTCCCCTGGGGTTGGGTGGAGGGACCACTGTCCTCTCCTCAATCACTTACAATTTACTGTACATACCGTCAATGTGAATATTATAAGAGGCGACTGTTGTGTCGTTATCCCTTCCGTCTTAAGTTTTGTGAATGAGAAAATACATTAAAAATCACAAGATTTGGATGATACTTCTATTACTACTACATCTTTACTGAATCATGGGTCATTATTTATTTATTTTTGTTATTTTATTTATGTATTCTGATCATTGTCTCCATCAGTTATGATAATATAGTGCTCACAAAAGTAACGGATGAGTTCTGGAAATGCACCATTGGTAAAACAAAGTCGAACTGGGTAAGAAAAACGAGCTGTCAGCCAATCAGGTGTTTCTAAGATAAGCCAATTTACTCAAATGATCTGAACTCTTCTCCTTAGTGGTGAAACTTAAAATGTGCATACTTGAAATGTCTCTTATTGCAAATAAATACTGTGTGCACAACCATATAGGTATGTATGACTAATCAAAGTTAAACCAGGAATGGCCAGTTTGGGTAATAATAAAACCAATAGCTTTTTATTTCCCTTCCAAATAAGTTTGGCTAAGTTTTGAGTTTGTACTAAACCTTTCTGAATGACAGAGAAGTGCCGACCATGATGAAAAGATGATAATTTTACACTTTTATCCACAAAGCTGTTCAATAAATGATCTTGTTTCAGATGCCTGGGTACCCTGACTCTGACTGTGTTTCTTGCCTCTTTGGATTTGTAGTGTTCACAGCTCTACAACACTATGTATAATTGCTAATTTATAAAATCAGACTAGTTTTAATAAACAGAAATAACCATTTAAGAGCCATTTCTCTTTGATTGTGTCTTTTTTTTGGGAGGGCAGCTTTAGGTGTCACAAGAACTTCCCTGAGGGTGATGTGTTATTGTCATTCTGTATGTGTGTGTGTGTCAGAAGGTGTTCCTGTCCCACTGACCTTAATGGAAAAATAACTTGATATTAACCCGACTGCTTCCGTTTTCATCCATCCCTCTCTCTCCAGCTGTACCTGGTTTCCGCTGGTTCGATCCTACCTTTGTCTCTCTGTAACTAATATGACACATAAAAAGGCTTCTGACAATAGAAATGGTGCTAACTCCGAATTAGGCTTCACCTGATACTGAGGCTTTGCTCATGAGCCTCAGGGTGTGTACGCAGGGAGGGAGGAGGTGGAGGTAGCAACCACAGCTTATTTATCTTTTTCATGTGGCATTCTCTCGTTTTAAGGAGCTATCAGCCTCCCTCTTCAAGAGTTGTGCTATTGTTATTCTCTTCAGCTGGATCTTTTGTCCGTCAGGAGGAAGAGTTTAATACTCAGGCCCCAGGGGTTAATAATAGGTTTGACCTCACAGATAAACCTATGTGTGTCTTTACCTCTGTGTGTATAAAAGTGTTTGTGCATGTCTGTGTGTGTGCTGGCTACTCCGCTCTTTATTGATAGTCCTGTGTAATAAGTTGTTTTATAGATAATAGCAGTTGTCTTTGACGGTAGCAGCGCCGCGATAAGCCGCCAAACAGTCTGCAGCTGCTCCACTCGTAATTGTTCTGCTTGACTCATCTCGGTACACATTAATATTATCATTACGGTTGGATATTATTAAGTGGACACCCCTGTAGACGCAGGGTAAAACAGATAGCGCTCTCTGTTCATCACATAAGAGTCCACTACAATAATCTTCATGTTCCAGCTTTCAGCTAACAGACGTCTGCTGTGTTGAAGAAAGGCCAGCCTGTCAAATCAAAAGGATAAAAAGTGGAAGTGAAGAAGTTAAGAGGGAGAAAGTAAATAACCGGAAGATGATTTAAAAAAAAAAATTTAAATAATAAAATTTAAATGAAGCTTTTGTAGCAGGTAATTACAATATTTTGTTGGTTAATGTACGTGTAGGTACAAGAGGATAAGAAGTTAGGGAATAATAACGGGATTATAATGTGGGGACAGATTTATTCTGTTGGTGAGGATAGAAAACACCAAATAGTGCCTGATTATACTGCAGATTTTTACTATGTAAATTTTTTTAATATGTATAAATATCAGTCAATAATGTTGAATAATTGCTTTGTGTAAAAAAAAAAGTGGTTCAAAAACATATGAGCACCATAAGATCCTAAACCATGTTCATGGTTGTGTTACTTCTTTTGAAGTAGAAGGATCATACCTCTCTCATGGCTCTAGAAATATTTTGGGTATTAGTTTTCCCAGTGCTTATACAGTACACAGACAGACATGCCTGACAAGTAAGCAAATAAAGTTTGTCAGTGTTTATCATGACCCCAACTTTCAGGGAAACATTAATGAGGTGCCAAGAAATAAATCATGGGATTTCAAGTGCGTACATGCTTCTGTGTTGACACTGAGGTGGAGCGCTGAATCCTGTCCAACAGTGATAAGGCCTCTGATGACAGGGCTGCATCAACCTACCTGACACACAAACACACACACACACACACACACACACACACACACACACACACACACACACACACACACACACACACACACACACACACACACACACACACACACACACATGTAGCATGGTTGGGGAGGGACATGGGTGTGTGTGAACACGCTTTAAGAAGCCTTGGCTCTCTGTGTGTGACACTAAATCCCATTCATGGCAACAAACACACTGGCAGTGAGGCAGGAGTGAGATGAGAGCGCGGAGAGGAGGTTTATTACACAGCAACATGACATATAGGAGGAGGAGGAGGAGGAAGGAGGAGGAGACCGTGCATCTACCAAGACACATACTTGGCTGTCATCTTCTTACCCAGAAGAGGAAGATGGAAAAAGCTATGAGTGATTATGATACTTGCTGGAATGTGTGAAGATTATTCTTATGAATGGGTCAGATACAGTAAATGCTGTTCATCTAAGATCATATTTAAGACAAAAAAAATTCAGATTTCAGATCAAAGGCACAAGGGTTTACTTTATGTGAGGGCAAAATAACTTCTGCCTCTTGTCAATGACATAATCCCACATGCAGCAAATCACATTTTTGTTGTGACAATGGGAAGATGGGAGATTGTGAGACAACTTGCTCATTGTAACTCCATTTAGGTGACATTTCGAGGGTTCTTAAAGCTACTGTCTGCTAGTGCTCTTATATCTAGAACATCAAATTCCTCAGCTCTTTAAGAAGAAGAAGAAGAAGCTTTATTTCGTCACTCACAATCATACTCAGTGCAATGTAGTGCACTGCATTTGACCCATCCCTGAGGAGCAGTGGGCTGCCATTATGGCGCCCCGGGAGCATATTGGGGTCCAGTATCTTGCGCAAGGATACTTCAATATGTAGACTGCAGGGGCTGAGTGGAGACTTTTCAAAATGCCACCGTACCATTGTCGTGTAAAGGAGCAAAACGCAACCCTGGCTGAAAACGATGACGACACATAGACCCCCCTAATGTAGATTTGCTGAACAACCACTGTGATCTTATTCTGTAATGTTGATTTTATAAAGTTACACCACCAACTACTGCCTTGGCATACATTCTACAGCATTTGCAATCTTTTCTGCCGATCTGTGTGTACCTAAAACCCAAGTAATAACAAGACTGACTGAAAACAAAGAAGGAAGAACTTATGAGTTATTTTATATATCATCATTTCATATAGGCCCTATAAGTTATTTTATCATCACATGTCACAGCATTATAATAAAAATAAAAATTGGTTCTATTGTTAAGCTGTCTGGAAGAAATAAAGACTGGACAGAGGAGAAAAAATAATGAGATGGCAGATAGAAAGAGGAAGATGGGTGGAGTAAAAAGAGATGATGAGATACGCCTGACTCTGACTTAAACTATCATTCTCCATATGGTGCAATAATGACAACCCTCCACCTGCACACCTACCCGACTCCACTCACTAACGTGCCTCAAGGCTTCTGCCCTTGAGTGAGTGTATGTGTGTGTTTATGGACGAGCTGTTATCTGTCTCATTTACCTCGTCACAGCTTGCAAGTGTGACATAGCTGAGGGCCAAGAACGATTAAATGAGACCGACGTTAAAAACCATAAAGGTTTTCTAAAAATAAAAGAAAAAAAAACATTTAAAAAAGTGTATTAACACTAGAAAAAATACATTATTATAAAATCCGAAAACATTTAAATCTGGGATTTTATTTGTAATAAAAATATGTCTTTATGTTGCATTGCTATATAATATAGTATTTTCCCATTGCTGTTCAATGCAAAATTAACATTTGGTTAAATATTGTGCTAACATTAATTCTTAACCTACAGGTGGCAGAAGGGAAATAAAGATGCTGATTTTGAAAGTGCACAACATGTTTATTTTTGAAGTTTATATCTAGAAATATATTTACTGCATATTACTGAGAATAATACTGCAGCTTTGTGTTTTCTCATACTTGATGCAGACAACACTGATCTATCTTTCTATATGATCAGACAGCTGTGAGAGGCAACAGTTGTCAGGCCGGCACCTGAAAAAGTCCCTTCTGCATAATTCATCTGTAACGGCCTGCCCTGTCATCAGGAACATCAACATCCAGGTACCACATCATTAGTCAGCTATAACCCACTGTAATATTATCACTTTGTGTTGGATCATGTATTACACAGCCGTCTGCTGTGAACACACATATCGTTAAATTATCTTCTTTTAAAATAGGCATGTTAAAGTTTAATTAAAGCATTAAATGGTGCAGAGGAGAACTGATTTCATCTGATTCTGACGGATTATCTTTCTTTTTTTTAACCATGGCAAAAAGCTAAACTTCAGGGTCTGTTGCAGCAATGTGTCTTTGTGAAAATAATGCAGGATTCTGATGTGAACAACGGGTCAATCCTGCAACAACGTGGTGTTACCCATTTCGAAATAATAAATAACAGTCAAACAAACAGAAATGAATCCCATAATGCCAAAATCATCACAAAGAAGAGTTCTCTCAACAAAAGTAACCCAAATGATTAGAATTGAGCAGAAAAAAATAAACACTTGGAAATGCAGATTGTGTAAAACAACCTGCCTGAGAGGCCTGCATATCATTGTATTAATGATTTAATACTATAATAACACAATAACTGTATTCTATATTGTAGTGTCTTGACTGCAGGATGCTATTTGTGATGGTGGTGAAAACTAAAGGTCAGAAGGGAGGAAAGGAGAGAAAATCAGAGAAATGGGGGACAAAAAAAAAGAGTGCTAGAAAGTAGAGCGAGAGACCATCCTTCATTTATCTGACAGAGCTTTTCGACCAGAGACCTCTCCTGAGATTTACTACAGCACTCGCACATCATATTTTATATATATATACAGTATATATAGGGAGAGAGGGAATCATGGACTATTGGGCTATAGGCTGAAGGCTGCCTGTCTACCTGCCTGCCACACAGTTACCTGAAACTGCTTCAAAGCTGAGGTGAACCCCTGCCAGACACACACACACACACACACACACACACACACACACACACACACACACACACACACACACACACACACACACACACACACACACACACACACACACTCACGGAGGCCTTGGGCTAGTAAAGCAGTGACAAAGTGAGATTGTCACCCAGTGTCAGATCATTGAAAAACGCTCATAGAGGAGACGAGGGTAAAAGCTTTCACATACTACACTGTCATTAAACTTAATGCTTCACATAGATCACAGTAAACACTTTGTCATAAGCTGAAACAATTATAAAACTTAAGCTTTCCTCAGATTAGCAGCTTCTGTTTTCTGGCATATCCACACTGTTTTATAACTCCAAACCCCATTTAGAGGTGGTTTGAAATGCGTTTTAAATCGGTTTTCTGCAGATGTGTCTCAGTCTGGCCACTCAGAGTGGATTTCTAAGTGTGGAGGGTGAGAGATGGGATATGAGATTGAAAATAAATATATTGTTTGTTAATATTTCGATAATTTAGCATTCAATTGTGCTGTTGTAATCTGTTAGTGTAGTGTAGTGTTTTACAATTGTTTCTTCCAATAATAAAAAAAACTGCTGCTGAACGTAAAATTATAAATAAAACCTGATTCTTCCACTGGACAGTTGCATTGTTCATGAATAATGATGGGAGCCTTGGGAAAGCAGTCACAGTGCCAGCTACTAGATTGATATGAAGGAAGCGCAGAAACGCAGTCGCATAACCACATCGACTTTGTGCCAACAGCAACATCAAAACACAAAGGAAGTCGTGGGGTCACATTTTAATTTATCACTCTAGTTCTTTGTTAGATAATCTGTCAATTACAGGAACTATTCCTCTCCTTCTGAGTTGTTCCTCCTTTCGTTCTCTTCATGCCAATTCTTTGATGCTAATTTGACATGTAGGATTACAAAACGCACTTCCCACCGCTCGTCTTAATGAAACGGCCCTCTTAAAGCGGAAACCGAATCTATATTTGGTGTCTAAAAGGGTTGTGTGGTATGTTAGTGCCACTTATTACATAGGATGAGAGACTGTCAGACTGTCAGAGCACAAGAGGAGAAGAATAAGCGGAAACAGTGTCCTGTTATAATAGTTAGTTGTAATTAAGTTAATCCAACCGGAGCTATAGAGGCTGTTATGATTTATCCTGGATTAAAAGACATGCCAAGGCTAATTGATCTCTGGTATCCATAGCAACAGAGTCCTAGCGGGACCTGAGAGGGAATGCAGCTGCTAGCGCACAGCCAAACACATACACTGAATGGCCAAAAGTATGTGGACACCCAAATAAGAATACACACTCGTCAGTCTTTCTGTAAGACCTTGGCTGCACTGATTTGCTCCCATTCAGCCACGAGAGCACTGGAGAGGTTGGGACACGACTGGTGGAAGTTTCTGGCCTGCAATAAAAAAAAAGAGTTACGGTCGCAAAAGTAGCTTGGCTGTTTGAGTGTGGCGGCCATTGTTTTGAGCTGTGCAGGATATTCCGAGAGTGCTGGGTATTGAACAGTCAGTGGTGTGTAACGTCTCATGTGACCTTTTAGTACCTGCTCGGCTCGCTTGGAGCCGCAATGGAGGTGGTTCTAAAAATGTAGTACCAGGTACTTTTTATCTAATGGAAAAGCAAAATAGGCGTGGAAATGGGAATTAAAATAAGGTCGCGCTATTTTGCTCCTGAAGCTACCTGCTAGAGGGCTGTGTCACTTGAACAAAAACGTTTGTCGTTAATCGACATTTTGCTAAGCAGTTCATGGTTTCATTCTGTTCTTGATGCACAGGAACATTATCATGTTCAAATGCCACAAAGAACAAACACTATAGGCCTAAAATAAGTCAGCAAGTTGTGGGTCAAAGTCTCTCTAAAAGGTTTGTTAAGCATGAAATAGTTAACTCTACCCAGAGATCTCTCACTCGCTCTACCTGCTGTGATCTATGTCTCTCTGCCTCAGGGGAAACACAATCATCAGTCAGTGGATACACCCATCCGTCCCTCCGTCGTGCCTAGGGGCCCCTTGGGGCACTCCTAGACCCAGAACACTGCACCATCCTCGGGATGAAACCTGGCCGCGCGCCCCCTCTCCCCTCCCCGGAGTCTCCGTGGAGCCGCTGGCTTCGACTCGTCTTACAGGGCGTCGATTCAGCCTGAAATCAAACCCTGGTGAGAGAACACAGGCCTGGATGGACGGACAGATAGACGGATGGACAGAAAGTGAGTCAGAGATGAACGGACGCAACCAGGCCGGGTTGAGGGAACAAGAAGAAGTCTACAGGGATAAGTGGAGATGAATAGAGGCTGGGAGTTTGTCATTTTTTGGGGGGGAATTTTGCATCCTTCCCAAGCTTAATCATGCCCAGTTCTCTTACTCTATCTAGTTTTTGACCAAAAACCTCTAAAATCTGTCATGGAACAGGGCTGTGGGGAAAGAGAGAGAGTGGAACAGGAGACTCCTCTATTTACCAGCTGTTGTTTCAGGGAACACACGAACACAAACACGAACACACACACAAGAGCAATTTAAAGGAAAAGCCAAAAGCAACTCTAAACAGCACATATGGGAGATAGGGATGGAGCAATCACACTTAACACACACATACAGCTATAATGAGTCTGTGATGTGTGTGGTTACAAATGATGCTCATGTAATAAGCTGATATATTTAATGCGTTTCAAAGGAGAGGCCTTCAGTGTTGTGTTCATGCACAGTAATAACATCCTGTCCTAGATTGTAGTGACACAAAAAACTGGTCCTGTTCTCTTCCGTAGGGATCGCCTCAAAATGTGTAAAAGTGGACTGAAAGGACTGTCGCATTTTGGTGCATAAAAGGTGGTGAGGAGAATAAATCAGAAATAAAGAGGCAGAAAAAAAGATTTATACATTTTAAATTAGGAAAAAAGTGGGGATTTTTTTCATTTCTTTTCTGATGCTATAAGAAGGAGGTGGAAGGTTATGATTGACAGCTGAGCGCTGGTCACGTTTGAGTCGCATGGTGGTGGAACCCGCTCTGTTGAATGTGCGGCATCAAAAAGCCCAAATCAACCACACAGTATAAATTTCAGCCTTGCATTTCGATCTCTTTAAAGGTTTTGAACCATTGTCAGACTAGAATTATCATAATTTATGAAGTTATCAGCTTTTGTAACTCATTCCGGGGGAGTTCAAGCCTCTTTTGGTTGAAGATCTGTAAGTTAGGTACCAACCTGAGAAACTATACTACACAATCTCTGAGTCTATATTTATCACAGTGAACCATTTATGGACATCAACTTTTTTTGTTTAGTTACAAAGTTTCAGACGGAGGCAAATAGATTATTGTAGATTCATTTGGAATCAAAGAGTTGATCTATGTTTCTTATGTGAATTTCATCCTTCTCTTCTCTTCTCTTCTTTCCTCTCTCCACTTCAAGCATCCACACAGAAGTTAACATGGAGGGAAATAAACTTTGAAGCTCTGCCACCTCCAGGCACGAAGGAAAATGAGAGAAGAGGAAAGACAGCAAGAAATGCAGGTATAGTCGAAGAGGGAGTGAGGAAGAGACCGAATGTTTCCATGCAACCATCAAGTGAATTTTACACACATTTTTGAAAAGTGCCAGAAAGTAAAATGAGAATCAGCCACGCTTCCATCGAGTGAAGTTCAAGTTGATGAGAACAAATTGGTCAGATAAAAAAATAGACAAATAGAAACAGAGTAAAAAAACACATCATTTATTTTTCCTTCTGCTAAATCAAACCCTAACAACTTGTCTGTCTCTCTATCTGTCTACGTAGCTTCAGCTGAAATCTTCCAGCTCCAGCAGTATTGGGTTTCCAGACATTAGCGACCCCCATGGCGGCTCCGAGGCTGCTGCTCTTTGAAGCTTCAGCGGTGCTGCTCCGGCTCATTTGGTAACAGGTTGGGAATGGGCCGCTGGCGAAAAATGAGACCCTGGTCGCCTTGGAAACAGGTCCCCCACCCAACTTCACAACATGGTTTGGAGGGACCGTACAGTGACATTTAGCCAGTTTCTCACCGAAGAGCCAATGACACATGGAGGGTTAACAGACACATAGAGAACAAGATGAAACCCTACAGAGAATGTGTCAGATCTCTAATGATGTCAGCCATAAACACATAAACATAC
Source organism: Chaunax sp. Z400 (assembly GCA_037577475.1). Classification (NCBI taxonomy): domain Eukaryota; kingdom Metazoa; phylum Chordata; class Actinopteri; order Lophiiformes; family Chaunacidae; genus Chaunax; species Chaunax sp. Z400. The sequence goes on from CM075188.1 coordinate 25,628,958, forward strand.
ATAAACACAACAAGCTGATGCATTTAATTCATTTTAAGCTTATCTGAAGATTTTACTCGAAGTGGAAAAACAGGAAGCTCGTCAAGATATTCTGTTACCCTCCTAAAAAAACAGCTCTTAATCAGGCCCCAGGCCCCAGTTTGGGTCCTGACCCACAGCTGAAGAAACCTGGTTATGGACAATTGGTTTTGGTGTAATGAGTTTATGTTCACAGTGATACCTGGTCATTACTGTGTCACGTCGGGGAATAAAAGGGGATAAATGTGACAGAGTGTTTAACGTAAAAGGCTTCTGCTAACAGACCAGCCAGCAGCAGGTATCGGTTTACTGCAACTCTAAGCCTAAAGGCACCAAGGCATCCTGGGAAGTGTAGTAAACATTTCTGTAAATTACACAATGCACATTTTTATCCCATCTCTCAACTTCTTTATTCATCAATAAAAACTGTGGAATTTAATCTGTTTGACAAAAATGAACAAACAGTTCAATCATCATCTTTTCAGTTTCTTTCATAAATGTGCGTTTGTATTCATTTTTTTATATAATTTTTTTTCTTCGCTTTCTATTGTCAGATGCATCTTTGTTCAAGAGGAACTTGTTGATGGTTCTTTTCTGGAAAACAAATATATATGGAAAATAATTCTTGGCCGAATTCACTGACGTGCTTATTTTTAAAAATCCAAATATTTTTCGGGAACAAAGCGAAAACGATGAGCCTTGCTTTTATTGAACTCATTCTTACCACAGAAAAACATTTCCTTAACCTTGTTACTCCACAGTACTTTCCAGTACAGTTTTATGCTATATATTTATTCTGTATAAAACTTTTGGTTGGCACTCAGTGTACAGCAGCTGGTGTATAAAGTCTTGGAGCATTTTGAATATTGAAGTTCTTCTTCAGTTTTAGTTAATTATAGCCAGAGCCAATTATCTGCAGGCTGTGTCATTTAGATGGGTGAAACTGTAAGCATGTCGTGAGCATAATCAGAAACATTTTTTTTTTAACAGCAAACAGATTTTCCCAGCAGTAATCAAAGTGAGAGGAACCTGATGCAAAGTAGTTTACATTTCAGTCTATATACTGTCACTGTCTCCCTCCCTCTATGTGTATCTCTCCTTTATAATCCTACTCTTTTTCCTACCTCACCCTCTACATCTCTCCTTTCTGTCTCCCTCTCTGCACCTCTGATTAAGAACACAACCTGTTGTTGTCACTCTTTCCTGATTACCTACTGCTATTTTTTTTATCCCTTCATCATCCTCCTCCTCATTTCCATCTCTTTTTGGCCTAGCTGCTTGCTCAACCATACAGTGCAAGTATGTCTCTGTGTGTGTGAGTGTGTGTGTGTGTGTGTGTGTGTGTGTGTGTGTGTGTGTGTGTGTGTGTGTGTGTGTGTGTGTGGGGCGAGCATGGCGGCCTAACGAGTTTGATAGCTGTCACCTGATCTCGGTGATGAGGGTTGCTGTAGTAGGGAGAGGAGCGGTAGCGAGAGGAGAGTTAGGTTTCTCCGCTGTAATTAGTTTTCCCAGCCTCTAATTATACCAGACGGAATTACAAGCCTGATTGACTGTCATTTAAGCATTTTAATTCATGGAATTACCCTTTTTCTCTTTAAAAAAATAGAGGGAGAGTTGTTTTGACAGGCGGGCGTGTTTGGGATGGAACTGGCAGAGTGTGGACCCATACCCATACATACTGGTGGTTTTGACAGAGGTAAACACACTTTGTCAGGGTAAAGCAAAGAGACATACTGCGGAACAGTGAGTTAAAATGAATATCCTGAACTGGTAAACACATTGATGTAGAGTGGATTCATGGCAATCCAGACCCTAATTTATGAGAGATTCTATGTAACAGACATTAAAAAACAACAACACAGAATGAGTCTCCTCTTCCTCTCCTCTTAACCCTGGAAGCTGTGTTGTTTTAACCCTCATCTTTAATTCATCCTGAACGAGCAGCCTGCACTCAGAGCAGATTAGAGAAGCCGAGAGGCGACACGGAGAGTCATTTGGTTTCTCCTCTGTTTGTAATCTTGTTTTTACTCTTTCCTCATTCAACATGAGAGCTTTCAATAAGCCTCTGGACAAGTTGTACAGTCTTCTGTCAGCTTTTTACCACTCATACAATTATGTCTTAAGACCTTCATAATGAAAATCATTTTGTCTCAAACTGTTTTGTTTATATTGTAAGAGAACAAAACATCTGGTCTAACAGGGTGAAAAATGATTTTATCTCTCATGCCATCAAACTCATGAGTCAGGTGATGATGAATTCTCTGTATGACAGTTGGCAGGTGATGAAGGATTGGGTTACAACCCTGTCTCCTTGAAAATACATTTATATATAACTATTATATTACATTATTATATTAAATAATGCAGAACAATTGCGTTTTCTGTTGACATAAAGAGGAATTGCTGTATATTATATTACATGGCAACTTGATTTAGAACATATCAGTTAAATATTCTCTGACAATGTTTTTCAGTAGATTGCAATCATGAGAAACTAGTAAATAGGACTGTTTATTACATCAAATGATATGTGATTATTAGTTCATCAGAAAGTCTTTGACACCTAGACCCTTCAGGGAGATTGAGATCGAAGGACATCTGTCCTGAGCAACAGCAATATATATATCCCCCCCTTTGAGTCCAGACACTGGTGGTGGTGGCTGATGAACCTGGTGAAGCTGATGAATGATGAGGTTGGTGAATCTTTGAAGACTGGGCGGTGATGGGGAGATGGAGGGCGCGAATGGAGAGAGTCATATTTTAAAAAGACAGCAGCAAGATGATAAGCTGACAATGAAGGTGTGCCGCTGTGCTATTGGATAGATGTGATCGGTGAGAGGTGTGAATAACAGAGTAGCATGAGAAATAAAGTATAGCCCAAGTGTGCAAAGGTTTAGTCTTCATGACTGAATTTTTGCTCAAGCTTCATTTTCTGAAACATCTAACCAAAAAAAAACTAAACAAACACATCAATTTTTCCTTTAGTTGACTAAATAATCACAGTTTGAACTCAAAGTCTGGCTTCGTGCGCTTTGTAAGCCCACCATCCTCCCTGCGTTTCATTCATTCAAATAAATGTAGCATAATCCAGCCAACAAATTAACAAATTAAAAATGTAACAAATCAAAAAAGTAACAAATGACATCATCAGGGAAGTAGCCACTGTCGTATGTCGTTGATGTTGTTGGTGCCGTCGTCTCTCTAAATCATAACCGTTTCTCTCCGAATTATTCTCCTTGACTTTGCTGTGGAACATTTCCAAATGACTGAAACTGGCTTTCAGTCTTTTCCGCCTTTCATCACCAGCAGCTGCAAAGCAAAGCAGCAGATTTTCTACCAATCTAGTTCTGGATTCAAGACACGAGTAAATCCTGCCAAATATGCAACAAAAACAAGCTTTAAATCGAGCCTTTTTAAGTTTAAGTGGAATTATTGAACAAAAGTTTTACTTGTCAACATATTGACTTTATTTTAGCATGACCTCAGCCACACTTGGATCTGTTTGTATCTTCATTTTTTTTTGGCAAATCTGGTCACACTGTAAACAGCCTGGCGAATGCTTTTGTCTAAAAGGTCAAAGGTTTCCATGAGTCATGATTCCTCTTACATGACTGCTTCTGCACTATGAAGCTCGATGAAGCTGGAATATTGGCTAATGGACTTTGCTCTCATACTGTACATCTGATATCCAACTAAAACAAACACACACACACACACGTCTGTAATTTGATCCTGCTCCTCATATCAGGTGTAATTCCGTCAACACACAGCAGTGATAAATGAGTTAGCGCCCTGTTCGCCTGCCTGTGTTTCCACACTGAGCTGCTCTGCCACATCAGAAATAAAACCACAGTAACGTGTTTGGAACTGAACTTATTGAAAGGAACATCACATCACTTTAATTGTCCAACTCTGTCTCTGTAGCACTTTCTCTCAGTTGATGGTCAGACCACATCATGAGGTTTTCATTTCTAAAGACATCGACGAGAAGGAACATTTCATCACCCTTGTTTTTTTGAGTGTGTTTCATATGAGTGTGTGCGTTGTTGCTGCCCATGCTGCTGTAGTGACCTGAGAACTCGCTGATCTCATTAATCTGGCTGACTGAACTGAACACTCCGTAGAGCTCTCGTCCCCCTTTCTCTTTCCTTTCCCTTTATTTTCTTTTGTTTCTGTCTTCTCCTTCTCTGTTTCTCTTCGGGTCTACTTCTTCCCTCTCCATCCTCACCATCCTGTCTTTCTTCTGTCTATGCCTCCTTTCCTCTTTCTCTCTGTGCATCTGTCTCTCTCTCTCTCTCTGTGTGTGTGTTTCCCTCTATCTCTTTCTCAGTCTCTCCCTTGTTAACGCTCCCTGCAGACTTCTGCCTCTGATAGAGCAGCAGCCCCTCAACCGATTAACTCTGCAATCCCTTAATAACAATCTCATTCACTCTATCCCTCCCTCCCTCCATCTCCCTCTGAAGCCCTCCCAGTTCATTTGACCACTTTATTTCAACATCCCATTCATGGGGCTCAGATCACACAAGGGGCTGTAATGACAGCACATTTATTAATTAATTGCATGTGTAATTGCTAAAATTAAGTTTTGGAAACTTGGTAATGATGTGAGGAATTACAGGGATGGATGCTGGGGACGAGCTTTGAAGACAAGCCCCCTCAAGTTCTTTTGGGGATGGAGGATGGGGGAGGCATCGATGGATGGATAGAAAGGGAAAGATAGAAAAAGAAAAGAGAAGAGGGAAGGGTGGGAGAGGAGTAATCCAGGAGGAGAGCTGCACTGTAGAGCTGATCAGAGCTGAGAGTTTTGTCTCCGGGCTAATCTTCTCTTCTGAAGTGGTGTCATGGCCGTCACTCCTCTCTTCTCGTCAGTCTGTTGGTCTGTTCGTCGCGCGGAAGCAAATTCCCCCATTTATTCAGACTGGGCCACTTTAATTAACTTCCTCCCTGAGATAATGGCTAGCTCAGAGGAATCTGCTCATGGCAAAAAAACTCTGAGAAAAACTTTTCCCTACATCTCCAGGATGGCTAAGACGGCCCCTTCAGTGGAGGCATAATTTATTTCTTTTTATTGTCGAGACTTTGTCCGAAAAATGAGATTTGAACACGAGAAGTGAATTGTTTATTGTCTGGGGTATTCGAGAGCAGATGTGGGTTATGGGTCTCTCTGTGCCGAGGCGATAGGAACATATTCCATTATGTGTTGAGTGTGTAATTTCACTGGATGGACGCTCGGATGGGAAAAACGTCCTTGGAGGGATAAATGGTTTATCCGACACGAGAACTCTCGAGAAGGAGGTTGAGGGACAGATGGAGAAGAAAAGGGAAAGTGGAAGAAAAGAGGTGTCAGTAGTGCAGTTTAGACTCAGACGTATATTCATACCTCTGAAAGACTTAAATTGGTGGAAAACATTGGTGGAGTCCATATGTTTTGCACTCTATACTGGCATCTTTCATTCAGCTTACTTGGCTACGATTCTTTACTTTGTCACTTATTCAGTGGCAGAACAATGCAGATATGATGGAAAAGACAAACATAACACAAACATACCTAAACCATTCACTCTGTTGCATGAAGTCAGGTCTAGTTTACAGTATAATACCACAGGCCTGTGGCAGCTTCCTGATCTGTGTTCTCCTTTTCCTGGATAATTTGTCATTGGCACCATCTCCTTACAAGGACTATGCGAGAGGGAGTGGTAAGAGACCAATCAATGCAATGTCAAAGAATCATATTCTGATGCAATAAAATGCATCGTCTAAAGTACATGGCAAAAGTGTATTTTACGTTTACTTCTATGCACAACGACAGGCACAAGGCACTTCTGCTCCAGGTGCATCTGTAGCATTGCCATTCAAACAGCGCCACTTGAATCTGCTGAGGGATAAGTATGTGGTCCTTGATCGGTGGACCCTCTGTCCCTGCTGTCTCCCCATCCTGTGTCCCATCAACAACTCAGTTTCTCTACATATGAGCAAAAGCGCTGTGGAGGAGGCCTAGAGATGCGTAAAAATGTCTCCATCATCTGTGCCATTTATGCATAAGACAGGCTTACACCAGCACCAAACTGCACATAAATAAAGATATTAATTCTACTTTTGTTATGTCACTACAAACACAACGCCATTGAATGAATGTCACCGTGATGTTGCCCCATGTCTGCTGTGGTGCAAATGTACTGTACATATTAGTTAAATTGATAACTTCACCCAAGCTCAAAGAAAAAAAAAGTGAATTAAAGCCATGAGTCATTGGTCAAGTGTCCATCTGTTGGGTCTAAGTCATTAAATTCGTGACTCCAGTCTGACTTGACTTGTCATGTGACTTGAGGGCACACCTCCAATTTCTCCATTTAATGTTGCAATCCCTTTCTTTTGCTGATCATTACAATCTTATCTGTATTCATCTCACAAAGTTGTATCTTGTTTGTTGCCTTAATTGTCCAGCAGGCCATGAACTGACCTCGGAGACAGAGAGGTCCATAGGAGGTTAATGATAGCTGCTCAGAGTCGTTTTACTAGTGAGAGCACGTCTGGAAGGTCTGCAAGTGGAAAGTGACTGAACATCTCATCTGCTACCTGTCTGCTTCCACTGAGAGGCACAAAAAGGGGGCAGCTAATCCATGTTGGCGTTGAAGGAGGAGGAGGAGGAGGGGGGGGAGGTATACCAGCCAGCCCGCCAGCCAGCCACTCCGATGTGAGGGCTTGTGATAGCGGAGACACTTGATCACATTTATCTGCAGTTTACACCTTCCTGTCTTGATCTCTGAGCTATACAGGGGATCACCTTTCCTACTCAGAGAAAGAAAGCAAGCCAGCAAGTGAGGGTTGGGGACGGGAGGTGGAGGGGAGGATGGATGGAGGGAGAGAAAAGAGGCCAGAGCCCTCTGTGTGAATGCTGGTTGGGATTGTAAAGCGAGCTGAGCGATGACAGCTAAATGCGCTAATTTTCTACTGGGACTTGGGCTTTGTCTCACAGGGAGGGCTCAGCCACAGAGCTGTGACAGAGGGACAGATGAAGTTTTTTTTCTAAAGATCCCAGTGATCCACCTGCAAGTTTGGTGACAAAATTCGGTGCAAAATATTTGCTAAATGCTTGTTGTCCGGATTCATAACCACTGCCTGGCAAGACTAAAACAATACAAACCGAGGCATCCATGTGTTCAACATTTCATCAAATCTTCAATCTGATTTAGAGCTTTATTTTAGGTATTTCCTGGCTTGTAAGGGTACCTGTTCTGACCAATAAACTAAAAAAGCAAACTTTAACTTGATTGTGTGCACACACCTAAACTAAAACACATGCGAGATGATAGTAGAGCAGGATACAACATGGGAGTGGAAAGATGAGTCTCTATATGTCTAGAACGTTAAATAGTGATTCAAAACATTTGCATTGTATACAGTAACTTTCTTGAGAGGAAAACTTAAAAGAAATGAACTTTAAAATCAAATGTTACCATGCTTTGGGGGCTCAGATAGTGATAGATTGTATGTATGTATGCTAAGACAGTAGTTGGTGGTGTAACTTTTCAAAATCAGCATTACAGAATAAGCTCACAGTGGTGGTTCAGCAAATCTACATAGGAGGATTAATAAACTCAATAGAGTCTGTAGCACAAACAAAACCGGACAGTCCGACGTTGTATTTTTGTTGTTGTTCTGGCCATAGGAGGCTGTTTGCTGTCTGTGTATGCGACAAAGGCTGGCAAGAAGCGTAATATATATATATATTTTTGCAGGAACCGTAATAGGCATGCATGAAGCGGGACTGTGTCGTCATCATTTTCAGTCATAGTTGCGTTTTGCCCATTTACACGACACAGATATGGGTGGTCCTGACCCCCATTTTGGGGACCCCTGACTTAGTCATTGGTTTGCGTTTTGTTTCCGGCCGATGCTGATATGTAATTTTAAAGCCTTTACCATCCGATATTGATGACGTGACAATATTATCGTACACACACACATACACATGGATGCACGCACACACACACACACACACACTCTAACATGAAAGCTCTACAATGTAAAGTGGCAATAAGCAGTGATAATCCCCCAGGATTCTTCATGGGAACAGTCTCCTCTTGTTTAGTTGTAATTATCCTTTAATATGGACTCTGATGTCGTCTCTGCTTTCGCCTCGCACACACCCGCATGCAGTACAGTACGTACAAAGTTTCTCTTTCTTGTGCACACACACACACACACACATAGAATTGCTCTGTGCATCATTACACTCACTGTATTGCCTTACACAGGTAGAAACCTGAAGACTGTGTTAAGCTGTTTAAGACTTTTAGCTTCATTAAGACAGACAGAGCTCAGTCAGACAAAGTAGCTTTCACTGAGGCCCATACTCTGTGGCCTTCAGTCATGGATAATTTAACACAGACCAAATGTCAAGTGATTATCAACTTTAACTTTGATTCTAATCCATTCCCTTCCCCTCTGATGCATCCTATTTGAATGTATTCAACTCTATTTTCTGCTCTCCTACCGTCATAACAAATGTGCTGACTAGGAATGTTCTCTTGTCTTGCAGCCAACGTCAATCATCTCGCCTGTTTGTGGAAATCACACCTGAGCCAAAAAACGCTCTGCAAGTGGTTTCACATGTCTCTTTGACGCCCGAGGAGAGCCTGATTTAACTTCAGAGACGCTCGGAGAAGCATCAGAAATTAAAAGTGAGGGAAATGATCTGACAGAAATGCTCCTCATGACGAGACAGAAGTTGGTAATTTCTGTTGATGTGGTTGCTTTAATGTGGTTTCACAAGCAGACCAGAGATGAAAGCGGTTTGGAGTCATTTTAAAATATGATTTTTGAGATCTCAGCATAAAATTTCCTCTCTTGCTCAGGTCAGAATGCTTCAGCGCTCTCATACTATAATTCCATATGTTATATTTCCTTCCTTTTATACTAGTATTCCTTCTGTGGCCTTATTTTCAATCATGTTTACTCAACGGTCGGTCCAAAAAACATGTTGTTGTGCAACTAACTCCTGTTAGGTTGTTAATGTATCCCTTGTTATGTTTTATGCTCTAAAATAATTGTCACATTCCCAGACTTTCTCTATCAGGTGGAAAACACCTTATTCTAATTTCTCAACATTCAAGACGACTGGATATTTATTCTACTTGCTTAACTGTCCATTAACTTCTTATTTGGCTTCTGAAAAAAAAGAAAAGATAGAACATTAATGAGCATTTACTTCTGCAAGACTAGCTCTGATTACACTCTGCTGTAATGGCAGCCTGCCACCAGGGGGCACTGCAACTGCATGACCCCACTGGGGAGCATTAGAGGAACACCTTTGGAGAGAGTTTAGTGAGAGCTTGTGACAAAGAGAGAAAGTGTGACAGAGGAAAAAAACAAACATGGAAAAAGTAGTTATGAGGAGAGAAATGTTGGGAAAAAGATGTGATGGACAGGAACGGACAGTGAAAGGCAAAAAAGAGAGGGAGATAGATGGGATAGAGTGGGTTAGAAGGGGATTTAGAATCTGTTGAGGTGAGATTTATCGTAGATTTTGTTAAATATATATATATATATATATCTGCTTTGTTTGCATTGCATCTTAAATATTGACCAATAAAGATTTATGCACTTAATGAAACAGGTGTGGTATGAATAGGATCCAGTCTATTCTTGCCTTGACTTGGACTCGACCTGGTTCTTGCTCTCTCAGCTCTGACTCACCGGATCGGACTTTCACCGACAACATCACATTTTAGGAGGAAACTGCTCACAACAGCAACCATGACTCACAAAGGGCGAACACTACAATAACCTGAAAAAGCTGGAACACCGAGGTTACAGCTGACAGAATGGGAGGTCAAGGGTCAGAGCCACAGGGCCCACTTCACAAACGTCAGAACGTTCCTGTAGGTTTTAGAAAAGAGGTGACACTGAGAGTCAAAAGTAGCCTTTTAAGAGGGAAGGGAAAGGACTCAGTGAAGGTGGCTGCCTGAAGGATTCAAGACTCTAGTACTTGTCTAGTGTGCTGTCAGGTTTGCATTCTGATCACACACAAATCTGTTCCCAATATTATAGAAGATTTCCACCAATTATACACATAAAAGTTCCATTTAGCAGAAGCGTACCACTCATGCTGTGAAAGTAGTTTTACTCTAATGCCTCTAATGCTTTGACTCTTTTAAATCTGTCGCTTGTGAAGACCTCAAACTCTAAGTTACTGTAATACTTGTTGAAAACACACACATTATTTATAAAACTTTCTAGAATAAGAATAGCTGGTCCTGTTGTTAAGCAACAACAATTAAATAACTTTGTCTTTCTAAATTTGGATATTTTCATGCTGTTTTCATTCAACTGATTCATGCCTTTATTTCAGACCAACTTGATTACTTTCACACACTGTTTGCTGAGATTTCATCTTACTGTATTAAAAACTCTGCAGCTTGATTTTATTTATTTATTTATTTACTTTTTTTTTATTGACAAGAACCAAGAGGAGAAACCACAATAGTCCAGTTTTAGCTGGCATCCCATTACATCTAGAAGTGATGTCAATGTCCTCCTACTTATATACAAAGCTCTTAATGGACTAGCACCAAGCTACACTTCTAACTCCCTTGTTCACTATTTGCCTTCAAGAACACTGCGATCACCAGCTGCTGGCTTACTGGAGGTTTCCAGAAGAAAGCCAAAAAGAAAATCAGGGATGCAGCTTTTGTCAATTATGGTCCAAATCTACAGAACACAACCTGTAGATATCAGGGAAGCTCACTGGGTATTTTTAAAAGAAAACTTAAAACTTATGTCTTGACTTAAACATTTAACTTATTACTTCACAGAGACATACTTTGAACTCATTCGTGCCTTGCCCTCTGCACGTCTTTTAAAATGCTGTCTTTTGCTTGTATCATTTCTTTTATGTATATTGTCCTTAATTTACTAGGAATGATTATTTTATATTTCATTTTCATCCACATTTTGCTCATTTTGTATTCTGATTATTTTGTTATCCTGTTTTTATGTCTCTCTACTTTTACTATTATTATTATAACTTTATTTTCTATTGGCATTTCTATGTTCTTTCTGTAATTTATTTGTTGTTGAACACTTTGAGCTGCGTTTCTTGTACAAAGAAAGTTTATTATTATTTTTCACAATTGCACAATATTGCAGTAGAGATGAGGAGAAACAAAAGATTTGAAGGAAAAACCGAGAAGAGGAAGGAAAGAAGAAAGAGACACAAAGACGAAGAGAGAGAGTCAAAAGGCTGGAAGTGTTTCCTGAGCTCTTGTGTGTTTGTGTGTGTGTGTGTGTGTGTGTGTGTGTGTGAGAGTATGTGTGTGTGTGTGTGTGTGTGTGTGTGTGGGTATGTATGTGTGTGTGTGTCCAGGGGTCCAAGAAGTGAGAAAAAAACATCTGTGACCGCAGTGATGTCATTGAGAAGGGTGGCAAGAGAGGAGCAATTAACCATCTCACACACACATACACACTAACAGGACCACGGTGTGGGACAAAACAGAGCTGTAAAAACAGGGCCAGCTTGCGGCCAGTCAGTCCGTTACCCATAATGCCTTGGGTCTGGATGGTTGTCACTAGGTTCCGGTCGGCTTGGCAACAAAGCTTATTAATCTGCTGATGGAGGGCCAGCTGCAGAGGTGACAGACACACACACACACACACATTTGTGCACAAACTCACATGCACACATTCACATTCACACACATGAGATATGCATAAGTGCGAATTTGTTTGAATTTTCGAGGTACATAACTCCTCTGACACACACACACACACACACACACACACACACACACACACACACACACACACACACACACACACACACACACATACATACATTCTTGTGCTCTTGCTCACCTCTGAATCACTGTTGGTTTTGAGTCAAACCTGCGAAGGTCAACACTCAGTGTGACACTTAATAATTTCTCTACGACACATTATCACAACATACATCACTCACTCACCTTTCCTTTTTTTTATTGCTCAACATTTATGATTGGTTTGACAAACAGATTGAAAGAGAAGACAGCCTGAAAGTGTGAGTGTGTGTGTCTATTTGTGTGTTTTTTAGTTTTCTCCAACTTTAATGCTGTTCCCCCGGCATATCCTTGGTGGTTGCCTAGAGACAGGGATTTGAGTGAGGCCCCTTGGTTCATTCCCACACAGTCCACTGGTCTGTGTGTGTGTGTTGAAAGGATATTCCTCTCCTTTGCCTTTTGATTCATTCTCAGTGTGAAACAGCTCCCCGTGGAGACGGTATGGGTGGGCAGAGGGGAGGTGAGGTGGAGGAGGTGAAGAGGAAGAAGAGGAGGAAGAAAGACGAAGTAAAAGAGTGCAAGGAGGGAAGGAGGAAAAGCTGGGCAGTAAGGAAAGGAGGAGTGAAGGAGAGCTGCTGTCACACATCAAGGCCTGGGGACAAAGAAGCCAACTCTCCCTCCTCTCCCTCAACCATCCTTCCTCATCCCTCCATCTCCACAAACACAAGTTTCTCTTCTCACAGGAAGTCCAATGCTTCAACCTGACAGGGGGAAGAGGGGAGGAAAAACTGTGTGGTTTGGTTTGTTTCTAGTGTGTCGTCGCATTGAGATGTGAATACAAGATAATACTCACCACCTCATGTTAATATTTGATTATAAATGTCCTCCAACAACTTCCATCTCAAACTTATGAGCTACACGGGATCCACTATGAAAGTTGATCTCTGAACATTTATATTAAATTGAATGTCAAATCTGATGAATAGCAAAACATGTAGTTGTCAGTGTCTGAGAGGTGACTTCATCATACAAAAAGTAAAATAATAAGAAACACATAATTATTATTTTGTGTTGTGGAAAGCACTTAAGCTACATGTTCAATCCACAATAAAGCCCATGATTTATAGAGCAATTTATTTGTACCTGCCAGTTCTAACTTGTATTTAAATGAAACTCTATGGTGTAAATTCAGTCAGGAAGAATAAACCTCACACTCGGGCTAGGCTTTATTTCTCATGCTGTTCTGTTTATTCACACCTCTCACTCATGTTCAAGTCTTATTTTTTTCAACCACTTTATTCACCAACTTCCTCATTCATCAGATTCACCGGGTTCATCAGCCACCACCACCAGTGCCTGGACTCCAAGGGGGGATATATATTGTGCTGCTGCTCAGGACAGATCCCCTTAATCTCAATCCCCCTGAAGAGTCTGAGCGCCAAATCATGTCGGACACCAAAGCCGTTCTGACACCAATGCATTTTGGACACCAAAGACCTTCTGACAACAACGTCTTTCTGACACCAAAGACTTTCCAACATACTAATTATCACATTTCATTTGATGTAATACACATTCTTATTTACTTCAACCACTAGTGTCTCCTGATTGAAATATAGTGGAGGAAAAATATGGGAAACAGCAGGGTAAGGGCAAAAAACAAGCAAACATTTACAGTAACTAAACTAAAACTAGACTACTTTTGACTGATTTTTATGTTAGTCATGGAATCTCCCCTGTTAAATAGTTGTGATTAAAATAATAGGATTTAAAGTGATACAGTAGATGACACCTAAGCCAAGTACTGTATGTAGACCCTAGAAAATTACTTCTTGTGATGACTGAACATTTCACTCAAACTTCCAATTCTCTATGAGGGTTTTTCTATCAGATTTCAATAGAACCCGGTGATTTCCTGTCACCGACTGATGTAGATTAAAGATGAGGAGTTACTCTGCAAGCCAGTTCACTTCTTCTGCACCAAAATCCGAATGTTCTTCTTTCTTTTCTCTTTGTGCACGGAGGCATTGCAATGTCAAAACAGATAAGAGAACTGCTGCTTCTCGTTATATATTATTTAATAATTTGCTGTACAGTGTTGGTGCAGAACAGCATGTCTTACAGCGATAATACAGATTTCCTCAATGATGAGAAGCACAAATTACAACTTCAGTGCCATTAATAACAGTTATTTCCAATCACAAAGTAAGTTGGTATCTTTGTTTTGTCTTAGAGGAGTTGAAATAGTTATCCTACCTCTGTCAATCTGACTCATTTTCATCAGAACTAGTCATCATCTTCCCTCTGCTGTCACTAAACTTAAAGTTTAATTCACTTCCCACGTCTCCTATTCTCAGCACTTGAATTATCAGCACGGTAACAACTGTACACACTAGTGCTGTTTGGTGTTGGTCACACACAAGAGAGGAAAAAGCATATTACATACTGTAGTGCAACAACTAAGTAACTAAGTACTGTCCGATAAGGTAATGAACAGACTTGTGACATCTTTCTTTCAGTTTGTCAAATTATGCCAAACTCCCATGAGCCCTTGCTCCCTTCTCTTCTCTCTACTTCATCATCCCGCCTCCTCCTTTTCACTCCAGTTCCACCTCCTCTCTCCTTCCTCCTCACCTCCTCATCATCACTTGCTCCCCATCCATATAATGCCTCCTGATCCCAATCAACCCCCCCACCTCAGTTCCTCCCTCCCCTCCACATTCCTCCCTGCTGATGTCAGACTTTAAATGAACTACCGTGTGTGTGTGTGTGTGTGTGTGTGTGTTAAAGGGTCAGACTTGGTTTCCAGGACGATAGGCCCTCCAACAGCTTTCTGCTCCGACGCTTTGAGACCCAAGCCCTCCTCAAAGCATCATGGGAAAACAATTAAAACCTCCTCCAAATCTCTCGTGCTCTCCTTCTCCTTCTGTATCTCTTTGTCCTTTTCTCTCTCTCCCTCTCTTCATCTCTCCAGCCCACCCTCTCCATCTCTCCCTCTCCTTCAGATAGTCTTCACTCAAGCTTGAGTTTCTGAATTGGAGTTTTAAAACATGTATTTTCACTTTAGTTTCCACCTGAGATGTCTCTCATAGGGGGAGACAACAGGGGGTCTTTATTCTGAACACTATAGTATGAAAGCTGTGTTCATGTGTGTTTGTCTGAAAATAATTCCAAACTGCTAATCTCTGAGCACAAGTCCATTGTTTTCCCTTAAATAGAACTTCAGAAGCACGTTTTTGCAAAACTTTAAGCACAAATTGCATCTTTTCGCACACTTTATCTGCCTTAAATGTACCACACCCTAATTATCATTTGCTCTTATTCAACTGTTCAAACACCACTGGCAAAACACTCGAATCACAAGCGCATAAGAGGCCTCTGGATGAGAGTAGAAGAAGAGAGTAAACACAAGATGAGGAGGAGACAGGGGAGCAGGAGGAATGTGTGACAATATCTCTAATGTATTCTAGCAAACTTTGGTTTAAACTCTGAAAGTTTAGAGCATGAACAAGAGCAGCGTCTCTCCAAACCTTATCGTAAAACACGCTGCATTCAAAGAAGACATAGATCAAATAATAAAACTCACCAAAACAGTCTTTACAAACCTCTGGTTTGGTGGAAACAAATCATCAATTCAAAGAGTAAGTTTAGCAAATATTCTGAATCTACATGTCATTTTTGAGCGATGCTCCTCTACATCTTCACTGTTCTACTGTTCCCACCTGCTGTGCCTTGTCATCCTTGCAGTCATAGACCTCTTCAGAGCCATTGTAAGATTGATAATAATGCTTCATGATCAATAAGTCAGCATGCAGGTTGTGTTTGTCTTTGTTAAAAGGAATCAAATCAGGTGAAAATGGCATCGGCTATTTGTCCAGAGTCATTCTGGACCTGGATTTCATGTCTGCCATTCGC
The DNA here is from genome assembly GCA_037577475.1 of Chaunax sp. Z400. NCBI lineage: Eukaryota > Metazoa > Chordata > Actinopteri > Lophiiformes > Chaunacidae > Chaunax > Chaunax sp. Z400. Next base: position 25,644,647 of record CM075188.1, read on the forward strand.
GGCTATGTCCTGCTCCCGTCTCAGGAGTTCATTCTGATGAGAGACGCTGTAGTGCACCTCCTTTAATGCTAACTCTTCTCGATCTAACAGGGCCTTTGTGTGCTTTTCTGCATTGTTATCTTTTATAAATGGCACAGCTAACACATCATCTGCTTAAAAGCTTATTATCTCCACATGTACTTTACAAATTCAATTAGGCCCTTCTTTCCATCACGTTCCATTTCCTCAACAGCTGAAATAATTTTTGGAGCTGCATTAATTTATACACAACATTAACATTCTCTGTCGTGAGCCGTCACGTCTTCGTCTCTCTGACAAACTTACTGAAGTCATAGATAATTCATTTGATTCTAAATTACAGCTTTCCATCGTGCTGCACGCCTCTCTTGAAGGGGTTTGTTGTGACAAGCGGGCCTGCTGCTCGTCTCCAACCATGATTTCTGTCGCCCCTGATGACAAAGATATCATGCAGCGCATCTTTAAACATGACGCTGACATGTAGCACTTATCCACTCACTCAGTGAGAACACGACAGCGTCGCTCCTCCTGACACCTCCCTCATTTCCCATGATGCACATGCAAGGGCTCGCCTCCGCATGACGATTAGTAATAATAAGAGTTCTTGAATATTTTGGGATGTAGTTTACTTTTTCCACGAAGGACATGGGGTGGGGAGCTGAAGGGGAACAAAAGCTGCCAAAGAGGCATTGTCTCTCAATAAAATGAGACATTTCTTCTATTGTGTGTGAATGAGTCACTTCTGAAGGCACTAATGTTGTATGAAGGGAGACGTTTATTTCCTTCTCATTCCAGTACAAATTTTCATCTCACACAATAAAAAGAGGGAATCTGATGTGTTTGTCCTGTTAGCTGAGGGCAGAGGAGAGTACAGGACCAGGAAGGAGAGACAGAGAGAGGAAAGGAAAAGAAATGAATGCAAGGAAAGAAGAGGATGGGGAGTAAAACTGAAAGGAAAAGGAAACATTCAAAAGAGAGGAAACGAAAGGAAAGGAGGAGATGCATGAAGCAAATAGAAGAGGAAGAAGAAAGAAGAAGGTGAAGTGCACGGCCAAATGTGGTTATGGGAACACGTGCCACTATATGCTGCTAGAGAAGATCACAGAGAACTCAGCATCTCTGGTTCCATGAGCATTTAACCCATTGAGAAGTCATCGGTATAAAGTCTGAGTCGTGCTGCATGTACACTATTTCTTTCTCTTTTGCCAAGTGGACTCTTAAAGTCATTAGATTTGGACTCGAGTCCAAGTCATGTGACATGAGTACACACTTCTGTGCTTTTGATCAAGATGTTGTGACACTTGCTGAAAAATCTGAACAGCCTGATAAGCCCATAGAGAATTAGACAGATTTGTATCTACACTGGAGATGTGTGGCCGAGAGGGTACATTGCTGTGTAACCAGGCCCGGCTCTGAAAAGACTCATCATTCAGAGAATCATTTTGAGATTTTTCTACAAAAACTGTAAGAAAACTTGACTCCAGCCCGAATCCCTCACTGCAGAGTGACCTGTGGAAGTTACAAATAATAATCAAAGTTTCTAGAATTTCCCTGGATGAGGAAATCAAGCATGACCTCAATTACATACAAGAGGTGTGAACACAGAGGTATGAGCCACAGACCTGAACAACACTTCAAATGTTTCATTTAACTCAAAGACTAAAACAGTAAATGAAAATTAAAGTGTAAATAACCTTCTCTGCAGGGCATACTTGACTTCCTATCAGAAACAACTAAATCGGAGAGTTTTACTTCCCACAAGGCCATGTGTTGATAGTTGCTGCAAACAGTCAAGATCATCGACCTGTGGAAGAAATCAATTTCAGAGATGTATCGATCGACTCAGGAGTTAGAAATCCATCCAGTGTGACACAAAGCATGCACTTATTTCTAGCCCACACACTAGCACTTGACATCTTCACAGGCGAACACACAAAGCTCTGTTGAAATAAACATTTGGAAAACAGACTTATATATATATATATATATATATATATATATATATATATATATATATATATATATATATATATATATATTGGATCAACAATGTGATTGCATTTTCCAACATGAAGTGCAACATAAAATGAAACATAAAACATAAAAGAAAAAAAACTGTGGCAACACATACTGTAAAATAGCAAACCTATTAGCAACATTGAATTTTTATTTTTGGGTGATCAGTTCTTTTACATCATTATCTTCTCACTCCCATGCCAATATAAAGCCAGGTATATAACATTTCTGAAGCTTCATAGCAAAACATCACTGAAGCATTCTGACACACAACAGAAAAAGATGGTACAGTAGCACATAGACAAGAACAGAAGTAGAATTTCTGTGGACTATCGTTGAGTGCAGTTATACACGTAAATACATGAATGAATGAATGAATGAATGAATGCTACTAAGATTACACTTTTGATTTATGCTAGACTGCAAAAAATAGTGGCTAAAATACAAGAAACAAACACTGACTTAATGAGAAAATACTTAATACTAGTGAAATTATCTGTACATGCAGCAAGATAATTTCTAGTTGCCGAGAAATCTTAAAAAAAAGTTAGTTCCAGTCTAGAAATAAGTAGACTAGATTAAAAACTAGTAAAAATAACTTACAAACAAGATAATCAATCTCATGTTTCCAGATCTAAGATTTTAAATATTGGCAGCAACAGAAGAATTTGCAGTGAAGTGCAGGAAACATCAAAATGATGGTTACTTTCTGAGTGAGGAAATGCAGATATTTTATATCCTCATTCTACCAATATTTTTTTTCTCCCCACAGACTGAAGGAGAGACAAATAAAAGTCGAGTTGATTTCATTTGTACGGCACCAAATGACAACGAAAGTTGTCTCAAGGCACTTTCCAAAAGAGCAGGTTTAGACTGTACTCTTTATTCTGCAGAGACCCAATAATTGCCCGATGAGCAAGCACTATGGCGAGAAAAAAGCTGCCTTTTTTTGCAGTGAATTTACAAGAAAGACAGAAATCAAGAGAGTTTGAGACACAAGGAGGAGGACTGAAAAAAGACTGGAGACTGAGGGACCTTGGAGGAATTCTGGTTGACCTTCGCCTTGTACAAATTAGTCTGCAGAGCAGACTGCTGGTTTAGCCTGAGGCCACGTACACACACACACACACACACACACACACACACACACACACACACACACACACACGGTTGTATTTCCATCAATGCAGAGGACGTTGACTTACACAACTTATCCAATCATTACTTGTCCAACCTTAACCCAAGTCTTCACCTTAAAATGGAATGAACATTTTGGGGACACGCATGTCGTGTCAAAAAAGTGAGTCTTTTGAAAAAAGAAAAAAGTGAGACACAATGTGTCTAAACGTGTCTACACACACACACACAGACACACACACACACACTGATACAGAGGGAGAGATGTCAAAGAACCCAGTGTGTCTCAAAGACCAAAGGACACATTACATGTTTGCTGCATTCCCCAAAAATGATTTGTGTCTGCATGTGTGTGTGTGTGTGTGTGTGTGTGTGTGTGTGTGTGTGTGTGTGTGTGTGTGTGTGTGTGCGTGTGTGTGTGTGAGACCTCTTGGCCAGAACTTGAGTGCTTCTGTCAGCTTTAAACTGCCTCCAAAAGCACACGGCTGTTTCATTAAAGAAAGGCAGGGAGAGATCGACACATATGCACACCCCGTCTCTCTCTCACTCTGGCTGTCAATGTTCTCCTCATCTCGCTCTCCCCCCTCTCTCTTTCTCTCTGTGTTGTTGCATCTCTCTCTCCCCTCCTAACTGCTGTTTTGACATCTATATCATGGGCATGGGTAACAGGCCTGCAAAAGAAATTTGTCAGTCTGTCTGTTTGTCAAATTTTTGGCTGATAAATTGTCGGGGGGAGAGAATGCGACGACGCCTTGGGCTCACCCAAATTCTCCTTTCAGCATCTCTCTCTCTCTCTCTCTCTCTCTCTCTCTGCATCTTTCCATTTTCCCTCTCTCTACTTCACCTACTTTTCAATCTCTCCGACATGCATTAAAAGCAACTGAAGGGAAGAGCCACAATTTGAAAGATAAGAAATTTCATTTGAATATGAATACGAGTGGTTTTCGTGTGTGTGTGTGTGTGTGTGTGTCTGTGTGTGTGTGTGTGTGTGAGAAGCACGTAAATTTTGTAGTTTTTACTTTTTGCGTTTGTATCAGCCAGACGTCTTCAGCCAATCAGCACAAGGCAGTGGGATGTTGTTGTCTGGTAAGTGTTTATTCCAGCACCATGCCTGTAATCTTTGTCTGCCAGGATGTCAAAGTGATGATGGAAAGACATGGCCATGAACCTCAAAATGAATACTAATCTTTCTCTGTACTAACAGCATGTATACATATATGGCTGTTTACTTCTTTACAGGGTGACAGGAGGTCAGAGTTGTGTTTACAGTTTGTTTTCTACTTCAATTTGGCAAAAAAAAAAAATCAAAAAAATCAATTAATCCTGCTTTAAACTGACCTGACCTGATTCTGCGGTTGTTTCTTCCTTTTCCTATCATTTGGATGTCATGTGACCTTCGTCCTCTTGGCACTGTGATCTCTGTTGACATGTTAATAATGATTGTGTGGTTAATGCTTTCAAACAAGCACAGTTTGACTAGGCTTAGGCATCAGAACTACTTTATTGCATTTAGGTAAAGATCATGTGTTTACTGATGTCACGCATGTGATCTAAGTTAAAACGTTCCTTATGGATTTAATTTAAAATAGGTCAACCTTCACTTCTCTTTCATACAGCTTACTCCTGGGTGAAAGTCTCGTATTCATTCATGTGTGGACTCACTCACTTTTTATAATACATGACCAAACATTCGTGCCGATGTCTCGCCCACGCCCATGGACATGGGAAATGCAGAAATGACTTGCTATGACATGCAGAATGACTTAAGACATCAGTGTGCTATTCATACACTATTTGGTGGGACCAGACTGAACAGTCAGTGTCCATTCATTTCCCCTCTGATCGCTCTCTGCATGAACCACTGATCATGTGTTTGCTCTTCTTTCTGCTTTTCCCGTTAGAGGTCCCCACAGCAGCTCATCCGTTTCCGTCTCAGTTGGTAACTCGGATCTCGACCAATCCAGTATTGGATTTCGATGGTTTGTACTCTAAGTTAGATGCGGCTCTAGTTTTACGCCAGATGCCCTTCCTGAAACAACCCTCCTCATTTATCCGGGCTTGCTTGTGCACCCCCAGTGGCTGATGATTGTCAGTCTTATTCATTTTAAGAGCCCCCCCCCCCCCAAAAAAAAACCCCCCAAAACAAAAACAAAAACAAACCAAAAACAAGAAAATAAAAGTTTTAGGAAATTATTTCAGCTTGATTTTAATTTGCACAAAATGCACATTTTCTTCTTTTTTTTTTTTTTTAGCAATACACCAAATCTTGTTCCCCCACATTTCACTACATCAAGTACCAAAATAGGGACAATATTGTTTTGTGCATCATTTAGTGAAATCCAGATCCTTCCAATATCGTTTCATAACCCTTTCCAAAATTTTCCAAACATGTCCTTGAAAGGTTTGGAAAAGGTTTTTCAAAGACACCCGAGGTCCTGAAATTGAATCCACCTGTGCAATAGACGCTATCAATAAAATATAATTCTCCTCTCATCTTCACATCTGTATCCTCCCACCTTTGCCTCCATTCATCAGCCCTCTCCATTAGAGCCAAAGGTGTTGGCTGGGCTTCTGTCAACATCCTTCAGATAGAGAGATGTTTCTCTGCTGATTAATTGCTGTCTGATCGCTGCTGTTGCTGCTCCCTGCTAATTTCTCTCTCTCTGGGTTTTTCCAGCCTGCAGCGGCCTGGGTGTGAGGGTTTCCAACGGTAATTGCGCGGTATTTGTTGCTAATAGGATAATAATTGGAGCAGGTGCAGTTTGCTGGGTGAGTATTGGGCCTGATGAGAAGAGAGTCTGGCACCATGCCAGGGATGCCTGCTGCGCAGCACATTGATGAAGACATGTAAAAACACACTTTAAAAACCAGAGTGCCACAGAGGGAGCACAATTATTATCCTCTGCTTTTTTTTTAATGTCTTCCCATAAAGCTCCATTTGTCTCTAACGTACTTTTGTCATGAATTTTTCATTTATTTGTCTATTATTTCATATTTCTCTACATGTGACTGCTGTTTCCTCTCTCCCTGCTTACTTCCCCAGGTTTTTTTTCTGATACAACCTTTCACAAGTTTTTCTTTACTTTCATTAAAACGCCACCTCATCCAGATTTTTTTCTGAAGATAACAACTGGAGTCATCCATAGAAATAGGAGACAATCGTTTTAACCAGACAAAAGTATGGTTTGGTCTTGTGTTTTCAGTCTGCCTTTAATGTGCCTTAAGCTGTTTGTTAACTGACTGTCTTCCTATGGTAATTATGCTGCAATATTGAACACTCAAGAGACTGGAGTTTGCATCCAATTTGACGGCAAACAAACGCACACATTTTTTCCTTTAACATAACCTTGCAGTTTTTGTGTGTCAGCTTAACCAAAGCGTGGTTTAATGTTAAGCACGGTTGGAAGTATGTAGGAGGGAGGCTTTGCGTGTGGGCAACAGATGCCTAACTTTGCACATCAACCACAAACGAAGCGTGACAAGGCGTTAGCATATTACATGATGAGAACATGTTGAAAACACAGACCAAAGAACCACAATGCAACTCTCCTCTTTCTGTCAAACACCTGCTATTCAAATTATTGATCATCCTTTTTGCTTCTCCTCAATGCAAAATGAAAAATGAAACTGACTCTGACTCATTTCCAACATGGAAGGAAAAATAAAATCCGTCCGTGAAAGTGCTGAGTAACACCTCCCACCCTCCGCATCAGGCAAAGCTGCAGCCACGATTATAGCGAGAGACGTCTCCTCGCTAAGGTCATGCTTTCAAAAAGCGAGCCGCCATATTTGGGCAGCAACAGTATTGTTGTGATCAGCCCTCCCTCATCCCCCCCCCCCTTGAGACTTCTCAGCCTTGAATATGGTGATGATATTAATACTAATCGTAATATAGCTGGCGATAGATATAGGCTTTGCCGCTTTGAACTGTAACGGGGTTGTGTTTGGGGGAAGAGAGGCGATTAAGAGCTGCGAGACGGCATAAGATGGTAAATCTGGGGAAGCAGAAGCATCCACAACCCCCCCCCGCCATAAACAAATAATCCAGCGCTTCTTCTCAAACCCCCCTATGCCATCTCAAATCAGTTTGGATTAGGACAGAATACAGGGATGCTCCCTTTAATGTCACACAGCGACACACACACACACACACACAGAGAGAGAAGGTTCATCTTCCTCTTCCTCTTGTGCGCCCCAACCCCCCCTGCCTCTCTGTGGTGTGTTTAGCTCTGCTTAGCCAAATGAGCTCCTAATAAATGCAGCGCTGAGCCTGTCTGCTGAGGAGTCCCTTATAATTGGAGGGCTTTCTCCTTCGCTTTAGAGGGGAAAGTATTAATGAAGGGGCGGGGTGGAAGGTGTGTGTGTCGAGGGTGGAGGGTGAGTGCGTTTGTGAGGTGGAGTGGGTAAGTGGGAGACTGTGTGTGCGGAAGGTGTGTGAAGGTGAGCTGTGTATGTGGAGGGTGTGTGTATATTAAGCTTTGAGTGTACAGTAAGTTGTACATTATGTGTGTGATCCCACCTCTGCCACGTTCATATGGAAATGTCTTTATTTAACACAGCAGCTCACCAACCAAACACTTTGTTGTTTTTTTTCTCCACAAACCTGACTTTATCGTTTTGTTCCTCCACTTCCCTTCCACTCCACTCCTCTCCTGGTTAATCCTACTCGCTACCTGCAGTCAGAAGCTGCTTTGTGCTCCAATAATAGGGAATCTACTGTATGTGTTTATAGATATGGCTCATTTTGGTGTTTGCATGCCTTAAAGACCCTCAAATCCTTCATTTTGCTTTCATTTTTGTTCCTCATCAGCCGATTTTTAAAATTTTTAAAAAACCAAACAAAGATGAAGAGGATGGTTCTGTTTGTCCACTTGGAAACGTTCACCGCAAGTGTGAAGGCGTTAATCTGAACTGCCATTGGCGTGTCGATAACAAGATCACACAAACGGGGCACAGAGAGGTCCATGCTGGCCTTCATGTCAGGCCTTATCACCTAATTGGCTGACAGAGTTTGATCTCTAACAGAACAGTGTGATGGATGAGAAACTGATGGGGTCATTAACGGGAGAGTCCTTGTTGGTAACCCTGCTTACAATACAACAGAATTGACAGATGTTATCATTGATTGGCTTGTAAGCAATAATATGTCTGCATCAAATGTGGCTGAAATGTATTACTGAAGTTCTGATGGTGTCACTCAGCAGGTTCTGGCACTTTAACTTAGAAAGTGTGCACAATGATGTGAAGAATAAAAGAGTCCTAGTTATGCTGTTTCAATCCCTCACCCTTTCACAAGCACGCAAGCTGTTTTATTTCTTCAAAATGTCTTCCTCTTTTTTAATTTTTTTTATTAGAGTCCCCATCCTCAGTTTCAGGCAGGCAATACTTATTTGAGGGCCTTGCCTGAGGAGAAATAGAGCAGGTGGTCATACCTGAACAATGCACATGCGTTTTTAAGCACTCTGTGTATTAGCGATGTTTGGGATAAGGAATATACTAAAAATAAGGTTGTGGGATTGAACCTATACCCTACAGGCCAGGGCCATTCTATAGCCCCATATCCACTGCGTAGTACCGGCTCTACTCGACTCGACTCTACTCGTCTTTTTTGCATTTCCATTAGGTAAAATGTACCTGGCACTCCTTTTTTAGTACCACTTGGTTGGATGTATTAAAAGTTCACCATTCACATTTATTGATGAGTTAAGATTAAAAAAAAGAGCGCCATCCAAATAAAACTGAATCCCTTCCCCTACATGTCGTTCTGGTATTTTTTCGCATCATCACTGGCTTAACTGGTTGCTTAGTCTGTGTTTTTACTCGCAGGATTTCTGGGAACTGCAGTTCAAATATCTGTAATCCCAGGGTGCCTGAAGTATTTATAATCTTTTCTAAATTTCTGACTCACAAGATCTTTTGCACTATTTTTTTCTTTCTATTACAGAAAATATCAAAATGAAAAGAACGTGCAAAATCACTGGGAAAATCTGTCACCTGAAAAGCATTACAGACCATTACATTAAAGTACTACAGACCCACAGACTTCACACTCAACAGATCAGATTAATGCACATTATAGTCATTATTTAATTTCATGAAAATACTATTCACACATGATTGCCCTGATGTTGTCTGTGGGAGTTGAGGAGTCTCTCCTTCTAAGCTTTCTGCATCTATCTAGACCTTTATGCAACAGACTGTAAATTAAGCTTTTACAAGATGGGAAAAAAGATTTCTATCCATTTTTAGAGGGTTAAATAAAGGTGAACAGTGAAATGTTCTGAGGTTTGCCATACGTAAATGTAGCCTTAGGGAAGGTGAATATTAGCTGGATCAGATTTTAACCCCTCAGATCCCTTCACACACAACATAACGGACAGTATAGTCTATCTGTTTCAATTGCAAATTTAAATTTGGGGATTGAAAAGTCTGGAGAAATTTGGGAATCTTTCCTGGGTGACAACTAAAATAATATAGACTTAGGAAAGACGATAAGCCAGATTTAACACTACAGGATTGGGTGTATTGAGATAATTCCCTCTCAATCAGGGGAAAACTTGATTAAGCTGGACCTACAAACATTTGGAGCTCTTTTTTGACAATGTCATTTAAATAGTACAGTGAGTAGTGAGAAATAATAAGAATCTGACTTGTCTTAACTGATATGAGTGAAAAAGTCAGAGTTAGGCAGGATGAAAAAGGGTATCTAAGAGTTCGATGACTTAAAATCCTCTTGTGGAGCTGCAGACTGGCGATGGCCGGCTGCAGGGGTATCTGACAGTTAGAAGAGGACCTTGAGAGATAGTGACAGTAAAAAATAAAACATGACATAAATGTTGCAAACAATCATCACTTATTGGGGGTCATTTGTACTAGTCTTTACATAGCCTAAAGTAAGACATGTTCAGATTAAGCCAGAAAATGTGTCTGCCCAAACAGGAACCAATGAGGATTCTGTTAAAACCTGACTTAGGCAGGAACTATTTAACCGTCGAGATTTGTCCTGAATTTTACCAATCCATATGCATGCCACAGACTGTGGCTGGGTCGAACTCAGCAAAAAATCCTACTGAAATGAAAGTTTTGTCAGTGCCGACAAGTCCAACCAAGTCGAGTCGAGCCGGTATCACATAGTGGAAACGCGGCTTTACATTGAGCTTCCTGTTCTTGCTGGTTAGCTCTAGATGTTGGAATCAGTCAGTCGCAGAGAGAGAAAGCAGAGATAGAGCTGAAGTGTGTGTGTGTGTGTGTGTGTGTGTGTGTGTGTGTGTGTCGGTACAAGGTCATGTTCATAATGCCAAGCTGCTATGGAGGGAGTGTTACCCTGAAAGGGAGCTGACCCCAGGAATAGGAGCTGCTACAGAAAAGCAAGATAGAAAAAAAAAAGAAAAGAAAATGAAACACGACAAACAAGAGAAAGAAACATCCTCTGCTGCAGTGTGTCTCCCATTGACGCTTACAAAAAGGTCTCTGCTGTCTTTTGTTGATTCCTCTGTCCCTCCTCTCGTTCTCTGTGTTCAGTGCTAATTTGATTTGTGGAAATCGGGGGTTTTGTCTCGTCGAGTGACTGACAGTTCCCTTCGCATTAATGAAAGCTGAGTGGGGGGAAAAAAGATTCTGGTGGATAATGCTGCTTTCTCTCTTATATCAAGCTCCAATAATTAATTCACATACATATCTGCAACATTAGTTCCAGAGGAGATAATTAAGAAAATGATTTTGGTATTGTTCCCTGGCATCTATCAAGACAACGCTGCTATCTGTTTTTAGAAAAGCTACTAGTCACCATTACCGTATCTTTAAAGGGCAGTGATTCTGCATTTGGTAATTGCATGACGGATTTCAAGCAATGCTATTAATTGAGTGTAGTGACTATGCATTTATCTCCGTTTTACTCTCATCAAGTGTGTGTCGTTCATGTGTGCGAGTCTGTGAGAGAGAGATAGTGTGTATGTGCGCGCTTGGACAAATAAACGAACTCTGCGTCACATTCATTATCATCTTAAGTCATTTATTTTTCTGCTATCTGGCAGCAAACATTTGTGTGTTGGATTCTTTGTCACGGCTACATCCATTCAGCCACAGCGTTCGGCTGCTGCACTGTTTTCATTGTGTCTGTATCTTGTTCATCATGCTAACGTCAACTGCTAACATGAGAGACAAGTTTTTATCAGTGCAGTCGGCACCAGGCCAAATATTAAATTAAACGCAAAATTAGGAAGTGGAGATTCTTTTGCTTGTTTCCTCTCCAAAATTTGAGGCATAATTGTAAGTAACTTTAACTGTACGTGAAATTAAACAGCAGTTTGTGTGTATTTTTTAGATGCACTTTCTTATAAATTCTCTCATGTAGAAGTTGCGACAGACATAGTGGTATTGTGGGGCTCCCTTTTCTCTGAGAATGTTTTTAATTTGTCTTAAAGCTGCGTTGATTTATTCACTGACTTTTTTTTTTTACCATGTGGGGGCAGCAGAACAAACTAACAACAACACTGTCATATCATCACCATATAAAGATAACATGGAAAACATTTAACTCCATGTTCTTTTTAAAAATAAACTGCCACCAGCCCCTGAGGGAAATATCAGGCTCTTTAGGGGCTAAATGCCTCGCTGCGAATAGTTACGGTGGCCCTGAAGCGCAAACCAGAAGACAAATAGAAAACCAACCTGACCATTTCACGTCCGGTTATGCCGTCATGCCACCGCTCTGAAGTGGACGTCCACAGAAAATGACAAGGGCAGCTCTGTCATGTCTTCACTGTACGGCATTATTAGATGTGAATATCACAGACCCACCTCACAAGACACAAGCCCACGTCTGTGGGAAATTTGATTATATTGTAGTTTATTGGATTTTTAGGTTCATTGGAAGAGTTTCATACTGAATGTTACCTGTGCATCACAACCTACTTCCTTGGACTTCGTGAATGCAACTGAAATTGAATATGATTGAACAATGTTATCAAACCTAGAGGAATTTGACATAACACCTTGAAATACTTAGATGAAGTTAGTTTGAAAGACAAAATGTCATATTTCCTTTCTGAGTGACTACATGTTGATTCCATTTAATTTCACCTTATCTCCGAGACCTTGTACACAGTATTACACAGAAAGCATTTATACCTGAACCACTGAAACCTTGATTCCTGGCACATGGAGCTATACAGATTCGAGCTGAAAAGGAACTTCCTGACTATAATCTGCCAGATATAAATATTCTCTTAATGAAGTTTGACCTACCAATTGTAAATAAGCATTTCAGGTATAAAGTTCATGTCATAAAACATTTCCTGGTGCAGAGCGGTTTCTATACTATGTGCTCTCCTGTTTGTCTGATTGGAAGATGTATGGTATTTGCTGAAGGTCAAAGTTCATGTTTGTAAAGTATGGAGTTACTTTAGCATGCATGCTTGTTATGCAGATAAAAATGTGTGTGAATGTGTGTCTGTATTCACGTTTGTCACACATGCATGGTCTGCATGTATGTGTCTCTCATCATATGTGCACTCATTCATACATGTACGTAAGCAGGTATGTGTTATATTTAGTACAAGGTGCGTTTCTTCATTGTGACGTCAGTCAACAAGACAATTGACCAAACCCTGATAACTAATGGCCTGTCAGTCACAGAGCCAAACCCCTCCCTCTTAAGCAATAACCACCCCCTTCTTCAACACCACCTGCCTGATTGTGCATGTGTGCAAGCACTGCGTGTGTGTGTGTGTGTGTGTGTGCATGGCAGTGGACGTGCTTCATGCATTAGTGTGTACACCCATGCTTTTGACTGACGTCTTCTGTAAACTCCAGTCTCTCTGTTGTAGAGCAGGTCAGATGGGCAGGCCTGATAGGCCGTGTACACGCTAAACTATCAGGCCTGTTTAACTCATTTTAAATGTGTTTGTTTGTCATTATTCTAGGCTTTTGCAGCGATCAAGTAATTTGCATCATTATATTAAAATTTCCCATCCAACTGCATGTTGAAGGATTAAGTGAAGGTTTTTTCCGATTCTGACTGGATCTGTTTAAAAAAAGAAAAGAAAAAAGAAACTACTCTAACTTCTCATCTATGCTATACAAACAGACCGTCTTAGCATGACGTCACGTATGAGGGCCGTGTGCAACCGCCGCCATCTTAGAGGTAACTACGAGGATAAACAAAGCAGTGTGGATAGCAAGGACAGCATGTACGAGTCATTTAAATCAAATTTTTTTTTACAAAAGTATATAACAGATGGGGATCCCACAGTGATTATTGATACGTCTTAGCAATGGCTAAAGTATGTGCTGTGTTTGGTTATACAAACACGTCACTAGGGACAAGAAGTCTTGTATGTTTTACTGTCTGTCATGCCGTCTAAACATGCTCACAATTTTTTTTTCAGATATACTGTAGGTAAAGGTATGTATTTATTTTTAGTACAATTGATTCTTTCTCCATTTGAATACAGAACATTGGACAGATGTCAGTTCTACAGTATGCAAATATTGATATATAATATATAATATATAATATGTCCTAAACATGAATTTGGACAAAATCTCTGGTGAAAAATCGTAAGTTTTACCATCTATGTATCCTCGCAGACTTAAGATACAAATCAAAAGACATCCAATATCCGATTAAAGAAATGCAAAAATAGTTAGCAATGCCAGGCATCGATGACACAATGATGCAGTGACAATTCTCCCCGACCAGTGTTTCGCGTGACCTTTTATACCTGCTCACTCTTTTTGGAACCTCAACTGAGGTGATACCAAAAAGCAGGTACCAGGTGCTTTTACGAAATGGAAAAAGCAAAAAGGGGGTGTCAAGCAGAGCTGGTACCACGTAGTCGAAACCCGGCTTTGCTTTCTAACTTAATCCATGGCGAGATCAACACAGCTGTACGAGTTGTTCGAAGTCAACACATACAGAAATGAAAATCTCAAATTGGAAGTCGGATCATTAGGCAATAAGAAATCCTTAAACTGCTCAGGAAATACGGAAATTTGATTATCTACAATTTCATTACAACTTGGAACTCCATCTGTGGAGAAAGATCATGTGATTCAATCTCCAAACTATGCCAAAGCTACTATATTTGGAAACTACCACATGTGCTATTGTTAGCAAAGAGTCCACCTCTTCTTATGGACCTGCTACTTCTCAACATCCTGATAGAAATTAAAATGTTTACTCACTCTAATCTGATTGCAGCTGATTAGACAGTTTGAGATTAGAAACGCAGAGATATTGTAATGTTGGAGCCTGTTCCAAGAAGCACTTTACCGACTTATCTTTGCTGAGCCAAACCCAGAACATGAACTCATGAAAAGACACTTTTTCTGTGGAAGTTGGCTGCACAGATTGAGCTAAAAGTGCAATTTGGTGTGATTTACAAGAATCAGTTTTTTAATTCCCTCATATAACATGAATTCATGAACATGGGGTACCATGGGTTCGATTCCTGCTCATGGCCCTTTGCCTAGGGTGGCTGTGGCTTAGGTCTTCCACTTATCAGAAGGTCAGTGGTTTGATTCCCAGTTCCTCCAGTCTGTTGAAGTATCCTTGAGCAAGATACTGAACGCCAATCTGCACCCCAGGCGCCATAAGGGCAGCCCACTGCTCCTCAGGGATGGGTCAAATACAGAGAACATTGTCGCTACATCGCTACATACTGTATAATTGTATGTGACAAATAAAACTTCAATAAAAAAAAAAAAATTCAATAGTAAAATCCAGATCCAGATATTATACTAGATATGTTTTGTAATCCGTGTAGCATTTCTAAAAGTCTCTTTCTGTCTCTCAAACACACACACACACACTCACACACACTGTTTGTTTGCTCTCGCTGCAGTTCCAGGTGAAACAGGTCTGACATTTGAGACCCAGGTGCTGCAGGGAGGAAGGTAATGATGAGGTTAGCTGTGTTTTCTCGCTTCGGCACGCCAACAACCCAATAAATCAGCTTCTTCTGTGTATTTCCTAACATTTTAGCATGTTTTTTTATTTATGTTTTTTACATTTAACACCTTGATTTCAGGCCTGCAATCTGTTAAAACAAGCCATGTGATTGTCTGACTGTGTCTTTTGAAGTAACCCTTGTGGTTGATTATAATCCCATAACTTTGATCTGGTGATATTGAAGTAGAAAATGTTAGATTTAACAATTAATTAATTATAATCCCTTAACTCTGTGGTTATCATAAAGTTTGTCTTTTTTGTTAGCTGCCTGCAGAAGCAAGTTGGTTCAGAATCAAATATTAATTCCATATAATTTTACAGTATATCAGACTGACTGACAGCAGACTGGCATCCTGCCAAAGTAGCTGGAACGAGACTTTTTACAAATACCAACATTTGAGTTGCGATAGAGTCAGTTTCCAACTAACTGCCCTAAGTGAGGAGCAACAGCAGGTGTTTTAAAATGAGACTTGATTAGTTGTACTTTGCATCCAGCTGTCAAGTGTATTTTTTACACTTTTACAATGTCACAAAAATGCTAATTAGCAGAAATGCACCGGTTAAATTTAAGCAAAAGGTACAAAGCTTTCCTCTGGATTTTACCAAAACATGATTGTGCGTTGTGTTCATGCATCCCAGCTGAAAATAAAACAAACGAAAAGATTCACCCCCTGACTAAGGCAGTTCGACCAACTGGATTTGCCTCTTCCATGCATTTAAACTTTTCTTTTTGAGAAGACGTGAAGTAAAAGAGTGCACAGATTCCATCACAGATTCCCTTCTTTTTGAACCTTTAGCAATCTGCTGTCACAACAAGCCGAGTTCGATCCTGTTTGTAATCAGTCCAGTCAGATTTTAAACGTATTCTATAGTCTTTCTACTGTCTGTTTATACTGCAGTCTTAATAGAACGTTTTCAGCTGTCAATTAGAAACATTTGTCAAATCTAAATCATAACTAAATCATGACTTTATCTCAGGAATTGGCGCCATTTTATCACTTATTCTGAGTGTTATTTCTTTTAATTTCTAGCTCTGATTTGATGCATCGTATCAATAAAACAATCTATGTTACTTTAAACAAAACACAAATTAAAAAATAATCGAGAACTAATGGGTTGAATTAAAACAAACAAGTATCAAACACAAATCCTATACTTCAACGGCTCTGGCGCATATTGCTCTTATTGCAATCTGTCTTTTACCGTAGCCTACGGGGTTTCTTTTAGCTAAACTTCATCAAATAGAGGCAAAGATAAGACTGCGCAGAGTCTCCCTGTAATTTATGTACTGCTGTTGATAATGGAAAAATCAAAGCAACCTGTCCTTGCTTAACATGATGATTTGATTAACCTCAGGCCATCTTCTCACAAAATGAAAATGTGTCAAACAGTAAATCAAAGCATATAAAAAAGTGACAAACACAAAGTAGATGTGTTCACTAGATAAGATACATTCATGCTCTGGCACTTGGCCTGTACAGTGTGTACTCCTCTTTTTATGTGTCTAGTCAATGAGTCCTAGTCATTAGTCTTTGTTTGTTTGTGTATTCAAGTGTCTGCATGATTAAAAGGCCATCTTGTTGCACCTGTGAGGCCTGCATGCAACATATGTTTTGCACACCTCTGTTGGCCCCTTGCCCCCTCCACATGAGACCGATTACTGTTTGTGTTTTGAAGTAGCTGTGTAGAATGGACTAAGTGTCAAACTCACTTATTTTCGGAGATCCAAGATTTTTCTGGTGCTAATTACTATTACTATTTTTAAAATTCATAATCTGTGATGGTGACAAATACACCCAGTCAGTTTCAGTTCTTAACTGGCAAATTTCATCCACCTCCCATGCATCTCCCTTTCTCTGTGCACAAGCTGAACATTCACCCTCTTTCAGAAGCAGGACTTTACTAGAAAGCTCGGGATAATGGATCAACAATAGAACGGCTTCAATTCAAGCAGATTTCAGTCCCATTCACTTCCTCAGTCTATTTTCAATAATATATATATATTTCAGGGGTTACAGTGCAGACAAAAATAAAATATCTCACATACAGGGGATAAATTGCCGTACCTCACATTTTCCTTGAAAGTTGCTTTGCATGCTGAAAATCTCCCAGTTGTGGCTCAAATTGCAGTTGTAGCCTGAAAGAATATAGAAATAAATGTAAATCTGAGTGAGTGTGTGTGTGTGTGTGTGTGTGAGTGTGTATGAGTGTGTGTGTGTGCCTGAGGAAGCTCTATCTGTCCTTTAATTCCAGGCTGAGACGGTTGCATTTCAACGCGGCGGCTAAAATTGCAGCGGTTGACTAAATACGGATGTGCAGTCGAGACATTAAAGAGGGAGACATAATTGAAGAACATAACTACAGGACATCCCAGAACATAGTGGGGCGATGGTTGTCGCGGTGACGAATCGCTCCTAAGATGGGGTCTGGTGGTGGGGGGTGGTGGGGTTTCCGCTCCTCTTATCCTCCTTCAGTCGCCACCGTAATTTTCATGTCACTCCTTCTCTCTCACATGAGGAAGCTTCCCATCACTCATACATGTTCACTCAGAGGAAGGAGAAACTGGAACCAGATTTAATCCAGGATTTATCTTCAAGGATTCCAAAGTTTTCAAGGCTAAACATATAAACAATTGTAAATTTGAAACAGAATAGCTTTATCCACTCTTAAAACTTGCTCCAGTGCCATTCATTTAGTCTGCACCTTCAATATACACTATCAATCAAACTATTGACTGGTATTGTACTTCCATGCAGCCTGTCTACGAGACAATATAAAAACTAAATGTCAATTAAAATCACCTGAGTCGAGATGAATATGAAAGTGCACTTAAAGAAATATTCAATTTCTGACACTTCTGCAATCATCTCATCTCCCTCATCTGATCTTCCTCACCTGCATCCCATTCTCTCATTAGTGTCTCAGTATCTATACCGGCCCAGTTTCATTCATTCCTTGCCATGACCCTGATGAAGGCCACAAGCCGAAACGCGTTGGTCTAACAATAAAGTTGTTCCTAATACTGCGAGTGTTGCTGGAGTTTTTCGCCTTTTTGGACCTTCTCCCTTCTCCGTGCACCTTGAAAGTAGGTGAAGTTGTGCCAGAAACCCCTCTCTGTTTCTACAATATATGGATGAATCCTTTTCTTCCTTTTACTTGATTTTCAGTTTAATTTATTCAATGCATTTTCTTTCTGAAGTCCTTCAGACACAGTGTGTGCAGCGTGACTGGACATATCTGTGAACGTGGGCACACACACACACACACACACACACACACACACACACACACACACACACACGCACACAAACACACACACACACACACACACACACACACACACGCACACACACACACACACACACACACACACACACACACACACACACACACACACACACGTATGAGTCGACCAGTTGCCAGCGTGAGAAGAGGCCACTAGTTATGACTAACACATGGGGCTACCAGCCACTGCCAGGACGCATCTGTGTGTGTGTGTGTGTGTGTGTGTGTGTGTGTGTGTGTGTGTGTGTGTGTGTGCGTATGCATGTGCATGCATCGTAAATTAATAAACATATCTGACAAGTGCATTGCAGCCACCCGAGGGCATCATCATGTTTGCAAACAACTCCTCCTCTGCCCCCCCTCCACACACTGTCCCACCACACACACACACACACACACACACACATGCACACACGCACACACACACAGTTGCAAACGTGCACACAATCCCTGAGGAGTAACGATTGTTTAATGATTCAATTAGCAGTGTGTCATGCTGAGAGCGAGAGGCAAGATGGAGTGATAATTGATAAACATGTTTAATCCAAAGAGTGAGACAGAGAGACAGAGAGAGAGAGAGAGAGAGATGAAGGGGTGGAAAGATAAAACCAGACAGATAATGTAGAACACACGCACACACACACACACAAACACACAGTCACACAAAAACCACACACATTTCAACTGTTTTTACATCACAATGGCTCATTTGTTTCTCACTCATACTCAGAAGGAGGCTAATGAACCAGTTTAAGTAACATTTCCATCTAATGTTTCCATCCAGCCTTTTTAAGCTGTGTAAAAAGAACTTTTCTGGAGACACCAACTATTCCTAAAAGTTAGTATGGAAAGGAGAAATTTAAGAGACAACTCACAATAACAGCTGAGAGAAATAGATAAAAAAAAAATAGACTGTCTGAATGCAGCGTAACAGTTCGGTAGCTGGTTTCACTTTTACTGAAAGCCGAGCCTTTATGTTATGCTGCCAGTCTCTTATACTGAAATCTATGTGGGCGGACCACTATGGACAGAACTGGACTGTCCGGTTCTGTTTTCCTCCAGTGTAGATCTGCTGCACCACTACTGTGATCTTATCCTGTGGTGTTGATTTTGAATGGTTGCACCGCCAACCACTGCTTCAGCTGCAGCCTTTTCAGCCATTTTTGATGTTCCGTCTGTACGGGCGATCGTTTAGACAACATTGCCATGTGAACTTTTCAAAATGTAAAGGAGAAACTTCTCTGTTTTCAGCAAAAATGTTGCAGTGTAAACTGGGCCTAAGCCAGCAGCTGGGGAGTGACGTCTTATAATAACAGGATCCGCACACACACACTGTTCTTTACTAGTAACATTATATTTTATCTACCCATGCTTAAGATGAACTTGGACTACTATATACCATATTGACTAGTCACTGCTTACCCAGGCAAAGATTTCACTGTATAGGCTACTACTGTGTGTACTACATAATAACCCAGATAAACAACAATAATTTTGTTGTCATTCAACAATTACAGCTTAGACAGAGCTCCTTTGTCCACCGTCGCCTTCAAATGGTCCAACCTGCTGCAAACTGGAAGTTGAGTACACAAAACCCTGGAATTCAAGTGGTATGAGTCATGAGAGCACCGGCTGTAGTGACTGATAACAATAAATAGCTTTGTTCCCTTTTAATGAAACATTTCTGTTTAGAAATTTTCCACTCATGACATCCTGAATATCACCTCAGAAGGTCTTTAAAATGGGCTTTTCTCCTGTACATGGTAATAGTTCTCACTGACAACTCATGTTTCCAGCATTTTAAAGATATAATGGGAAATCAGGATATTTTTTCCCAACATATTTTCATGAATTTTTGCAATTTTGTATTAAGGTATCGACAGAAGTCTCAGCCACACATCATGTTAAAATGTAGGCAAATAGGCCTGCAGTGAAAAATGAAGTTCCCATTTAACATTTTAGAATATGGTAGACAAACAGGTTGACAAATATTGACAATTGATGATTTAGAACATTGAACTACTATTAGGAGCATCAATATGTGTTTACCAGCATGTTTCATTATTTACTGAGGCTTATTTGTTTACTTGTTTCCAGCCATGTTTGCAGCGACGCCGCCTTTCAGCACCGTGCGGTCTCAGTGGAAAGATAGTTTGAACAGCTGCGCTGTGTGTATGTTTGCCTGTGTCTACATGCGCCTGTATTTTTGCCATTCTGTGTGTGTGCGTGTGTGTGTGAGAGAGAGAGAGAGAGGCGGGGGGAGTAAAAAGGGGGAGTCAGCGAGATCTTTTGTATTGAAGACGTTGGCTTCATCCTGGCCTTTGTGGTCAGGTGACCCTGGGATCAGAATTGTGAGAAAAAAAAAGAGAGTCATCACATTATTAATTGTGGAAAAATAACTTTCTCCTTTTAAAGTCACTGTTACACAAGTATATATAGTTAACAACACATTTTGCTTTTGTTGTAGGAGTTCTGATTTGAGTTTTTTTTCTTTTTTTAATTGTCAAATATGACCTTGAAAGAAAACACAAATCAATATAAATCAGATGCAGGGTGACAATCATTTTAAATTATAGTGCAAAATGCTAAAAAAAAAATTAAAATTTTCAGATCTTTGGCAAGGATTTCAATTTTTTGGTGGGCCAAAGTAATTTTGAGTAGCATTTTAAGGTTAATACTGTCAGCCTCCCATTGACAGATATTTATGGGGAGTAACACTAGGTTGATTATGACCCTTTTTAAATCTTAACATTCTACAACATTTTCAATGTAGAGATATCTTATAATTTGTTAGTGACGGTTTGTATTACAAGTGGCACATGTTGGTGCTATCATCCAAAAATGAAACTGGCGTGGATCAATACATCCATTTATTTAGGGCACTGACATTTTAATGCTATTTAAGGACATAATATCTTGTTTTGTTGATCTGGACAAATTCTACTTGTTGAAGTTGATTTCAGGGAAAGACAGAGACAGACTGCTCTGTGAGCTGGATGACACTGTGCTGTTAATTCAGAAGCATGTCTCAATGGAAACTCTTTCAAAGGAATATGGCGGGGGGGGGGTGTAGGATTTTTCATTTCTACCTCCCATCCTTTTCTGACAGTCCACCTGTATGGTTATTATCTGGTTGGGTTAACTACAGGGAAAGGTAGAGCTCATGGCTCAAAGGACCAAATGTTTACAGTATCCTCATGTATCACACACTTTGAGACACTTGACACTATTAAATGTGTTTTTTTTCTGCTCAACAAACTAAATGATCCTTATCAGTACCCATACTCCCAGCTTTAAACCAGGAAGGGAACTTCAACCAGAGCTGGCCAGGACCAAACCCGACGTTGTTGATGTGATTAAACTGTTACTCTTTCACCAGAAGTTGTTATATTAATTTTTCATGAGAAAACCAGTTACAGAACAGCCCCAGAATGAATCTTCAGAGAAAGTTTGATCACAAGAAAAACAGGACTATTTACAGAACACATTTTTTATAAACTTACTTTTTTTACTTGTAGATACTTGTTAGCAAAGTGCTTGCTCAACCCAAGTTATAATATATGACTGAGGGCTATATTTTCACTCTATATGCAAATATGCTCTTGATTGTGGTTCTGGCATTATATGATTATGGCATTATTTGATTTATTCATACTTATTTGTTATTGTTGTAAAGATAACACCTCTGATTCTTTAGGTAATCAATTTTAAAGATGTGTTTGCAACCTCTGGCAGTTCCACACTTGTTGGCAGATGTGTGATGTATTTTTGGCTGTGGTCTACACTGTAGAAACGTGAAGATGCACAGCATGGACATGCCCTTCTCATCTACAGAATCACACTCATGCAGTCACTGGCCACTTGTTCAGCTGCAGCCGAAGCTGTTTGCAGAATTTTGAGACCACATTTAATCTACTTGTGACCCAAATCAGGGTCCCGACCCAGATTATGAAGCATAATGATGTCACTGATTAAAGGCCAAATCCCAGCATGTCAGTTTCAGGACCCTGAGCCCTCAGAGCCGAGTCCGCCCTGAAGAGAGCCCTCTGTTCAGAGGGAGACACACTCACTTCACCCGATTAGCCCCACGTATGGGGAGAGAGGCATGTTTGTGTGTGTGAGTGTGTGAAGGATATGTGTCCTGCTGGGTGGTAGAATTAAAGAAGAGGTCTGTTTGAGAAGAGCCTTTGAAATGGACACACATGAACTTGGTCTCTGTCACACACACACATGCACTTAGATGCTCCTGTAGCACATTTATTGACCATAACCATCTGGCTGCCCTCCAGAGAGACAGAGAGAAGGAGAAGGAAGAGGACATGAGAACTGCAATTGGTTTTAGTTGCTTGGTGTTTTTCACATGATGTTTACACTGAGTGAAATATTCAAACCCAATGACTCCATGATCTTTAGGCTGCATCAGTCAATCAAACAGAAATATTAGTTCAATCAGGAGGGATAAGTGAATGAAATAAAGACATCTGTTAATGGCAGCAGATGACATGTGATGATTTGTCAATCAGAGAGTTTTTTGTGCTTAGACTCAACAAGGAGATCGAAAAGCATCTGCCCAGAACAGAAGAGTCCAGACACTGGTGGTGGTGGCGGCGGCTGATGACTCTGTTGAGACTAATGAGGCTGATGAAATGATGAAGATGGTGAATCTGTAAGAATAGGCCGTGATGAATGACCTCGAGGTACAGAGAGAATCATATTTAAAAAGACAAGCAGCAAGATGATTGGCTAAAAATGAAGTATGAGTCACTGTGCTATTGGATAGATGTGACCAGCTGATGTAAACAGCTGACAGCCCCAGAAAATGGGAAAAGGAAAATTAAGATGGAGAATGCATGGGAGGTTTTCATGAGGATGGTATGAGAATAAGCCATGGCCTTTATGTGCAAAGCAGTCATCCTTCCTGACTGGATTCTCATTAAAGCTTTGCATGTCTTTTGAGTATCTTCCCAAAATGCATCGTTACATATCGAACCTTTGGGATCTCAGAAGAAGTAGGAGCTAGTTATTGATAACCCAATGACAGTTAAGTGAGGTTTAAGGTGTCTTCTTTCACTGTTTTCATGGGAAACCATATCAGACTCTCTTTAAAACTAAGCAATTGTATATATGCAGATAAACTTGTGACATACAAGTAAAAAATTAAAAAACACAGATGAATGTAATTACGAGATAATATGTAATACAACAGGGAGAAGAGAAAGAAACCAAAGTATTTAAGTGTGAGAGAAAAGAGGGCGATACAGTATACTGCTGGATAGAGATTGAGATTAAAGAAAGAGGAATTTGACAAAGTGACAAGGACAACACGAGAAAAGAAAACACAGGGAGATTCTTCAGATTTCTGAGCAGTTACCTCAGGGTTATTCAGATGATAAAACCATAAACATTACCATAAAAATATTTCAATCCACTTCAATTTGTGGTTCTTTAGATCTGAAAATCTGCAGAAATCAGTAGCTATCAGCAACAGTCACAAAATGTGAATATTGTCACTTGAGTTTTTCTTTTCTTCTCTCTTAAAAGATTTATACTGCTAAGATTTCTGACCTTCCATTGCCAGTTAAGAGTGTGATGTCTTGACTTCAGAGGGGAATTTAATTAGAGTGGGAAAAGTAACAGAGGGAGGTGAAGTGGAAAGAAGAAACAGGCATCCTACTGGCTCTGTGTATCTTTTGGTAATTTGATTTTCATTTCAGAAACGGATATCAAAAAACAAAAAAATGAGTTGTTATTTGATTTTTTGTTTTAAAATACAAATGAATATAATACATATCATTCTGGTGGTGTGACTAAACATAACGTCACTAAAATGGAAGTTGGTCATGTTGTCCGTCCGTCCCTCCATCCATCCATCCATCCATTTTCCTCCGCTTATCCGGGGTCGAGTCGTGGTGGTAACAGAAGAAAGGGTGTTCCAAATGTCCCTCTCGCCAGCAACATTTTCCAGCTCCTCCTGGGGGATCCCAAGGCGTAAGATATGTAATCCCTCCAGTAAGTTCTGCATCTACCCCGGGGCCTCCTCCCACTTGGATGTGCATGAAAAGCCTCCAAAGGGAGGCGCCCTGGGGGCATCCCGAACCATCTCTCTTTACCTAGATTGGTATGATACAGCACCTGCAATACTGCTGACACCACACCAAATCGCCTGTCCAGTCCAGTCCAGTCCATTTTCCCATCCCTGGTGGGGACCCCAGAATACTTAAACTCCCTCGCTTGAGGCAGTAACTCAACCCCAAACAGGAGGGGGCAATCCACCAATTTCCAGCAGAGAACCATGGCCATGTTCGTGTTTAGGTTAAGAACTTGTGAAAATCATTACTCTTATTTCATGTAGCATCGTTTTTCAATTGCGGATGTTTGGCATTTTGGAATGAATTATTTTTTATTTTCAGAAAGAATTCTGTTTTTTTTTAGAAAGACAAAATTTTACCCTAACAGAAAAAAGAGAGTAGCGTAGGAGAGAAGACAGTGAGACAAGTAGAAAAAGAGCCAAAGAGCTGCTCCCAGATTGAAATGTCTTTTTTTTTTTTTTAAAACACCACAGGTAAATATGCCTCTCTGCATGGCAGTGTGTGCGCTCCACCTCCTCATCATTGGGTTAAAATCCACTAACAGAAAACTTACAAGCATCGTGAGAAACACTGGAGACACGAGAGAAGATATGACAAAACATGGATGAGACATTGACGAAACGTAGACGAGGCATTGACGACGAACTGGCAACTCACACAGACTAAATACACTGGGGTAATGAGGGAATGATACACAGGTGACACAGGGAGGAGGAGACAATCAACAACAGGTTGAGACAATCAGATAATCACACACTGGAGGGAAAATATATTAAAGGGGAAGAAACAAGGAGGATCCAACGATAAACCAATAGACAGAGAATACATGAACAAAGAGAAAGGGAGCAAACTGGAACTAAACACAGAGGATTAAAACACAGACAGGAACCAAAGGGGCAAAACAGATCATAAGAGAAGAGAACAGGAAGTGTAAAGCAAAACACAAGGATAAAACAAAAATACAGGAAAAAAATAAAACAGGAAACAGAGGAACTAAATCATGAAATGAACTTTACAAAATAAGAGGAACCAAAAACTAGGATCAGATACACGACAGTCTTCCACAGCCGATAGGGACAAACTCACCTGAATGACAAATCACCTCCTTAACAACAGGCATATGCTTTCATGTTTGTGTGTCTTTATGTGTGTATGAAGGCTGGTTGAATGGAGGGATTAACAGTATTTTAATAAGGGTTTAATGTTTATGTTCACAGGCTGACACAGGCAGACAGATACGGACTCTATTCGACCAATGACAGGTCCCCTCTCTTTCTCTCTCTCTCTCTCTCTCTCTCTCTCTCACACACACACACACACACACACACACACACACACACACACACACACACACACACACACACACACACACACAGAACAGAGTGTCGTAATGCCTCTCAAACAGTATTAATGACATGACTAAAGCTTATTAGCGGGTTAGAGGATGTTAGCCAGCCACTCAAAACACAGAAATATGTAATGTGAGTGTATGTGTTGATGTCGCTAATCTAATTACAGAAAGAAAACAGAACTCACTGTCACCCTCTTGTACTGTGTGTACATTCGGTACATTAGGTATAAACCCCCTGGAATAGTGTTACACCAAGGAGCAAAGATTACACCATGAAATGCAACTATTCAACCGTTGTTACTGCCACACCATGAGTAAGGGAGCCGGTAGTGAACACCAACAGGGTGAAAGACAAGCCATCTAGGACAGGACTGTAACTACACTCCCTGGAGTCGTGCGGTGTATGGGGCACAGGGAAGAATTATCCAACTAAGGGCCCACTTTTGTGACTGGTTAAGATGTCCCATCATGGACCCCCAGGGGCCACTCTCTCAGCCCCATCACATTTTAACAGACTGGAGTATTCTAACGGTGATAATAACCAGTCTGCTCGAATGGATTAGTGAGTAACGATTTCTCCACTCTAATGCTAGGTAGGGTTGCACAATTAAGTGGTATAATAAATTTTCTAATCAAACCTATAGAAATAAAATCCTACTGACTACGGGTCACACTCTGAGACTTGATCTATCTTGGAGGGCCTTCCTCCGGTGAGAGTGTCCTGTTACAATGACCGAAACACCTGAAGATCCTGGGGTTTAACTGATGACACATCATCAGTTAAGCCTTCAGAACAGCCAATAGAATGTCAATGTGATGTTTGCTTTAATTATAGTGCATATAAATGCTGTTTACTTCCTGCTAATGTCGTTTGACTCTTTGAATGTGGCTCTTTATCTTTTCATCACCTGTTTTTTTTATTTGTGGCCATCATTTGTTTGACACCCAAGTGCTAGCTATGATGGATTCTTATAAAGTCTGTTTGACCCATCTACAACCCTGTATGTGTGGACTTTCTCGCTCTTCATACTTCACCACCTATCGTTTGTAGCTATGTGCCTCTCATGCCAAAAATAAGTAGTGTTACAGTACATGATACATAGTGTACAAGTAAAAAAAAAAAAAAAAAGCCATGTGATAACACGAGAAATAAGACGTGTTTTTCATTCGCCAGGTTGAGGTCGTGAGACCAGGTTTCCAAATCATGTCAGGCATTCATAAAGTTGAGTAAAGCTTCATTTAAGGTGTAATGAGACACTGACTGCTTATTGCTATATGAACCACATGATGGTGACATTGGTGCTCTGCATTCTGAATGGCCGACAGCAGGGTGACAGTTACAGCAGCTACGTCTCATCTTCATAA
The DNA here is from genome assembly GCA_037577475.1 of Chaunax sp. Z400. Classification (NCBI taxonomy): domain Eukaryota; kingdom Metazoa; phylum Chordata; class Actinopteri; order Lophiiformes; family Chaunacidae; genus Chaunax; species Chaunax sp. Z400. The sequence continues at coordinate 25,671,861 of CM075188.1, forward strand.
CTACCTTCGCTCCGCTCTAATTTTATCACATAGCCAAATCGAGCAGGTCATTCTTTACAAGTGAAGACTCGTTAGTGAAATAACACGACTGAGATGTGTTTATTTCAGGGGACTCAGAAGGAGAGAAAAACGTGTTTCCTCTGTGTTGTGGTTGTGGTTGTTGTTGTCACACATGGCAGCAAATTGAAAAACAGTTCAATCATCACCAGTTTGATTGATAAATCACAATATTTCACCAGCTTTTCATCATTACCTTCTTCGCGATGTGGACATGGCACAGATTTCCGGCTGTGTGTGAGGATACATGTGGAGAAAACAGCTGCTGGCTATTTAGAACAGTGTTTAGGGACATTCACTGTTTTGGTAATATTACTTTGTCTCTTTGCCTTCCCACCTGGCCAGGTAAGTTAATGTGAACCACGCCTTAGATCAACCTCCTAATGCCTCTTACTCTCTCTGTCTGCTCTGCAAACTGTTTCCCTGATGCAAGAGCCAACCTGCCCCTCACACTTTGTTTTTCTCAGTGTGTGTGTGTGTGTGTGTTGTGTGTGTTGTGTGTGTGTGTGTGTGTGTGTGTGTGTGTGTGTGTGTGTGTGTGTGTGTGTGTGTGTGTGCGATGCAGGGTTAGGGCGTTGCTCCAGCTAGTTTACTCTCACAGAGCAAACAAATCTCTGATGTGTTTTTCTAACCCTGATAGCCACGACTGACACCATGTCAACAACAGGGAGAAAAAAAAAGTTCTTCCTCTCCTTCTTTCTTTTCTTTTCTTCTCCATCCCCGTAGTGCCCCCCCCCCCCCCCCCACTCGCTCTCTTTGTCTTTCATTTAGATCTTTCATTTTCAGCATTCTTTTGTCTTCATTCAAATCTACCAGTTCCTCCCTCGACTCTCTCTTTCTGTGTGTACCTGTACACTGACTGTGATCCTCTCCTCTCTTTCTTCCTTTGAGGAGTCAGAGAAAGCAGTAACCACAGAAGTTGTATTTGAAGGAAGTGACTGAGCCCAGCTTTGCACAACTGTTTGGTGATCTCTGTTGCCAATTTGTATCAGTAAGACTTTGAGGATCCTGTTTGTGTGTTTGTTTGAGCCCGTCCAGGTGTGCTGGATGTAAGCCAAGGCAAAGATTAAAACCTCAAATCCCATTTCCTATTATACATATTGCTGTTACAATAGTTTGCTTTGAAGTATTTTTCCATTTGAATTCATAGTCATCGTAGTACTGAGCAAGTTTCGTGGCCTTAGGGTTCATGAAACCTTCAAAACAAGTGTTACCCTCAGTGATGGTGTATCACATAAAAGGCTTGCTAACTGTTAAATTGTTACCACCACAGAAATAAGCAAATCATTATTTTCTAATTAAATAACAATTTTTTTTACATAATATGTGAACCGTTTCAATTAAAACTCCACAAAGCCCACAAATAATATTTTGATTGACTAACAGTACAGAGCCTGGAGATGAGACTGAGATGAGAAAAAGAAATCAATCATTCTTATATTGGATGCAAAGAATAGTTTTCCTTTGACAAAATACTTATATGATAAATCAATTACCACAATTATTGCTACAGTATACATTACACAGTATAAATAGCCAATATCCTGCATTCTAGTACATTTTTTTACAACTTCCAAAAGCAGACTAAATGGTATAGATGTCTGAGATATCATAACAACATAAAGATGGGTAAAAAAATGTAAGAATTTCTCCACCAAGCTAATTACAAACCCTACTATGGAGACGCCATGATCTGCCCTACTATGCCTCTGATTTGCGTGGCATGACAATGACATCTCTCACATAGCCCGTCAATGAAAGATCTTCGACCCTGGGAGAAAGGTCATCCTCGTATCGAGCCAATCAGAGGCAGAGTAGGGTGGGTCACGGTGTCGGGAAAAAGATTTGTAAAAAAAAAATAAAAAAAATCCAAGACATCCATACTGTTTTCAATATAAGCCTCAAAATCTAATAACCTGTTCCCACTGTTCCACATATTTAATTCAAATCCATTCAAAACTTTTTGAGATATCCTGCTTGCAAACACAGACACACAAATCAACAAACTCTCTCTAACAGACAATATTTGTCTAGTCCTAAATAGAGACTTCCATTGTTCCAAACTACAGGACGGATTGATTTATTATGTACATTTTATTGCTGTTCATGTGTCAGTGTTCATGCATTGATTTTTCTAGTGTGGGTTGCTTCCTGTTTACTGTTTTCACTGTATTTGAGTTTGTTTATGTTTTTCCCAGTCTTTGATGTACTATAATTTTTATTCTGGTTGTTTTATATGATTCTTTTTATCCGACCTGAAGTCTAATGATGACTTTGTGGAAGCTGACGGGGATCAAAGAATAAAGAATAAAGAATAAAGAACTCTCATTGGTGGAGGCACAGTAATAAAGACATGTTCAGGCTGTTTTTATATTATCATATAAAACAGCAAATGTTTTTTTATAGTCAGAAAACCAATTATTTGATGTGATTTATTTGCTTAACATAATATGAAAATTTGAGTGCACTATTTTAAAATTTCCTTGCTGAGCTTATATGAAGATTAAAGCATCACAGACAGTTTAAGATTATGTTTACATTTGACTGAATTAGAAATATAGAAATCTGTTTTTTTCCCATAAAGGTGACTCTGTCCACATTACACCCTCCTCACTCTTAATGCTGGCTGAAAGCCTAAATAGAGGTATGTTAAAACCTTGTTTAACTGTTATGAGTTCTGAATCATACCCTCACTTCTACACACATGCGTGCACATACACACTGATGTTTTGACTGGTATGTCAGAGTTAAGAGATCAGCGCAGACCACCCCAGAAGAAAGGCGAGGAAAGGATTTAAAATGTGTAGGCTAAATAAAAAGTTTTATTGTTACATTTTTGTGACAAAGCGACACTTAAGGCACGATCTTAAAAAGTATGGAAGGATTTAAAGTTTTCTTTTTCCGTTTTAAAGTAGCCGTCGAGGGACCAAATTCTTTAGAGGAAAAGCAAAAAAAGTCATCATTTGAAAATGTCAGGAAAGCCAAGGTCCTCCTCTCCATACCCAAACTTGAAAAAGCATTTCTTTTTGATACTTGAACGGGTGATAAATGCACCTGTGTTATTAAAATACCGGGTATTAGTTGGTAGAAAGGGATGAAGAGAACTACAAAAAAAGCTCCAGAGAAAAGAAGTGTGTACCTTGACCTTATTACCCTGCAGCAAAAAGATGAATCAAACAGTTTTGAACCTTTTTAAGCATTGTTCCCAGGCTTTAACGTTAGCCATGAACAGCAGTCGTTATATTAAAAGCCTAATCTGTGATTCCAAAAATACATACTTAGAAAATAGGAAAATGAGGCTTTGTAAAGCTGATTAAAACATAAAGTACATATCAATAATAAAACATAAAGCTCCAAAGCCAGATGTGTTTTCAGAGAAGTTATAAAAGTTTACTTTCATAAACTTGTGGACTGATTACTAAACAAAACGTGATTTGGCCCGTCTAGGCCCAGTCTGGTCCGTCTAGTTTGTGTCATCTTTCCCCAGAGCTGTGCTAAGCCTCTCTCTGTGTACCTGAGTTCCCTCCTGTTTAGTCTCAGGGCAGAGACGCCCTCACTCTAGACAAATACCTTGAGGAAAAATTTCCGCCCCTCCCCAAAACCACTTCTATCATTGGCCCAGATAATACACGCTAACAAAGGGCTTGAAAAGGCCACACGAAAGCATGTGCGTGTGTGTACGGCTTGCAGTGAGTGTGCGCAGGTAAAATGTGCAAATCACTTTTTAAATCAAAAGCAGTGAGTGATATGAGGCTACGATCACGCTTTTAAAATAGGCAATTTGTCGTCAGAGTCGTTGTTGTTGGTAAGGAAGGCCCTTTAAGACAGACAGTGAAGGGACTTTGGTGTGAGGGCGTCAACACTACAGAAAAGAAGAGAGGATGACATGAAGATGAAGATTTGAGCTTTTTTTTCATTAATTTTTTGTTCAAATATCTACTGTTTGTTTTTATAATCTTTAATGTTTGTCATCTTTTTTGACTTTTATGTCTCTGGATTAACTTTTTAACTTTATTTTCACAGTTATTTATTTAGAATTCTATTCCCATAATGTACTAATACTTTATTCCTATTCCTTTGTATGATAAATAAGTATGTATATGTAACAGTGAAGTATAGTGAGTGTCAAAAGTAATTGAAACTGTAAGGAATCCCTGCCAGAATGCTAGATTATTAATAATAAAATTGATGAATTCATTATATTCTGTGCATTTCGGGGATTTTGTTGCTTTATCATCTGCAGGCTAGATAAAGTTGCAAGATGTCAGACTCAACATTTTGTGTTTTTGAAAGAAGGTTTCTCTGAGTGGAGAGTTTTATTTGACCAATGTAATTTTTCAAGAGTTTATTTCATATTGAATGTAATCAGCAGAGTAACAGAATGGAATAAATAAAAAATGTTCCCCTCTGAAACATGGAAATTAGGAAAACTCTCCAAAAATCAGGTACCAGTGTCTTCAAATTGTACTTCAGCAAATTTATTAGATTACTTTCACTCACCTACCCAACCACACACACAAACACACACAGGCCAAAGAAAAGCCTGGAATGTGCTCCCCTGCCTTTACCACTCATTTTAATGTCCAAGGTAAACGTGACGGACCCCTCCCACATCCCTCCCACATCCCTCACACTCACTCACAGACTCACTCACAGACCAGACAGTTAGGAATGAGCCTGGTCCACTGCAGTGCTTTGACAATGAGTCCAGTGACAGACGAGGCTTTACGTTGACATCGATCTCGACTGACAGCTCTGACCTGATCTGTGACCTGTTTCAAACCTGTTGGTCTCTTCACGTGCATATTCTTTTTTTTTTATGACGTCTGTGGATAAAATTAATATCAATTCAATTCAAAAACTGACATTTGCTTTTTACATTGGACCTCAGTCCAAGTGCAGCTAAACACTGTGTGGAAGCAAAGAAGTGGACTTTTTAAATTACACACAAACTGAAAACATCAATATGAAATCCTAAAAGAATCCATCCATCCATCCATCCATCCATCCATCCATCCCGCAGCCCATATGTCACCAGTAGATCTCTCCAGTGCTCTGATCAGGGTTGCTGGCGGTCCTCATTTTAGGCTCAAAGCTCGAGGACACCATGATCTTGGGACAACAATTTGTGTGCTTTTGTTGTGTTTTATGTATAAATGTATTTTTATGCTTTACGAAGCACTCTGTGCCATACCCTCTCTAGAAATGGGCTGTTTAAGGTTACTTACTTTTTATTTTGATATGGCTTTCCAGGTCAACCCTGGAAGTTTGGCTCTCGTAATGATGATGATGATGTCATATTTATCTGTTACTAATGAAATTTTAACCATCCAGGCAGCGACGGTCGGAGGAGGTTATGATAATGTACCAAGTAAATACAATGGGGCAGAAGTGTAGATAATGATGTATCTACACTTGGTCGGTGGTACACGGTGGTCTGCGAGGCCATTAGGTACATCGAGACTTGAGGAGGGAGAGTTTTTGTCACTTTTTTTTCTCTTTTGTTTCTGTACACACTTGTCATGTCTTGCTTGAATTGTAGCTACAGTACCTTCCAACATTTCCTGTTGTATTTCTGCATTTTGTCCGTCTCTGTCAGCTCTCTGAAACATGTATACATATGATATGAACGCACACGAGACGTACATAAGACTCCATCCGCATCTGTCTTTAACATAGGGCATAAATGGGCCTTAAGTGTCAAATCCAATCTTCCTTATGATTTGTTTTTGAAAAAAAGCAACAAACTCAACTTAAATTCCTTTCAATATGAAATCCACAGGTTTGCTACTACCACACACTGATATGTTACAGGTCATCTTTTATATATCTACATTCTCCAGGGTGTGAAGATACCATCTAGACATACAGATTCAAGTTTCCATGAATAGCAGTACAGCACAATAGGGATGATTAGATGTGAACAGGGCTCTTGGCATGCTTGGTAATTTACATGACATAATTAGGGTATCACTATAACTACAGTACTAAGCGGACACTCATTGTAAGTGTATTGCCATAATATTATATAATCTTGAACCAGCTATTTCTGTTTGTGTCCTCATAGAACCAGCATTTCAGGTCTTGGATTCTATGACGGACATGTTTGGTTCCCACTAATTGGGAAAAACAACTGCTGCTTTATTGCATTACACCTCTGTCCCTTGCATAATAACACACTATATGTTTAGATTAACTGAAAACTTCACATGTATTGTCAGTTTTGCATCTTTAGAATGGTTTTCTGTGTGCAAAATGTAGCTTCCTGTTTTGCCTCAGAGAGCGATATCCTTAAGTGGATGCGTATTTGTGTATTTTAACGTCACCGTTGAACCCAAGGGAACTGTCAGAGTTTGGGTGGGTCAGGATTTGGCGTACTGAAACTGGATTTAAGTCTAAAATTAGGCTTTAACAGGGGAGAGTATCAGGTAAGTCTGAACCTTGTGAAAAACAATTATCACTTCCTGTCTGGCTTAAGTGTAATATGGTTTTGGATGAGTTGACTTGAATGGAATGCACAGTTAGCATAAAGTTTCAAAACCAGATTTGAATGGTATGCACCGTTCACTAAAAGGATTAATAAAAGATTTGACTTAAATGGTCGGATGACTTAGAGGAGAGGAAGAGAGTGACTCGTCTGGGAGATTCCTCTCAGGCTAAGCAGTGCTCACACACGGAAGGTTCAGACATATGTAAATGCATGCACCCAAGTTCTCCATCTTTCTCTCACACACACACACACACACACTCACACACACGCACACCAGTACACATTCAACCCTGACTTCCTCCTGTTGTGTATGTGTGTGTTTTGTCTAATCTCTGATCTAATCCTCACACTGCAGCCAGACAGACAGGCCCACCCAGGTGAATGAGCCTGAAGTTAAGAATAAGTGTGCGTGTGCGTGTGCGTGTGTGTGTGTGTGTGTGTGTGTGTGTTTGAGGTCTTATGATTTAGATGACACTGAGATGGGTATGTATGTGACATGGGAACATACAAACACAAATATAAGCAACATTAGCCCCTTCTACACAGCCTGTTTTCAAGGCCGGGCTGTTGAGCCTTTATTGCACCTTGCTGTCCTGCACAAATTTGCACAGGTTGAATGGAGGTTCATTATTGTTCCACCTCTGAGCTAGTATCAGAAGTAGCAAGAGCTCCAAATCGATGTCTGTATAAACAGAGCAAGCCAGGGAGGCAGCAGGACAAGACAGGTGTGAGTTGCCGACGTGTTATGTGTGCAACACACAAGCGTTAGATTTGAAAAGCAGCTAGTAGCAGTTAGCAGCTAACTCACAGAAGAAAATCAACCAAAAATGTCTGCAAATTTGGGAGACAATGCATTACCTTCCAAGCACAGGATGAGATCAACCATCATTTCAATCAAGAGAGACAAGTGATGGAGATCAAGATGATTGTTTATTACAGGAGGTGATATGTGATGGTTAAGACTTGTCAGAATGTCTTTGGGATCAAGGGGCATCTGCTCTAAGCAGCAGCAAGATAAATCCCCCTGTGGAGTCCAGAAACATTCGGTGGTGGCGGCTGATGGCTCTGCTGAGACCAATGAGGCTGACTGACACACCGGGATTGACCACCAATGGAATCAAATGCTGCAATTACTGGATTTGCATGTGGGGCTGAAGTAAATCCATGCAAACCTTTTAAAGTTCAAGTTCAACATGGGTGAATTTTTGCCTGTGAATTTGCACCACTGAACAAGAGGAAAGCATATTAACACAACTGACCTTTGAGGGAACAGATAGCCGAAGTTTATTGGTTGTGAGTCAGGATCAGATATTTGAGTCAAACTCAGTCAAACACTGAGCAGCTACCTGCTCCATCTGCCTCAAGTCTTGCTGCAGTGTGAAACTCTGAAACACACATCTTCTGTATGTCTGACATGCATAGAAAATATATTTCTAATTATAATGTCACCTCAGCACCCTTACTCCAAAAATAAAATAAAATAAAATCCACCAACACTGTTAAGAGTAACTTTGAAGATCAACAAAAAAAAATTAATCCATGTTCTAGCCATTCCCAGCTGACATTTACAGCTGAATTGCATTTTGTATTCAACTGAGACATGCTGCAACTATTCTATATAGCACATATGACAAACAGCAAATCCTTATTTATGCCTTCCTAAGCCTGTCACATATTAAGCTGCAGTTGCATTATGGCCAGTGGCAGGTAAAGTACAGTAAGCCTGACTGGATTTGGCAGCAGCCTGAGACACAGACGGTAAATTGTTTCCTTCCAAAAATGACAGATATCCTGCAAAATGATTGTTAGCATGAAAGTAAAATGCATTAAGCAGGAAGTCATTAATTATCTCAACACCTTTGTGGAACTCAGCGATGATGCCACTGATATAATCTGTTGTAAAATGCTGATTGATCAAGCCATGTCATGTTGAAAGGTCTTGTTGCATGACGGGAAATTGGGCGTGCAGTCAGGGTTTAAAACGTCACCCTAAAAATATGGATTTTAAGAGATTATAGATGAGGTAAGTCAGACTTAAGTGTCAGTATGAGAACAAGGTAAAGAGGGCAGCCTTTAAAATGTATAAATGGTGGGAAAAAAAAAATTCTCACCTATATAAAATTCACTATAGCTGTGGAAGTAGAGCTGTTGTGTCCAATGCCAAGTTAATCAACAGACTAGTCTTTTGATGAACTTGGGCTGGTCTCCCAAAAAATTGCGTCCTTTTGAAAATACACCACAATACAAGAATCTACGAATGACAAAATATTACTACGGATAGAGATGATTAATTTGTCTTGTCTGAAACTGCATTCCTGGTTGTGCAGACAACGTGCCCCCCCCCACACACACACACACACACCTCCCGTTTGCAGAGAGAAGTTTCCTGTTGAAAGCAGCTTGAACTGAAGCACTGTGAAGCTGATTGCAGGTGAAGAGGCCTCTTGGTATGCTGGGTAATTTACATGACATGATTACTCCAGCAGCCCCTTTCTTTGTGTGTGCTGTCAGTGTTTGTGCATGAGTGTGTGAAAGAGAGAGAGAGAGAGAGAGAGAGAGGGAAAGAAAACATGTAGGGAACAGGGTTTAGTGGTAATATGGTGCTAAACATCTGTGAGCTTGATGACACTCACTTAAAACAACTGGAGGAAAGGTGGGAGGGAGTCATGATTGAAGGAAGAAAAGAGAGAGGATGGGATGTAGGAGGGGGGAGGATGAGCTTTGAGGGGTGTAAACGCATGACGGACAAGAAAAAAAAAAGCAAAATATGGGGGGGAAGAACAGAAAGATGGAAAGTGATTGAGGAAGAAGTTGGGGAATTTTTCAGACATCCCTAAGATATCAAAACTTAATGAAAAGCACATCAAAAACTAAAAGAAATGTGGGTGTGGGTGTGTGTGTGAAGGGGGCAGACAGGGCAGGCAGGCTGCATGGTCTAACTTGCTGTAAAAGCACCTGAAGAAACAACATAAGACTGGCACGATAGCATCTACCCTGACTGCCCTTCAAGCTGTGTGTGTGTGTGTGTGTGTGTGTGTGTGTGTGTGTGTGTGTGTGTGTGTGTGTGTGTGTGTGTGTGTGTGTGTGTGTGTGTGTGTGTGTGTGTGTGTGTGTGTCTTCAGAAGTCTGACACTGACATTTCTGAGATCCTGCTTTCTTTCGTTTCATCTCAGAGGAACAAACCAAATTGTTTCTCTTACCTCTTATGCTACTTATCCATCCAGATTGTCTTTGTCGGTTTAGATTATTTGCCGATTTCATACAAATTAAATAAAACTGACATTGACTTTGACAATGTACAATCAGACAGCACACAGAGCTCAAACCTCCAACAAGGAAGCTCAATGTTCCCATTATGTCATGGTACCTTAAAGCAATCGTCCCGTGATAGTTTGACTCTAATTCTATGACTCACTGGTCATGGAAACCTACCCTAGAATTTGAAGTCACATTGGTATCATTATTAGTTTGATAGATATATAAAAAAAAAAGAAGATATTTAACAAATGGGGATATTTCCTCATTTGGATCGGAGATACAGTATATCCTCAGGATCTATCTCCGATCTGAGTATCATCAAAATCTGCCAGGTATTTAGTGTGTAATAGATGGAAACAATGAAAAAGCCCTATATTGATATGTTGAAGATAGTGAAATGAAATTCCTGGATCCACCTCATTCTCTAGATGCTGGTCTTCATATGACCTTCCTACGAATTTCAGGAAAATCTATGTAGTTTTTGTGTTATTCTGCTAAAAGACAGACAAATAAACAAACAGACAAACCAATGCATAGATAATAATTGCACTCAACCAAATGGATTTGACCCCAAAATTCCAAGAATTATGCAAGTACATCAGCTCCATCAAATAAGATTAACTTTTTCAAGAAACAATAAGGGATAAAGACATTTTTTTCTCTTTGTGGTCCATTATGCATTCTGAACAGTGTACACTGCAGACAACACAATGTGTTGAGTTTCTGCTACAAGGAGTCTGGATTTCCTCAAATGAAATATCTTATGCCCCATTTACACTTGTCATTTCAAACATCCAGATGCAATAAATCTAAACCCAATTTACACTCAATCTATGAGGCTCTCTTCTTTCAAAAATGGTATAAAAAAAAACCAACTATCAATTCATCCTAGAAGCTTTGGCAGTGGAGGTGGTAAATGTGTCCTTATTCACATGCATCTTGATTTTATTGACAGTTTTATTGGTGCTGTTACTACCTCCACTGCCGTCACAGAGGCAGAATATAACAGACCCCCATTACAACTTCATTGTGTTTAAATGTCGGCGTGTAATGAAGGCGCACCAGTCCCGCCTTGAAAAGGCTGTGTAAATGTGGCTTTAGAGAGAGGCATGCATTCACACCTTTTTAAGAACTTTCTATAATTCATTTCTATTAGATCTATTTTTTTTATGTTACTTGGGAGATTTACAGGCTTCTTCCATATTCACTAAATATCTCCTCCTCAAAAGAACAATGAGATCAAAATGTATATTAGGTCTTAGATATCTTTATTATTGGTATGCATTTGTTTAAAATTCAGCTTGATATTTTTGGCATCTCATCGTTAATTCCTGCAGGTGCAAACAATGCTTGACTGCACAAAATGCATTGGTAATGCGCATCATTTAGTGACATCTTAATGTTTAAGAAAACACGGCTACACCTCCCATCAGTCTGTTCTTACTTCACCTCGTGCTCTTTTTCCCTCTCTTCCTGGCAGAGGTGGATTAGCAGAGTTCTGCTCCGTTTACCTCCACCTGTCAGCGCTGCGAGAACTCATGTGTGTAGCTGTGTGTGTGTGTGTGTGTGTGTGTGTGTGTGTGTGTGTGTGTGTGTGTGTGTGTGTGTGTGTGTGTGTGTCCTGTGCATTCAGCCATGAGAAGCTACCGCTAAGACCCTGCATCATGGGTCCTGTGTAGGTGACAGCTAAACAGTCCCACCCAGAAGACACACACACACACGCGCATGCGCGCGCGCGCACACACACACACACACACACACTCTTAAAGTTATGCTTTTAGACAGTTAAGCCAAGTAAATGCTCTGGGTATCAAGTACCATTACCGCCAATGCACTTAGAATATGAAAACCTTTCCACTTCCAGCAGCTGAGAGGAAAAGATAGGGAGAGACCGAGATTGAGAGAGAGAAAAAGGAGAGAGAGAGAGAGAGAGAGAGAGGTTTGTTGTCTTGTTGTGTGGTCCCGTGTGACTGTGAAGGAGCTGCACCTCCATGCCTCACTGCCATCCGTCCTCCTCCCTTCAGGTCTGAGAGCCTGCTCCGGCCTGTTAGCAGGAAGTGTCCTCCATGCTGACACACACATACACACAAAACCGTCAAATATTGGCCAAACGCCCCACATGAGACCACAAAACATTTCAAACCAGCTTCGGCATGAAAGATGTCCAAGGATGTCTGGATCTATTCTTGGAAGAGGGCCTGAATGAGTAAGAGAGAACAAAATGAGTACGTGAGTTTCAGCAGGTCGGTGGCCTTTTGTGTGTTTGGTAATGGTAGCATGACACTGCCATGCCACTGCTGTCTAACAAGGATCAGTAGGTATTTGTTTGCTGTAAATTTGTAGTAAACTCCCCACTAAGATCAGTTTATGAATGAAGACACAAGAAAAAAGTAATGCAGTGGTAGAAATATTTTGTTAGCACCAAAACCTTGTTTTCATAGTTCGTCAAGATACTGATTTGCTTCAATGTGACTTAATAATGGCACAGTTTTCCAGTCATGAATTGTCTGCAGAAAAGAGTTTGTTTGAGTCTGATTTTATAGTTTAGAATTACTTCATTGTATATCAGTGGGTTGTCGATGTATGCCTATAACCTACATGACGTTTTTCAACACAAATGAAAAAGTGAAAGAGATCATACATCGTGTTGAACAAATCTCTATGAACATTAACCATCTGGATTAATCATCTCTGCTCACGTTACCACCATCACTTTGGCTTACTTTGCTGCTCTTATCACTGTTGTGTGGATCCACCAGAGTAACTTAGTCCATCTCAGGCTCTGGTAAAACATATCAGCGAGGTTACAGAAAATCTCTTGATAGTTCCTGTTGAAGCCTTGAATTTAACAAAAGAGATGCTTGTTGGAATCTGAGAAGCTCAATTATGTTGCAGCATTTGTGTGACTTTGTTTTTGAGTCTTTCTGCCCCCTAATGGTCACAAAAAAAGTGCTTAATGCAGCTTTAATGTAAAGAATATGTGGTAATGTTACTACAAGAGCATAATGTAAGATGTCAAAGCTATTTGTAGATTTGTGAACAAAGACACAGAGAAAAGTCAATCAGACTGTGCATACCTCCAAAGAGGCTGCAAAATTTTTTCCTGGATTAATTTCCTGGGTCCACACCTTGAGCTGGATGAACCTCCAAATCTAATCACCTCCTCCTCATTCGTCTCTGCAAAATTTTAATTGAGATATTCTGCAAACTAGCAACAAAAGAAAGGAAAATAGCGATAAAAGCATAACCTCAGTGGAGGTAAAAAAACAAACACCAGATGCCTTTGACAATCCCATCACCTGCTCATGTGGTCAAATTTTGATGCTCTAAACACAGTGAAATGACTACAGCCACCAGGTCAACTGAGTTATTTATTTTTACAGTAAATTTGGTGGCTTAAGTACCTGAATTGCAGAGAGAAATTGAGAAGAGAAAGAAAGCGAGAGAGAGGGAGAGAGAGAGGGAGAGAGAGGTAATTAGAATGCAGTGATTAATGTTCTAATGAGTTTATCCTCCAAGGGGATTAACATGAATGCTAATAGCAGCTGTGCTAAAAACATCCCAAAAAACCCAAAACACAGGAGACAAAAACACAGGCACAGGATTTACTGGTTCAACAAAAGAAAAACATGAGTTTGTTGTTGTTGTTTTTTTTTAGTTTATTCTGTTAGTTTCCCATCAACTTGCGTAACCTTGGAACAACCTTAGCTCAACCACAGCAAGTTTATCTCCAACTTCGCTGCAGCATTAAGGCAGAGATGAAGTCGAGGGTAAACCCACCAAAGAGTTGAATGTTTATTGCATTTTTATGTGCAGAAATGCAGTTTCTTGTCTAATGTGATGAAGGGCAAAGTATTCTCTCGGTTATTTCAAGCAAATTCAAGTGAATCTGGTGCACAGTCTCTTGTTATTGTGGCAAATTATAGTAGATTGGTGGGGGAAGAGATGGGGGAAGCTGAGAGACAGAAACGAAGGCAAGTGACGAAGAAAAAAAAATCCTTGTAACCAATTGGTTTTTGGAGTGATAGGGAGAGTGACATTTGGGTTGGCTTAGCTCTTTTCTGAAGGAAAAGGAGAGATTAAGACAATCCGCAGCAAACCACCTTCCCTGCGCCAGGGTGCTTAGGGACCCAAGGAGCAAAGAGGATTGTGGGAGAGAGAGGGGGCTTCTGGGATAGCGTCACAGGGATCTTAGAGGGCATTAGCAGTAACGTACTATACCTGAGATAGACAGAGAGGGGACCACACCACCAGCACCGGACCCCATTGTTGACTGGCTTAGTGGCCCTGTCTCGCGCGCACGCACACACACACACACACACACACACACACACACACACACACACACACACACACACACACACACGTCTTTCTTTGTAGTTTTACAACGAGTATTGCTAAAATAGGCCAAATCTTATTCAAAAATAAGCTAAATGACAAATTTGAAAAGAGGTCAATAATTTCATCGAAATAACATAAGAACACTTTAGTTTAAATCCCCCTATTTAGCATTCATAAACAGTAAATAAACATTTAATAATGGTTTATAAAACACTGTATGTAAGTACCTATATCATAACTGCTTTTTATATTAATAATGTACATTAGAAAACATTAGGTCTGAAAACCATGCAGTTCAAACATCAATAAGTTAAATAAAAAAATTAATCATTCATCAATTATATAATTTTATAGAATCATGATACATTATATTATGGGTTATAAACCATTTAGGGCCAATGAAAGTAAAATGTATGAACACCCATATGTATTGATTCATAATGAATGTGTTCATAAATGTGTGTTTATAAGTAAAATATGCTTTTAACAGATTGGGTAATGAGCTGTCATGTTTTTCCACATCATTTCTCAAAGTCTGCTCCTCATTCAACCTGATGCTTTTTAAAAAATCTGCTTCAAGATTATCAAATAGGTCAGGAAAGCTTTAAATATCTTTAAACATCCATACAGTAAGCGTGTTTTATGATGGCATCCCTTTATATACTACATCACAGGTGACTGTTTTGCAACAAACTATGATTTCCCTTTAATTTCCCTTAATCATGAAGATCATTTTGAGACAGCTGAACTACTTAGAGAAATGTAATACATTAGAGTAAACATGTGGTTGACTTTATTATATTTTGGTAACATACAGTAGCTGAGAACAAGTATAGAGACTTCAAGTCAAAATTAATTTTAAAGAAATTACATACCTGTGCACCTATTTAAGTAGATATACAAAAATAAAAACAGAAAAGAAAACATTCCTCTTTATTCTTTTATCAAAATCTAATCTTGTAATCTTCAGGTAAAACAAAATATGACATGCATGCACTTATCTTCAACTTTCAACGGCACACAGCTAAGACTCATCAGTCAGCTGACTAGGACCAGCATGCAAGCTGTCATTCCTCCACCTCTTAAAGTTCGAGGGGTACATCTGTCTGCTCCGAGGGTGATGATGGGGCTGAAGGAGGAGAGCAGTTCTGTGTGATTAAATAGAATCTGGATGTACCATATTCCCAATAGAATCTGCATTAGTATGCTGTATGGACTATGGAGACGTCTCAATGCTCGACATCAGACGGCTAAACTAGTGTAGATTTGCTGTTAAATCCAACAACTTTCAGTATATTTGTACAGTTTAGTATTTTTGTTGCATGCAGAAAATATCACATTACGTTCCTGACACTGTGTAATCATGTTGGATTTACTCGCAAATCTTATGCAAACGGTTGACTCGCTACTTTATTATTGAGTTTATTTACTTATTCGTTTTGCTGTGTGTTGGTATATTTTAGCACTGCGACGTTGTCGGAGCGCAGCCCTGAATCTAATCTGGGTTGTGCTGGCTTGTACTTTTGCCTGAGACATTGAGGAATTAAGGAGGAGATTAAGGTGTGTGTGGTAATCTGTAAGGATGTGTTGATTTGTGAGGTGGAAACAGGGATAAGCATCTTTGTGTATATGTGTGTGTGTGTGTGTATTTGAGAATTACATAAATCAGAGTTTGACTTTGGTAAGTGATGTATTTTTTTCCCAGTCGAGCTGTGTATCCGACACACACTCCTACTGTACATACATGTACATGCATATTAAGACATTCACAGATGCTGAGTAGTACGCTGCCATTCATTCACAGTGATCTGTCTCGTCCGTTGAGATTGGCTGTCACTCTCTTTGTTAGGGAAGTGATTTATGTGAGCGTTGTACGGTCTAATGCTGTCTCTCTCTCTGTGTGTGTGTGTGTGTGCAGCCTCAGGGTAAAGCAGCACGACAGCTGCAAGAGGCCTCAAAACGTTCCACCCTTTACTCTCCACCACATCTTCTCTCATCCTCCCAGTTCAGCACGCTAGAGTGATGGAGGCCTCTGAGATCTGGTGCTCCTGGGGCCCCTCTCCTGGGAGGAGAACTGAAGGTGCAGCTCGTCATCATTCATCCCTCTGATGGACACCTTGAGCAGGCAGCGGCTCACGAACAGTGCATTGTGGGCCTGTAATGATGTGGATCACCACCAAGATCTAATGGGTTGCTCCTCTGGCCATACCCTTGCTCTCCTGAGCAATTAATAAAAATCCTTTCAGAACTTTTTGTGTAATCCTGCTGACATTCAGACAAACCGACAAAACAAAAACATAACCTTTCAAAATGCACACTTACAAACAAAAACAGGGGCTCCATTATCAAAACCACAAGTGGTCACAAATCTCCACATGGTACCTTAAACCCCAACAGACCCCATCTTTCTTTTTTTTTCCTTTTGGTGCGAGTTTTCTGTAATTTACATCCTGATGTATTTACTCTTATATAGCTGTAACAGGTGGGCCCAAACGGGGGTCCTGAAAGGGAGCGACAGAGCAGTATGATGGATTGCTGGTGGGCACGGCTGATGCCAGCCTCTCAGTCAGAAGGAGAGGCAGCTGAAACAGACGGTCCCCTCCCCTTCATTTGTGTGTGTATATGTGTGTGAGTGTTGGTGTGTGTGCATTGTCACACTGCTTTGGCAGGGGTGGCACAACCATCTGTCTGATCAGGGAGGTGTGTGTGCGCCTGGTGGAAGTGAATGGACGACTGGCACTAGCAGTAAAACACACACATGCACACACGGTCAGCTGTGTGCGCGAGACATTAGGCTATAGTTGACCTGCTTGGAGACAGACTGGGCAACGTGTTTGTTTGTGTGTGTGTGTGTGTTTGTGTGATTCTTCTCCCACTTTACATTAACATTGCGTAAATGAATTTCTAAGGTTTTTTTTGCAATTGTATTTAGACCTTATGTGGTGAATAATATTCCCTCTGAGGAGGAGTCAACGCTGCTATAACATCTGTTGTTTCTACAGTAAAACTGCCCCAACAGCTGACACCGAGCCAGAATTTGTAATCTGCCGGCAGTATATTTATACTGTGTGTGTGTGAGTGTGATTACCTGTGTGTGGATGTGTAGTACTCACAATGTGGACACATAAATTTGTTTTAAACAGTCACCATGTGGTGACTTGCCTTCCTTATGGGGAAAAAACACACCTCCTAAAAAAATAAAATAAATAAAAGATCCTTTATGGTCGTGTGAAGACTTGGATAGTTTAGGTTTAGGTTAAGATAAAGGTTAGGGTTAAGCAAGTAGGGTTAGGGTCCAAGAAATAAACATGCCTTATATGTAATGTCCCAAACCTGATGGAAAACCAACTGTATTTTTGATTGCTTTTAATAAAATTCAAGTAGGTAATTAAATAAAAAGTAGTTATTTTCCCCCACAGGAGACCTTGACACTAAACTTCCTCATTAGTGTAGTTATTGTGTGTTTTCAACATCTAAGTTGAGCTGAAAAAAAAAGAGGAATCAGGCTTCAATGCTGCGGTCGGTAGGTCGGAGTATAACAGGAATGTTTTCTCCATTTTTAACCATTTTTTAAAAAGACATAATGACTGGAAATGGAATTTCAAAAATGTGTGATTTGTACTGTATTTTAAAAAATATTTCTGATTATACTTGACTTGGGAAGATGTACAAGTACAAATTCTTTACCATCTACATGATAAATTCATCTACATTACTTCATCATGGGTGGATTGTTGTATCAGTGGTTAGTAGTGTCAACTCACAGTAAGAAGGTTCTGGGTTTGAATCCAGACCTGGGGCTTGTGTGTGTGTAATGTGCATGTTCTTCTGGTGTTTCTGTGCATTCCCAGTATTAGCTAGGACACATATATCTATCTCATATATCTTCTGTTGCTGTACTTTGCATTGGAAGGATCCTGTGTCTGAAGATTTGTTAGAGAAGATTAACAGCAGGACTGGTGTTTAACACTGTACTGTAAGTTGACTCTTACAGAGACACTGAGACAGAAGAGCACAAACAACTAGATTGTTCTGTCTTGTTGTCTCTCTCACTCTTTCCCCTCCTCCTTTTCCGCCTTCCCTCGCTCCCTGATTGCGAGACACACACAGAGAAACTACTGAACAGTCAGAGCAAGAGTATCTTCTGAAATCACACTTGTCTGTCTGCAGCCTATTGACTCTGGTTAACTGAGACCTACTCTGTGTGTGTGTGTGTGTGTGTGTGTGTGTGTGTGTGTGTGTGTGTGTGTGTGTGTGTGTGTGTGTGTGTGCGTGTGTGTGTGTGTGTGTGTGTGTGTGTGTGTTCTATCCCCAAGGTTTAACTCTATTCTGTAACAGAAAGACAGATTTGTTAAGATTTCAGCTACTGATTACCTCCGTCACAGAGTTTTTGCCAGCGTTGGTTTGTCTATTAGCAGAATTACTCAAAAAGTTCTGACTGGATTTTGATGAGATTTTATGTAGGAGTGGATCATGGACTACAAACTATCATGGGACTATTGCTTTTAGGTGTTATAATGTGGAAACTTACCTGTTTTGGGCAAGGGTTGAGTCTCCGAGTGCATCTAGTTACATACTAACATTTTATTTTTCTTCACAAAAAGTTTTTTTTGTGATGTGTGCTAAATAAATAAGCTAAATGTGACTTCACTTTGAGATGTGCTACCTTTATTTTTTGGGAATATTGGATTTTGGGTTTAGCACTCTACAGAAGATTTGTTGTTGAAGCGCAACTCACTCCTTCAATACAAATTTCCTTTTTTTTTGGTCTCATGGCTGCATATTATATTACTGTTATATGAAAACCCTCTTTTAAATTGTCTAACACTCACATATATGCTTGACAACTTGTTAATCATAACTAAAATGAGGTTTTTATACACTCTATACGATAAGCTCATATCTATACTTTATCTTAACTATCCTCTGATAAAATCCTTTCTTCCTCACAAATCTATTTCAGTCATGCAGATGTAGCTAAACATGTGATTTGAGCGTCTTTGTCCCGTCCTCCACCCCTCTATTCATTTCACCTACATATCCATTGCTCTCTCCCTCCCTCTCTCACTTTCCTCATTTCTCACTCCCTCCTTCTCTCTCCTCGTCTCTTCCTACCTGCCAGCTGCCACTCAGGGCCTCCTGGCTCTTACAGTTTTCCCTCAGACAAAAGAATGGATAGAACTAGAAAAAAGGGAAACAAATGACAGCAAGGCACTTTGTTCTCTGTACCACTCTGTCTCCCAAACTGTTACAGACTAGTTCTCTCTCTTCTCTGCTTTATCCCTGAGGGAGCCTTCATCGTCTCTAGTGTCCCAGTCTTGTTTAACGGTCACTCAGACTGTCTTGTCTGCACAACTCAAACTACAATGGCCTTTTCTAAGACAGGACCAAACACAGGACTCACAGAAGGCCTCTCAGGGTTCATTTCTTATAAGTTTGATTTCTATTACATAGTCAAATATGGCTAGCCAGGGCCAGACTTCAGCTTTCTCCTGTGATATCTCATATTATCATATATATCATATTTTAGCTCCCTCTTTTTAATATTGATGTGTGATATCTGTCTGACCTGGCAAAAATACTTGTGTGAGAACCAAGCCTGGTGTAAAGATACAATGATATGATATAAATCATAAAATATGTCTTTATATAGGACTAAATGACTAATTGGTGCATGAATGATGATTTTTTTTTTTATTCAAAATTTTGTATTATTTTTTTTCCCTTATTATTTTTTTCCCTTTATTTTTTAAACTTTGTTTTATAAAACAAAACTGAAACAAAAAAAATTAAATAAGCAAATATAAAATAAGCAATAAACATTGCAGTGCAAATTGGCAAATATATGCATTTTTTATAGCCATTGTAAAATATTAAACAAATAAATACATCCAGATTCCTACTTCATGTTTCCTTTGGAGGTTGATAAAAAGTCATTACATGACAAAATTCAGTTATAGGTTTTCCCTGTTTCCGATTCTAACAGAAGGTGCAGTAGGTCAGGTCTATTTTTATATCTCAAAATCAAATCCAGCTTTTTCTCAGCAGAAAAATGAGGGGAGATTGCCTTTCCAGTGATGACTGGCATGCAATGTGTCCATAAATAGAGGTATAAAGAATAATATTTAGGAGTAAAAGTTAACAAGTTTAAGGCAATGTTAAAGTCTGTGAAAGGACATTGATTTTCTTTTTCCACTGTAACGAAGACCATTGAATCATAGCTGCTCTGCCTTAAAAAAAAAAAACTTGACTTCACAAAACAAAGACCCTCCAACACAAGGCTACTGTTAGTGTTTGTCTGAAAATCAATGCCATCCTTTTAGGCACACCTGTGGACTAATAAGATGACATCTGTTTGGTTGAACGGTATTTGAAAAGCTTTCAGTGTCTGGAAAATGTCCTTGAGTTCTTTCAATAGTGGCTGTAGTTAGCATATTATATAAAAAAAAAACACACACACACACACAATTAATATAATTCTGTATCGACAGCTCGACTAGCTCACACAATGGGAGTTAGACTTATCATCATGTCACCCAAGGCTGCCAGATATCTGTATGGTCAAGACGGACAAAAGAGAGGTCGTGTGTGATTTATTTGGGTCGGAAAAATTATTCTCCCTCAGAAATGGAGTCCGGGAGACAACTGAGCAGGTGAGAACACTTCTTTCCCACAATCTCATATCCTGAGTGAAGGCACTATTAAGGACAGTAATATGTGAAAACACTGGACAATGGAACTGTGAGATTACAAGATACCAACCATAGTGAAGGCAGAGCTTATTTGTCTATGATCAAATTAATAAGCCTTGGAATGTAAAGGACACTAAAACACTGTAGGAATGAACATCTGTTCATTTAAGAGGAATAGTTGTTTTCTTGTGGTTTATTTGTTAATAATCATAAAGCTAACAAGGTCAATATGGGTGACTGTTACCTCACCCTCCCAGGTACTTGCTGGTCATACCTACCTGAGGTCAGGTCTTCAGGTCTTTTACTATAATGCTGCCCAACTATTAAAAGAGCCACAAAGAAAATAATATCTAAGTGACACAAAATATGTCCGACAAAATTAAACAGTGGTGCACAGCAACCTGAATTTCTCTACCTTAACATGAATTTCACTAAGACCAGATTCGTCCAGTGTGCTTCAGTATTAATCTAAATATAGCTGAGCAGAATAGATGTCACAACAACTAAAGTGCAGCTGTGTTTATGTGCATACACCCTGTTAATCTGTTGACAGGATATTCCATTCATCAAAGATTGCCAGTCAAAACTCTTTTTTTTTGTTTTTTGTATAAATTTGAGGAAGGTTGCAGTCTCATCATCGCTCCACACAAATCTGGTATTTGGTCTGCCACAGTGGACTGTAGTGGTGAACTCAGCCTGGATTTAGGGACAGCTGGGAATGTTTCAATTCCATCATATCTTGTTGGACCAGGAAACCTCTTCTTCATCGCTCTCTCTCGAACTGTAAACGTCACCAAGTACCTTCTTCTAGGATAATCTGTGAAACAATGGAGTGATGTTTACTTTGAGTCTTTATAAATGAAATGGAAATATTTTACACCCCTCTGACTGACATGTTAAGATGTGGGATCAGGTATATTTATATATAAATCAATCTATCTATCTATCTATCATACAGAGTTCCTCTTATTAACCTATTGCCCTTGGCTACGTTAATAATACAAAAGGAACTAATTTTGAATTTGACACCAAGGATCGCCAGCCTTTATCTTTACAAAGTACCTCCTCCATCAATTATTGAGAGAGCAAATCCAATATGTGAGGGCAGGCCACACTGACGGACCGACACAGGGACAGAATGAAAGACGGACTGATGTGGAAATAAACTGATACACAAAGAGGCAGGCCGACAGGTGATGACAACACAGGCTCTTGCCAGGTTTCCATTCAAATGTAGTGGATGTTTGAACCAAATCTTTTGGTAAATCTGTCAAAGAAAATGCAAATTCAAGTGTATAGCCTTTATGACTGCCATGAGGATAGTTAGACTTGGTTCATTACAAATAGCTGGTGACTCTAATTCTGCAGTCAGGTGCAATTCATCCAAAAAAAAAAAAAATGGAGAGGAATGCAGTTGAAGTAATGATAAGTACAAATGATGCATCTTACACCACTTTTTACAGACATTTCTAGACCATTTCCCACCAAGGCAGCTCCAGGGCTGGTTTGGGGCCAGTGCCAAATTTGGAACGTTCTTTGCGTTTCCAGAGCCAAAGAACGGGCTCCCAGCCAGGAAAACTGGTGCCAGACTGGAAACAAAGCCTTGCTGCTCTAGAAACAAGAACCGGTTTATTATCTTAACCAACCAAAAGTTGACCACCCTTTTTAAATCACAGATAGTTAGGTAGTGGTGAAGACAACGGTCAGCTACGACAATGGACACTAATGCTAAGAAACAGCAGTCTGCAGGGGAGACAAGCTGTTCTTGCATGCAAGTCCTCGACCAAAGTGCTGAAGAAATTAAATGGTGTGCCGAGGACAAAGCCAGCCTATGAGTTACTACAGCGTGAGATGGCTACGGCGGTGCATATATGTAGCATTGAGCAGATCAGCAACAAGCTGAAAAAGCAAAAAAAAAGAAAAAAGAATGCTGGGACCAGAAGAAGGGCCTTGGGCGAAGTGGTAATAGTCGTCCCTGAAATCAGGCACATCTCGAAATTCTAACCCTAACCCAAACCCTAAAGTAAACAGCGATGACATGCTCTAGTGACACAATGACGGGGCACTAGGACATCTCCTACCAGTGGAAAACCAAATCAGTTCTTTGAAAGTTCATGTGTCGAACCAGCTCCAAACTGGCTCTAGCACCAGCCAGGAACTTGCACCTGGTTCGCTTTGGTGGAAAAGGGGTACGGTATGAAGACACAGATGATTAGTACTGGTTTAGCTACATTTAGCAAATCATATGCAGTATGTTAATGGAAAGGAAGAGCTTGAAATCATTTCAAGATGTTGTGCCGATTTATAAAAAATCTTCAGCATCCATCATCTAAATAAGACTTTTGGTGAAAATAGATGTCAAATTGAAAATTTGCTCCTACTTTTTTGCAGACAATCCCCCGTTGTGCAACAATCTCACAGACCACTGCAGCCATAAAAACATAGAGGAGGGAAAGACGGGACGACAAATATAACATATTTTAAATTTCCGTAAGCTTAAAAGAAATTTTTGACATATTTTATTGAATATACTAAAACAAAAACACTATCAAGTTTTAAGTTTTATCGAAAGGTATCCAGTTTAATTAAAGCAATACAAAAGAAAAGCATTTGCAGTGGGTAATGTGACAAAAAAAAGGACTTCTGTGTGATATAGCTGCCGTGGGGTAGGTTATTTAACCTGCAGGCTCTCTGCTGGAATATTTTCCCAACCTCAAATCGCCCCCCAAGAACAAGTTGTGAAACACTTCGAAGCAGGACGGGGAAAAAGATGAATGTGATCTGCATGGGACTGGTGCGTGAGTATGATGTGGTGTGAGGATTACTGGTGCTAATACCAGGTGTTAGAGAGCAATCACCCTACCCATGCACACACACACAAACACATACACGTCACAGCCCGTCTCCAAGCACCTCAGCTCTCCATCAGCACACAGATAAGACAAACACAACACCCACGCACAACTGTGTGACTCACCACACACAAGCACACTCGCACAGGTGTGCACGAACATGCGCACCTGTGAACTCACAGAAACGTTTTCAGATAGAGGAGCATCTATACATCATAGGCAGCGTGCACACAAACACATACACACAGTGCATTTACAGAGCTGGCTGGCTGCCTAAGCTGCTAATTACAGCTGTGTGTGTGAACTCTCACTCTCGCTGACTGAACAACCCAATATTAAACACCAAAGAGAGACAGCCTCAGGCTAGTTTCTCCATAATCCATATTTAATGGCTTATTATGGTAAAGCTTGTGGTTGTGTTGTGCTTGCGTTTTCATTAGGCCGATTAAAGGGATATTTACAGAAACCCTCTGTTCTGTAAATAGATTCTGTTTGTGTGTGAAGATGCTCCTCTGGAACTGCACAACCTTTCACCTTCTTGCCCTTTTCTCTGTAAAATCCTGTCAAAAAAGTAAATTAAGTGAAAAATAACCCCACAAAGTGCATCGGACAGTCCTTGTGAAAACACATTTTGTTCTCTGGATTAGGGCACAAATGATTCAATTCAACATTAATTCCCAGAAATTCATGTGAGCCTGGGCTCAGTTAAAAAGTCAGAGGAATAATTGTGTAATATAATTATATTGTTATTTTGGTGTTTGTGTAACAAACAGTACAAACCCTCTCCAGCAGAACCACATAATACCTCCTAGATTATCTGTATACAACTTTTTTAGTATATTCCTACCAGTTAAGGCCCATTTGAAATTCCACGTTATAGACGGATATGGACAGAGCTCACGAACGGATGAGACGACAAAATGGGCCAATATCAATATCAATTATAATATAATTATCTTTGAAATCGGAGCACATGTGCCTATTTTGACACCATGGTGCTCGGAAGACATTTTTAATGTTGCACTGACCCTGAACGTTTAGGTCCCCTTTGAAAGAGGTACAATAAATGTCATCAAGTGCATCAACCAACCCTGCAACTGCTTCTAGTAGGATAGTTTTGATGCAAATAAATTTCTTCCTGGTTCCCAGCATGAACACGAAGACAACATCACGCTAAATTAATGAAGTGAAATGAAAATGTATTCTGATTATCAGGCTCAAAGTTTAAAAAATATTAACATTTTCATAGTGAACGATTAAATTCCCAATGCTATTATGCGGCAATGCTCTTCAAGATCAGCCACAGACGCCAAAGGTTGTGATTAAGTGTCTTCATGTGATGAGGTGGGATGAGAGCATGTTGGGAAATTTACTTTTTCAATGTGTGATCAGTCAAACTATGATTTCAAATATGTTAAAAGAATGGATCTTTCCTTTTTTGCTCCACTGCTTATTAGTTTTGTCTGTGTCTAACAGACATAACCAACGAATACGCTGAATAGTCTTGTAATAAATTGATTAAAGGGCCAGATTGAATTTGCTAAAGGGTTGCTTTTGTTCCACCATTTGAATTGGTCAGCAGTTGAAACAGTCAACTTCCAGTAACATGTGAAGCAACAAATCAAGTTAGCTTATCAAAATCAAATCAAAATAATTAACAACACGTATACATGTCTCGGGGCATAGCGGACTTTATGCAACACTGTACTTTTGACGTCATACATTCATGCGATCAGTAGCACACAGTTAGGTCTGACGCACTTTCTCCACCCTCCTTGGAAACTTTAGCCTGCAGTCATTCGCTCACTCTCTCCAGTATTTCCGAATGACATAGTCGACGCTCGAGCTGGTATCTGCATGCATGTCTTAGTGTGTGGGGTTTGTGTGTGTACACGCATGTCTTACTGTGCCCTGGTGAGCTAGTTAAGCCTTCACTTTTACGAAGACGTGTGGAATTTTCCCTGATGAAAAATAGTCTTGAAGAAAGTAAAGTGTCTTTCTTTGTGTTGCGTGTGTGGGTGGGGCGCAGGAAAATGTAAAAAATGTCTACTTTTTAAAGGTGTCAAGTTGTATGTAAAATGCGACATCACTGCCATTAAAGTTTAAAGTGTTTCTACGTCCAGCATCTTTCTATCTCGGTTCACTGCCACCGCTCTTTTCATAATAGTTTCCATTCTGATAAAGCCTCTCTTTGCTACCTGCTCAACAGAAGACAAAGTTAGCAACTTGTGAGAAGAGTTGAGTATTAAGAAGGTGAAGAGTCAGATCCCTGACGTTCATATTTTTGTCATATGGTCCGAAACGTGACTCCAAATTGATGCTAATGCTGCTCCAGGTCTGCTCGGTATATAAAAGAGCAAATGTCTGCTAAAAACAATCGCTGCCATTATCAACTTTAGCCAATAATATGTCAAAGTTCTCTTTATAGCCTGTTGTGTTGGTGGCAATAAAGATCCCTTAATGTTGGTGACGTTGTATAAGCTTGCCTCAGCAGAATGTCACGAGCCGTTTCTTTTGTGTTGAGGCACATTTAGAACGGGTACTGCACCAATGGACACAAAATCCCCATTTCCACTGCACAGTACTGGCTCGACTCGCCTTTTTTGCATTTTCATTAGGTAAAAAGGGATATTTCTGATTACCTCTTCTTGTCTGATGTTTCCTGCCGACACATCGGCGGACCAACATTTGACTTTGCCTGCAGTGATTTAGACATTTCTTCTCGAATACAGATTTTGCTTTGTACCACCATCCAGCAAGTTGTAATTTAGTAATATTGCTCCAAAGTGCATCGCATTCAGCTTTCATGCAGTATGTCTCAGACAGTAATAAAATGGCCACAGTTGCAGACAAAAAAAAACTGCTTCTTGGGGTTTTTAAATGACTTAAATCTCATTGAAAATGGTTGTTTGGATTAAATAGGATACTCTGCTTTAACAGCATCAGTTTGAAATTCCATCTCGTTCTACATAGTCTTCATTGATAGAGACAGGAAAGGTCAGTAATAACAAAATGTGTCAGTGTGTACAGTATGAACGGGTCTGTCTGTGTGCTGCATGAAGGCGGATGTGTCCTCCCTCCTTCTGATGCTGCAGCCTATGTGTGTGTGCAGGCATGCATGTCCACCGATTATGCCAGTTTAGTCTGTTTACATGTGAGTGTGTGTCTGTATGTGGGCGTGTGTGTGTGTGTGCCCACAATAAGCTAGTTTGAGGTGTTGACAGAGGAGGAAGGTAACAGTTTCAGACTTATTCAGATGAGTGCAGACACTGATGGCTCAGACTGATATATAATAATGACCTGACTGAAAGGGCCGTACAATGAAGTGGTTTCTGTCTGTGGCCGGTGTCACATTTAAAACACTGACTTTAAACAAAGTCGAATGTCAAAGTTGACATTTAAGAAGTAAGGATTTCCTTAAAGGAGCATTCTGACATTTTAGGATGTGTTTAACCCACTGCTCTGGGTCTGTGAAGTTTAGTATTACCTGATCACTTTTTACTTATTTTATATTATTATATTATTATATACAGTACCAGGCAAAAGTTTGGACACAGTTTCCCATTCAAGTGGATGGGAAACTGTGTCCAAACATTTGACTGGTAGTGTATATTATATCATATACATTATTATATTTCTTATTACTTGTCATCTCATCATCAAAGCAACTATGAGGACATGAACTCTGATATACTGCACGCCTGCCTCCACCACCACAATATCTCATTTTGTATGTTTACATTTGTTAAACAGTTTTTTTTTCTAAGTGTAGTGTTGCTCTAAACTCAGTTGTACAGTAAACATACAAAGTGCAAAACATGTCAGCGTCACAGGAATTTTCCAACTTCAGAAAAGTGGAACCTGCCAATTAAGGACTGAACCTTTTGTGTCAAGCCTGGACCAGCTGCAGTGAATGTGTGTTTGTGTGAGTGTGTGTGTACATGAGGAAGTGGTGGGGATGAGGCTCTGTCAGCAGGCAGGATTAGACCCAGTGCAGCTCCGACAAGAAGAACATTTTCAGTACATCTCATCAAAGAACCTCAGCACACACACACACACACACACAACCAACCATCCTGCGCTATTTCACACTCTGTACGAGCAAATCAGTGTTCACACAGGGTGCAACACACCTGTTGGCATGTATGCGGTGTGTGTTTGCGTTTGTGTAAAACCTCCTCCAAGCAGCAGGGTTTTAGTGAGTGCATTTAGAGATCAGAGGTTTCTCAGGGCGATAATGCTGAACACTCCACTCCCTCCCTCCCAACCAAACCAAATACACCTGAAAACACTCACACAGGTGTGTGTGTGTGTGTGTGTGTGGTGCAACAGGGGGTGGCGAGGAAGGGGAGGGGAAGGGGTGTGGAGGGGAGGGTGAAAAAACAAGCACTTGCTCTCATATACAAATACAAACACATGCAAGCTCACTCTCATATCTCATATCCTCTCTCTCTCACTCTCTCACACACACACACACACACACACACACACACACACACACACACACACACACACACACACACACACACACACACATGCACACACATTGATCCAGGGCTGGCAGGCAAAGGATTACAGCTCTGTGGTGCAGCTTAACTCCTCTGTGAAATGTGAGCAGGCCTTAGATTGAACTTTCAGACTAATTCAATAATTACAGCTGTTATGAGCAGGAAGACCAGCCAACCTGTCTGTCTGCTTGTGTACCTGGAACCTGTCTGTTTGACAGATCTGTCTGCCAACGCATCTGTTTTTGTCTGACCTCATTGTTTGTCTATCTCTGTGCCATCCTGTCAATCATATGGCTGTCTGTACTGGTTTGTTTCTGTACCTGTCTGATCGAGTTATGCATCTGTATAAGGGGCTGTTTACACAACAACAGTCCCACAAAAGGAGGCTATATTCCTCTAGCGGTCGGCGCGGGTTCGATTCCATCCATACCCATTTGCCTCATGTCTTCCCTCCACTCTCTCTCCCAGATTTCCTGTCAACTCTTCAGCTGTCACGCTCAATAAAGGCAAAATATAACTAACAATGGTGAAGTTTTGGCCATTCATTTACACAAGAATGACATTTTGGGTGCCTGAAAACACATACTTTCGGAAACGGGCTCCAGAGTGTAATGATTTGAAAACACCCTCTGGAAATGATGATGACACAGCCCAACTTCGTACATGCCTATTTTATATACAGTACCAGTCAAATGTTTGGACACACCTTCACATTCACTTGAATGCAAAATTGTGTCCAAACTTTTGACTGGTACTGTATATATATATTTCTTTACCAGTCTTACTGTCTGTCTCTTTATCCACAAATCATTCCACCTGTCTAACTTCCTGTCTCTCTCTCTCTCTGTGTGTATGAGTGACCTGGTAATTAGCAGGTCACACAGGGTTTAGTGGTTAGCTACCAGAAACATAAGTGTTGTGTAGTTGCCATGGTAACATAATATGTAGAGGCCACAGCATGCTCTAAGCCCCTCCTCCTATAGGCCTCACCTGCTTTCATTCTTTGACAAAGTTTGCATGAGGATTTCTGGCCGACAAGGTTCAGGTGACATTTACGGATGACTTTTATGGTTCTGTAACGCCACATTCATTTACCACAGACATACAGCTCATGCCAAGAGAGCTTTAGTCAATCAAAAGAAGCATTTTGAAAATGACAGCCAATAGCATTATCTAATACTGTAGAGGTCACCCACCTGGTGCTGTCAGGGTAGATGTGGGTTCTGAACATCCATTAAAAAAAAGCTTTTATGCCATAAATAAAGGATATTTAAATATTATTATGTACTCTCCTTTCTGATGAATGCCATTCTCAAACACCACACTGCCAGTTTGTAAAAAAAAAGACTTCAGTTAAAAATAGACTGTTTCCATTCTCAAGCAAAGATAAACTGGGATGACATCATCAGTGCTATTTTCTTAGACCTGACAAAGCTCCTCCAGAGCCACTGAAGTCATTATACAACAGGCTGAGTAGCAATCCTAATGACGAGTAAACTTTAATGTGGAGGTCCCCTTTAGTATTCAGATGATTTTGAAACATGTAGTTAATGTGCCTGCAAATGAATGTTATTAAATTTGAAAAAAAAAAGTTCAATTAAGATTCATTAAAATTGAATTAACTTGCACATTAATTATGGCAGCTATTAATTTTAATTGATTTTGTTTAATGAATTATTTTTGCACATTTGGCCAATAAGTTAATGCTCTAATCCCGAGTGATTTGCAGTCATTGCAGTAGTTAAACCACACAGTCTTTACAAGTAACTCACAGTAAAGCAGATTATAGCGTGAGTGTAAGAATTCGATATTCTTATGGTGATTTAAACTATCATTTTGGTTGCTTTTGTCACTATATATATATATATTACAACAGGGAAAGAAAGGAAGTCAAAATTTACTGTTAAGTTGTCTCATGTGTGCATGCTGTGTATTTGTATATATGTGTGTGTGTGTTTATATGGAATCAGATGAGCTCATTGTAGCTCTATGAATGGCAATCATACAGCCCCCTCTCGGCAGCCGTGTGTAACCTACTGAAACCCAAACAAGAGATAAAGTGTGAAAGTACACACACACACACACACACACACACACACACACACACACACACACACACACACACACACACACACACACATACACACAGTACGATGATGGGAGATGCAGGGCTATTGTGGAACTTGAACCTTCATGTCTCACTGCCAGGTGATCTCATGTTTTGGCCCAAATACGAGCAAGAGAGGGAGAAAGAGAGAAGGAGGCGTAGACAGAAGGAGGTAGGAAACAGGGACAGTAATAATAACTACAGCAGCAGTGATACTGTTATCTGATATCTGGACTTCTGCTATAGATACATACAGAGAACCCTAT
Organism: Chaunax sp. Z400; assembly: GCA_037577475.1. Classification (NCBI taxonomy): domain Eukaryota; kingdom Metazoa; phylum Chordata; class Actinopteri; order Lophiiformes; family Chaunacidae; genus Chaunax; species Chaunax sp. Z400. Next base: position 25,702,432 of record CM075188.1, read on the forward strand.
GTGAACTTACTTTTCTAAGGTGACAATGCACGTCTGTACATGGTTTAGGTTTAAAACCAGAAACACTGCAGTTCAAATAGAGGCAATGTTCAATGCAAAAGTATAAAAACAGATGAGCAGAAGGAAGTTCAAGTCCCACACATGTTCTCACTTATCATGACCTCTTCTCAGGACTCTATGTTTGCGTGAAACATCTCTTCCTTTTTCCTGTTACTCCTGTTGCACCTGTTGAGGCAGGACAAGTTACACCTTCATCATCCTTATTGGTGCATTGAGTTGGGTTGAACCAAGCCTTGCATAGCTCTGTCTGACTTAAACCTGAGCAAATAAACTCTTATCAACCAACACAACATTAGCAACACCTGTGTGGCAGTGCAGGCCCTTTAAACAGTGCAAAGCAAGTCCAAAGTATATGTAATAACAATAATCATCATCATGATAGGGAAAGGTGTTATTTAAAACCAAAACCACAGATTTCAAAATACATTATATTATAATGAGACAAAACAAAATGATTAATGTTTCTTCATGGTAAAACATTTGTGCTACACGGGACAAACGCAGAGTCATGTTTTTCTTACATAATGCCACCTCTCCCACCCCCACACAGACCACTGTTAGCCCCCTCAACCCCTCACGTTCCAGGGTAACCCTTGCCCTCTGACCTTAGGCTGTAAACAGGTGGAAGCTGGGGAGGTGGCAGTGGAGAGGAGGGAGGGTATTATTTGCTCTAATTGGAGGCCTGGATACTTCGCAAGACTTCTCCTCCTTCCCTTCTTTAATCAAGGGCCTCCAGGTCTGATAAATGTGTAAAAGTACTGTTGAAGTATGATGACCTCTCCTTTAAAAGTTGAATTAAAAGGGCTTTACTCTAATTATCCTGGTATATGATTTTCATATGTTAGTTCATGTAAAATAAAGGGTTCTAACTCACTAAAAAGGGCCTATGTTAGAGTGAGACAACTTCAGTTTGGTGCATAAAGTATGCATTATGTGCAGCATAATATGAGTATAATATAAACCCTAGACATCAGAGGTAAAGATGTAATTTTGTGCTCCATCAAAGCCCAATAATTGATGTTTTTTCATATTTTATTTTCTTCTTTTATTTATTTAAATTTTTTTTTTTTACTTTTGCTTAACCAGGAAGTCTTATTGAGATTAAAAATCTCTTTTACAAGAGAGACCTGGACAAGGTAGCAGCTAATCACACATTATGAAAATGCAACAAATACAACACGGAATACAAAATAATCCACAATGAAACAACATGAACTATTCTTACATAGTGGCCTCTCAACAAAAACAAGCACGTCTCCTTCACCACATTCTTCATGATGCCTTTAAACTTGTCAATTAATGCAAGCGAATCTAATTTTAGATCCTTTTATAAATTGTTCCATGCCCACGCACATAGTAGGAGAACGCAGTTTTACCCGGATGTGTTGAAACTAGGGGTTCATTTTTTGGTATAGTCCACCATCAACATTATGTCTGGTGATTGGTTGCCAATATTTGTTCCACTTCAATCATGCTTTCTTTAAGAAATTCTTCTGAAAACAATGTGATGTGCTGTAACGATACTTTACTTTGGCCTTGGTGTTATTCTAAACTTGCAAGAGAATAGAAGGCAAGTTTAAATATAGAGCACATCTCTTACACACAGGCAATTCAATGTGCTTTACATGACAAAGTTTAAAAAGAGACAAGAGGAATAAGAGAATGAAACTTCTTTATAAAAAAAACAACCAAAAATAGCCGTAATATAAAAAAAAATTGATGTGGTTTTCATTTTGGGATGAACTGTTCCTTTAAGAAGAGAGAGAGAGGTACTGGGGTTAGGGGGATGAAGATGGAGGGATGTGGGGAAGGATGGAGGGCAGTCACCTGTGGTGTGGGAATGGAGCAGTGCTCTCCACAGGGGTTGGTGGTTTCTCTTGCTCCCCACTTCTCAACCCCCCCCCCCCCCCCCCCCCCCCCCCCACACACACACACACACACACACACACACACACACACCCCACTCCACTTACCTCATCACCTCTTTCCACTTCCTCCTCTCTTTTGGACACAACCCACAGGGGGAGGGGGGGGGGTGTGCACGGGACAAGTGGATAGGTGCACAGCGAGGGGGATGAAGTGACAGAAAAGACAGATCAGGATGGATGAGTGATTCAAAGGCGAAGCAGTTGGACAAAACGGACGACACTGACAGTTTGCGTTTTATATTAATGCATTAACAGTAGTTTGCAGAAGTGTTACTGATAAATGTACTGCTGTGTGTTTGCTTGCATTATTTAAGATTCATCATGTTGTGCAGCAGCTATTTTATTTACCTTCATATGAATTCTTCTCAGGACACCACGCACACTTACATACACTCTTATAAAATACATCCCATCATGTTTTCAAATGAGCATCTAATTTATTGCATGTATTTGAAATAATTAAATTAAAATTAATTAAATAAATGAAATTCTACTATGTTTTGCACCTAAATATGTGTATATACAGGTATATATATATATATATATATATATATATATATATATATATATATATATATATATATATATATCTAAATTATACATGATGACATACTTATAAGTGTGTGTGTGTGTGTGTGTGTGTGTGTGTGTGTGTGTGTGTGTGTGTGTGTGTGTGCGCTGCCCACACAGGCAGCTGCTTCCAGATGACCCCCAGCAGCGAGCTGTCACTGGACATCTGCATCTCTCACACACACACACGTTTGTGTGCTTGTGCATGTACATACGAGTGTGGTGGCCTCTTTTCTGCTTGGTTGGGATTCTGTCACAAGTATTTGAAGTCTCACAGCCACACACACTGACAATCTCTGACACTAACCACTGGAGACGGACAGACAGATGTAAATGTGAGTGTGTGTGTGTGTGTGTGTGTGTGTGTGTGTGTGTGTTGCTGATGTTAATGATGAGAGAATTAGTCGCGCCACTACAGTGCCGCCAAAATCACGGCCTGTGGCCCCTTGTCAGTAGACGCATGCTAAACATGTTGTAATAACATAATGAAATATACAATTAATGTTTTATTTTACTGCAGGAGATAAGACCACTGTTAAAATGGAGACCACTGAGCTCCTTCATCTTGGGGAAGAGGTAGTAGTAGTTGGACGTTGCTATAGGGCAGGTGTTGAATGAGTTAAAGTCTGCATCTCTGGATGGCAGCCTTCGCCGCTGAGGACTTGTGGAATGGAGTGTTGTCCTGGTGGAAGAGCTCTCCTCTTGTCAGCTTCCAATTCCAAGTCTTAGTGATTTTCTCCTGTAGTTGTCTCAAGAGACAGTAGGCCCCTGTAATAGTGTGACCCCTCTGCATCCCAAAAAATGGAGTCCATCACCTTCCCTGTGGACTTCACTGATCTTGGGAGCTGAAGACTGAGGGTGTTTGCATTGGTTTGATGGTTATTCAACTCTGGAGGACCCAAGTCTCATCCATAGTTTTGAAATGCTGGAGATATCTCTCAGAATCCAGCTAAAAAATGGCAACATTGTCCCTTGGCATCTTGTGCCAAATGTCCTACTCATCAGTCCAAAGGAGTTTTGAGACCCAGCAAGCTGAAAACTTGATTATTCAATGTTGCAGATAACTGCATGTGCACATTCATGGGAGATGCCAGCTCTGTGGCAATGTGCCGTTTAATTCACCAATCTTGTCAATGGTCCACAGTCAGGTGACAGTGACCAGTCTTCCAGGACGGCAGTCATTATCAAAGATCTCTCTGCTACTTTTGAATTCCTCAACCCTTTATGGGTTTTATATATTTCTATATAACCCATTTATGGATAACGGAGGATCACGAGAGGTGTGTGTTACGGTGAAGATGCCGTCACGGCAGTTTTGCGTGGTGTCACTATGACAACCAGCTACACTGATGCAGTACTATCCTCTAATGGAAAACAACCTCCAAAAAGGACCAAAGATGAGTCGAGACGGTACCATGTAGTGGAAACACAACTAAAGAGCTCTAAAACTCATGTCCTTCTACTTAATCACCCCTCAACCCAGAGCTTCTTCTTCATGTCTTTTCTAAACGTCTTCCATTCTTCTGTCCGTGATAGAGTTGAAAATTGATATTTACTTTAATATCACCTAGCACAGAAAACCCACTCTTGTAATTACCGTTAGATCTTTAAACATTACATTTCATTATGAGAAAGCCATGTCAGTGAGAAAATCTGACACACAGGAAGTCCAGTCATCTGTAACTCTTTCTGCTCTGCGCACAAGATGCATGTCTGTCAGAGTTTTCCGGCAATCTCCTCTAATCTGTTGAAACAATGTGCTGAGGTGTGTGTGTGTGTGACTGGGGTAAGGTAGGGTGGGGTCCCACACCACTGTGATTGGGGTCGAAGGTCGTCAGGGAACCAGGGAGCTGTCATGCTCCATTACATTGTGCTGTGGGATAGAACTAAAACCAGAGTTTCAGTCCACTTAACAGCACCATTTTACACTCATCTGGATGCTTACAGGTTATGCATGACCAGACACATACACGCACATTTACATACTGTATGCTGAGTGCTCAGTGTTTTATATATTACAATGCAGGTTGTAATGGTGCTTCCAAACGCTCATAGTAACTATTTTATACTATCAATCTGTAGGCATGACCCTTTAAAAACCATCATTTTAATTCATCTTTTCAACAGTCTATCTCAGCAAATCAAGCAACAGACTGTTTTTGTCACAGTCAATAGCAATGACAGAGATTTAAGTCATGCATAATTAATAAAATCTCATGTTGTACTGTGATATCAATATTGCCAAGTCAGTTTTATTTATATAGAGCCAAATCACAGTAAAAGTTACCTTATGGCAGCTCTAGACCGTACTCTTTATTTCACAGAGACCCAACAAATCCCCCGTGTCGAAGCTCTTGGCAACAGAGACAAGGAAAAACTACCTTTTAACAGGCAGAAACCTTGGAGCAGACCCCAGCCTGAGGTTGGCAGCCCTTAATACAGTATTTTGACGTAGAAAACGTTGAATTTGTGACTCTAAATTACCCATAGCGAAGGAATGTGAGCATCAGTGGTTGTTTGCCAGCCCATATAATGAACTGGCGACTTGTCCAGGATGTACTCTTCCTCTCCCTGTCAGCTGGGATAGGTTCTAGCCCCTGCAAAGGATAAGCATTTATAGAAAATGGATGGATGGATGTGATAACTAATCAAATATGAATCTTTTGAAAATTGAAAATTTTAGTGAAAGGCATTTTCGTTAATGGTGTCCAAAGAGTAAAAAATTGTGTCCGCTGTAGTAGCGTGACTGTTTGAAAGTGGCGAGCATGGCTTTGTGCTACGCAAGATATTCCTTTATTCCTTGGGTGCCACGCATTCATGACGCAGTGATGGTTCTCTCTGACTAATCAGTGGTTTGTGGTGTTTTCACATCACCTTTTAGTACCTGCTCAGCTATTTTGGAAGCTCGATAGAGATGATACCAAAACAACAGGTACCAGGTACTGACTAACTAATGGAAAACCATCTGAATACTTCATTTTAAGTTGATACTGATGTCTAGTCATGCCCACATGCTGGTTTTTCAGAAGGGATCAGAACGAAGTATAGGAGTCAGGATTCCAGAGGAACCAGTCACGATCCAGTGGTGTTCACTGGACGGAGCTTTTTCACACGAGAAACCACTTTTTTATGTCACAATGCCAGATCAATCAGGACAAGTGTTTTCCAGATATCTCTGATATAGTATGATATGACGTCTGTTGAACTGGGGTCAAAACTACAGCAAAACACATCATCTTCCTAAACCATTAAAGTTTGTAACCGTTTTTTTTTTTTTTTTCTCCCATTGAAGCATTACTCTACTCTGAAGATGAAATCATACCAATGAGGGAATGTCTGACTTCCTTTATGATGTAACTGTCAGTCGTGCAGCACTGTACCTTGAAAATGACCGCTAAAGAATGTTGATTTGAAAAGGTTGTAATGGGTTTTTCCTTTCTATTCTGAGGCAACTTTCCACCATCTACGCACAGACTGCCTCCATGACAGAAAGGGCTCTCAGCTGTCCACAGCCCATTCATCACTCCAGCAGACTAACTAAATGTCTGCTAGCTCTGCAGGGAGAGACACACGTGATGATGGAACGCTGGGTTGACTCGGGCAGCAGGTGTGTGTGTTTGTGGAGAAAGACACAGAGACTTTTATCTTTCATCCTGCTGGGCAGGTCAAGATATGATAAATTGGTTGAATGACTGAATTTGCTATTAGCCCGATCAAGGAGTCTTTGCAGTCAAAGGTTCTTGTCAAATTTTAATGTAATAATATTGTCACGTTTAAACAAGATGTCCTGAACTACTCTGTGTGATGTCAAAACTGGACAAACCAATCATAAGCTGTATTTAACTTTATTTATTTATTAAAGGTTGTGTGCTACAGTGTAGTGGATTTTAATTAATGCATTGTTTGCTTATAATCCCCATTCTGTTTCAGTACAAATAGGTGTGGAGCTCGCCAAATAGCATTATGCAGCATTGCAACGACTTCATATCTCTGCATAGCCTGCAGCTAGACATCTTAGCTTAGCATAAAAACTTAAAATCAGCTGAAACAGCGAGGGCACCTCTGTCATGAAAAAAAATATAATCTTATATAATAGCCATAAAGTTGTATTTACTATGTGTGTCATGCACTTCTGTGTATAAGTGCAGGCAGAAATAAAATAAGCCTCCTCCTGAACTCTATCATTCTTAACTCTAACGTTACTTTACTTGCAACATCCACATACCTTCGTACCCTTGAACAACATTGCCCTGTTGAGAAACTTTTGCTTGCCGATAAGGGGACACAAAGGTAAGCTGTGAGAACTGCTGTCATTGAGATGTTAGGATTTCCATCAGGTCTGTGTGAACTGGGTGGTGATGGTGCAAGGTGCTCCTAAGCAAGCAGCTCGTGTTTGGTCCCAGTCTAGTGGAAAAAAACCTGCCTAACCTGTCCAATACTCCCTCTGTTATGTCAGTGTGTGTGTGTTTGTGTGTGTGTGTGTGTGTGTGTGTGTGTGGGCTACTTACCTCACTGCGTTCTCTTGGAAAAACATCCGAACATTCAGCAAAACAGCAAAACACAGATGAAGATAAGAGCGTTCTGTTTTTCTATGATCAGTCTGTTTTTGACAGTGTTTTTTCCCTCAGAGGAGAGAGAGAAAGAGCGGTTCTCTGTGTGTGTGTGTGTGTGTGTGTGTGTGTGCGTGTGTGTGTGTGTGCGTTTGTCAGAGAGAGGGAGACACAAGACAGGACCAAAAGAGCAGGTTACAACTAGTTTTAAAGCCATATGCTGCCATCAAGTAAAATTTGATTGGAGCTCTCCTGCAGGACAGATAAGAAAAGTCTCAGCAGTGTTGTGTGTAGTCGCTTTCAAGGCATCTCGTTTTTTCCCTGAAGTCTGATAACGCATATTAAAGGCTGGTACAGCCAGAGCTCCTTGATGAGCAGTGTAGGTGGGCAACGTATCCTGGTAACGGGAAACAAAATAAGGAAACGCACCCTTGAAACAAAACAGCAAAATAAGTTTTTTGTCAGACATTAAACGTGACTTTTTTGATGTTTTGATTTATCATCTGAAACGACATTGTTGTGGTTTGGAAAAAGACTGTCGTCATGGAGATGGGGTGCACATGTCAAAGGTTTTGCAAATTAATCACATCACACTACTTAAGCTTTAGCCACTTATTTGTCACAATAGTTTGTTTTTTTTGTAATCATTTGTCATTTAAAGTATTTAGACAAACAACCAATCTGATCTACAAAGCCAGTGCTAAAAACACAGTTGTATTTTTCCTTATTCAAAAAATAAATATGAACCCAAATATCTCTGGAAAATGTGGCAGTAGAACAAAACACCCTTACATATTGAAAAAAGTATGCAGCGCTTTTGATGGTGGCAAAAAAAGTGCATTTTGCAAAAATGGCAGATACTGCACTTTGCCTTTGTACAGAAGCAATACTGCAATACATTTTTTTCTGTTGAAATAAACAGTGTATAGTTTTGTCTGGATTTTAATTTCATTGATGTATGTAGACCAATGACATAAAGTCTGATGTTGGTTTGTTTGGTCTACTAAGAAAGAGCAATGAAAGGTTTTACAAATTAAGTCAAGAACCAGTCAAGATGAAGATACCAGTTATAAGAAATAAGAGGAAAAATGTAGAGTAGGTTCTTATAAAAATAAAAGTAATAATCCTAACAAGTCAGATACAGTAATTAATAATTCATGACTTCATATCAACGGTGGCTAAACAACAAAACATTATGTTCAGCTGTCAAACTATAAAGTACATTCATGCATCTCAGTCCAGACTCAAAAATAATTGTGAAAAAGTGGCCATTTGAGATTATTCACAACCTGAAAACTTTATTCCACAGAGACGTGTGCAGCGACAAAAACCTCCTGCTAACCTTAAACATGGCTGAGGCAACCTGACGCTAATCTATGAGCACAAACAACAGACCAATTTGTCCACATGACACCTGCCGGGTTTTGGAGAGAAGGTTTACGTTTCAGACACACTGAGAGATCTAGCTGCCCGTCTTACATGTTCCAACCCAACAAATTAAATACTGTCCCTCTTTGTCCTGTAAAAATGCAGGGCTGTTGAACACAGGCAACTTAACCTTCCTCCAAAATGTTGCCCAGCACATCACAGCTTTAACATTAATAGAAGCGTAGCTCCTCAACAATCACAAGAAAATCTACACTTTCATATGTTGGCAGAGCGTTTCCAGCTAAGCTAACAGAACAAGTATGAGTGGGATTTTAAAGATCCACATGAAGCCTTCTGTTCTTTTCATTTAAAAAGCTAAACTTATAAGTGAGAGTGTTAAAATGTTTGATGAGGGATGGGCTCTCGACTTTAAAGTGTTGAAGTTTTTTTCCCTGAGTCTTTCATCTCTCCCTCTCAGAGACATTTTAATATGTTACACATTAATTCTGCAGATGGTGTCGGAGGTCCAACGTGTGCTTGGCAGAGGCATGTAATTGTGCCGTCGCTCGACTCGGCGGTTTGTTTTCCGAGCTGGGAGATTACTGGAGGTGATAAGACGAACCTCTAAATATAAAGTTGTGGCATCATTAAAACCATGTAAATATTCCCCTCCAATCCCTTTACTCTAATCCTCAGCATGACCAATGAAACCATTCATTAGAAAATCATCAGCTTTGCAAAATTCCAGGATTTTTGACTTTATGCATGTGTGTGTGTTTATGTGTGTGTGTTATGTGTGTGTGCATTGGCATGTGAGGATACAAGTGTGAGAGCTTGTGTGTGTGTTTTACGTAGCATTGCTGCAATTATGCATCAATTTCTGTGTGTGTCTGGGTGTGTACTGCTTATTTATGTAAATCACTGCATCATTTTAATATAGGTATAACTGACGACATTAGGTCTAATCCTGAGTAGGAAATGTCAGACATTGTTCCTGGCCCATTTAACAAATTGGTAACTCACGATTTCTACCTGGTTAACATTATGTGACCCAACTTTAAGGCTGAGAAACTAAAATAATATTGAAGTGCACAAACATAATATAACGTATATTTAAATTTAAGACTTCTGGTCTCATATTGAGTTTGTTGGAGGATGTATTTGGATTAGCACAAAGCACTATCTTTTAAACAATTGAAATGAAAGAAATTATATATATAATAATATATAATATGTGATGCAGAAACTCCCCAGCACGTTTTGGCATTAATCCAATGTATTGGGGATTGTTTTTCAGGTCTAACATGACTGAATAAATGCATTTTAATAGCTAAAAAGAGAGTTTCCTTGTGATTTTCATGTAAACATATTTTATTAAGAGTTTCGGTATGCAGTCTCTAGATATATCAGGGTTAAAGCTTGTAATGACCGCTGAGACTGAAAATATAAAAGCTTCCTGATGGGCAAATTTCACATTTACTTTTGAGTTCATTACCATATTTGTGCTTTAGCTTACAGTATTGTGAGTAATTGAATGTAAATGGCATAATTTTAAAAGTGAGAATAGCAGAGTATTGTATTGATCTCTGTTCCTGAAAATATTTACTTGTTTTGTTCGGGGACAAAAGTTAGTCAAATGTTGATTGGCGGGGGAAAAAATTTAAATACATTTTTTATAAAACAATTCCCAAAGACAAACCATGGAATAAATTACATGCCTAGAGCCAGAGGGCAGACACACAAAGTATAGCATATAGCAGCTGAAGAGGTACAAGTATGTCCCTCAGGAGTCAGTAAAGGTCAGTCAAGACCCAACGTCTCTCTTGCTCATCTCTATCAGCGTGAATCAGACATCTGCATAAATGCAAGACAGAAAAGACACATTTTGACAACATATTATGCACGACCAGGAGATTTAAAAATCCGCTATTAGCCCAAAAAAATCAACCAAAAATGAATTCTCAAGCTGGGGTCTTTGCTAAATTGGGCATGACTTGCATAATTTTCGTGTCATATGTTGTCAGCTAAATCTCGAGCAGAATAATGTGGACACCTGATGATACCACTGTAAACAATCATTCTAAACTGAAAACCAGTATCAGGATATGCAGTAATTCAAGCGGGGAAATGCAAGTTAGTAAATCTCCTATAAGTTAAAGCTGGTTTCACGGCTTCTTCGAAACTGACCAACACTGGTTATGAGTTTAAGGCGGTCTGCTCCCACAGAAACACACACAAGCTATACCTGCCAGCAAGATGGAGGAGATGGCCTCCATTTCAGGCCGAGCAGTGGGTATCGGTGAACCTTCCCCCAGGTGTGTGTGTGTGTGTGTGTGTGTGTGTAGGAGAGAGCTGAGGCACCCTCCTTGGCAGCCAGTTTGAGGAAAGATTATCTTGACAAATTGGATAAACATCTTGTGTGTGACAGGATGCTGATGGAGGGTCCGCCTGCCCACACACACACACACACACACACACGCGTACGCACACACACCAACACACACACATCTATACAGTCACACACACCTGGGGTTGCTGGTTTGTTTAGCCATAGACCGTGTGTGTGTGTGTGTGTGTGTGTGTGTGTGTGTGTGTGTGTGTGTGTGTGTGTGTGTGTGTGTGAACCCAGCCTAAAGGCAGGTAACAACAGGTCTCCCTCCTCAAACAGAGCATGCAGGTTCTCAGGTGTGTCTGCCTGCTCTGCTTCAGGTATTCTGCCTCTTTACCTAATAGAAGGTTTAAGGTGATGTCGTTGGTATTTTTCTCTTACATAAGCCTGATAAATATTCATGTATGCTTTAGAATAATGGATCAATCAGTCATTAGATTAATCAACTAATTGAAAAAACAACAATTAAATTAATTGAAAAAGGTAGTCTCTCAATGGCGCTGGTTATATCTAATGAGGTAATCAGCTAATTTGAGTTTTGACGTTAATGTTTCTTGAAAAACAGGTCAAAACAGTCATTTATACAACAAGTGATTGAATCATTGGATATAAAAAAAGTTTAATCCCTAATTCTTATGACTGATCAGATGTAATTTTAATTAGTTCTTTCTTACTCTTCTCTTCTTGGCGGGTACAGTCAGGTTGCCAGGTTTTCATATCTTATAAAGCACTATGGAATAGTGCACCACTGCAATATGTGCAATATTCTGGTTAGGCTAACACTTTCCCAAGGCTCTGTATACTACATAGGTACAATTATGTGGTTAAACTAGTATTTAATTGGGAAAATGTGCAATACTGTAATAGGTGCAATTCTTTGGTTGAACTTGATATATTGTGATTTGTGTGTAGTGCTTTGTATGTAATGGGCTTATTCCAAACTTATTAGCATGTTGATAGAGTATTTTAGATGCAGTCCTGGACGTTTCCAGTAGATCTCTGACAGTGGGAGCTGAATTTTGTTGTCGTTATTTATTTTGGAAATTCCCTTGATAGTTGTCTCAGGACTTAAGATATAAATGACGCCAGAGTTGCACAATTATGATTTTTTTGCCACCTTTTCAACTTGTATTCACACTTTGATGGTATAATTCATTTATAAAATGATGCAGTTGTATAGCAGGATGGTTTAATCAGTCATACTCTCAGTTACCGGGTGGTAACATGGTGCTGAATCCTCCCTAAACACATGCATACACATACAGTACATATAGACACTGGAGTCATTGAGAGGTTAATTTATCCACTGCTGCCCTCTTTTACTCCCGTTTTGACGGGTCCATCTCTTTTCAAACCCAGGATTTGGCGATTTGTTATCTCTCTCCCTCTCTTCTTCTATTTCCTGTCCTCCTCTGCTCCACAGGGGGTCCAGCGCTCTCACATTTGGAGGATTTTCATCACCACTTTGTCTTAATTAAACCAGCAGCCCAACTTCACCAGAGGAACAGACAGATGACTGTGGTTCACAGAGGGTGTGTGTCTTGAATGTTTGGGTGGGTGCCACAGAGAGGTCACAGGCATTGCTGGTAGCATGCAAGTGTCATACTTGATATTCTTTTAATCCCACTTAGCCAACGCTCTAATCCAGACTGACCTAAAGTAAGTCAGAGACGAAATCACGTCATCATGTCTGATGGTGGAGTGCTGAAATACTGCACAACATGGCCAGTAAAACCAGTGGGGTGGTGTTTATAACTGGGATGCACTGTGGGCCCAGTTAAAAGTAATAATCTCTTTTCTTATAAATGTAAATAAATGACTGGCTTTCTCCATCATTGCAGTCTTTATATTCTAACAGGATATTCTCAAAGTAGCAGCTTGAATTAACTTTATTAGCTTTGATCTATTTGTTCCCTAAAGAAAACACAATAATGTATGAGGACCATAAATAGCACCTGTATCAGTTATACAATTATATTTGTTCCATTAATGAATAGAACGTAACAAACATCAGCAGCAAATAAAACCTGGTGATTCTTGTTATCATGACATCATGAGCAGCAGCTCAACTTTTTTTGACATTCTCTGAAGAAACCTGTGGTGAAGCTGGTGAGCTGGTCTGTTTGTCCCGTCCCCTCCTGCTTAATGAGGTCATGTTTTATTGTTTCAAATGTTTTATTTTGGTAACTCCTGTCTTGTCTCTTTTCGTCTCTTGTGTTTCACCCGCATCTCATTGTCTCCCTCTCCTTGTGTATTTATTAAGCTGTGCGTTTCCCTTCCTCCTGTAGCAGATCGTCTTTACCTCCGTGTGAGAGTTCCAGCGTTTTTTTGTTCTTTGTATCACCGTGTATGACCATAGCCCTTACTCTGATTTCTCTTTTTGCCTGTCGGTTTTTTGGATACCGATACCTTATCTGACTCTCTGTACCGAACTATTTTCGCATTAAACTTTTTCCACTTTGTTGAGCCGTGATACTGTTTGCTGTTTCCTGTTTCCATCCACTGTCTTATCTAGTCAGAATTGCTTTTTATAAAGTGGAGCAACAACAGCAAGCATTTGATTTAGCTCATAAGCCACATGCTAAAGGTACACTTGTATACAAGTCCAGCATAGAATGTATACAGTAAATCATGAAAACCCAGGTTTCTAAAATTAAAAGCTGTTATAATAGAGTTTTTAGTTTGCTGTGGAGGGAGCCAGGAGAACAAAAGTGGACATTCACAGTTGCTCTGTGTCAGACAATCTTTACAGTAATTTGTTGAAATTTGTTGTTTTGATTGCGGAACAATCCGGAGCTTTGTTGGCCAAACATTTCCCAACGAAAAAAGCATGAGCTGTCTACACAGAGCGACAAGAGGCCAACCGACCAGACTGACCAGTGTCACCTGTTACTAACTTCATAAGACATGCAGGAACAGGCTCTCTGGCACTTTGGGTGTAACATACAGTAGGCCACACTTTCCTGTAGCCTAATGTCTGCAATACACACTGATCAGAAGGAGCATTCTGGGATGTGTCTAATATCTGTGCCATCGAGATGTCACTGTGAATAAGTCTCTGTTCATAGTCCATATGCTGTGTTGTTCTTTTACTACAAGTTGATGAAGTCACATGGGGTGTTTGGTGTCAGCACTGTTAATAGACCAGTGGGGAGGTTAGAGAGTGGTGGTGATAGTCGCCACAGGCCACACAAGCAAACTGTTCACTGAAATACAGAGTTCAGTATATTTGGGTTTTGGGCTGCTCTCTGTCTCTAACTAAATAACACCACCGTTGTCAAAACCCAATCAATAGAATGTCGCTTGTCTGTGCTTCGCTAAAACGCTCCAAGCAACATGTGAACAAGTGAAAGGGGTCACTTATCAACTAAAAGAGAGAAGAGAAGAGGCAGTCATTTCTTATGCTTTGATTGTGGGAGTAAAGATACAGTGTTTTCTTCTTATGTTTCAGCTCTCATCAATATATATCCTGAAACCAAGGTGGACTGCAGTGTGTGTAGTCCTGGTTTGGGTTATTTTTCCTTTGCTCTTCAGGTGGATTGGGTCTTGTTGTTATGTGATCTTCTTCACCGTGACACTGGCAAATAATGATAGGTCCCCAGCATTAATAGAGCAGCGGTAACGCAAAGTGTCAAGCAGACCAGTGAAACTAGTGTTAGCTTGACTGCTAGCATGAGAACACTGAACATTCTACCATGAGAACACTGAACATTCTACCATGAGAACACTGAACATTCTACCATGAGAACACTGAACATTCTACCATGAGAACACTGAACATTCTACCATGAGAACACTGAACATTCTACCATGAGAACACTGAACATTCTACCATGAGAACACTGAACATTCTACCATGAGAACACTGAACATTCTACCATGAGAACACTGAACATTCTAGCATGAGAACACTGAACATTCTAGCATGAGAACACTGAACATTCTACCATGAGAACACTGAACATTCTACCATGAGAACACCGAACATTCTACCATGAGAACACCGAACATTCTACCATGAGAACACCGAACATTCTACCATGAGAACACCGAACATTCTACCATGAGAACACTGAACATTCTAGCATGAGAACACTGAACATTCTACCATGAGAACACCGAACATTCTAGCATTAGAACACTGAACATTCTACCATGAGAACACCGAACATTCTAGCATTAGAACACTGAACATTCTACCATGAGAACACTGAACATTCTACCATGAGAACACTGAACATTCTACCATGAGAACACTGAACATTCTACCATGAGAACACTGAACATTCTACCATGAGAACACTGAACATTCTACCATGAGAACACTGAACATTCTACCATGAGAACACTGAACATTCTACCATGAGAACACTGAACATTCTACCATGAGAACACTGAACATTCTACCATGAGAACACTGAACATTCTAGCATGAGAACACTGAACATTCTAGCATGAGAACACTGAACATTCTAGCATGAGAACACTGAACATTCTACCATGAGAACACCGAACATTCTACCATGAGAACACCGAACATTCTACCATGAGAACACCGAACATTCTACCATGAGAACACCGAACATTCTACCATGAGAACACTGAACATTCTACCATGAGAACACTGAACATTCTAGCATGAGAACACCGAACATTCTACCATGAGAACACCGAACATTCTAGCATTAGAACACTGAACATTCTACCATGAGAACACTGAACATTCTACCATGAGAACACTGAACATTCTACCATGAGAACACTGAACATTCTACCATGAGAACACTGAACATTCTACCATGAGAACACTGAACATTCTACCATGAGAACACTGAACATTCTACCATGAGAACACTGAACATTCTACCATGAGAACACTGAACATTCTACCATGAGAACACTGAACATTCTACCATGAGAACACTGAACATTCTAGCATGAGAACACTGAACATTCTAGCATGAGAACACTGAACATTCTACCATGAGAACACTGAACATTCTACCATGAGAACACCGAACATTCTACCATGAGAACACCGAACATTCTACCATGAGAACACCGAACATTCTACCATGAGAACACCGAACATTCTACCATGAGAACACTGAACATTCTAGCATGAGAACACTGAACATTCTACCATGAGAACACCGAACATTCTAGCATTAGAACACTGAACATTCTACCATGAGAACACCGAACATTCTAGCATTAGAACACTGAACATTCTACCATGAGAACACTGAACATTCTACCATGAGAACACTGAACATTCTACCATGAGAACACTGAACATTCTACCATGAGAACACTGAACATTCTACCATGAGAACACTGAACATTCTACCATGAGAACACTGAACATTCTACCATGAGAACACTGAACATTCTACCATGAGAACACTGAACATTCTACTATGAGAACACTGAACATTCTACCATGAGAACACTGAACATTCTAGCATGAGAACACTGAACATTCTAGCATTAGAACACTGAACATTCTACCATGAGAACACCGAACATTCTAGCATTAGAACACTGAAATTCTACCATGAGAACACTGAACATTCTACCATGAGAACACTGAACATTCTACCATGAGAACACTGAACATTCTACCATGAGAACACTGAACATTCTACCATGAGAACACTGAACATTCTAGCATGAGAACACTGAACATTCTAGCATTAGAACACTGAACATTCTACCATGAGAACACTGAACATTCTAGCATGAGAACACTGAACATTCTACCATGAGAACACTGAACATTCTACCATGAGAACACTGAACATTCTACCATGAGAACACTGAACATTCTAGCATGAGAACACTGAACATTCTAGCATGAGAACACTGAACATTCTACCATGAGAACACTGAACATTCTACCATGAGAACACTGAACATTCTTCTAAGGGGTTTGCCCAGTGGTGGAAGTAGGAGTCCTGGAGTCAAAATTATTATCCCGGTATTTACTTTTATTTTTTGTCACCAGCAAGTGCAGTGCAAAAGTGAAGGTGGTTAAATATATACAAAATGCAAAATTTTTTACAAAAACAGAGAGATAATACCCTTCAAGAGCAAAGACAACAAGATAATAATCAAAAATCGGCCTGTCCTCTATAGGGCTCTGAAATGGACAGCACTTCCCCATGCAAGTCATACAAAAACACTCTCCCAGTAGAGCCTACTGCTCTGGCTTTATAGGAGAAGCCCCTCCCTCCAGCCAAACCATAGTTAATTAAAATCAATTAACCCAAATACAGAACATATAAATAATTACACATTTCTGGATATATTAACACTTAAACACACATTTAAAACCCTGTGAATTGATACAGACATATAAACTAAATAACATATGTAAGTCACTTAAAAAGGCATCACTGTTTATCCACTCCAAAACACCCCTGTGTTTTGGCTCACTCATGGTATAGCCCTGGTCCCCCCAACTACATTAACCACTGGTTTACACCACTTCTGGTTTGATCAGCAGACCAGGAAAGGCTACTCCACAGGTGAGTGTGCTAAACAGTCATATTAGCAGGCATGGGTTATCCCCATGACAATTCTACCATAAGAACACTGAACATTCTAGCATGAGAACACTGATACTTTATTTACTGTGGTGGAAATGTGGTGCAAGCTTTTTGTCAAATATTTTTTTCAATATATTGTGAAAAAGTAAATTTTCACTTCACTGTGTTTTTATAAAATTGGCTGCTTGTTTGGATAATATATTTTTATCTTAAACAAACAGCTACAAAAATTGATACGTTTTAAAGTAAACCAACTTTGTGCCACTCACGCCTTACTTTTTTGACTTTGATTACTTCCTGTTTAAATATAACCACATCTAGAAGAAGAAGGTCCTCTGCAATTCTGAATCCAAATTCTTTCCATTCATGTTTAAATTCTGCCCTCACATATCATCTAGGTTAGTCCTGTTGGCTTTGAGGGCCAGAGTTCGAGAGCCATCTTGGGTCTGAGGCTAGTTGACGGATTCTGTACTGAGTTCAGCAGGACTGTGGCGTTGGGTCTGTTTTCCCCTGTGGTATTGCAGGGCTAATTTACAGCTTACAGACAGGAAATGACCTTAATCCCCTGAGCTTCGCTTGATCTGCAAACTCTTTCTGTTCTTCATGCTCCAAATGATCGGGCAACACACTCACACTCATGCACAGTCCTGAGCTGCTCAGTGGTCAGTAAAGGAGATTCTGTTCAAGGTGATTAATTCTTTTCCTGAAGAAAACAAAAGAATTACCCACAACACTTTGAAATTATGCCCACTGGGACTGATTGTAATATCTTTAGTGTCTGCGTGGCTACTGTTTTATCTCTGTACTTTAAGTGAAGAGGCTCACTTATAGACATCCGTTTCGAGCGGTGCATCCATCCATGCCCACATGCTTCCATACGTCTTTTACGTTTGCATCGATACATCCACAAGAGAGCGGTGAAGAGTCAAAAGTTTCTACAACAACAAATATGGCGCCGGTAGGGCGAGGTTGTGATAACGTCTAGCAAATTCAAAGCGGTAAAAGCGGAGGTAACAATATACTCTGCAATGCTCTGTGACGCCATTAGGTACTTTGAGACATGAGGACGGAGAGTTTTTTCACTTTTCCACTTTTCCACTTGCTTGAATTCTAGCTACACTGCCCCAAACCATTTCTGGTGGTATTGCTTTGTTTCGTCCATCTCGTCCGTAAACGAAAATGAATGCAGAGTACATGCGGAAGGCTCTGTCTGTATCTATATATATCTTTAACGTTGTGCATAAATGGCCCTTAACCTGACTATAAATATATCTTAACCCTCCTGTTGTGTTAGGGGGGGTTACACAAGCTCAATAAAAGACCCAAAATCTTATAAAAATTCTCAACATTTATTTTGTGTTTCGATGCCATGTGTGAACAAAGTCATGGAACTTAATGTCAAACAGATGAAATTAACTACACTTTTTTTGTTGTTGAGAAAAACGTATAAATCGGTCAGATTTGACCGGAACACAACAGAAGGGTTAACGTCACTCTAAATGAGAAAACTCTACAGCTCGAGCTTCTTCCTGCAAATCAGGTAAGTCTTGTTTTTCTGTTATTTTTTTTTTTATTGGTATAGTTTTAAGGGTGGCAGACAGGTCTTCCTGTTTCTTAGGCTGCACTGGAGCCACATGTAAAAAATTATGTTTGGCTTTTAATGGCATCCCGTGAACCCAAAAGAAACTGGTGAGTGGATTGTAGCAGATTTTTCAGATATGGCCTGTCTCACCTTGGTGATGGAGGATCCTGTTAGGGCCAACAACACTTAGCTATGAGTGCTGCCAAGGTAAGCGGTGTCCTCCTGTGAAATGCCATTTGGCCCATTTCTAAGTGGTTAATGTGGTCTCAGTTGCCAAGGCAACACAGCATCCACCAAAATAATGTTTTAGATTTTTGGCAGCATTTAACATCCATTTTGACAACATAAAAAGCATAAACACGTACACAAATATTCGCAGCATTCTCACATGGACACCCCCGCTGAGATGCGAGACCATAACACACGCGTGTCTGTCACGGGTTGTCATGTGATACCAGCCCTCCTTACAGCTATTATGGCCATTGCAACATTTTCAAACTTCACATAATATTTTTTGAATCTACAAATGTGCTTTTAAATGACAGTAATTTCCTCTCGGCTGGCACAAAGTCAAGACACATTTGTGGAAATTCACTTTTTTTGTGTAATAGCATTAAAGCACTTGGCCATTCTCCCGGTATGGGCGGTGCTGTGATGGAGCATGTGCTAAGCAAGCAGGGGTTGCATGATTTGTGGGCCGTCATTTAATAATCCTGTTTCATTGTCTTTTTGTAAAAGAGAAGACCAAAATGATTTTACTCCCTCCCTGAAGGTTTAGTTGGAAAGATGTGAATATATGATGTGATGTAATGCTTTGGTTCTTAGCCCAGAGGTGATTCTGCATATCAGGATTTTGTTGAAAAATAGAAATTGTAGAAATTGTTGAAATTCTCTTAATTTTCATGATGCATTCAGTTTATGGTATTTTTCTCTTTTGCTCCTCTCTTCATTCACTTCTTAGTTGCATTTTGATGTGTAAAGGCTTTGCTGTTTATAATGGAAGATCCACACATTTCTTTAAAGAAGAAGAAAAACTGATTTTTGCGTATGTCCTCAGAGTCTGACATTTTGGTACATCCTTAAATATTCATGCAGGAGACGGGAAAGCCAACACACATCATCAATGTTTTCCTAATGCTCACCACCAAGTTTTTGTATCTTAACTTAACCAAAGTGTTGTTTCATGTTAAACATGTCACCAATCTAAACGTCAACACATATATTTGGTGCCTATACTCACTAAAAGTTCTGTTTCACATCTTAGAAAAGCTTTGCATGTCGGACACAGACACCATCGTCTCATCCGGACACGCCAGGCCCTGACAAAGTGTCAGTATGGGATGAGCTGGGATGAGAATGTGTTGGTTCTCAAGAACTCAAATGTTAGGTTTACTGCTGGAAGACAACACAGTTCATGGTATACCATGTCCTTGCTATTCAGAAAAGGAATAGGGTATGAAGAGAGCATATTAAATATGTAAAAAGGACAAATTACATTTATTATGCACTTCAATTTTACAATACTATTGAAGAAAAATAAAACAGCAATCATGTAAAATAAAAATGTCCCTATACCGCAGATGGAATTTCTGATTTGCAAATGGATTTAATGACAAAACCTGAAAATAATGAGCCTCGTATATGAAATGTTTGACACTGAAGATGGAGGAGGAGACTTGGAGTAACAGACATGTCTGTGAATTCTTTCCTGTTGTGACGGGCAGAAAAGAGTCTCGTCTGCTGTTGTCTCTCACACTGACACTGTATTGTGTTTTGTGTTTGTGGCAATCACTGGCATCAACCCCAATCGCTGCCTGCACTTCATTAGGACTCTGTTCTAGCGCTCATTCGGCAAGGAGTGGAGATGAAATGACAGGACACATTATTTCACATTCTATTAAGAGAAGGCAGGAGAAGGAGTGACATGGAGTTATTCCACAGGAGATGGGGACTGATGAAATTAGACGGAACAAATGATGAAAAGAAATAAAATGGGAGTGAGAGAAGATGAGAACATGAGAGATGAAAAGAAATCAGATGTGAAGTGGAGAAATAGGTTCAGAGGAGAGTGGATAAGATGATACAACACATAATAATTAAAATATAATGGTTAAATATGTATGTTTTACATTTAGTCATATATTTTTAAAATATATATTTTATATTATATTTGTATTTATTATTTATATGCATTTTATTTAACTATAGTTTACAGCACACATTAGTCTTTAACTGCACAATATGTGGAATTTGTTATTATTCTCTGTTTCTATGATCAAATAAAATCAGTCAATTTATTTTCCGCCTCATGTTATATTTTTAGAAAAATAATGAATTTGATTATTTTTCACATAACTCAACGTTTGTCGGAACGTGGCGAATAAACTGTTGTAAATTTCAACAAAATTTCTTTCACGTGTTATTTTGCAGTTCATTTCCAGTGAAACTTACAACGTCTTACAACTTGTATGCATTTGTGTATAGGCTCAGAGTTTAAAAAAAGATGTGTGACATCATTGTCTGTAGACACAGCCGTGTGATTTGGAGAACTGGAGGCTGAGTGTGTGGCACCAATTCACTCTGGCTGTTGGGCCATTCAGTCTCTTTCAAAGGAGAAACTGATTACTTACACACGCTCTCGCTCATTTATTGGCCAAGTGAGTGGGCACATTTGTCTGTTTCTATGTGTGTGTGTGTGTGTGTGTGTGTGTGTGTGTGAGAGAGAGAGAGAGAGAGAGAGAGCAAGACGGGGGAAGCCTAAAGAGGATTTGGATTTTGCTAAAGCTTCATAATGAAATAAAGTCAGGCCATTATTTACCAAACTTACCATGAGACATTGTGTTTGAAGTCATCACTCCCCAATCTGTCCTGGGTTTAGCTTCAAAGACAGAAGCCAAATATCAAATCTATTTATGCCCTGCATCACATCACAAACCGATCCACGTGATTTGGTGAAAGCTTTTAACATGAGTTAGTGGGTCCATCTTTATGCCCTCTTGTTGCACAACCAAAACATTATTCAGATCCACAGAAGTGTATTTTAAAGTATTATGAGATCAGTGTGTAAATACATGGTGTTTGGGTTGATTTACAATGTAAAGTTATGTTAAAGTAGCACACACTGTGACAACACAATAATACAACAGGCAGAGGCCACTGTGAGTGTTACACTATGGTATTATGATTAATATACATTTAATATACAATATACATTAATCAACATTTATTTTATCTTAAAAACTTAACCTGCAAAGTAACTAGTAAATAAAGTTTTCAAATAAATGTATATCTCCCTCTGAAATGTAGTGGATTACAAAAACATGGATACCAGTAGCAAACTAGTGAATGCAGTTCAGTCAGACAACTCATGATTTGAAATGTGTATTATTATAGCAGCAGAACATATCATGAGTTTGGCGTCCAGACTCCGACCTCGTCACTCCCCGCAGATATGCTTATATGGATATGTTGGGGAGTGATGAGGAAACTAAACTAACTGGAGCCTGCAGGTGGATGCTGGGGTGGAGGTGGGGCTGAAAGCGCAGCAGCAGTATGTACGTGGATCAGCAGCAGCATTGACATACAGAGGGAGAGACTGCCAATGTGGGAGGGTGTGTTGATGACGGTTGAGGAGAACGAGGCTTGTCATGTGCATAAGTGTGTTTGCAGCAGTGCAGCTGGAGTTGTCTGCCTGAACCATTCCCTCTGCATTCGCTCTGAGTCGAGGTTGTAAGACATATATTTAAACTCCACTGTTCTGTTTAAGGCTTCAAAGCCCAACACACAAAAATATATATGCAAAAACACACGTCTCATTTATCCAATGAGGTGGCTATTATTCTGCAGATGATCCCATAGTATCCTAATCTTGCTTGTGATTGAATATATTACTCATAGTGTTCCAACTGAGACATATATGGACATATATGGCATTGCCATGCTGTATTTCTAATATACTGGAATTGAATTTTTATGGGGCAAATTAAGAGTTTGGCCATGAGGACATCTGAGCTACCTGCCTAACAGATTAACAGGGGTCTCCTAAGGTTGAAATCCATTTTTCGGAAGCTAGACAGAGAGTAGCGAGGACTGGGAAAAACAAATGCCTTCTCAATGACCTTAAAGCCGAACTGTCATAATGTTGAACCATTTCTCTTTCTACTGTGTGTCTGTGTGAGAGAGTCAGAGAAGAAGAGGTGATACGAAGAGAGTATATCAGAGGGCTTAAGGGCATTTCACAATGTTAAAGGGGTAGGTTTTCAATTACTCTGTGTGCATGTGTGAGTTCACATGCTCGATGACAAACCTCTGAGGCACCTATACCTCTCTGCCACTAGCTGCCATGCACACAGTAACTGACAGGATCACATAGTACACTGTTATGTGTTTGAGACATGAGTGTAATTACAGTAAACACAGGAGAGCGACAGAAACCTGGCAGCCTCTTCACTTCATTTTTCATTCTGTGTCCTCAGATTTTATAGGACTACAACATCCGATGCTACAGAGACTGTCCTCAACAGGAAAACGACAGCATTAGTTTTTTCTTCAAATGCCTAAAATACGTTTTTTAGGTGTTTGAATAAAAAATAAACAATGTTTTGCGCATCGCACCAGCATTTTGAAATGGGAAGTGGATTTAATGCCAGAAAAAAAATTGTGGTTTATTTCTTCAAAAAGTTGTCATTTTATTTGACTTTTTGACTTTTTCTACTTTTTTGGTATTTGTATGTATTTCTTTAAAAAAACTTCTTTAAAAAAATTCTTCTTTCTTTTTTTTATTTATTGTTATTGTTGCCCCAATGAAATAAAAAATGCAAATAAATAATTTTTCCATTGTTTTTTTCTTAGTGAGGACATTGAAGGGTGAAGTGTTTGACATGGGAGACTGCAGTTTGCATCCTGCATCCTAACGCCGCTTCTGTCTTTCTCTTTTTACCACATCACTCCCTCAACTTTCGAGATAAATCTAAATCTGTCATATGAAACCCTTATAACTATTTCATTTTATTTATTGCCAGTATAACAATTTTTGATGGTCATCCTGATCAGAAAGCAATAAATGTTTTGATTTTTTAGTTTTATTATCCCCGCCATGAACATCCATCATGTTTCATTTCCAGATCATGACTCATAAAACTTTCTGAATACAACAACCAACAACCTTTTGCTATTTAGAGATATTTGTCTTTTTTCATTTCCATGGTTATAGATTTAATTTAGGTTCATTCTGTGGGTGGGACTTGTCTCAGATGAGGGTTTCTTTCACAAGTTTTAAATACACATCTCCCATGTTCTGGAGAGGTGCCTTCTGATGTTTGCAAAATTTAACCTTTTGTGAGATATGTAATTAACAATAACTTAATTCTCACCATCTTTCTTGACTGAATTGCACACATGGTGGTGAAATGACAGAACTCAGTTTGAAGAGATGAAGCCTTTATTCAGTCATGTCTTTCGAACCTCGCCCCATCCTTAAGACTGAGCCTTTGAAGGATTCCCCTTTCATACCCAATCATGATACTCTCACCTGTTACCCGTTTACCTGTGGAATGCTCCAAACGTGGACACGAGGAGAACGTGCAAACTCCACACAGAAAGTTTTAAAAATAGTAATACTCTTAAATTTGAAAGACGAAATGACTCTACAACAAAAGATCATCTGTGGAGATTCTGTGAACCTGATTTCATACGGATTTGAAAACTCCTGTACCGTGAAGCCCGGCTCAAGCTTCTTTTTAATTTGTTGTTAGCCCACAGTGAAAATAGATCCATTGTCTCCGCGTGTCCCCTGTGCTTCTCCTCACCACGCTTACTGATTAATCTGTCATCCATCAATATCAACTCATCTCCGCCCTGTAAACAGAGATATCAGTGATGGATCACCCTGATTTGTATCATGAGACAAGACCTAATCAATAAGGTTAAACACACTAATGTGGTTCTAGAGTGTGGGCAAACAAAAGTGTGTGTGTGTGTGTGGATGGGTGGAGGAAAAAGGCGGGCTGGGGGTTGATGGTCTGATGTGACAGAGTCAGTTTCATCACCCGAGGCATCGAGGAGGAAGACGAAAAGAGACAGAAGGGACGGGAAACGAGATGACACCGTCTCTCTCTCTCACACACACACACACACCGTCACACACACACACACCGTCACACCCACACACACAGTCAGGGACAGAGACATTGGGTGTCAGCTTCCATCAGTAGCCTGTATGGCTGTGAGTTATGACCACAGATATGCGATCATTTACACTCACTGCTGCAGATAGCCACGGGCTACTGTTCTCCTTGTGTTCCTTTGTGTGTGTGTGTGTGTGTGTGTGTGTGTGTGTGTGTGTGTGTGTGTGTGTGTGCAATACACGATGCTTGCTCAAATGTATCGGTGTGTCTGACGCACAAAGTTGAAGATGAACCTAAAAGTCACTTTTTATCTAAATTCTTTACATTACAGATCTATAGAAATGAAGGACATACGCTGTCAGATGTCACATAAAGTTTATTTGATATAATTAAATGTATTTAAAGTAACCTTGTTCTTTTTGCCAGAGGTGCTCAGAAAAAACAAACAAACAAAACTATATGGCCACAAGACCTCTGGGCTTTTATTTCATGATGATTCTTCATAGAGATCATCATATTGATCCAGCATGTTTTTTTAAATAAGAATTCTTAACTATTGCAGGAAAGAAGCAATTCTAAGATTTTTCCTTCTAACTTCATGGATAATGCCTACAATGCTTGGAAAAAACTGACACGATTACTTCCCTATAAGATCTACAACACATCAAGGTAGGATCTGGATCCAAGTAATATTCCGGATCAGGTGATCCAGAATGTTAAAAAATATAGGGCTCACTGAAAATTGCTGCAGAAAAAACAAATTGTAGCTGAAACTGTGCTGATTCAGTTTGGTGTCCAATTTGACACATCTTCAAAAGTTGCTGATCTAGAACCTGAAGAAAACCACCATTAGTAAAATATTGTTTTTCTTGAATAGCTCTCAAACTAATAATGAAACCAATAAGATTTCACATTCTATGGTAGGTTTTCATGGTCAAGGAGTCACATTAGGAGGGTCAAACTATGATGGGACTGTTGCTTTTAGGTGCAGTGACATTAAGGGGAAACTGAGCTGCCTTAGCAGAGGGTTGTGCTCTCCAAGTATTGTCTAATGGAGATGATGAATTAAGAAAATCCTTTCTATGGAAAGGAACAATATGCGCACATGATTTAGATATCATTGTACAGTGTTAGGTTTAATTCCTGTCAGAGAACATCGTGTAAATGTGAATAAACACCATGTAGTGAAAACAACCACAGGAAATCTATCAAAGAACCCCCCAAAAAACTACATGCATAAATAGCATAAGGCTTTCATCTGTATTATTTCAAGGTATTTCACTGCCCGACTATTTCCCCCCCCAAACCCTCAGAGGGCTGTGTGTCCAGTCCAACTGAAGCTTTCGTCTCAGTTCAGGTTATTCCAGTTCAGATCGGTCCACTTCGATTCACTTTAATCCGGTCTGCTTCACCTGCAAATGGCTCACACTACTGACAGCAAGCTCTCATTTACTCTCCATCTCTTGTACTCCTGCTGGCTTGGTGCTACACCATCAGCAGCATCACCTACAGGGAGACAGAGAAGCACCGTTAGTTGTTGAGAGGAAGGCAAAAGGAGTGTGTGGAGGTAATAATTCCTGTGACCCTGGTGTAATCAGGCTGCTGTAATATGCAAACCTCACACCCGAAAGGAGTCGACTTTTGAGGAACATCGAGGCAGAAATGTTTTTTTTTTTAAATTTAAACATTGTCTGTTCAGAAAATACCAAAAATGTTTTGTTTAATCCAAGGAGCTCATAATGAATGAATAAAAACCAACATGTAGATACAGAAAAGGCATGAGGTGTTCGTCTTAGTCAAGTCAAACCAATGTCCTCACACACATTCTCTCTCTCTCACACACACATATAAAAAAAAAAATTCAATCATGTCTCTGCTGCTGCCTGGGGGAAAACAGTGTGGAAGCCTCACTATAGTGGAAAATCACCTTTTCCATGTTATTTTACACAGCAGCACCTACATTACACACACACACACACACACACACACACACACACACACACACACACACACAGGCTGCATTTACACCAGGAAGCAAGAGATCAGATTTTTTTTATTTTTTTTACTCTTTGTGTTGCAGATCTCACACCGTCATGGCTGTCTCTTAGTGAGGAATGAGATTTTTATACAAAAAAAAAACCCTGAGCGTAAAAGAGCAAATAGTGACAATAGTGAGTTTGGTGCTGTGAGCTTTCTTAGTTTACATCATCATGATACCTGACTGGACTGCTAACACTGTATAATGACATATATAAATAATATAAGAAGTGCATTTACTATCTGGACGGTCATGAGCAGAGCAACTGCTCCTGTTATCAGGAAGTTTCATCACTGCCATGTGAACCAAATCACATTGTTTTCATTCATTTTGTCTACCCTCTGTTCTAGTCATCTAAGTGGATGACTGGTGCATCTACCAAAAACCACAGAGTATTATGACTTCAAACGACGAGTTCACTGCTGGGCAAATACCATTTGAGAGTAACTGAGATACGGCGCAGCATTGAGTGGGGGTGGGGGGTGGGGGTGGGGTGTTCTGCTAATGGTGCAACCTTTTCACCGGCCTGTAGTGCAATTCAAATGTCAACGAGGAGGAAAAAAAAACATGTTAAGCATCTCGTCAAATCGCTCTGGTTTAAACGTCCACATTCTAGAATGTGTTTAGAAAATTAAAGGCCAGGATTTTTTTTTCCATAATTGTCTGTTTTATCATTTTATTACAGCTAGCGTTCCTCTGATGGGCTCCCTTTATGATTTATCAAATATAATTACTGCGTGACTTATTTCAGAAGCCTCTCCGTTGGTAAGGACCATTAATGAGTGTGTGTGTGTGTGTGTGTGTGTGTGTGTGTGTGTGTGTGTGTGTGTGTGTGTGTGTGTGTGTGTCAGCTCTGGTGTATTTAAATAGCATTAAGTAATTGGAAAAAACAGGAAAAGAGGCAGGAAAGCTAAATTGTCTTTGTAGGTTTATAGTTCCATCCCCCCACTTTATCTCCGTTGCTCCTCTAAATATTCCACAAGCTTCTATTTTAATAGTGAAATAAGAGGAAATCGTGTTTTAACTGATACAGAGAAACTAATTTAGGATAGTTTCACTTTTCTGCTGCTCAGATATTTCTTAAAGAAAAAGGAGATGGACAGATATAGAAAAAAGAAAAAAAAAACAGAGGAGGAGGTTAATTCCATACCTTCCCCTCTCTGTTAATGAAGTGTAGGTGCTGTCCCGGTCAGCGCAGCTAATTGAACAGTGGAGATTACAGCAGCCGCTGGTCCTCTGTGAAAAGAAGGCCGTGTTCATTAGTCGTTGCAGTATAATATTCCCTCTCTGTAGAAATATATAGATAGCAATCTGGGATGATTTTAAAGCTCTCAGCATGTAATGTGGTAGCAATAACTCAAACAATTACGATTTGGAAAATTACGGGTGTTGAGCTTCACTTCCTGCCAGTGTTCATCATCTTTAATTTCCTGCATTTATCTAATAGTTTTACTCACATTGAGCTCGGTGCGTTTATTCTTTGAAGTTATTTAATCTTTAATATTTTATAAAGGCTTAAAACTTTTCCCCCAAATCACGACACAACCCCAACGGTGTTGAGGGATTCATCTGTGAACGGGGTTTTTAGGCAAAGGTCTGTCCCACGGTAGCTACAAAGCACCTTGAAAATAAAAATAGAGCATTTACAGGCGCACCCATTATTAGTCCACTAATTTTATGTCAATATTATCAATTCTAAATATTCTGACACAAACATGTTGGCAGAAAATGCTGGCTAACGGTACCTAAACTCTGCGATAGTCTTGCAGCTTTATCACACATCACTATGATCAATTTTAAGGAATGCTTCTAAATCAATCAGAGCGTTAACATATTAGCTGGGACAGACATTTGCACCCTCAGTCTGCATGTTTTGGCCACACTGTCTGCAGAAGTAACATGTAATGTCCATTCTGCAAAGACAGTTTAGGACTTTAGCTCAACGGTCTATTCTGCATCACCTCATGTCATGTTCACAATCAGATATTTTGTAGTCAAAAAAGGAAGTCATGGTTCACATTGTGAGACAAGATCTAGAGCGTCACCACATTTCTCTCTTATGTGTCATCTTTCATGTCAGACAGCCAAGCCCCATAATCATGCAGCATAAAGGGCAGGCATGCTGTGTCATAGTCTTCTCTGAGATCAGTTTTCTGCCCTTGGATTCATTACAGAGGATGAGCTTTAAAATGCATTGCAGTTTATTGCATGAGAAAGTTAGCAGAGACTGACACTGCATTTTAGTATTTTATAAACGCCTCTTGC
This sequence comes from Chaunax sp. Z400, assembly GCA_037577475.1. Classification (NCBI taxonomy): domain Eukaryota; kingdom Metazoa; phylum Chordata; class Actinopteri; order Lophiiformes; family Chaunacidae; genus Chaunax; species Chaunax sp. Z400. The sequence continues at coordinate 25,731,858 of CM075188.1, forward strand.
CAAACTACCTGGGGTAGTGTCATGTTAGGTCCCTCTGCTCTTTGACATTAAATATACGCTGCACAAAAGTGGAACCATTTGCAGAAACATGCAGACTTAAAATGGCCTTTGGACAATTTAAGAAGCTATCGATTGGCTTCTGGCTTGTTGTGGTGTTTACATGTTACTGTGCGTGTCGTACATATAATTTAATCAGGGTGATCTTTACAAAGAACTTGCTCTCAGATGGCTTAACATCTTAAATGTGCTTCAGAGCAGGTGGACGGGACGGGAGCCTGGATGGGACAAATAGAAATAGAACTCAGCAGAAACCCGGCATGTCTTTATCAGGACAAAAACAAAACTCCTCTCTGCTTCTGTCACTTTTCTAACCCCACCGAACCCTCTCCTCTCCCCCACTACCCTCCCTCTTTTTTCGGTTGCCCGTCCAGCTCAGTGGGACCCTCTCTCTCTCTCTCTCTCCCTGCCTCTCAGGCTCTCTCGCCCCCTCCCTCAGGGCAGAAGTAAACCACGCCTTGAGGCCCTGCTCCCATTGTGTGTCCTCCGCTACTTCTGTTTGGGCCCTTTGTGTGCCGCTAATCAGCCGTGGGGCCAGGCTCAGCCCCGAGTGTGTGTCTGCGAGAATGTGTGTGTGTGTCTGTGTCCCTTGCCCTCATTACGTAGCTACACTGGGAGGCCAGCATAGGAAGTTTCTGCAGCACTATACACCTCCCTCCATCCCTTCCCCCCCCCAAGCTGTCCATCACTCCCTTCCTTCCCCCTCTCATCTCACCAGCCTGAGACTCAAAGCTACACTGGCCATGATTTTTAACTAAAACTACACAACTTTTAGTTGAAATTGAGCGTCTTTCTTCAATCGCACTTCACCTCATCTTAGAAATTCACTCCATATTATTTTGGTGGAGTAACTGGTTTGAAATGTTGACATTTTCTCCTTCAAATTAAAAACCTCTCAAATCTGTGTGAAGAATATTGGACTCAACACACAGTAAGAGAGTAAATATCTTGCAGGTAAAAGTCGCTTCTTGTGTGTAGCAGAGATTCTAAACTAACATTTACTTTGACAGATCATTTTTAGTCATCCCCATCCAGCATTAACATAATTTGCTCTGAAACAAGCAGTCACTGATGGATGATGGGCATACAGTACAACAACTATATTTTGTGTATGATAAGTGTGCAGATTGTCTGTCTGCTGATGAAGGTCATCAAATGTGGCTGAAAGTTCAGGAAAAATCCAAAATGGATAAAAACAGTCAAAACTGAAGCTTCAAACTCCACTTTTTGTGTGTTTGAAAGGTCAAATGTTTAATAGTTGATCTTTTTGTTATCTTTTTATCATCTTTTAATAACTGCTATTCATCTATTATTTATCATTTTGTTATATTGTTTTACTTGTTCATTCTCTCTTGTATTCATTGACCATTTCCACACTCAACTTTTGGACCATCCGGGTACTCATAGCATACTTAGCACAGGTCTAATTCCATTCCATTCCATTTATCTCGGAAGTCATTAGACAGGGCTGGGAATGACGTCACAACCGAGTTGACTGTGTTCCAGTTAAACAAGTCGTAAAACAGGACGGACACCTCCTAGAAAACACTGGTTGTGTTTGCCCTTTCAGAATATAAACAACTAGTAGCTCATACAAACACCGTAGCAACATATTCACGGGTAAACGTTGGACAATACTATGTGTACGACTGATTTAATGAGACACAAACAAGTCAGAAGTGCTCATAAAAAGTATATAACTGGAGCTTCCACTACTGTTGATACGCGGTGCAGCCATCTTGGATTATGAGGTCGGGGGTGATGGGGTTCCTCCGACTTTCCAAGTCGGAAGTCTGACCTCGGGGGCCGTTCCAGTTTCAGCTGGAACGCACCATAACAGCTTGAGAAATGTTTTCTGTCATGCCACAAAGCTTTTACACTCTTAGGTTGAGTCACCTGATGATGAGTAATATATATTTAAATTGTTGGATAGCTATGATGCTACTGTTGTGATGTCACTGACTTCATTGTCAGTGCTTTACATATTTATTATTGTATGTTTTTTTTAATGCTCGGGATGTGTGTGTTCTGGCTTCCAGACAAATTGGTTGAAGATGAGTTGAGAATATTTTCTCCTTGACGTACACCAGGCTCCTATGTCCCATCAGAGAGTCAAAGGAAACAACATGACTGTACCCGACACACTGTTTGTGTGGCAGGTGATCTCTGCAGAGTTTCAATGAGAGCTTAGCACAGCAGCAGAGAGTGAATACGAATCAGTTTCACTGTTAAATAATACATGAATAAGCTGGACTATGAGTGAACTGTCCGTTGCTCTTTATCACCGCTCCCTGCTGAGTGCAACCTCACCCTCCTAATCCCCCACCACTCCTCCTCCAATTCACCTCCTTCTCATCTGTCCAGCCCTCCCTTACTCTCGCTCTCCCCCCCCCAGCATCCCCTCCTCCTTCTCACATACATGGTGTATCACCTGTCTGTGTGTGTGTGTGTGTGTGTTTCTATGTTGGTACCCATTGGGGTTTTAGCCACTGGAGCTCTTTGACTTGAGGACAAACATTGTCTGTTCATCGCTCATCTAAACACACACACACATACACACCCTCTCTCTCTCTCTCTCTACAGCTACACTCCTATCTCAAATTTCAGTGTGGGACTGAGAGCATCTCTCCTCTCCCTCCCTCCCTCCCTCCCTTTAGCTCATGCCTTCACCTGAGTTCACAGTTTACCCATCTTGAGTCCTCCTCTAGCGACCAACAGCTTTGGTTCCATGTCATCAAGTTTATCAACTTACTGACACATGTTCATGTTACAACACATAATGAGGTTGTTAGAGAGAGAGCGCTAGAGTTCAGAGACAACTTGAGAAAAAATTATTTCTTCCATTTCTGACTACAGTCTGCCATTATAACACTAAAGAAAAATGTCAAGGCCTAAGAGACTCTTTTGAAGGAATTCCAGGAGACTCGTATATAAAAATGTTAAAGGAAAAGATGCTGAGCATAAAAAAAACTTTGCTTCAGCAGATTCTATGAATCCATGGTTTCAGGGCTCTGTGGACTGAGTCCTGCATGTCCTCACCTATGTCCGCTGTCGGTTTATCAAGAAAGCTGCCACCAGCAACGCAACAAGGCCAAACAAACGGCCCATTATGAACATGTGTGCTTAGAAAGGCACTGCTCTAGTATCTATCAAATCTCTTGAGTTTGGTGCAGGGAGATCAACATGGGAACTCTCTCTCTCTCTTTGTGTGAGAGTGTGTGTGAGAGAGAGAGAGAGATGATAATTAGTGATGACTCAAGGCTTCCCTGACTATAATCCCTTGAACAATCTACACTCTTACTAGTGTTTGCTAAAACCAATTATCAACAAAAGAGAGGAAGAGAAGAGGGGACTAATCTATTATTATCGTTCTTCTTCCTTGGTTTTTCCTTGGTAAATAATACAGTTGAATATTAATCTCTTCAGTGGACAGAAAGTGAAACGCAATTTTCCGTGAACACGGGAAAATAACGTGGTGCATCTACGCTTCACTCAAAAGTGGAGTTTATAGCGTCTCTTTTTCATTTATGACTCCTCTATAGATGTTTTGTAGAGCAAGGTAAATGGCACCTCCAATGTGTAGCTTATGCATAATAATAATTGTTAAGTAGTGGTCTCCCTATCTATGTTTACAGAACACAATGAAAAACATAACAGTGTAAAAAGCTGCCTATTTATGCCAGGACGCCTCACGTCTGAGCTTTGATTCAGTGCATGGCTAATCACCCCTGTCAGACTGTCTCTGCTATATCTTTCATATTCATGCATGTATACGTCTCAAGGCAAGTCCAGATATTGTGTGCAGTAGATCCAGTATGTGTCACTGCGGTATTGTGCGTTCCTCAACCTCTGATCTCCTGACCACAGAGCTCTGAAGAGGCTCTGGCAGCTCTGTATAATTTCCAGGAATCTGCTCAAACTTCTGCAAGAATTCATGTGACTGTCAGACTTGCTGCTGCAAAGTGCTATCATGAGGACCATTGTAAAAGTGTCTGTAATAACCATGTTTGCCTAAAGTCTTTAATATTAGTTGTGATCAAAGTGTCATAAAAAAAGATTCTAGCTTCTTGTATTGCACAGGATATTAATGATATGTTATTTCTGAACTGACTTGGGTATAATATTATATATATATTGGGTACATCTGCAGCATGTTGTGGTTGGAGGAACACTTTCTCAGACTGTTAAAGAGTAGAGCTTTGTTGGAGATGGAGGGAGGTGAAGGATAGAAAAAGGAAAAACGAAGACTTGAGTCTCTTGCTTCATTCCCTTGAAACTTGTAATGGAAGTTTGATTAGCAAGCATGTAATGTACTTTACCCCAACGGATGGAGACAGAGGGGAGGGAGGGTGAAAAGAGGCGAGGGATGGAGGGAGAGGTATAGCAGGAAGGAGGAGGAGTGTACATAGGCAGCCCTCTCAGCAGGTCTCCTCATTTCCCCTCCTCCCTCCACCTTCTTCTCCTCCTCCACTTTATTCCCCAACTCCTTCAGACCAGGATACAAGTATTCCCCCTACTCAAAAACCTAGCATCACCTTCTCTGCCTACGCACACACACACACACACACACACACACACACACACACACACACACACACACACACACACACACACACACACACACACACACACACACAAGCCTAACGCCATCTCTCCACCACCTCCCCTCCCCTATAGCTGCACCATGCTGTGTAAGCGGTGAGTGTGGGTGGGGTAGGATGAGGTTGGAGGTCAGAAGCAGGAAGAGTTTTTCTTTTTTCTTTTGGTTCGCCTGCCCCCCATTAACAAGCTGGACGTCTGCATGCAGGAAGTTGTTTGTGCACACACACAATGCAAGTTTATTTGAATCCAGTAGGGAGACGTTGGCTGTGTTGTCACTCAGCTAGTTTTAGGGTTAAAGGCTAAAGAAAATGTTGAGGTAGCATCCATCCGGGTGTTGCTTTAAATGGTAGAAAGGATCAGAAACTAAAAGTCATCAGGAAGGAAGAAAAGCCCCACAAATGCACGAATCTAAACTTTACCTATTTTCACCATACGCCCCCCGAGTAAATTAGGTTAAAATGTTTTTTGTGTTCTTGCATTTTCATCTAAAAGATCATTTCTTTAAGGAGGATAGTTTAGTTTTAAAGGTTTATAAAGATCATACATATAAATATCGCAGATTTTTTTTTAACCAACATCAGTTTTCCAGATGTATAAAACTTTATGAGAAAATTGTTTGAATCCCAGGATATAAAAAACTTTTTTTGAAACTTTTGCACAACTTAAGCATTTAATTTTTTTACATTACATCCCAACGTTAAGGTCCTATTTCAACATTAGATACTTTGAATTATGGGGTCAAGATGCAATGAAAATGTAGTTTGTGTTTTAAAATGAATCCTTAATTCAAAACTATTCACAACCATGTTTCATCCAAGACAAAAGAAACAAGATAAAACATTGTCAATAGTCATTTAACATTTTAAACATCACTGCTAACCTATTGGATTGAAGGACTCGTGTCATTCTGAGAAAACCTCTTTTAAAATCTTATCTAATATATGAACAATACAAGTTTCTCTCCATCCTGTGCCTCCCACCATGCCAGATCAGTGTTCCTCTGCCTCGCTGTGCTGTCAGCTCAGGGTGTGAGCAGAACAACGTTAATGTGTGGAGACACCTGACAAGCCTGCTGGCCTTTAGGGCTCTGCCTAATCACTCTGGACCCAAACCCATCGGGAATTAAACCTGCAAAACCAAACAGTCACTGTGGGAGCTGGCTGGCATCTGCTGGGGCCACTCAAACGGCTGTCGCTGCGAGCTGCATGTCAGTGAAAATGGATTGTTTTTAGAGAATAAAATCTAGGCCTTAAGCTGATTTATATGCAAACGTGCAAAGCAAACAAAAAGGAGGGAGACATAACTTTTATGTTGTTGAATTGCATAGGTCTTTTGTTGCAAATTAGACCATTGGAAAGCATGAAAAATTTTAACTTTGTGCATGACTTGATGGTCACATCTCTGTCCTGCAACATGCAAATGACAAATGCCCAATTTATTTGCATGTATTGCTGCACTACACAAAAGACATTTCAACAAACTTCTACATCCACTGCAGGTAATTCTATACAGGACATTTATTTTAACTGTGACATTAGATCTGGCAGCATTGAGGTCTCAGGGTTGAATCCTACACACATACACAAACACATTCATGTGCCATTGTGTTGGAAAATTATAATTCTGTACGGCCAGGCGGAGTCTGATAAATGCTGATGCATGACAACATAAAGGAGGCTTGACAGCTGGAGGCCAAGAGTCGGTCTGAAGATGTTGCTGTAATGTGTTTGAACCACCGTTAAAACCCCCTTTCCACCATGCGGCGTACAGTAGTGTGTTAACTTTAAAATTAATGGGGATTTTCCAGTGTTTAAAGTACAGTAGCTTGTTAACTCTGGTATCTGTTAAGCCACGCAGGGCCCCTCTCCACTCTCTCCCTCTCTCCAGATGCCCTCATTAATTTTAGATTGGCTCTAAATGAGTCTCCTTCATCGTGGCCAAGGTTTTCTAAATTAGATTCATTTATATTTAAATTGTGAAACAGGCGTGGTTAATGAGAGAATCATTATTTTTGGGGTTATTTCAGATGAACTGATAGTTGGGCAGCTCAGTGCTGTGTGGAGTGAAGCCACCAGAGGAGGCACACATGATGTGAAAAGCACAGCATTCAGGCTTTTAATTTAACACTAACACTGGAAATTACAAATGCACGAGATTTCAAAACGAAGGCACCCTCAGGCCCCTTTTACACTGCAACATTTTTGCTGATAACAACATTTTGAAAAACGTCTGCGTTCACACTGCAATGTTTTTTAAACGATTCGCAAAAATGTCTGTGCATGGCAGGGCAGTGGTTGGTGGTGTAACACCACAACACCACAGGGTAAGATCACAGTAGTGGTGCAGTAAGCAGTCTTGAGCACAAACAAAACTGGACAGTCTGACACTGTTTTGTTGTTGTTGTTTCTATAGTATGCAAATAAGGCTGGAACCATAATAGGCATGAGTGAAGCGGGGCGGTGACGTCATCGTTTTCAGAGGAGTTGCATTTTGCCTGTTGACACGGCAACAGTGCGGCGGCGTTTTCTAAAGATTACACTAGCTGGGTTTACATGGACCCCTTTATTCTGATTAAAATCGGTTGAAAAGTTCAATCAGAATGAAAATGCTCCATATAAACACCTCATTTGGAATATAAACCGAATGAAACCGAATGAAATTTAATAAGGTTTTGTCGTGTAAACGTCCCCTCGGTGTAAAATGATGGATTACCTGTCAGTGAGGCCATCGTAGCAGCACAAGCATTGTTTTGACAAGTTTAAAAAAGGGGAACAAATGAGGGATTGGTGATAGCTGTATATAGACAACAACTGTTTTATATGAGGAACAAACAAAAATCTGAAAAAAGGAGGAGTTTTTATTTGATTTCTGACTCATTTAGTGTACAATGGGTTGTTTCTCTGTCTGGGTTTAAATTTAGATTTCTACATCTCATTCCTAGTGGAATCTGCCTGACTGTCAAATACACACAACATATCTTAGTTTGTTTCCTTTGTTAAACCCTAATTTAACACTCTTAAAACTACTGTGCCGTTTTCAACACATCCGTGTGCTTGTCAGCACCACATGTGCCAAAAGCGCATTACGAGACAGACATGTTGACTTAACAGGTGCCTCTATCGACACATGATGTCCCGACAAAGCAGCGGGACGTCTCTCGACCTAAACTGCTAAAATTGAAGTGTTGAAAATGTCACATCTAAGGAAGAGAGGATGTGAGGTGGAACAACAGAGCTCCCCGCCCCTCCCCGTTCCCATGAACCCATCCATCGTTCTCATAAAAAACACAAATCACACAGCGCTTTACAGCTGTGCGTCTCCTTACAAGGCGTCTCACAGCTCTCTGCATCCTATAGCAACCCCCAGCTTCTCCCCACCAGGAATTTGACTGTTAGGAATCTAAGTGCCAGGCGTTTAAAACCTGAGGAATGCTATTGTTCTGGTCACAGCTGCACTAGCACTGGCCCGGCTACTGCTGCCACTGAGTGTGTGTGTGTGTGTGTGTGTGTGTGTGTGTGTGTGTGTGTGTGTGTGTGTGTGTGTGTGTGTGGGGAGAAGAGGGTGGAGGAAGGAGGGCGGGACGAGTCGAAGGTGTGAAAAAGGCAACTTTATGTGTTTCCAGTGCTCTGCGGTCTCATGACAAAGAAACACATAGTTGACAGCGAGTTGACACATTCCTCACTCCACCCTGTCTCTCTTCTTCTTCTTCTTCTTCTATCTTCCTCCAGCATCGTATGTCCCACCTCATGTCCCCCTTTATCTCTCTCTTTTTTTTCTTTTTTCTTTTTTGTAAATCAGATAAATGTACATAACATACATACTCAGAACTGCAGAACATTGTGTGCAGAGCAACTATGGAGGATTTAACCCACAGGAGGTTCATATGCTGTAGATGAGCTCTATAAATGAAATATATATTAAAGCTTATGGTAAAATAGAATATAATTTAGTTTGTAATGGTAGGTGGCTACTTGTATTAGAATCGGCAATAGAAAGTTTGGTTCCTTCATGTTTTTCTGTCCATCTTTTCTTGACATTGAGAGTGTCTCTCGTTGTTTAAAACCTGTTGCCACGCCAGAGCCACTTCTGCTAATTCATTCATTCAGTCCTGATACTAAAGAAAATTATTTGATCACATCACACCCCTTTTCAGATGCTTGAACTGGCTTTTCTGCTTAGTTTATAAGTTGATGAAAAAATGTGACTTCATATCAATGAATCCTCCTTGATAAGTACTGCAATCAAATGTGGAGCTATTGTATGTCTTAGGAAAGCAAAGGCTTTTATTATGCACAGTCCAATCTGCTGAAATAACTTAAACGTGCTCTTACAGTAAAGTTAAAAGAAAAGTGAAAACATTTCTTTCTTCCTGCACACTGGATTGGTTTAATTGTGTTTGTAATTTGCAAACTGCATCTGATTGAGTGTGGAAATTCAGTCTTGGCCTCAGAAACAGTACAAAAGAAATCCTTATGGTTTGCTTCTTCTTGATCTTTCAACCAAAGCCTCCTTTGACTTTGAAAACTTATTTGTATACTTAGTTCAGACTACTGTACATACTTGGGTCACATGATGAGAACTGGGCTATGTATGTCCTATGTTGTAGGAAAAGAAAAAAGCTCAGAATATTCTTTTTTGCTGCTCAAACCACATCTGACTGTTTTGGTTGTTGTTTGGTTGTAACCTACATTTCCCTATGAAGAACGTGTGTGTGTGCATTTCCTATATGATACATGCACCAGGAGAGGAGGCAGAAGCAACAGTGTTGAGATGGCAGGGTTCCCCTCTCTCTCTCTCTGTCTCTCTGTCTCTCTCTTTCTTTCTAATTACCATCCAGCTGCTTGGAGGAACAATGCTTGGCTCTCTTCCAGACGGCTGACTTCATACGCTCTGTGCCACGCTCAATTTGGAGCGCAGCGGAAGCTGGGCATGACTGGCACCCTCCAGGGCATGGCTGTAGCTCTCTATGGGACTCAGTGTGTGTGTGTGTGAATGTGTGTGTGTGTGTGAATGTGTGTGTGTGCGTGTGTTCCTCCAAACCTACCAGTTCCCAATTGCCATCCAGTTCATGCATTGTCGTCGTCTCTTGATCGTGTCTTCACTCTCCTCTTACGTCGCTGGAAAAACAAATCAAAGGGAAGAAATTAGCAAAAAGTGATAGTTGATGACATTTTTGATCAGTGTGATTGATTTTGTTGTTATATTCTCATAGTTTACTCGTAAAGAAAATAATGTATTCTATTTTTCCGGCTTGCTTGCACTATTTAGGTGAAAATCAGGGTTGAGGCTGGGCGAGCAGAGAAAAAAAGAAAGAAGAAGGATTTCCACCTATAGAAGCTCAAACCTGACATGTTATCAGCTCTGTACAAAAAACACAATTATCTTTTCAATGTATTTACTAGAACAGATTTATAAAACAGATTTATAAAGCACTCTGCGGAGACCAAGGCTCCGATTACATGTCAAGTCAATTTTATTTGAATAGCGCCAAATCGGAACAAAAGTTATCTCAAGGCACTTTCCAAGAAGAGCAGGTCTGGACAGTTCTCTTTATTCTACAGGGACCCAACAATCCCCCATGGGCAAACACTCATAGCAACAGTTTTGCTAAAAACGGAAAAGTCTCAGTAATGGTCCGTGTTCATGCGACAAAGCTGTAAAACGGCTGCAGTATGTATGCCAGGCCAGTAGTTGGCGATGTAACTTTTCAAAATCAAGCACAAGTCTGTAGCACAAACAAAACTCTATAGTCCGCCATTTCTTTTATTGTTGTTCTGCCCGTGTCTGTTAGGCGTGAGTGTCGTCACAGGTTTCTCAAGAATTGCGTTTTGCTAGTTTACACCATGACGGTAACGGTTGTGTTTTCAAAACATGACATTCTGGAATCCAGTTTCAACATTATGGTGTAAACGGGCCCTAAACTGCTGCACACCCACACAGTTCCCACTGCCAACACATACAAAGTTGTGTGACCAGGCAACACGTACCATTCTGGCTAAGCTCACTGACTTTCTTCCCTTTATGCACTGCAATAAAATTTAGTTGCAAAAAGTTAAATCTGGCTCTTTGGCGACGTGTTAAACTGATGGGAAGGTTTGGCTAAAACTAATGTAGCAGCAAATAGAGAGGGCATTTGAATATGAAGAACTCCCTTATTATACAGGTCAAAGGAAGCTATTGTTGCACCCACATGCATCCATACGTGTGTGTGTGTGTGTGTGTGTGTGTGTGTGTGTGTGTGTGTGTGTGTGTGTGTGTGTGTGTGTGTGTGTGTGTGCGAGTCTGTGTACAGTACCCCCTCCCACCCCACTCCAAACTTGGCTGAATAGGGTGCAGCACTACCCGGCTCTTCCTCCTGCAGCACAATGAGGACCTGTTTGGGTCCAGTATGCCCAGTTACCCCAATCCCTCTGCCCCCAAAAAGCAACACACACACACACACACATTATCAGCCCCAGTCTGTCCCCTACTGTTTAGGACAGAAGGGCATTTAAAGAACAGAGACAAACAGCAACAGTTGCTAATTTGTTGTGCAACAGTTTGATTAGGAGATAGAAGCATTACGACTGAAAGCCTTACAGTTCTGTCAGATACTCTCACCATTCAGCTGACATGATGCTGTCCAGCGGAAAGGTTTTAATATGTCTCACACTTTATTCACACACCACACTCTTCTTAATGCAACCACATTACCTCTCTGACACAGAATACCATTTTATTATTTAAGTACACAATGCTGAAATGAAGATGTCCACTGTACGACTTTTATATATTGTGCTGTTTTATGTAGTGTTTTTGCTGTTTTGTGGTTGTTTTTGTCTACCTGCGCGGGGACTACAGATGTAAATTAGCCGCAAGCTAACTCTGGTGCGATTACTTTTAATTGTGCACTGTCCCTGCAAAAATAAACAATAAACTAACAAAGCATGATTAACATTAAAATTGCATACTTATTGATCATTAGACAAAACCACAGGTCAAACATAAGGTAAGACGTGTTAGAATGGTGTATAACACAGGGGTAAGAAAATATCTACACACCTGAATGTTGCAATATTGTGTTCTGTGATGCTGTATCTGTATGTGACATTTTCAATTGATAGTTTACATGCAAAGATTTATGGCTGTCGTTCATTTTTTGTGCTGTATTCAAAATGTCGCCGGGTGGCTCTGGGTGGCTTCGGATCCCGACCTGGGCCCTTTACGTGTGCAGTTTGCATGTTCTCCCCGTGTTTGCGGGGGTTCCCTCCAGGCGCTCCAGGTTCCTCCCACAGTCTAAAAAACAGGTGAAGTGGTGACTCTAAATTGCCCGTAGGTGTGAATGATGAACTGCCGCCCTGTCCAGCAGTGTTCTAGTCCACCTCAAGCTATTTCACAAGAGAAAACCTATAGGGAATACTGCTACCAGTGCTAACAAATCAAATATTTATATTTATGAATCGAAGCTGCTAATATTTTATAGTTATTTCCAGCGTCTCAGTCATATCAGTCTGACTTAACATCCGGAGCCTTTAAGATACATTTCCAGCCTTTAAAAAAAAAAAAATCTAAACACATCATCATATCTGTTTTAATGCCTCAGTGCAGTCACAGTATGTTCATATGAACTCCGCCACCGATACAATAACAGTAATGTCATTCCCCATTTGCAAGGCATGTGTCTGAGACTGGTGCAGCGTGGCAGAGGGCCAGGCCAAAGCAAACAGAGGTGTGTTTCTGATTTGACTTCTCACTCGCTGCTGTGACAGAGTTAATACAGAGACACAGTAAAAAAAAAGTGTTGAACAAAAGGTTGAATCTTTTAGGAAGTCTTAATGACTTCAGTCAAAGGTTTGTATTGGTTTTACTTTTCGACACAGTGTTGAACACTTGGTTTTGTAGTATGTAATGGTTACTTTAGTTAGCAAATGTTACCTTCCATTACCGGTATCTTTGCTAAATGGTGCTTCACTGCAGAGGGAAGCTGGATTTAATCTCCTAAATGTACAGTCAAATAAAAACCGGAGCCACCCGGAGCACCCAGAGCAACCCTCACAGACATGGGAAGAACAAGCAAACTCCACACAGTAAGGCCCCAGGTCTGGATTCGAACCCAGAACCTCCTTGCTGTGTCAATGCTAACCCCTGCACCACCGTGCCGGCCATATTAAACCAAATGACCCTGATTCAATTGATTGTAAATGAACAGATTGAGGAAAGATGCTGATGATCAGTGTATTTCTGCTGCTCTATTATACATGAGAGTGTCATGTATGTGTAATTGAGCATTTGTTTGCATGTGTTTACTTAACTTGTGAACACAAGTGCACGTGTATCTATGTGCTTGAGCTGTGTGTTAGCGGCAGCGGGCCCCCAGGCAGGGCCCCCCACAGTGACCACGGGGGATTGTGGGTAGTTAGGAGAGGGTTTGGATTCTGGCTTTGTTTGTCTCTGTGTGCTGACATCACTGTGCTGATGGCACCAAATCCCTCGTTCTACTGCGCACAGCACTTTCTATACAAAACACCAACACACACACACACACCAACACACATGGTACAAGTAATGCCAACTTGGCCAAAAAAAAAAGCTCTTTCTCTTTTTCACACATATGCAGTCTTCCATGTTTGCGCATATGGATGCACCACGCACACACACACACACACACACACACTAACACACACAAACACACACAGCTGACAGTGTGATCTTCAACATGGTAACATCTACATGTTTAAAGTACAGTTCAATATATTCAGTCAGGTTACTTTTCACTGTCTTCAGAGCTGCTGTATTTCCCTTACATGTCAGCCATGAAACTGATTGTTGTACCTCACTATTTGCTCATAAGCTCAGCTATCTGACTCTCTCTTTATATAGCCTGGTTAAACATTAACAGGAGCCTTTCTCTTCCCTCCAGTGTTGTCTTTGGTATGTATGGAGCTCAGGGGAGGGTGGGAGGAGTTGAGTCCACGACACTTCCTCTCAAGCCCTCAATTTTTTTCTTACTGAATCGTTTAATTGGTGGAATTTGTTTATTGTGTAGAGAGAAACAAGGTCTTGGTCGTCCTCTTCCCATCAATTACCTGTTGCACTTTTAGTTTTGCTAAAAATGGAAAAGTTTTTCCTTAAAAATGTTTAAAAAGTTCTAAACTGTAAAACTGGCCCCTTAGTCTGTCACTTGCAGGAAAAGGTAAAGGTTTGAAGCTTGGGCAGTTGTGATTGGAGTAAATGTAGAATTAATTTGCTTATATGCTCAAATATTAATGAATTGGAGCTCCGGCAGCTCAGAGATCCTCTCTTATCTCTTTTATTCAGGGTGTCTTCCTGAAGTTGAATTGCTTGCTTTGGTTAAAATTGCAGTCTCTAAAACCCACTCTGCTTTGCTGATGTCCAGGTATGGCTTTGTAGTTTGTATAGGGCACATGTCCACACACAGAAACCCAGAGACACAGACAGCGAAACAGAGATGCACACATACACAAACACACAACCCACTGCTCCTGAGGACCCAGGAAAGTGGTTGGGATGGACCCAGCACTCAGAGCCACTCAAAGCCAATCAAAGCTGATGATAGCTCAGACATTTACACCATGCATCCACTGCCTTTCTCTCTCTCTCTCCCTCCGTCCCTCTCTCTCTCACACACACACACACACACACACACACACACACATACGCACACGCACACGGAACAAAAACTGTCTTCAGTTGATCGCCATCATCATTACCACATCACTCACACAAGGAGGGGAAGAAGAAAGAGAGGGCATTTAGACAGGGAAGGGTGGAAACAATGGAGGGATATGCACGCTGAGTTCAGAAAGGACACCATTGGTGAGCGACATGTTTAAAGTCTGTGAAATAATCATCTGGAGGATGTGCAGAGGAAACATGCTCCAATGAGAGGCTGGCTTGCAGATGAAATACGATGAATATATACAAAGATGTAATTCAACGTTAAAACATTGCATTAGGGATATCATTTGCATCTCTCTGCTTCTTCCTCTGATGTGCAGACGTAAACATTTATGCCATTTTATACGGCTTTAGCACGTTTTAGTCGATTTACTTGCAGAGTTTCCACCAGTTACAATGTTGACTTTCCTTTTAAATTTTGTATGCTGTCATTTATTTTGTATGAACCAATCCCAATATTTGTTATCAGTGACTTCCAGGTTCAAAACCCAAGCATCACGTAGCTTACATACAATCTGGTTGTCTTTTTCATGATGATATTTCAAAATGACTACATCTCTGTCTTCTAAAATGTAAGGCTGATGTTTTCATCTTGTAACTAAAGACCTAATTTTTTTTTTTAATTATAGTATATTGTATGTTTATTGTAGCACACCTTTAGAGAGCTATGAGTTTGACAAGTAGCGTTTTTGGTGGTGATATTTTCGTGATCATGATGCTCATTAAAGTTTTGGCATCTTTAGCGAAAAGCTCGGTTATTCAGGAGTCACGCTGTAAATGTGACACTTTTGGTGCACCTGCTTCCTCTTAAACTATACTTGTCTATTACTGCACCTCAGGGAGTGATCTACTGCATTTCCCAGAATGCCTTTCAACAACTTAGACACCATGGGTGAAAACTACTTACATTCAGTAGATAGACGGAGCAACAAGTCATAATAATGATGATGGTGACAGAGAGAGAGAGATTTTCCTGAAAATTCTGGATCGATGGAGAAAAGTTATGAATTTCAATGAATAGATGAGAAACACACACACACACACACACACACACACACAAACGCCTGCATACACACAATATGTACGATTGTTTCCATGCTCACTGATACTCAAACCCATTCTCCCAACGGTTGAAGACTTTTTAATAAACTTTTAATGACCACTCCAAAAACACGCCCTGTCCTCTGAGTTCTTTTTCTCAGCTGCTCCTCTCTCTCTCTCTCTCTCTTTCTCTTTGTCTCTCGCTCTCTCTCACACACACACACACACATACAGAGGGTCCTGTCAGGGCTAACTAAGCGGAGTGGTGTGCAGGCCAGGGTTTGGATTGGCTGGACAGGGGTTGCCGGGGGTTGCAGTGGATTTGGTGGACCACCTGCTGAGACTCAGCCGCCAACTGACTGAAAACATTTACATCAGAAACCACCCAGGATAGAGACAGAGAAAAAAAAAAAACTATGAGAGAGGAAGTTTAGCAAAGAAAGTTTCGACTAAATAGTTTTCATGCACGTTGCTGTAAATAATGCTCCCATAACCTGAGCACAAACAATCACCTTTGGCAGATGAATAGAAATCAGTTTATTCCATCATCATCCACCCCACAGAAAGCACTAGTAACCTTTATAATTCTGCCGTTTATGTAGCACAGAGGAAGATACTAGTAAAAATGCTTGTTTCATGAGTTTTACTGCCTTCTCAGTTGTCTTTTACGGTCTGTAAATGAGGGCCTGCACCTGCAGTGGCAGTGTGGTGGCAGTGGAGGACTTCGGTGTTTGCTCCCTTTGCAGCAGTTGTCAGGGACCGATGGGGTAAAACTGCTTCCCAATGCCAGGAGCGTTCAAGGTGTCCGCGTCACGAGTCCACACAGAGCCAGAATTTGGCCCACAGTCAAGTCAACAACAAAGTTTCATTGACGACAGGACAAAAGGTTTGGTGACCGTTGGACTTTGGCTGGACAATAATTAATGTTTTTGTTTTGGGGCGAGTCCGTAGAGCGCTGGTCCTGCTCTGGATGAAGTCCTAAAGACGTCACTGGACTCGCTTCAGTCGGTTTGAACTTTCTGCTCACAGCCAGAAGGATTTTGAGTCATTTCCCACCTTAAACTTTCTGTCTGTACATTTGTAAATCACTAGAACCTTTTTTGCGGTATAGTGCAGTTGAAAATGTCCATTTTACACTACATTTGATATTATACCATACAACATTTATTTGAAAGCCTGTCAATAGTTACTCTGTAGATTACATTTTCAATAATATAATAAAAAAATAAAACATAGAATTAGCTTAAAATTATACACTTTAATACAAAATCATTTTTTTTGGCCTTCTGTAATATCAAATACTGCTTGAATGTTAATTCAATAAGTAATCAGTAATCAGCAAACAGTGATCGGTTTGATCGCTTTTACTGAACCATTTCATCAAATAAACATGTAAAACAAATTTACTTTAACTTGTAGAGTATTGGCCATTGTTGAATTGGTTAAATTCAAAGAATCAGAGGCTTAAGTCGCTAATCATCCTTCTAAAGCAATGGAAATGAACATCTGGGTAAGTGAACTGCAGAAAATCCAGTCACCACAAAGATCATCACTTATAATCAGCTTAATTTCAGTCCCAGAAACTGAAAAACTTCTGGTACCATTCCTGTTTCAGATGCAGAGCTCCAAAAAACATCTATTCCCCCTCCTCATCCCCTCATGTATAAGGGCCCAGGCCCGTACGGGGGTCCCCTCAATATCCCCACTTTTTCTCAGGTCCAGTGTGTGTGTGTCTGTGTTACTCTGACCCGCACACTGACCTCCTCAAACTTCAAACTGAATACTTGTGGCAGTTACCACGACGACAGAGCTCTCCAAGCCTTATCCTACTTACTGAGACGAGACGAGGAGCGAGGAGGAGGAGGTGGAGGAGGAGGAGGAGAGCAGGATGGAGAAAGGACAGAAAGAAGAGAGAGACAGAGGACAGTGTGGACAGAGAGAGAGAGAGAGAGAGAGAGAGACATAGCGGTAAAGAGAGAGAGGAGGGGGAGGCAGAGGGAGGACAGCCAGGCAGAGAGCGAGAGTTGCTGCTTTTGCATCTCTGTGTTTTTCATGAGTAGACAGTTTACTGGGAGATTATTCACAGTCTGGTATTTAGCCTTATTAGGCCACTGCTCCCAATACAGACTTCCCCTCCCATCATCCACGTCCACAGTGAGGCCGCTTTGTTCGTTTGTTTCTGGATTCTTTTTTACATTTTCCTACTCTACATAGAATACATATAAAACTTATTCAAAGTGCACTGTTTCCATTTGGCTTTTAACTCACAAAAGAGTTGCAAAGTGGGAGTTTGAGTTATTTTGAGCATCCAATGGATACTGAAGTTACATGTCCTGTTCGTTTTCAGTCGTGGATGAGCATCTTTTTTGGAAAATATCTTTTTCCTTGATAAATAAAATCTGTAAGAAACTTCCAATGAGAGAACTTAAAATTCTGGTGTGTGTTATAAAGTGTGCTTATAGTATAAAATGACAGTAGCCTCTTTTCAGACAGGCATTGCCGAAACATTACCCTCTCTTTGGTTTGTTCAAACCGGACCAGCCAAGGTGACACCTCGGTGTGTGCGTTCACAGCGCATGCCGGCGTTCCACAAGTTTAAGAGGCCTGATGTACAACGTAACAGCGAGCATAAAAGCTGACATATTTCACCATCTCCACAGTTAGTGGTCATCTTCTGTGATGGCTCTTCCAATAATAATTTCCATTATTAATAATAATAATGGACTTCCTGTTGCTACCGAATATTTAAAACCCTCAGGGTAGGTCGCACACCTGAACACGTTACTACAACATTATACATCCAACCACCATCACCTCCTTCATCTGTGGATATTGCACCCCTATATCATTGTCACACTGTTTCCTCCTTCGCTGGACAACTGTTATAATGGCCTGCAAGCCATGAAATGTTAAAAAAAAAGACACTTGCACCCATTGACATCTGGCTTTTGTCACCAATAGGAAAGGGTACAATCGGCATTCGTTCCCACGTCAAGTGACTCTGTAGTAACAAGTCTTTTGCAGCTCCAGCTCTGATCAGCTGTGGTCTAAACATGACACCCTGGTGGACACCACAATTTTCAATCCTTTTGCAGCTCGATTCAGTGATAAGTGTTGAAATGAAGGACCTTGGCACATAAATAGTTTTCCGTCTGTCTCTGTTTGAAGGGCACTCGAACATTGTTCAGTCTGTTTTGAGATTGAGAGACTGAAAATTAATTTAAAAAAAGAAATAGCTGTACCCGTTCAGTACTGCACATGTGCAAAGAAGAAAGCGAGATGACTCGCTAGCAACTTCTGTCATCATCTCCAGAAAAAAAAAGAAGTTTTTGAGTCAGAATATTTTTGATTAAGAGTTTTTAAAATAACTTAATAGCTAAATGATCTGTTCCCTGCTCCCTGTGAAAGAAGTAAATCAACTATTTTTTCATAGGTTTACTCACATATATATATATATTCAGTATATAAAAAAACTCTCATATATACCCTAATTTATTTTAATTTAAAAATAGTATTGTACTATTATTGTCCAGAAGACTCTGGGAATATAATTAAAAATAAACTCTCACTGTGGAACATTTTGGAAAAACATGTCTTGACTGTACTGGAGTAATTTGAGCTTTATGTTTCTTTGCACATTTGAACTTTTGCCATTTAAGAAAAAGTGACACATTTATTAGCTCGTCTTGACTTCTTGTTTTTGTATAAACCAACAAGTCTGAACTTTTTCAGACTCCACTTCTTAACGAGCCATAAAGAACTCAGTATATGACATTTTACTGCTGATAGCTTCCTTCAAGCGCCGTTCAAGACCTCCCTCCATGCTGCTCCATATCCTGCAGGCCCATTTGAAAAGGTGGCCATAGGGTCATTCCTGCTGACAGAAATTCACACACGGCAAGAATCCTGACTACTAGAATAAATAAGTGACTGGAGGACACACAGAAAGAGAGAAACAAGGTCCATCATCAGTGTGTGTGTATATGCGGTTGTAAATGTTTGTCTGTGTGCATGAGCCTTGAGAGGAACAACTCAGAGAGATCTGATGGAGGGCGACTCAAAATCAATAGTCTTCATGTATGTGTCCCCCGGGCTAGCTGTCACTCACCAGCCCAGAGACTGGAGTGACTGATCCATCTCTGCTTTAATCTGTGCTCAACATCCTCACCTGGCTGGTTCCCAAGGCCACACACTCACCGTACAAAGAGCGAGCCAAAACCCTCTGTGCTGGGACAGTTGGCAGTTGCCAAATATCCCGTCTGTCCCAGTGCTCCCAGTGTTGTTGACTCACCACACACACAGGGACAAAAAGATGAAAGGGAGAGAGCAATGAGTCCTGTCCTGTTCAGGTTTTTCTTGTCCTATCTTTGCCTCTCCTCCAATGTCTCCTGTCCCATCTTCTCTTGTCACATCTCACCCGATAACATCTTGTTTTTAGAGTTCAGTCCGGTCCTATAAGCTGGTCCTATCTGGCAGTGTCCTGTTTTGTCTTATCCCATCCAGTCCTGCTTGTTCTTTGCCCTTCACACCCTTACAATCCTGTCCTTTTCTGCCGTTATAATCATGTTGTGTCAATCGTATAAAATGTTGTCCTGCCAAGTCCAGTTTTATCTTGCCCTGTCCTGACCTATATCATAAACATCCCTTTCATGCCCTGCCTTGCCTTGTCCAGATCTATCCTGTACTGTTTTGTTCTATCATATACTTACAGTACTGATTTTCTGTCTTTTATATTTTGTATCTATCATATTTCTATCCTTATAATTCTGTATGTTTGCACTAATAATGTACAAACCAATTGACTTGCGATAGAGTAAACTGTGAGACTTTTTATAAAAACTTTTCCTCCATCAACAAGAAGCTGAGACCCAAATGAATCCAGAATCAGATTTCCTCCTCTGCATTAACCTTGTCTTAACCTCATTCAGATGATCAAAAAAAAATGCAAATACAGCCTTTAATATATGGAGCTTCTCTTACTCTAACTGTTTTCTTTGTACAGACATTTTTAACACAATTTCTCTGTGGAATTTGTTGGATGAAATCCTTTATGTGATTATTATTAACACATCTTGTTCTTGCATATTTTGCTGCAAACGTCGAGTTTCCTGTTCTCTTATCATTTCTTTTTAATTCCTGATGAATTGTTGTCATATTTTGTCATCATTTGTTCCACTCTTTCCTTTAATTATAATTGATTTTGCAGCATTTTGCTTTATTCTGAAGTGTTGTGACCTACTTTTATGCAGTAATTTGTTATATTTTGACATTTTGTTACATTTTGTTAAAGGTGAAGTTTCTTAAACCCTGCTATTTCTATGTAAGTATGTTAATCCATTGGAATACAACTTCTCTCACAAAGTTAATTGCTACAATCTGAGATGAAGTAACATTAAGTTGTTTAAAACAGTAGAGCTCCATGTCTCATTCATTTGGTTTACAGTCTTGGTCACTAATACTCATTTAAATCCAGTTTTTATTCCTAATATTTCCATCTCTACTATAGACTGTGTATCGTGATGATTTAAACTGCCGTTGCCAGTGATATAGACGTTATTGTATTGCTTGTCTGCACATCAGAACCGAACTATGTAATAGAGATGATGAATGGCGGCTATGAACATGAGACTGCAGTCTGTCCAGGCTGACTGTCCCGATCCCTCCCTCAGGGCTGCGTCGCACATTTGAGCTCCTTCAGTCGGTAAATCGGTAAATGATCCAGGTTGTCATTTAATCAATATGAACAGGCAGCAGCTGTCACACATTATCATCTCCCCCGGGGGTCATTGTCAAGACGCAACATAAAAAAAACATGTGTGTGTGTGTGAAGGAGGATGTGTGTGTGTGTGAAGGAGGGTGTGTGTTTGATCCATTTTTCATGGGCTTTTATTGTGACAACCAGACTAAATGAAGAGCATACCCTACACTGATGTGGTCAAAGCAAAGGGGACCATCAGTTATATATTAAAAGACTCACTCCTTTCATTTAGTGCTGAAGTGATAAATCAATTATTCAAATGACAGAAAATTCACGGCAAAACATTTAGATAATTAATCATTTAAGTCATTTATCAATTAGCTGATTCCAGCTTCTTGTATGTCACGATTGCCTGCGTTTTTCTCTTTTATATCCTTTTATCATATCATATCTTGGACTCTGTGGTCATTGTGGTTTGCATGTTCCAGCATTTTTTTTAGATAAATCAATTATTCGGAAAACAACTGACGGAGAAAATAAGAGTTTAGATCAATTTCTCTGCTTATCGAGAAAAAAAATGAAGGTTTAGATAAATCACAGTATCACAGTATGTTGAGCTTATAATTCAAATAGATTTGATCACAATAGTCTAAACTTGTTCTTCGATTTAAAATTTTTTTTTGAATAAATTCAGTTTGGTTTTGTTGACAGAGCAAGATTTGTGTAAAAATGCCACAAAGTGATTTAAGACTTCAAATTCAGTTTTATTTTTTGCGTCCCATTCCTCAGCATCTGATATCTATTATACATCATCTTCTTTTTTTTTTCTTGCAGCAGTTCTGACAGACAACATAGCCAAATGTCATGATGGGTTTCAGGATGTTCTAATACTGCAGGGGGTATCCCTCTCCTCTTTCCTCACCTCTCCCAACATGAGACAGTGAAATCTCATCCAGCCACTCTGCCTGCCCTTATAGCCAGCAGGGAGGGACATGTCATTTCACTTGTGTGTGTGTGTGTGTGTCCCTTACTGCGCGACACACAATGACGAGAGCAGAGGGAGGAGGCAGGTGGGGGGGGGGGGGGGGGGTGACAGGGCTCTGATCTCTCAGATAGGGAGATAGCCACCTGATTCAAATGGCTCGCTTGTTCCAGGCAGTCACTTGATCGGCGTGTGAACTGACTCCTCGCTTATTTACAATCAAATGCTGCTGCACTGACCTGCCCAGCCCAACCCAGGCCAGACCTTTCTCTCTCACTCTCTCTCTCTCTCTCTCACTCTCTTTCTGCCCTATATTTGCCAAGTCTCTCTATCCCTCCATGACTCACACACCCACACACACACACAGGTGTACTGCAGAGATGTTGCGATGGAAACTTCCACAGTGGAGGCCAGTTATGATCATGCAATCTTTTGAAATGTGAGCTCAGGTGAAGCTCAAGTGGAGTTTTTTTTCCATATTTGCATATATTTGCTTTTGGAACTCTTTGTCAATATCATCATAAAAATTCAATCTATAATCATATATTTAATGATTTATAGTCTTTATTGAGTCGTCTTTGCAGGGAAACATCCTCTGGTAAAGAAGAGGCGATGTTTTATAAGTACAATTGGGGGAAAAAAAGAGTTTTAGAGCAGATTGACAACAACAGAAATTAAGATTAATTTTTAAAAAAGAGGATCTCAGGGTTAATCGTGCAAATATATTGTCTAAGGAAAAACGACAGATCCTTTTGTGAAGCAGAATTTGACTAAGAATCGAACACGTTTTTGATGGTTTCCCTGAACAGAAAATACTTTTTTTTGTCATGTGATCTATGTGAGCCTGAAGATAAAGATTTCTAATGAGTTCTTAATGATAAAATATAGGTGTGTTTTCAGAAGGTGGCCTCGCAGAGAGTAACTAACTCACAAATTTACCATACCTTTTTTAAAAATATGTAGGTTTTGATCAAAATGTGCTGATATACTCCTATTCAACACTTTGGGTTATTACTCTCTACTCCACGACCTCAATTTCCTATAGGGGCCAATAGGATTTCCACTCACAAAGTCTAATCTAATCTACTCTAGCCTAATCTAATCTAATCTTATCTGAGATAAACTGTGTTTCAATAGTTTAAAACTGCTCCTGAGATGATCTCACTAAAACTTACAGAGCTACACTGATTTACATACAATATTACCCTCCCTGACGACAGGATTTAAACCCTTTATTGTTAAATTTATGGGGGGAAAATCAGTAAATTTAAAAATTAAAAGTCCTCATTGTACAAATTTGGAACTTGTGTAAAATAACAGATGTTCATCTAAAATTCGCCTCGGTCTGAGTGAGGGAGAAACGACTTCAGTCAACAACATGTCTGCCTGTAACTGTCCTGTCTGATTATCTCTCCCAGTTGGCCCCGAGGGGACACCCGCACTGAAAGAGGCCACTCTTCCATCCACAACAGCCTCTGTCAGAGACTAGAAGAGAGGGAGACCTCAGAGTCACCAGCTCCAGCCTGAGAGCCACTGATGCAATCAATCGAAATCTGCACTATACTGTCAACCTGATCGACTGGGAACGAGGTTTTTACGCTTCGTCAAAGAAAATTATTCTGCATAGGAGCTGAACAAATGCAGAAATGTAAAGAGGGAAGTGTGTGTGTGCTGTCCTCCACATCTTCATGCTTCAATTTTAGAACACAAGATCAGATTTGAGCCAGACACTGTGAACATTTTGTGCTTTATATGCTGTGTTAACACACCATTAAATGAAACTGTCTGACTCATATCAGTCTGAACCAGTCAAAACAAACTGATGTCCATAGACATGTGGCTTAAATGAGCTCTATTTACATTACTGATGTGAGATATTGTATAATCTGCAAGATCACAAGACGTCTGATTACATTACAGCCTATTATCACAACTTTATCATCCTGAAGATTAATGGTGCCATTAAATCGATCATGTAAAAGCTTTTATGAGCTGCGATATTAAACGGTTAATAATTAAGAGAAAATTCCCTCTTGACATCAGCCCATGGCAGCCACCACCACTGATACTGGCTTCAGTTTCAACTCAGTTGTGAGTGTGGGTATATTTATTTTACTTATTTGAGAAAACTTGTTGCAGTTCCTTTGTTTTTGTTATAATGTTAAAAGTTAATGTGATCCATACTTTTGAAAGTCTGAAATTGCTTCTTAGATGTGGAGAATGTTTCTCCGGCAGGTAGAATACGCTGTAAGTAAACCAGCAGAGGTTGGCGGGTCAGATGAATAATTCACTACAGAAAGAGATATGACATTTCCACATCGGGGGAAGTAATCTGGGGTGATGCTCTGTGTGTCAACATGATTTGTTATAACTGCCCGGTATCTTCCCTGAGCAATGAAGGATCTAAATTCATCTGCATGTGTCGGTGACATTTGGAGGATGCTTTCATCCACTGAGAACGGGCGTTTTTATCTGAGAGGAGGGCTTAAGTGCAGACTGAAGGAAAACACATGGGAGAGGCTGTCTGAGGGATGGCCTGCATATATGTTTAGCCTATGCATGTGTGAAGCTGTCATGATGATGTCATGTTACAAAGCCTTGGACCAACTACAGTATCTTTGTCACACTTTGTAATGTAAGACTGCTTTTAAAACACATTAACACCTTGTCCTGTACTTAAAAACAAAACACACATTGCGAGTGTCGACTAATGACATGTGGGAATATGATCCCACACAAATCTGAATTTGCCATAAATGTTAATGTAACATATTAGCGCCATTGTTTGACTGGTAAAATCTGAAGAGAAGGGAAAAAAACAGTCTACATGTTTTCTTAAAAATAATAAATGCTTCATTATAATCTAAAGTTGTAATATTTTTCTAAGTAAATTAATCTGAAATCATATATTGAAGCCAATTCTATCCGGCAGCTGTATTAAAAACACTTTATCACTATTAGTTAAGTGTTGTAAAAGTGTCTTTATTTTGGTGACTGTCCTAAAAAATATGCACTATTAATTAAAACACATTTAAATCGGAGCCAAAACCAAACCCTTATGTTCTGTTTTGGAATCTGGAGACCTTCGATACTCTTAAACAGCTCTTAAAACACACTTAGCATTGTTTTATAATTAATTATCACTTTAATATTTTATGACTTTTTTATATATTTCATGAGAATTGCTCATAAACATGTTTTTTTAAAGTAATAACTTCTTTGAAAAGTCATCAAAAAAATACACATTTGTTGTTGATCTTCTTTTAATATATATATATTTTTTGATTATTGTTGTTTTTATGACACACAGCAGTGGCTGGGGTCAGCGAGGTGACGCCTGTGTCAACAAAACCATACAAATCCAGATTTTGTATATGATCCCATTTGAAGCTGTGTGATTTGGATCATAAGAATGAAAACATGTGAAGATTCATACAGAAGCTTTAACTATGATCACAGCCCAGAACACATGATTGACACACAGAGACAGATAGATCAACAGATGCACACAAACACACATGCAGTTTCTCCACTATTCATTCGGAAGACTCGCGCATGTCCCCGAGGGCACACGGACCCCCTCCCCCTTTTTTTGTCACCACTCCACACCATTTCTAAAGCTCTTATTGTGAAAAGCTACACATGCAGCACAGCCGAGCAAACTGTGGCTACTGTGTGTAAGCACAAGGGAGGCAGGGGTCCTGAGGGGGCAGCAACACCCCCTAAAATCTGCCATAATAAAAATCATCAGTTCATAAAACAGTTTAAACTCAGAATGACTTTATATATACAGCATATTCTAATTTAAATGTGTAGTATACTAACAGGAAAAAGGTTTTTGCCTTGTTTTAACCTGTTGATTATCAACATGCCTTAGCCTATAATACAACCTGCAAAATGTTGTTTCAGGTCTGAGCTTTTCTTTCACACTGTGATGTTTGAAGGAGTATTAATGTGTCATTTTGTCCAACTGAGTAAAAGCAACCAAAGACAACAGAGCTCTGATCACCCGGTCAGAAAGGCCCAGAGAGTTCAATCCAGCTACAGCTACATTACATGAGTAGAATTACTGCTGCTGTACCATAACATTTATTTTTGATTTTAGGATATATCTCTTAACTGGAGGATGCTCTAAAAGGTTTGATGGAGTGAATTAATTTGACTATGAAGCCTGATGGAACTCAGAGAGCTCAAACCTCAGTTCCTCTCCAGTCCGTCTCTGGATCAAGCTCAGTTTTGATCAAGCTCACCATTAAAATCTAACGGATTGTTCCTACAGTCATACCCTATCTGTCCAAAAATCTGTCATCAAAATCCATTCAGAACTTTTTGAGCAATCCTGCTAAAAGACAGACATTAAAAACACGGTGAGGTTGCTCTGAATGCTCTGAAATTCTACGGTTTAACAGAGTAAATTCATCTGATTATGACGCCTGATACTGTAAAATGCTCATGTTTCTCAGTGAGGTGTGTGAACTCCACCACAGACTTGAGTCTCTGTCGCCGCGACAGACTGACAGCTGTCACACATGAACCTCTGCAGGATGAATGCATATGTCTGTATACTCATTGTCCTGCATTGTTAAGCTGCATCCATGCACTGCCTCGTTAACTATCCTTGCACTTCTCAAGCATTAATTCTCTGTTGTTGTCAGAGGCTGCACACACAGTATGTTGGTGTTCGAGATTGCCACGTGTTGTGGTGTAAAACGTTCTAAAAAATTCGAGTCTAATGTTAATAATTATTAGATATTAATTATCCTGGAACTTCAGATTAATGCAAAAACCACGAATGTCGTGCAAAATTTAGTATGACGTCATTATATCAATATATATATAAAATATATAATATAATATATATATCAATATATATATATAATATATATATTGATTAGTTTTTCTGAGAACCCCCAACTCTGACTCCCATCATCCTCCTTGTTTCTATAGAACAGCTGAAATACGCTGAAATAATGGGCTCGACATTTATTTATTTATTTGTTTGTTTGTTTGTTTGTTTGTTCATTAATTATTTTTAGATCGTAAACCCCGTATTTGACTAAAACACTGACAGCCACGCCTTTTTTTCCCCCCAGCCACTTTCCATCAGTTCTGGATGTGTGATATTCTAAAATAGGACAACCCTCCGCCGTTTCCCTCCCCGTTAAATGTGCGAGTGGAGTTGTTGGTCAACAGTTGGGTCGGGGGGCCAGGCAGGGGGAGGGGGGGTCCGGGAACAATGGACTGTGCTGTTGTCGGTGGAGGGAGAGAGAGAGGGAGAGAGTCAGGCTGATGACAGAGTGAAAGAGGTTAGTGTCTATGCTGGGAAATGAGACCAGCGGAGGGGGGGGGGTTCCTGTGTCTGTTGGCTTGTTAATGATGATTCAGTCCCATCAGCTCAACAGCCTTCTCTATCAAGGAATCTCTGAATGCCTCCAGCTCAACGGTGCCACCACAACAACATATTTGTGACTGTAAAATTCGAATTATAAAAGCTATGGTTTTAGGACCAAATATAGGCCTCTATGTGCAGAAATCGATATAAAATCAGACATCATATTTCCTCTGGTGCAGGAATATTTAGTTTTTTTTTAACAGTTCAGGAAAGAGTTTTAATAAAGTTTTCACTCCAATTTCTCTCATTTTCTCTCCACATGTCCAACAGTGGAGTGACGGGTCTTTGGTTTTGGGTTCAGCCCATCATGTGTCCGCAATTTCGCAGGCAGATTTTTGCGTAACGAAAAACAGCATCATTTAAGTCTGTGCGTATCTTCCAAAAGCGGAAAAAAACCGAGACCTGCGTTGGTGCAAACCTGCGGCTGTGGGCCGGAGGAGCGACGCAGCTGCTACAGCACAGCCAAATGGATATGTGCAAAAAAAAAAAAAAAAGTCAGTCACTCCAGTGTGTTGTGTGACACCAGCAATTATTTTTGTGTTTCTAACAAACATTGTGTCTATTCTGTTCTCCCTCACAGTCAAACACCTTCCCCCTTTTCCCGGGCAGCCAGCCTGGAAACTTGGCTCCTGTTGTTGCAGACGAACGTTGTGTTTCATGGAGGAAGGGAAAGTCTCAGAAATCATCCATTTTTATTTTGTATGGTCTGGATGAGACCTAGACTTTCGGTCTGGGCCACTTTCTGCTATTTCTACGCTTAACTTTCATCCGAAATTGGGATCGATACTCCTGACACATCAAGAAAGCCTTGAAACTCATCTTTCTTCTTTTTTTTCTTTTCTTTTTTTTTTTGGCTGATACCGGCTTTGCATATTATACCCCCGCCTCTCGCCTCTTTCCCTCCCCCACAAACCTTCCCCAGGCCCGAGGAGAGAGATCAGACCTCCAAATTTCCGGACAACAAAGGGCCAGCAGACCGTGCACCACTTTCACTTGTAGCTCCACGGGCCGGTCCCATCCAGTCACCTGTTGCTTCAAGCTGCCCGAATGAGCTAAGAGCTGGAAACTTTACCCAGGAAGCAAAAATAAATAAATAAATAAAAAGCACTGATGAACATTACTTTAATTTCTGATTTGATTCAGAGTCTGAAACTATAATGATTTAATTTAAATTCAAATTTAAAGCCTAAAGCCTGCTATATTTTTTCAGTGGCCATATAGCTTGTGAGCTGACCTCCTAAATTGGAGCTGCATTGTCCTCTTCCAAACAAGCAGCCAGCGGGCTCAGCAGCCAACACAGCCAGCCAAGCGTTTGACGTTATTAAATAATAAAGAGATGCTGATCTGGTAGCATTGTTGTGGAGGGAAAAAAGGCCAATTAGCGTGCCGTTATACTGTCATTATGGCTGTATTAACTCGAATTAGTTATATGCAATATGCATGTTGACACGTGCATTTTACACGTTTTGACCATAGGGAATAGTAGCCTGTGCATTGGAATAAACGTGATTGGAGCAGCACTAAATATTTAAGCGTCATGAATTAAAACAGCACATTTTGGAGCACAGATATAAAATGTGAAGTTGTTCAAATAAACACAATAATAAAAAAACATAAACATTGAAATGAAGAGTCAACACGAAAACAGCCATAAATGAGATATTCTGCACACACAAAAATATGTTTTGTCACTTTAATATATTATGATAGCTACAAAAATGACGTAGTATGTAGGAGTTAAGTTATGTAGTTTATAATTCAATTACAAGTACGTTATATTAAGGGGGCTAAAATAATTTTACTTGAAAATTGGGGAATAATAGCAGCTTTTGTGTAATGAGCTCAACTGATTTACTGGCGACCCTGCTCTTTTTATGGCGGAGCTCAGATCAGTTTTAGCGCAGAGAAGGATTTCCCTGGCAGGCTACAGTACAACAGGCCTTATATTGTTGTTTGTCGGCTCTTGTCAGACAAAAATCCCCATCCACTCCCCCCCCACCCTCTTTTCTTTCTCCCCTCTCTTGCACTTTATGCTAATCTTTTAAGCAAAACAGACGCATGTTTTCTGTGGACTGAAAACTCAGGCTTTATCAATAAAGTTTAGATTTTCAGGCCTTATCTCAGGTCTAATAGATGTTGTTCACCATCAATCCTCCTCTATAACTTTATTCAGCTCTAATAAAACACTTTATTTAGTCATCAGCCTTTGAAATACACTTAGATGCAGTAGAGTAGAAATTTAAAAAAAAAAACTGAAGTACAGGCCGCGAGTACTTTGTCGCACTTTGCCTGACATTATAGTTGCACTAAAAACAACAACAAAAAACTGTTGTTGTTTTTCCAAGAGTTGTGATCCGCTGCACACTGCGCCTTCCTCTCATGACGGGCGTCTTTAAAGCTGTCAGCATCAATGAGCAGAAATGATAAACGGAGCTCGAGCCGCCGGTGACGTGTGGGAGGGAGGAATGGGGGGGGAGGACGAGGGAGGAAGATGATGAGGAGGAGGAGGAAGGGGAGGGGAGGGGGGATGTTGTCGCGGAGGCCTCGAGCCTCTGAATGCGGGCAGAGAGTATGGGCTATAGCGCGAGGCTGATGGCATGCTGGTCTGTGTCAGTGTGTGGTCCCATTCAATGGAAGTGCGTGTGAGCGCGTGAGAGAAAGAGAGAGAGAGAGAGAGAGAGAGAGAGAGAGAGAGAGAGAAAACGCTCTCCACACACACCGCCCGCTTCCCTTCCCTGCACCTGCGATAGATCAGCAGGCTACTGGCTGCCATTCAGTCCGTTTACGCTCCACACACACACACACGCACAAACACGCACATACACGCACGCACGCATGCAGCAGACAGTTTTGCTTTTTTTTTTCTCTGAGATGAAGGCAGAGATGTCTTGAAATAAAACTTCTTGGTAGCAGAAGGGAAAACATAAACAGCCCATATTTAAGTTTTCAGTTTCATTTCATTAGTTGTAGTGGGGAAACTCCCGTCACTTTTTACTAAACTGTTATCAAACATCTACATGCATGGGATACATGATGGTAACTTATGTTAGTCAAACAGAAAAATGTGGCCTTCAATTCCCAGGATGGAGTGAAAAATGCACAAAACAACCTTGAAAATGTTTATCTCGATAAATAAATAGATTGGCCCAGTTTCATATTGTATTCGCACGTTAAAAATAACTGTGTCAACAAATAGGGATTTGTCTTCGTTCTGATAAATGACGTGTCAATCAATTCAGGGAATGACTTGACGTCAGAGTCCTGAGGTTTAAATTTGGACATAATGAGGAGAGCGTTTTTAATGACAATGAAAAACGTAAAAAGGAGACAGAAAATCCATTTGTGATAATGTAGGCCTATATGTGTGAATTTAGGAGGTTATTATGAGGGCCTACCAATTTAGTCAGGTAGGCCACAACTGTTCGGTCCAGATCGATAAATTACCAGACTGATGGAAATGTGATTACTTGACTGCTGCAGATGACACAGGCCTACTAAAGAAACGCAACGGAAACACACAGAAGCATTGGACCGGTTCATGTGTGGATGACGTCATGCCCCCGCCTCCTTATTATCCGCAGGGTAGTGAAAAACGAAAGTGTCTCTTTTAGGATTACAGACCACTAAGATCGTTTAGTGTGTGTCTGCGTGAGAGGGTCATCTGACCTCATTTCAAACATCATATAATCTCAACAACAAATACAGGATTTGGGCCCGAATAAACTCACTATGTTTTCTCATTATGGACTAATAGTATCATAATTTATTTATCATAATTATTTATTTCATTTATCTTTTTTTTACTTCTTATTTGAGGCCTGCATGTCTTGGTTGCACTTGGATTCAACAATAACGTGTATTAGAAGCTATATGACAAATAGAATAATACGCTTTTCTTGCCAACAACTGCGAGAAATAAAATCTAACACATCAATGTTGTGATAAAGGCCACTTGAACGCTATAGAGCCTGAGCTCACGCGCGCACACACGCGCCAGGTTATCATAGATAACATCTCGGAGGTTGTTTTTTTTAAAAGTAGGGGCAAAAAAAAAAAGAAAAAAGAAAAAAAGAAAAGCAGCGACGCGCGCTTACCACCTGTTGCAGTCCAAATATCCTCGAGCTGCGACAGCCAGACTCTGCACGCGAGCAGCAGAAGGGGATACGGATGGGTGGGTGGATGAACGGACGGATGGGTACATGGATGGATGAAAGAGATGAAGAGGAACACCTTTACCTTTACCGGGCCTCCCAGCCTCTACCTCCATCTCACTAAACACACCTGGTTGTTCGCGCTGTGAATGAAAATTTAAGGTTCCTCAGGTTCTTTAAAGAGAAACATCAGATCGCGGCCTTTCATGAGATTTTTATTCTAATGAAGTAATAGTAGAAAATGTCACGGTGGATTCAGCCTCCGTTCACACATCATCACCGTATGCGGTGTAACATTTTAGACACTTGATAACTGGTATCACCGTCAGCGCCTTTATTTAATGTTTGAACAGGAGCGCCACTGAGCTTAAAGCGCTCCTGAGATTAAATCACATTTTGGAAAGCACAGGGGCCAAATGCGGGCTAATATTTTTCTACTGAGATAGCGCGATATCAGTGTTTTCAGAGTGAACATTTACCCTGTCCGAGCCTTTGTGACTATACTTGGCCTCACTCAAGGAACTATTTTATAAAGACGGGTTAATATTTATAAGGCAGGTTTTGATAAGAAAATATGAATGACGTGTAAAAAAAGAAGACCAAAACCACTTCTTAAAATAAAAACAAAAATCTAATATCGTGTGAAAAGTGCATTTAAATCTAATATAACACGATGAGAGTGTAAATATTGGGCTCTCCCAGCAGTCTGGGCTTAAATTGAGTACATGCGTTACAAAAAGGCGCACCTTTTTTATGATACCCAGAAATTCTAAGATATCCATATACAAATTATTTTTTCTTTTCTATCACCTCAAAGGTGCAAAGCTCAATGGGTAAAATAGTCTAATCGCTCGCGGGGCCTCCGGGCCTGCAGGGGCCCTACGGAAAAATGAGACTTTAATGCGTATACTCGTCCGACCTTATAAAACACTTTGTTTATCACAGGTGTTCTCGGCTATTACAACCAATTCAGCTGCTAGGATCAATAATTAATGGAGCAACCAACGATCCCTTGACCTCTTGAAGGTCCGGCTGGGAGAGAGAGAGAGAGAGAGAGAGAGAGGGGGGCGGATAAATACTGAGGGGCCTCTTCAAATATTCATCTACCGGTTAATGTGAGCTCAGCTCCCCCGAGACCGAGCCTGCAAAGACACAACAGCGCTAATCTAGCTCGCTGCACACACACACACACACACACACACACACACACACATACACATACACATAAACACAAACACACACACACACTCCCCCCAGATTTAAAACCGTTAGTTAAATTCAGCAAGCAGTCAGCTCATCATAAGGATTATTATCATATGGAGGAGAAAGCAGCCTGGCTGGCAGAGAGATGCATGGGGGCATTTTTGAAACCGGTTTCGAGGGGTGATGGTGGGGTGGAGTCACCGGAGAGCTTGAACCATGAGAACTGGGGTTAACTGGGAACAGCAGGACCAGTTTGATTAAACATTATATTAAAATGGCCACACTGTATGGGATCGCGGGATGGAAAAAAAATCCAGACAGATCCGACTGGCTCCATTCAGGAGGGCTCACCTTAAATTCAAACCTTAATGAACATTTTTGTCTGATTGGATAAAAAAGAAAAAGCGTCCAAAAAGTAACACACTAAGTTAGATAATCCAAACAACAAGAAGACCCTGAGATAATGAGATTATTATTCTGTCACAGTCAAGAGTCATTAGAAACTAAAAATCCACCAGTGATAGAAATCCTCCTGTCAGTTTACACAAATCTGAAATGACTGAATGACGGCAATAAATCCTGATATATTAATGTTGCATTATAGTGATGATTATTCCTCCCTCATTTCTTTATCCCATTCAAAAGCAGGCCCAAAATAATAATAAGCCTATAAAATAATATATGAAGCAGTGTTAAAATATTTTTTAAAGACATATATATTTTAAAGAGTAGCTTGGACCTCAGCATCAACGCTGATTTGTTTTAATTGATTGTAGGAGAGGAGAAATGTCTCTATACCTGCAGGGGACGTTGGGCATTTGGTTGGAAAAATCTTCCCCGTTTTAGGAAACAGGCAACAAACTTTAGCTGGATGGGCTCATCCGCAGGCACTAGAAAATAGAGACGTGGTTGATGCACAAGCTGAATTATTTTTATATCATGTAATTAACATCAGGAGAAAGAGAAAAGCTCCACAGACAGATGACAACACAACGTGATGACTGCATGCACGCGCAGAAAGACTGACTGAGAAATAAAATCAAAACTCAAACAATTTCAAGTATCCAAATTTCCAAAATTTATTCATTTCAAACTGCATATTGAAAAAAAAATATACTCAGCTGAAATTGTAACTGTTATAAGGATGGTATTAGTTCCGGTATATATATATTTACATGGAGTGGTTGGCTTCTGCGTACAGGCCACAATTTTTAAAATACAACTACGGGAATGAATTTTGAAATAAAAACTTAAAATATCACAGTAAATATACAGAAATTGTACAAGTCAATTAGAAAATAAAGAGCACAAGCGTCATACCTCTAACAGGTGAAAAGTGGGAGACGGAAATATAAATTAACAACCTATATTTTATGAGAACAAAAAGTGTCTTGTCTTTTTTTTTTTTAAAGAAATCAAAATGTTTAGTATACTATTGACCTTAAATGAAAATAAAAACAGTATTACCTGCTTCGTTTTATGTCCCTTTTCTTTCCAGTGTTTGCAGTAATAAAGGAGCATAGCTGATCGCTCCCATAGAAAATTGCAGTTCTGCCACTTTTTTTTAAATATTTTCTGCAGAACTGGAGTTGCTTTATATAAAAAAAAGGAAAGGAAAACCTCTTGCAGTTTAACAAACAATTTCATCTGATTGTAATGTTTCTTTGATAAATACTGTACAAAAGGTGATTGCAATAATAAAACATTTGATTGCGACTCCCACTTTCTAAACTTCCAAACTTCATCCACCAGTGAAGAGGGGGTCTCCTATGGTTCCTCTTAGAATAAAACGAAAGAAAAAAAAAGTCGTGTGTCCTTTTCCTGGAGACTTCTATACAACTTTTCCCACCCCGAAATTTTTCTGTACAAAAATAGTCCAACGTTAATAGTCCACAGTTTCTCTTATAAAAGTTCATTTGTTTCTCTCTGTGTCTCTTACATGTGTGTTAAGGGCAGCGTGCCGTTGATCGTCGTCCCGGGCACGGTGCTCTGGTAATGCCCGGACATGTGTAGCCTGGTCTGGGCGGTCTGCTCGCTGACCTCCGCCCCGGGAAGGTACATGCTGATCATGTCCCTCAGATCTCCGCCTTGGCAGCCCGGTGCAGCCCGGTGGGACGACGAGGTGACGACGGGCGGGCTGGAGCTGCTGGACTCGGACTTCACCACCGAGGAGGGCCCCATTGAGCCCAGGGCGGTCATCCCCGGCGTGGTTTGCTGGGAATAAGACATGGAGTATGTCGGGGAGCCGTTCATGTAGCTCTGGGAGCTGGTCATGGTGTTGTACTGCAGGGCGCTCATGTCGTAGCGGTGCATTGACTGCATCTGGCTCGGGTTGTGCGCGTTCAGCCCCGGGTGCTGGTAGCTCAGCTGGTCCTGCATCATGCCGTAGCCACCGTTGGTCCAGCCGTTCATGTGCGCCGCATAGCTGTCCATCCGCTGGTTCACCCCACCGCCCAGTCCTCCCCCGACTCCAACACCGACCCCAGCTCCCATCCCGTTCCCTCCAGGAGCCAGCAGCCCACCAGGTAAGGTGTACTTGTCCTTCTTCATGAGGGTCTTGGTTTTCCGCCGGGGCCGGTATTTGTAATCCGGATGCTCCTTCATGTGCAGGGCCCTCAGCCTCTTGGCTTCATCGATGAAAGGTCTCTTCTCGCTTTCCGACAGAAGTTTCCACTCTGCGCCTAGTCTCTTGCTTATCTCCGAGTTGTGCATTTTGGGATTTTCTTGCGCCATCTTCCTCCTCTGGCCCCGGGACCACACCATGAACGCGTTCATGGGTCTCTTGACCCGCTCCGGACTGTTTTTCTGATTGCCGCCGGTGCCGGACGTGTTGGTGTTGCCCGTGCCCCCCGTGTTGGTCTGGGGAGCTGGGGGCTTGAGCTCAGTCTCCATCATGTTATACATCAGGAACAGCTTTTAGTTGGAGCTCCCGAGCAGAAGAAAAACACAGAGGCGAACTCCACAAGCCAGAGGCAGGACAGTGAGGCGCGCAGGGCTGCTGGAAAAAAGTTACCTGTCGATTTTTCTCTGCAACTTTTTTCTCTGGACAAAAAACAACAAGCCGCGTCTCCACACACTCTCCCTCTCTCTCCCTCTCCCTCTCAGTGAGCGTGTGCGTGTGTGAGTGACAAAGAGCCTTCTCCCAATAGGTCCCTGCTATGTTGTGTCCACAAACTTCTCCCGTCGCTTCTCCGAAAAAGCATCAACAAACTGTACTTTTTCGCCTCTGTCCGCCTGAGCCTTGACAACTCCAGATAGTTTTTGAACAAGTTAATAGACAACCATTCATGTGACGGGGCTGTCAGCGAATAAATGGCTTCGACCTGGCCAATCAGAGCCGGCCTGCTCCCCTGACACACCAATGAGAGACCTTAATTAGCATAAACGGGCGGGGTCTGCTCTGCCCCGAGACACACACACATAAGCGCACTCAGGCTTGCACATATGAGCCAATACAAAGTACATATTTACTATTTCCAGACTTATGGAGACATCTCTCTGGGAATATATACATATAGTGGCACTTTAGAAATATTTTCCAGCATTGGCAACATTTTCCAGCATTTTCCAGAGGAAGATGAAAAAAAGCTTACCGGCTCCTGAGAAATTATAAAGTGTCCTCTTGCAAACTTTACGTGCAAAATAGAAACAAAATAAAGTTTGCTGATAAAAGAAAACGTCTTAAAAATTCTACGGCAAATCTTCTATGCTGTGGTTTATTTTTTTTAATCTAATTGTGTAGCATAAATTCTAACAGCAAAAGCAAAATGCAACATGCAGTCTATGAAACAAGACTCTAAA
Organism: Chaunax sp. Z400; assembly: GCA_037577475.1. Classification (NCBI taxonomy): domain Eukaryota; kingdom Metazoa; phylum Chordata; class Actinopteri; order Lophiiformes; family Chaunacidae; genus Chaunax; species Chaunax sp. Z400. The sequence continues at coordinate 25,768,463 of CM075188.1, forward strand.
TTAATAAAAAGTTATTTTACATGAATGGTATCATTTTATATTGAAGGTGGGGACAGCGTTAAGTCCCGGCCCGGGACAATGCTGTTGTTAAAAAATCAAAAAGACACTAATTCCCCCACTTACGGACCGAAGAAGAGAACAACACTTAAATAAACTTTGTTAGTTAACTCAAAGCACTGAATGGTGGCGGTGTGTGTGTGAATGTGTGTGATGGGGGAGAAGCCACGGCTGGTTTTTTAGCGTTGAAAAGAGGTAAGGTAATCCAAGATGTTTCCCCCCCCCTCTCCAGTCCCTTTGTTTAGTGAAGTTGAATGCCAACACACAGAAGGCAGACGGGCTCATCTCAGCACAAATAAGCGGTTTTTGTTTGGGATGTTGTCGCTACATCTGTCCGGACAAAGACCCAACTCCACTCCACTTCCACTGCCACAGTGCTGCTGTTGTTGTTGGGGGCTTTGTCGTGGGGGGGGGGGGGGGGATACACGAGGGGAGGAGAAATAAAGGTGAGGAATATTTTAAGGTAAAGTGTGTTTGCACAAAAGGCGCAGCTCATTCTTATAAGCCCGAACATGCGTGTCAGCCAATTAGTGTGAATGAAGAGCGGCCTCCACCTGCTTCCCTTTATAGTGGATCACACCGGCCGATTATTATGGATTGAAACCAGCATTTAAAGCTTAATAATTCACTCATATGGTTTTAATGTCCAAAAACGACAACTGTTTTTTTAAAAATAAAAAATTTTAGGTTGGAAGTGTTGCTGCCACTTGTTTTGCCTTTTTCTCTAAATTTCAATCGAAAGCACCAGGAGTCCTGCTGCGTGACACAAGTGCCGCCTACTGGAGAGAAGGAGAAATACACGAAACTCCAAAAGTCCAGGAGAGGAGGAATGGATGATGGCTGTTTAAAAAAAAAAAAAAAAAATTTAAAAGTTCGGCTGAGAAATCCTGGAATATTTCTATAAATATATTTAAAGCCTATACAAGAGTAAAATAACGGAAAGGCACCTCAGATATTCAGTTCACACATCTTCATGTCTGGATCTGCAAACCATACAATCCCAATAATTAGCCTAAAGATAGATCAAGTACACACACCTGAAATAATTTAATTTATATGCGTGTCTCCAGATTAAATCATAATTGAAAGCGAATAGATCAAGCCTTATTATTTTGTTTTAGTCATTTGATAATAAATGGAGTAGCGGAGCCCCCAGTGCTCTCATTATGCCGGCCTCGGCAACCTTACATAAGATTCATCTTGTGCTTAATAGGCTGCGAGAGGCGACACATGCAGCTCGGTCCATTATAATGCAAGGTTGAAATGGGCCGCTCGGCTGCTATCTGCATCTGAGTGTGTTCCCCGCTACCTCTAATCTGCTTATGATAATAAAGGAACAGCGGGGCCCTGCAGCTCCCTGAAAGCGGGCCCCATCCAGCCGGGAATGGCCCTGCATCCACAATCATCCTGAATTAAAGCCGTTGTTTGACAAAAAAACAGGAGAAACTAGCGGGGCGGCTCCCTCGGACCACTTGTAAGCCCCCTGCTACACCAGGTTGGGATGGATACAGCAAATGTGGCCAGCAGCACGCTGTGATATCAAAATACTGTTTTGTGGTTGCACAAATTTAGGCGATGGGATCCCTGCAAAAACAAGCCACAATAAAGAACACCTGAAAATGATTTTAATAAAAACTGCACGTGCAGGGAGGATGTGCGTTTGAACTTTTGGAAAGTATAATTATTCCAAATATAATTTATAAGCTGATAATATTTGTAGGCGATATGTAAATTATAAAATGACTAATCAAATTGAAACAAAATGAAAATATAGATGGAAATAAGATATTTTAGGTGAAATGGAAATAAACCTGTCTTTTCTTGCCACTAGGGGCCGTACCAGAGGCTGAAGACACAGCAAAGCAAATACTTTATGAAAACATTAACAAGTTGTGGTTGAAAATAATTGTGGAAAATATATAAAAAGCTAATTAGGTAAAGAATTTATGGGAATAAAATGTTGTGAATTTCTGAGGACACTGATGAGTCGTTTGACAGATTGTCAAGGCCTGATATTTGCTGTCATTTGAGAACATTTTATTTAAAATAAATCAGGGTAAATATTTATTTGGTTTACTCCTTTTGGTAAACTAAAAATAAATCAGATTATAATCAGGCTGTAAAAAATCCGGTTGTTTCACATATTAGGCTACAATGAATTTAAATATAAAGTGTGAATATAATTTAAAACGAGATTACAGTAGAGCAAATCAAAAATAAATTTACTATTAACAGGCTAATAAAGGCGCGTCATTTAAAATAAAAAATCAACTCGGGAATTCTGTTTGATTTGTAAATCAAATCTTAACACGTAAAAAAAACAAATAGTGAAGAAGGAAATAAATAAATAAATGAATAGAACTATTGTAGGTGAAGAAAACTAATACATTTTATGATGATCTGTTTGCACACATGATCTCTGTACATGTTGAGTAGAAAACCAAAGAAAAACCCATAGCCAGCAGCAGCAGCTCAGGCAGTCAGTCGAGCTCATGATGCGGTGTCATTCCATAACACTGCATGTTTTACATACACACCGACTCAAACACACACTAACACACTACACACCGACAAACAAACACACACACACACACACACACACACACACACACACACACACACACACACACACACACACACGGGGCTTCTCCTCTCCACCGCACTCCGACTTACTGACAGTCTGGGAGTTGTCGTCCTCTCCTCTTGAGTGGCAGAAATAAAACAAGATGCAGTTTCGCTCACACTCCTCCATATTTTCCTCTCGCTTTCCCCGAGGAGGAAGCCTCCACTTTGTCCGGGACTAGACTTCCCGACGCCGGCCGTGAAACGTCCAAAGCGGCACCCCCCACATGCTCCCCTCTCTCTCTCTCTCTCTCTCTCTCTCTGTCTCTCCATATTCCGCGCGGTTTCGATCCGACAGCCGGCGCGCTTTGCCCGGCGTACAGCCCCGTGGAGCCCCGCTGTCTGTCTGGAGCTCCGCTAGTCTTCTTTCCGCGAGCCCTGCAACAAGAAAAAGCCGTTTATGGCGACACACAATGTGAAAAGGGGGCCGATTTAAAAAGGAGAAGAATGCAAGCAAGAACAACAAAAGTCAGTTATAGCAAAGTCTGTGCCTCTCCTCTCCTATCTTCCACCCCCTAGCTTAGCCCACATAATGAGCAGGAAAAAAGCTTTATATTTTGTTCACTGGGTATTCACAGATAATTTGAAGCCATTGTTTCTGCCACAGATGGTTCTTTTTAATACAATAACGGTGCTCTTTGTGAATAGCGAGCCCACAATAAAAATCTAAAGCGTCCTCCTGAATAACCATTTTGTTCTCTCTTGTATAGGCCGAACAAAAGCGCCAGTGAGGTAATGGCCTGCCTTATTGAAAGCCTCAGAATGGGGATTTGATAAAGATTTTTTTCGCTCCTTTTTCCTTTTGCACAAAGTACACGCAATGTCACAGAGAAAGTGACACGGCATGACAAAGAGAAAGGCTCGAAAAACTGCTTGCTGTTGCAGGTTGTAAAGATTATTATTATTATTATTATTATTATTATTATTGTTATTATTATTATTATTATATTGACACGTCTTAACTTTGTGCACAAGTCAGAGGTGAGAGGTTGTATTGGGGTCTGCTGCACCAGAGCAGGTCAGGTGCAGGCCTGTTATGGATTTTACAATGGAGCTTAAATCTGGAATACATTATGCTCCAAAGGTCTGCTGTGGATTTGGCACAGTCTCATAGTTTTGCATAGGGTGAGTCAAGTTGAGCTTGATAGAATTTAAGTATTCAGGGTGCATACCCTTGGTGTCTTGCAGAAACCTCCTGTTTCTAATTCTTCCCTTTTCACTGCAATTGCCCAGAAAATATTGCATGCCCTTAAAGAGCTGATAAGGCACTGTGAAATATCATAAATGCATGGATGTTAATGGGGGGGGGTATCAAGTAGACTAATGTAACCTGCTAATGTTAAGAGGCATGCCTGCAGGTATGTGCAGTCAACATGTATTAGCTCCTCCAAGATGGATCCTGCAGCGTGTACAAGCAGCCTCAGTCCGCCCACGGTTGATGTAATTTGTAATTAACTCATGGCTAATCAATAAAGCGTTTAACAGAAAGCACAATGGACACACAGGGGATGATCCTAAGCCAAACATATTGGATGTCACTGATCGTTACAAGGTGAGGACAACCTGTCTATCACAGGGGTGTAGGGGGGGGGGGGGGGGGGGGTGTTGCAGCAGGAGAAGACAGGGGCACTAGACGAGGAAAGGAATGAATGGAGAAGGAGAGAAGGGCAGAGGGGCTAAAGATGGGATGAGGGAGGACAGGAGGGGTGAGGAGAGGAGAGGAAAGAATCTTATTTCAACTCATGGTGCATGTGTACAAACAATTAACACACACAGAGTCAGTTTCCTTCTGCAGCCATTATCCTGGATCCCAGGATACAAGGCCTCTCATCTTGCATCAGCCTTTGTAACACAGTAAGCGTGAAAGAAAAAGAAAAGAAATCAGGATTGGCAGGATTGTTTGCTAAGCTAGTTGATATCTTAAGAAAAAAAAATCTGCACCTTGACAAAAAACAATGAAGCTATTAAGATGCAAGAACAATAATTTTTTTAAAAAGGTGACAGAATGTGACAAAAGGTTAAAGTTTCAATCATGGCACCATTGACACGTTTTGTTAGTGTGCAGGCAAGAAAATGAAAAGTCTGCAATGCCTTAATAGAAAGCCTAAAAGAAGCCCGTTCACATTGTTTGAATGAATCAGTTCTTCTCCGTGTTATTGCAAATATAAAATAAGTTACAGAACTACTGCAATTTGGTGCAAAACACTCATAACCGAGAGGCATTTTTCTGTCGAAAACCCACTTTCACACCCACTAAGTGACGCATTTCATGCCATGCTGACATTCAAACCGCAGTAAATGTGGATATTGTGCATAATAAGCACGCATACCAATCACTGAACTTATAATGGAATTACATCCACATTGAACAATCTACAGACGCAGAGATGTCGTCAGGTGACCTGTGGACAAACACCACAGCTAAGACGAGACAGGCTGAGTGAAAAAGAGGAGAGGAAGAGGAGAAAATCAGCACAAGATGAAGGTTAAGAGACTCAGAGAAGAATACAAAAGTCAGAGAGAGAGGGAGGGAGGGGGGGGGATCAGAGCTCTCAGTATGAATACGCTTAACAGTCAAGAAATATGACTGTATCTGATCAATCTGTGCCATATAGTCTAAATCACAGACATACCACTCATATCAGAGAGCAGGAGCACTTTTAATTATGCACCCATCCACAGAGGAGATGGACAGATAGAGACCAGACAGCAGCACCACGAGAGCCTTCAGAGAGACCATCGTCATCACTGCATGCTAATGCCTCCGACGTAGAATCTGCCTATTGGCACATGCACGCATATTCACACACAAGACACGCATGCATACATACGCCCGTGTTAGCATCTCCATATGCATGAGAGTGGTCACATTTGCTGCATTTGTATTGTGTGTTTTCTGGCAACTCGGCCTGACGGTGGGCTTTTCTCCCTTTGTGTATCTGCATAGAAATGTCTGTGTGTGTTTGTGTGATACAGACACACTGAAACAGGCATCAGTGAAAATGGGGGCCCTATTTAAGTGACCAACAACCTGTCAATCATGTCACACACACAAACACAAATATCCTCCATTATCACTGCTTTACTTGCCCTTGAGTAGAAATAGCAACACTGGCGAACGAATGTTTTGATGTTCATCTTAGGTCGATGTTAGGGATCACAACATTACATGAAGTGTGCTCAGTGTGCTCAGTGTGCTCAGTGTGCTGAGTTCAAGTCTGCTTTTCAGGCCTCCTTCCCTCAACCTCACTCATCCCTCCTCCTACCCTCAAATGTATAATCTTAAAGGTTTATCAGAATCTGTCTTGCTGAGGGATGTTCCAAGCAGTGGTGCACGAAGAATTCAGATCCTTTCCCTAAAGTAAATTTTTTTTTTTTAAATACCACACTGTAAAAAAAAAAAAACTCTGTTACAAGTAAAAGTCCAGCATAGAACATGTTACTTCAGTGTCTTTGTCTTTACAATCAGGAAAATGTACCATAAGTATTAAAAGTAAAAGAAGTCAAAAGTCTTCCATGCAGAAAAACAACACATTATCATGACTCATGCATATTATTTTCTCTAGCAATTGGTTTGTAAAAATAGCGACAAATATTGTCACAATTACCCGGAGCTGCAAATCAGTAAAACATGTGAGCATCTGTACAGTAGGTGACAATTTGAAGGTTACACTCATGCTCAGGTCACTGGCCTGAGGCTGACCAGATGATGTAATGCTAAAGCCTCGCTGGCGTTTTACAAGTTTTAGAGTGGACCGACAACTTTTCCAAAATAAAGACGTGGAAATGCTAGTGCGGACATAAATTTCCATGTGTAAACAGCATTTTTATCTGCTGCAGTGCGGACATGGTCAGACTCTGAAAAGTGCAGGGCAGACACTGTAAAGTTGAGGATTAGAGCTTTAAAGATGCTAAAATGCTGACCACCAGAGGGGAAGTGGTTGGTCAGTCCTGCAGCTGTTTGTTCAGGGACCGGGCAGGAAGAAAGACACGCAGACACAGCTGTCAGATATTTACAGAACAACACATTTCACTGGCATCTCATTAATGAAGAATGCAGCATAAACAGTTTAAACAGAGATAGCAGGTTTCTGTTGGCTGCATCTGTGGTGAATGTTAGCAGATGGCTGGGGGTCTAGATTGGGTTTTAGAGTTAATAGATAGATAAATTCAGGGAAAACAGAAAAAAAGATTTCATTCTAAAATTCACTCAGGTTAATCACAGCCCTTTTAATGTATAGCTGCAGCTGAACATGGTATCTGATGGTATCCTCCAGAGGACAATAGATTTCTGCTGTAGATGGAAGTTTTTATTTTGCAGTCTGATGCATGTCAACAAACAAGCCTTCATCAGAGACGATGAGGATGGTATCAGCCTGCTTTATTAGCATTCATCACCCGGTGTGGAAAGCTGCAATAACTACTTACATATAACAGGCGCATTTCATCAAGAAAACAAACACCGCTGTGATCTAACAAGAAGATATCTGTGTAGCATTTTCTACATCAGATATACAGCAGGAATAAACTAAATTAAACTACTGCAGTTTATCTAGATGAGTTAAATCATATGTTAGATTTAGAATGTATGCATTGTATATCAGCTGTAATGTGTAAATACGGGATTACAGGCTTACTCGCACCATTTTAAGGGCAACTTCATGACAATCAAACGATGAGTGTTGATGGACGTTTATGATATGATATGACTGACATTAACAAATATCATCATCACAGGGATCATCGTCACCACTGAGTTGATCAAATACAAGATGAAAACATGTTAGCCACAAGTATTCCATTGAAATCATATTAAAACTATGATATAACTCAGTTCATTGATTGACAGCTAATAATGATCAAAACCGCTAATAACTTATTAGTTTAGAAGAAATTGCCGAGCATTAAAAATGTGACTGATGGCTAATATGCCGGAGCATTTGGTGGCATTTCAGAGCAGAATCAAACCAAAAACATTGAATCAAAGCATCAGATCAGCCAGATGAAGACGCCTACTTTAAAACAACCTATTCACAGAGCGGATTGATGGTTATTAATGATCCAGTCGGACTAGTAGACCGGCTGAAAAGACAACCCTCCTCATCTGAGTGACTTTTACAAATGTACTGCAGAGGCTGTGACACGCGGCTGCATCTGACACGCTGAAAAGAGAAGAAAATAAAATATCTGAGCTAATGATATATGATTAAATGATCAGTTGATGAAACAATCAATGCAGGTAACTTTAGCTTTATTTGCCCAGGTTTTGAGAGCTCCATGTCTGATATTTGTGCCTTGACCCCAGTAAAATAGAAGTGAACGGTTCGGCTGTGGAGCTCACAATCTTTGAGAAATTACACTTCTTTGCCCACAAACATGTACTGGTTACACAGAATCAGAAATAAGAGACTGAAATTAATTTGAAAAGACCTTTTTCAAAAAAGTATTTGGGTCAGATTGATTTGTAGAAGTCATCAAAACTGTTGACAGAGTGCTCTTTGTTCTTATAAAGTAAAGATGGCATTTTTTTCTGCAAAGAAATGATGCAGATGAATTTTTGTCATATTCAGTTTGTAAGAAGAAAAAAGTGAAGTTTAGCATTTCAGCAAAGGACCTTCAACAAGTTCACAATAAGCATCTTAATACTCAAGGCACAAGCTGTAACAACCAAATATAAGGAAAGACAAATGTAAAAAAATGACAAAATAACTTCATTTGTGTAATAAAGACTGATTAAAAACATCCTTGAAATGAGACAAATGATGTGTAAAAATCCACAGAATGTGATTTATTTTTCCCAGGCATCTGAGCACGAGATAAGACGGCGGAAAACAAATTTTATGAAGCATTTTCAGCACCAAACTTGAAATTCCCTTGACTTCCATTGTGTTGGGGTGGCATCAGAAGTCTCTACTAAAATCAAAACTTTGACAATAAAACTATGGATGCCAGGAGTGGACAATAAACTTTAAATATACCGTAGGCTCAAATTCAAAGTCTATATCTACATTCTTTGATTCTGCAGCTTCTACCACACAGCGGCATCAACACACACGTCAGATGCACAAACCGCAGCTATATTACACATGTCTACATACGGGATGTGTCACACTCGCTCCATCATACACTGATCTCACTCTCCTCTCTCCTCTCTCTCCCGGCCACCGCCGGTTTTGTTTACAGGCCAATTTGAATGAGAATGAATCTCTCTCGGATGTTTCTAGAAAGCAGCCTAATCCACGCAGGCTGCTGCGAGGCCCCAGCTCTTTGTTTGGGATTACTGCAGCTTAGCGCTAGCTAACAATGAGGAGATGAGCAGCTCACCTCATCGCCGCTAATGAAGTGTGGAGAGTCATTTAGCCGCTAGCTAGCTGCTACCGAGCTGGGATGATACCTTCACACACGTCTGCAAACGCACAGATACATACACAAATATTTGTATTACTATACATGCGAGGACTTCGACTGATGATACTTCTTATACCTCACAGTTACACAATGAACCTCTTGAACTCAAGAGTTGCCCTTAAAATTCCTCTGAAGTCCCTTCAAAGTTAGAAAAAGTTCATTATTGCAGAAAAGCATTGTCCCATTTAGTCTGTTTGTTTGTTTCTATTCTTAATTAGACTGTTGAGGGAAAAATGGAAATCCAAGCTATCCTTTTCTGACCAGTGGCTCTAGTGACATGTCGACATCAACGCAACATATTTCATGTGGCTAAATATGTCTAAATGTAGTATAGTGGAAGCCAGAATGAAGACAACACTCTTGCAAAAGAAAGCGTATGGTGCTGTTAGGAACAAGTAAAAGTGATGTTTTTCTGAAAACAAAAATATATTCATCCATGTTCATGCTTACTGGTTTATGTGGGGGAGAATATAAGCCATGGTCACCAGGGTAAAGAGGCACCGAGGCAACAGGAGAGGCAGGAAGATTTAAGCCTGGCAGAGACATACACAGATACCAGTGGTCCACACTGAGAGTATGTTGGCTTGACTTCTGACAAAGTGACTGAGTCTGGCATCTGATCGGAGGAGAGGAGAGGAGAGGAGAGGAGAGGAGAGGAGAGGAGAGGAGAGGAGAGGTCTGTGGTTAGTTTAAGGCAACAAAAGCACTTTGGTTAAGGTTGGGGAAAGTATGTGTTTTTGGTTAAATGGTCCAGAAAACAAACAAAATACATAATATAGAAAATAAAATTGGTCAGCATTACATTTCCTTTATTAAACATATTTTCTGTTGCAAATTAGTTGTATATAAATGTAATTTCTAAGATGTAATTTCAGGGCTGCTTTCAGCAAAGCTACTCTAGGGAGGAAACTAGTTTGTTTAACTAAAGCTACTTAGAAAATAATTAGTTGAAACTACTTTGTTTAAAAAATCAAGTTGACAATGTACATGTGATGTGAAATTTAAAAAAAATATATATACAGTATATATATATATATTCATTTTTTATATTCATTAAAAAATGAAAAAATAAATAATAATAATAAATGTATAGGTAATAAATGTATAAAAATCAGACAACTGCCTTATTGCACCAATCAGTAATAATCAGTTAGCCAACCATGTTAATAAATAGCAATAATCAATAGTTTTTCTTTCAATTTATGGTCCAATTATTTTTCCAGTTCCAGTTTTTAACTCCAAAAATAATGGCAAAAAAGTTCTTAAATCACTAAAGAAATATGATTGTAGTTGGACCAAAAGCAAGCTACTGAAAAATGTAGTTAAAATCAGACATTAATTCCACAGAGTTCACTTTTTGGAGTGTAGAAATTTGACACAAACACAAGAAATGTGCCTTATCTTTGCAGAGCTAAATAAAAATGCAGACAACTAAACAAAATGAAAAACAAAAAGGTCATCTAGAGACCTGCGCTGCCCTCAGGAGAGCACTAAACACACTTCACCTGCTAACCTCATCCCTCTGTTTATTGTGGCAGTGTGGTGTCATATTTACTGCAGGGCATCACCTTGAGAAACTTTACACTCGTCGCATACACATAAATATTTGAGGATTTCTCTGTTCCACCTTCTCCTTTATGTAGCGACTGGTTTACTTAACAAGTTAAACAGGGAGAAGAACTTCCTCCAAGAATTCCTCTCTGACTTCAGGGACAGAATGTCTTCAGCTAAAGAGAAATAGATATTTTACAGTATATGGTTGTACTTTAACATCTCCTGCTATAGCAGCTTTAATTCACTGTACTAGTCCAAAAACATCAGGAGATCTGTTGATGCTTATTTTATTTGTTTTATCACATCATAAATGTCAAGGGCCATATTTTTGTTCTGGTGGGAGACCAGTATGATGGGGTACTCGGACCTTCATTCAGGCCTTGAAATAAATGTGTATAAATAATCTGAGTTGAGTTTGGGCTTGAATTGTCTGAGGCTAGTTTCTTTGGATCAATTGGACACCATTGGTGTCTCGTGACCCCCACTTTGGGAACCGCTGTTCTAATATGTACAAGAACCTGGTACCTGCTTTTTTTGGTGTCACCTCCAAGTGTTCCGAGCACAGCAAAAACATTTTTAAACAACCAAGCTGCTATAGCGAACGTACTTTTTTATTCAGTGGACATGATTACGGGGGAAATGGCAACCCGAAAAAAACCACGCCGTAGTCGATCGAGGAGGAGCCGACGTTCCTGTAGCCAATGAGAGGATCATCAAAGGTGGATGAGAGGTATGTGTCGCGTTTAAGTTTTGTGTGGTGTCGCTATGACGACCAGCTACATTGAGGCGATACTATCCTCTAATGGAAAACGACCTCCAGAAAAGTACCTGATACCAAAGCTGAGTCGGGGCCAGTTTAGCCAGTACCACGTTGTGGAAACACGGCTTCAGATCCTCCAACAGAGTGTCTTAAAATGCAGGGCAATGGTAAACCTTCATGTTTGTTGGTTAAAAGACAAATGCAGGTTATTTAAAAATAACAAAATGTTATTGTAATGACCAAATTCCAATACACTAAGTTACTGATAGACAGACTGGAAAAGAACGGTCTTCTGCAACACCTACATGTGGTCTCTCTTTCTCTCCCTCTCTCTGTCTCTGTCCACCACACACACACACACACACACACACACACCTACACACACACACACACATACACACACACACACACCTACACACACACACACACACACACACACACACACACACACACACACACACACACACACACACACACACACACACACACACACACACACACACACACACAGAGTTAAGTCTCCAGCAGGCCTACAGACTGTCTAACAGTGAGAATTACAGAGCCAACAAGCTGTAAAAGTGAAGTAGTCGTAAATGTTCAGTGTTTATCTTCGGGCTGAGAAATCTAGCACCTCACTGATAATGTGTGTGTGTTTCAGGAAAGGCCTCCTTCTCTGGCGGGAGCAAGACGTGACTTAACACTCCCTGAACACACACACACACACACACACACACACACACACACACACACACACGTTTCCATCCTATTTAAACAGTGCCTGTTGAATTTCACAACCAGCTCATAAAGGACGCAGAAATGCATTTAGGTCCACGGGAAAATAAATCAAGGCTGTTTGCCTAACTCAGTGTGTGTGTGCAAGGTGTGTGTGTGTGTGTGTGTGTGTGTGTGTGTGTGTGTATACATGTGTGTGAAAGGTAAACCCAATGAGGAAACCCAATAAGAATATTCAGCCAAAGGTATATTGTCATGCCTGCATGATAAAACTGTGAGCATGTGTCTTTTTGCGGGAGATACCATAAAAATAATATCATCAGTTTTATACATTTTGGTTGATTAAAAAAAAATATTAAAAGGCTAATGCATCAATATTTAAAGTACAAATTGGAAGAACTTTATTTTATTTTTTTGTGGTACCTCTGCTTTTATTTAGACAAATGATACGAGTGTTTCTTCCACCACAAATCCAACAGAAACACATGAAATGTGCAACAGATGGCAACATCTGTCTATGTAAATAGGTGTGTGTGTTTGCCTTCTAAAGAGCTACAAGCTGTCATGTGTTATCCTCCTACGGTTAACATTTACTGGCATGTTGCTCTGTGATACACACCATCTAATAGAATGAAAATTACACACTGCCACGGTTTATTATTTAACATACATACTCACACACAGCCACACACAAAGTCACGCACAAGCTCATTATTCTGTCAGCCAGCCGACCAACCAGTTGCTGGATCGTTTATTCATTTATGAATTTATTTTTTGTATTTATTTACCTCTACCTATTTACCTCATCAGATGCTCACTTGTGTGAGAAAATCGGTGAGGTTAGCCCAAAATCTATAGGAAAAAAATAACACATTCAGAAAAAATGTAATTAAATAAATAAAATGAATTACATTATTAAAAAAAACCCACAACCACAAGAATAAAATTTGGATCTTCTGTGTGGGAGTTGTCGATCGTAACAAGCTTGTGTTATATATCTATATAAGATATATATATATCAGGTCAGGTCCTTCCTAGCCCCAAAAGATTTAGAGAAAAAAAAACGTCATCCGTGGTCTAATATCCTCAAGACTTGATTACTGCAACTCCCTTTTCACCAAACCTCTATTCACTGTCTGTAACTGGTGCAGAATGCTGCAGCCACACTCGTATGCAAATGCAAAAAAAGACAACATATCACACGTGTGCTAACATCTTTGCACTGGCTCTCCATTTGTTATCAAATTCCATGCACGATTCTTCTGTTTGTGTATAAAGCCTTGCATGACCTTACCCCCAAGCTGCATTACAGAACTTCTATCCCCATACAGTACAACTAGGCCCCTCCGGTCTACAGATCAGGGACAGTTAACTATCCCACAATCACATAGAAAACTTTTTGGTTACTTAGCAGCAGCACCAAGGCTCTGGAATATTCTCCCTGAAAATATAAGACCAGCAGAATCTCTACACTCCTTTAAAAAGTGTCTGATAACACACTTTTACTCCCTTGCATGTGATTCTTAACATGTATGTCTGTGTGTGTGTAGGTGTGTATATGCACTTTTTAAAGTACTGTAGATAAATGTGACCTTTGACCTTTAAAACATGAGTTAATGTTGGTGACATTTATGTATAAAATCACGTACCCTCCTGTTTTGGAATTAGTTTCATGAGGGGGTTTTGTGTGTGAGTCCATGTTGTAAACATTGAGAGACTCATTTGCCAACTTTTCTAAATCGCAGCGGCAAATATATTCACAGATCCAGAAAACAAGGCTCCACAAAGAGTGAAATAGATTTTTTTTGTAGGACTTTGGTTTTTCTTTTTGGACAATTTAAGGGCGTCAGACTTCAACGCAGCGCTTCTCTTTTGGACTCCGATGATTGCAAAGTATCAAAAATCACTCTGCTCTCTCTTTCTTGCACCCAGACAACCATAAAATCCAATCTTCATAATAGCTTTACACCTATTAGCTCTGATGTAGAAAACTAGGTGACTCCACCGATGTTCGCATCATCAGCCCCAATACCAAATATTTCTGGGCTCCCGAACCCAAACAATACCGGCATCTGCTGCCAGACCACTTCTTTAATGGAAAGCCTCTTTCTCGCTCTCTTTCTCTCTGTGTGTCTGTCCTTCGCTCGCCCATCCAGGCACTAATGTAAATGAAAATCAGAGGGACAGGGTGTGTTGTTAATGTGTGGACAGGGACAAAAAAAAAAAAAAGCCAGGTCTGGGCCTATTGTATTGGCCCTGTGACACACATCCCAACCTCAACACACACACATTCACCTCCTGCTCCTCTTCCCTCCCTCCCTTCTCCATTGACGGTCCCTCAAAATCAATAAAAATGATCTTGGAGTCCATCCACCATTTGGCTGCATCATCTTGGAAGTGGCTTCTTTAGGATATAGCGGCCATACTGTACAATGGGCCAGCAGAGCGCGTGTAATTTGCCATTGATTTCTCCCCATCCTCCCTCTCTCTCCCTGACTCCTTAGCCCCTAGTCACTGCACACAACACAAAAAACTAACTTCATCATACACCCTGTTAATGCACATGCACAATAACCCTCTTTTCTCCTGCCCTCTGGTAATTTCACTCTTTCTTTATCTTTTTTTTTTTTTGCTTTCTCTTTCTTTCCTGCTTTATCTCCTTCGTGCTCCGGCCCCATTCCTGAAATCTCTTCACAGGTCACTGTTCTTTCACTGCGGTAATGGACGACTTGTGCAAATGTTGCTTGTGCCAAACCTGTTTTATTTTTCCATCTTTCTACTTCTTTTCATTTTCTGAAGTGAACATATTGATGTTGCCAACCTGTCATTTCTGAACTCATTTCAGTTTTGATAAATACCACCTTGCTTATCTTGTAAACCATCAACTTTTATCAAGATAAATATTTATTTTTTTTGCTAATATTCGATCTCTTAGTCTGGTTTAATACATTTCATTGGATAATTTTTGTGTCGTTTCCTTGACAGTTTTCAGTACAATGGACGCAAATGACTGATGACGTATTCATTTGGTAATCCTTCATTTATCTGATGAAACCACCAACCAAACGCCTCACTTCAAACATTTTGACATTTGTAAAGCAGAAAAGTTTAATTAGCAATCATATAAAGGTTGATAAAAACATGGAAACATTCAGAGCAATACTTATATTTCATGTAATACAAACTGTAACTAAAATTAGTTATGTCTTTAGATTTTATCATGTTTTAAAATATATATTTAAGTTATTATTATTATTATTATTATTATTATTATTATTATTATTATATTATCATAACATGGTCTGCTTCCTTTGGTACCTGTCACTGGTTAATGTCAGAGAAGAAAGGAAGTCGGCAAACTTGACTAAATATGACGTGAACAGAATTCTAAAACATTACATTGTCAGATATTTTCTTCCTCTATGGTGGTTTTTTAACAATGAAGCTGACAACTCCCATGATCCCACGCTACTATGTCATCAAACTACGTCTCTTTTGTTGTTCTTAAGAGACCTGTAGCAGAAGAAGCTACGGACTATGTTTTTAACTAAAAACAATAACTAAATAAAAGTACTGAACTAAACAAAAGTACTATAATAAAACTACTCCAGTATTTTTAATACATAGTTAAGAGTCTTAATTGAATGAGACTTAAATCAAATTCTTGAAGCTGCTTTACAAACCCAGGTGATGAAATTTACTGTCATAGCCTGAACAGAAATGGAGTAATTATCATTAGCACCGTCACTGCAGACAGATGAGATTCTCAGGTTCACTCATAACCATTAAATAAATGTACGTTAAATGTAAATATATACTTCTTCTGTATTTGATGGCAGCACCACATTTCAAACAAGTTGACAGAGAGGCAACCAAAGACTGGGAAAGTTGTGGAATGCTAAAATGCTCAAAACAACATTGCAAGATTCCACAGGTAAACAGGTGACAGCATCATCGGTTGCAAGGTATTTTGGGATTTCAGCACCAAGTGAATGCCCGTGAATTTATTGTGCATCTTCAACTACAAGTTAAGACTACAGTCAAAGCAAAAACCACAAATCAGCAACAATCAGAAATGCTGCAGACTTCTTTGGGCCAAAGCTCATCTGAGATGCACTGATAAAAAGTGGAAAAGCGAATATTGGTCTAATAAGTCCAATCAAAGTGGAAGCTCCAATTTATAAGCACTTCTGACTTGTTTGTGTCTCATTAAATCAGTTGCACACATAGTATTGTCCAACTTATACCCATGGATATGCTGCTGCGGTGTTTGTATGAGCTACAACCACGCAAACCATTGTTATCAACTGGTATTGTAAAAAAAAATATGTCTATTTTGTCCAGAAGTTGTTTATATTCCAAACGGGCTTTTCCAACTTCTTTAAGTGGAACTGGAATGGTGTGACGTCATTCCCAGCCACGATAGGCAAATGGAACACACCATGTGAACGCACACACCGAGGTGGTGTTGTGACGCCTTGGGCTGGTCCAGTTTGAACACACTGAAGGAGTCACAGAGAAGGGAATTCAAGTCGGCTCCGTTGCTCAATGCCTGTCTGAAAGTGGCTTTTCAATCAAGTGAAACTGTGAATAATGCTAACGACTCACATGATGCCCCATTAGGCAAACAAACCACTTCAACGACTGGAACGACACATAATAGAGCTTTTAAGTCAATTGTAAGGTGTGACCTTAACGACTCTCATGTGTTCGCGACCTCAGAAGAGTTTTAATATCTGAAACTCCACACCAGTCAGTTAGAACTGAAGAAACCAGTTGATGAAAGAAAAGGTGATGTAACTCAATGGTAAAACATGCCTCAAGTTTAGAGTATATTTACAAGAATCAATCAAGTTGATCAATTTGAATATTCCATATTTTGCCATTCTACTGTATTTAATTGAAAATAGTCCAAAGAGTATTTGCAAATAATTTTATTTGGTTTTATTTATGTTTTACAGTGCCTCAACTTTTTTGGAATTTAGGTAATAAGACTAAGATCAGCAGCAAATCCTCAGTTTTGAAGACCCGCTAACGTCCGGTTTTTGCTTTAAAAAAAATGCTTAAACGATGAACGCTGGAAAACAACGGTTTCTGATCACGATAGCTGAATTTCCATTTTAGTCGTTGCTGGTGACGTTTCCACACATGTTGGTGACATTTGTGTCACGCTGACGCTGCCTCTGCTTACAGTGATGACCTTTCTAAACTCGGTGACGATGCTCCTCAACACGGTGATGAAATTTCTGCTCCTCTGCCACAAATACGTGTCATTCCCTCAGTCTTACTCGCCTGCTGATGGCCTCTCTAAGTTGCGTGACACGTTTGCCATCAGTGAGGACATTTGGAAAGATCTGATTGTAAAACCTGTAACATGTCAGTGTGAATCTGCAGAGCTTGTTCCACACATGCAAGAGCTGCACACATGTATGTTCCCTCATACATCACACACACACACACAGACAGACAGCTGTCACTCAGTCTTTGATAGCAGTGTGTGTTAAGTCTGACACTCTGCCTCAACCACTCTAAGCCTATTACTGTATTCTTTCTCTGCTGTTCACAACACACACACACACAGACTCACAAACATAAAAACAGTGCTATCACTAAGACCTTATTCAATAAGCCTATAGCATATCCTCCAGCCATATCGCATATGATTCTCCCTACAAACACACACACACACACACACACACACACTCGATATCTGAATCTCTATTTTCCCCGAGTGTTGTCGTTCGCTGTTTGTTGAGAGTATCATTTACAGCTAAGGTGTTTGAAGAAAGACACCTCTCCTGCGGCGTGGCGTGTGTGTGTGTGTGTGTGTGTGTGTGTGTGTGTGTGTGTCTTCAGAGTGGGGCTTTGCTGCTCCTGACACCGTTATCAGCTCTAGTCGAATGTATTCCTTATCGAGGTGGAGGTTTGGAGGGAGGTGAGGAGGAGGCGGGGGGAGAGCAACGACCGACAATACAAGCTTATCAAACGTCCTCAGCTACGATTTGGCCTGTCACTCAAGACCCGTGCGTGCGTTTCCGTTCCCGCACGCACACACACACACACACACACACACATATATACAAACGCACACAGACAGCAGGCCGTTTTTGATTGATAGATGGCTTTCCCAACAAACAGAAAGCTGGGATCAACATCCTTGTGGCCCCTTTTTACCTTACACACACTTATGCAGCGGCATAACGTTTGCGTGTGTGTGAGTGTGAGTGTGTGTGTGTGTGTGTGTGTGTGTGTGTGTGTGTGTGAGAGAGAGAGAACATTTCTGAGTAACAAAGGTGGGATTAGGAATGCATTAGTTGGCCGTGGAGCGAGAGGCCTGTCAATAACAGCAGCCGGAATAAACCCTGAAACCTCGATAAGAAGACAAAGACTGAGCCCGATAGCAGCAAGCAGAGAGAGAGGAAGAGGGAGGGAGGGAGAGAAGGATCAATAGTGGGAGAGGGGAGGGTTGAGACAGAGCGATGGGTGCATAGAGAGACAGAGAGGGGATCAATATCAAGAGGGATGGAGGGAGAAAAAGTTTTCACAACGAAATCTGCCAGGGTGAGGTTGGGTGAGGATAAAGTGAGTGAGGGAGAGGAGGGTAATGGATTGAGGGATGGATGAGAAGACGCTGAGAGTTGGGATGTAGGTATGCAGATGGGCTGATAATGATGGCAGTAATGTTGGTTTACATCCAGCTGAAGTTAAAAGTTTGGGTTTTTTTTGTGGTGTTTTGATAAAAACAGAAGATGTACATAAAAAAATAAAATAAAGCAACAGTGAGTCTGACTAATGGTTGTAAAATAAGATCCTGCTGAGGCATAAACAGCAAAACAGATAAATACATGAGCCGTGCTTGTTGAAATAATAATCTCCTTATATTAAAGCCCATCACATTCATGACACTGAGTTTAACTGCCTGTCGCTCCACCTATTTCAACAACAGGAACTTTTTCACGAACCGAGTATCTTTGTCTGCATTTCAAACAGAGGAACCAGGGACAAAGTTCTGGCTTCCAAAAAGTCCAGGAAACAGTTTGCTGTAATGGAGACAAGCCTTGAGAGTGTTAAGGCCTCTTCAGACCAATGATTGGCGATGAGACGAGTCTACAACGTTCTAAAAAAAACATGCCAGCTTACATCAACGCGACTAGACGAGAGCATGTATAAAACAAATTGATGGAGTGATCCTCTCTTTCCTCTGGTTGACAGCATATAGCTGAGTCATGGATGATACCGGATAGAGATGAGCTGAATGAGCTGCAGGAACTTTTCCATTGGCCTCGAAGCCTTACTTTTCCAACTTTTCAGGGAGTATCTGGGTCGACGTTTGCAGTAGAGAGCTTTACTCACTGGTCAAGCACAAACCCGAAGGATGCTACAACTTGTGTAAAGGACGCCTTGGTTACCTTCCCTGCCTGATTGAATTGGCAGATTGTGATATTTCTGTGCTCAACTCAGCAGGAGCCCTCTGAGGACAGCACAAAGAAACGGCTTTCACCGTCTTATACCAAAGGATGCATAGAATTTCTTTAGTGTGTTTAGTCCTGAGACACAGTGAAAACCAAGGTTACGTCACTGCAAAAGAATCCACCCCACATTACCACATCTTTCTAAAGAGATTTCTAAAGAATTCTGCTATTTGGTTGACATAATTCAAATACAGTTTTGGTTTAGATGATGCAGTAGTACCAAGAACAAGCCAGGAACATTTGCTCACTGGAAATTATGCCTCTTATGCAGTAAATTCAGATATTTTAGGCCATATTTCTGAATTGTTAATAGCAGTATCTTACGGACAAAACTTGCACTGTCACAAATGATGATCAAATTTTATCCCAAAGTAGAATAAAGTTGACAACCAGCTGTGTTTTGATTGTAAAGGCGATAAATAACTTGTCCATGTGCTATTTATCTTCATGCCAAACACATACCGTGTTGCAATGGCGACGGAAGAATGGCGGGTGCTTAGCCACAGTAATCCGAAATAGACTTGAACCAATGGCAGCAGGATTGGCGGGCAGCGGCAGGTGGGGAGGGGCGTGTAATTGTTTCAACAGCTCCCATTAATTAATTTCCCTGCTTAATTTATACAGGAAACACTACATGGGACTGGGAGCTATAGGTTATGATACAGAGGGAGCGACATGAACACTGAGAGAGAAGAGAGAGAGAGCGCATCCTATTCCCGTCAGCGAGCAGCTAGCTGTCACACAAAGACACAATGAGGCCCCGCAACAAACAGCCACTTAAAAAACAGCCTGGCAACAGAGAGCAAATTCAATTAGAGAAGTAATTAGTAGATACAGGGCCAGGCAGCGGGCTGCCTCGACGCCACAACACAGGAATTAATAGGCACGGATAGAAGAAGGACGCTGTCATAATTAAGAGGCAATCACCTATGTCAATGAATACCAAAAAAAAAAAAAAAAACACAGCCCCCCACCCCCCAACACAAAACTATTAATTCAGTGATCAAAAATATTTCAGGAGATGATTAATACAGCAAATTCATTTTAAAAGACTAATTTCTGGAAAGATAGCAAGACAATTGCACATAATGTACTCCGCCTGGCATTTATATTGCTAATTAAATTTTTTTCTTTCTGATAATTTGTGGAAGGATTGCTCTCGTCTGTCTTTCTCTCCTCCTGTGTGTGTGTGTGTGTGTGTGTGTGTGTGTGTGTGTGTGTGAGTGTGTGTGTGTGTGTGTGTGTGTGAGTGTGTGTGTGTGTGCTCGCTTCCCCGAGAGTGATGAACCAACAGAGGCTGCGTTGCAATAGTAAATACACTGGCTGTGTCTCAAAACGCCTCATGTAAAACGCCGCCGAGCGCTGAGAAAAAAAAAAAAAATAAATTAAAAAACATGGACACAAAATGAAAACAACACAAAAAAAACTTCCTTCTTCAAATCAGCAGCATCCCTCCACCCTCCCTTTATTTATCTCCCCCTCAACACCACCACAACTCCACGGGTACAAAAGACCCTGCAATTAAATTAGACGATAAGGACGTGAAATAAATCAGCAGGTTATTGATTGATTTGTCTCTCTCTTGGGGTGGGGGTAGAGGGTGGTGGCAGCTATCATTTCACACCAACGGCACCTCTATCGCTAACTAATTACTCTGTTTCTAAAATCCCTCGGATGAGACGCCAAGGTTTCATAGAACAGATAGAGAGGCTTTTTGGGGGGGGGGGGGGGGGGGGGGGGGAAGAAAAACACATGCATAGAAGCGAAGAGAGACGGAGGGATCTGAAGGATTAGAGAATCATCAGAGAGTGTAAACAACAAGAAAAATGTTTCCTCTGAGTAGCCTTGGTATCTAACATGCAGCGAGTGATGGGAGTGTTTGTCTTCGGCCTGACGTTGCCGTCACTCCCATCAGTCGACGTCCTGATGCTGTCGGAGAGTCATTAATCTAGACAATAACCACAGGGCTGCCCAGAGAAGCTGCAGAGTGAATCTTAGTCCAAGGTTTCTGTTGCATCTCAGTATCTGAGAGGAACACACCCAATGACAATGTGAACTCAACTATAAACACAAATTTATTGGTTACACACTACTGCATGTAAATAGTGAGGTATAGTAGCTCAACGCAACTGTAAATGTATGAGTCTTCAAATGAATGATCCCTTCAAGGGAAAGATGCCTTGCATTAGCTTTTACAAAATATAATAGAAGACACACAAATACATAAATTACAATCATGATGTCAATAAACTGAAAAACCAAGATTCAGGAGACCAAGAGAATAGAAGAATTTATTGTAATAATGTTTTTTTATTATATAAGCCAATAAGTGGGCACGGAGTTTGGATTTTATTTTTGTTCAAGCTTGTTTTTAAAAGTCAAGATTAACAAGGACATTTTTGCACCTGATTTTATTTTAGGCTTGAACCATCCTGAGGTTCCTCACAGGTTGTTCATGATCTGCGTGCAGTGATTCTCCCAACAAACCGTCTTCAGCATCTCCTACATTTTCTTCAAGGGGAAAAAATTTCTGAAAACCTGAATATAAATTATTGGATGAGAGAAATGTTTTTTTTTTCTTCCTGTTTGATTAACTGTCTTCGTGTCCTTTAGAGTAATGTTGTGACTGATTGGTCCCACTGTTCATATAAACGTCTGCACCCAAATCATGATTATGACTATAAACCTGCACATTAGGACTCTTCTCACCTCCTAAATCCTACAACATTCAATGGTTAAAATGGTTAAAAAATACTCCAGAAACCAATCAGAGTATTTTAGTCTGTTTAGTTTAAGCATACTTGTGAAATAAACGGACATGTAAGCTCTGTTAGAATTAAATTGAATGATACAACAACCAAAAACAGACTGATCTCCAACCTTATGTATGTAAAAGTGCATTTAAAAGAAGCCTAAAGCAATTAAAATATCGAGAAATTGTGCATGAAAACTATATGCCTCAACAGGCTGAATTTCCACACCAGAGAGAAAAACTGTCACATTTTATTTCATCTTCTGTCTGAAAATGAAAAGCAAGGTCCATGATGATGGGGGACAGGCTGTGATGATGAGAATTTCCACATCTTTTAAATACAGATTTAGTTTTTCTGGCTCAGTTAAAAAACGGAGGAAGATCTCCATACGCAGAATTTACATATTCATCTGTGACAGTTGGGGTTTATTTGGAGCCCCATTTTGGAGTGATGTGAGAAAAAAATATCCACTTAGCCATATCATCTCCAATGATCTGGACTCATAAGCCTGGCAATAGGCTGAGAGGGGAGGATAACACTAATATGGCCTCAGATTTCTATGCCGTACCAGTTAATGCTATTTATCGAGGAAGGTAGATGATCGACTAGGGAGCAGAGAGGAGAAGGGAGGGAAGGAGATGGACATTAAGTGGCCTTCAGAGTCTGTGGTCGCTACTTTAAGAGCCAATTACCAGGCTAATGGAGTTAATGCCAGAGATGAGATGGGCTCAGGAGATGAGAGGAAAGAGAGCAGAGCGGATAGCAGGCATGCCTGACACTGAGACAAACTGCAGCAGAGGGAACGATTAGTGTTTGTTAATCTGATGGGCAAATCATTAAGTATCAAAAATACTGTAACACATCAGGAAAGAAACCAAAACTGGCTGGAGGGGCGAGGAAACGTGCCACAAAACGCACACGGACAAGATCTGTCTGTGTTTCCCGATCCGTCATGTTAGGCTGCAGATTAAAAGTGTGATCTCCGTGCTTATAAACGATTTAGCCAATTACCAACGTTATCTAAAACGCTTTAATTTGTCATTCAGAGCTGCAACAGGGGCCCTCAAAGCCGTCAATGAGGGTGATTAGAGCCCAGATTGCGGCTTCGAAAGGCCCCAAACATCTGCTGTCAGAGTGACTTGGAGACGTCAGCGCATGCAGGGAAAAAAAACAACTCCTCTTCAGAGCCTGGCATCTGATTAGCGAGGTGAAGACTGAGGGAGAGGAGAGGAGAGGAGGGGAGAAGAGAGGAGGAAGAAGGAGAAGAGAAGAAGAGGATGAGATTGGAAAAGAGAGGAAAGAAATTGTGGAAAGACCTGAGTTGGTCGGATGCCAGTGTGCTCAGTGTGACAGGGAAGGCCCATCTGCGCTCCACCGACACTCAAGATGGCAGATGTAGAAGCAGATTGATTTTCATTCAGCTGTCATGATACACAAGTGGAAAAAAAACAAAAAAAACACTGGCGCAAGCACACAATCATGGTGTTTGAGAGCTCTGTCAAGTGCCTGGGATGCTGTTGGCTGTCGGTCTGCCAAGCTGTTTCTCTCCTTCCTGTCATTTCCTCACTCTCCATCTTTCCCTCCCTCTTTCTCTCCCTCTGTCTCTCAACAAGCAGTAGCAGAATCTAAACGCCACATCTGGCGCTCAAATTAAATCATTTACAGTCCATAGAGAGAAGCGGCGTTTAGTGACAATACAGCCGGTGGGGAATCAGTGTGTTTTCTCTCAGCTCTGACTCCACCGTCTCTTCTGGCATCTGATTAGATGTCGTCGCACCAATGTTCAGATGCGTGAGACGTGTTTTCTTGCTGCATCGGAGGGTTGAAAATGTCGTGGAGGGATCTGATCATCTGGTGGCGTCGCCTCTGACACCTGCACTCTTTCGTCTTCGTGTCACAGTTTCCATCTGCGGGTCTCTTAACCGTCACTGAAGGTTACTTAAAGAAGAGTAAAGATCGCGTTTGCAGGCTGTACTGGTCAGCTCCCAGTCTGAATGTACTGTCTGCAACCTAGATGGGGTCAGGGCCAAAAACTCTGGACTCCACAGGGAACTGATCTGTGCACAGTCTGTCCAAAACCAAAGTGGCCCAATATGAAAGGGACAAGAGGACAAAATTAGATCGGATCAACCCAAACAGACTCTGACAGAGATAGAAAATTAACACTGGTAGCAGAAGGTGCTCCACTAATTAACAAGCAGAGCAACACAAGCCACCTGTCCTGCACTTCACACTTTGTTTCGTGTCAAAGAGTAAATATTTCTCCTGCGATGAAAGCTCCTTGTTGGTTCACTCGGATCTACTCCGGTATTAGATGCGTATATTGATGCAAAGAGCTGAGACGATACAGTTGGTTGCACTGATTAGACTGAACAATTCTGACCTTCTCTGACTCGGGTTTGAAGTGGATCTCAGACACACTGGAACATGTAAAGATTGTTAGCTTGAGCTGCTCAAAGAATCCATTCAAATCCATAGCAGTGACAGGGACTGCAGGGACACGATGACCAGACATTCACGACTGAAAGGTCATTCCAAGTGGAAATGGAGCTTATTTTGGAGTTTTTGCAGAATCATCCAATCAGAGGCCGGCCGATATTTTGGTCCTATCACAGATTTATCACAGACAAATCAGCATAAGTGTATACATTGTTGGATATGCACAGATATAAAAATATTTTCTTACTATACGTAATGCATAAAAAGATGGTTGGGGTAATTTATGATTACTACATTCCAGGTTTTCAGGGTTGTTTTTTTCCCCTAGGTTTTACTGTTAATGTTTTTTTCTGCAAATAACTATAGTAACAACAAGCCATAATACTAAAGCACTCTGCAGCATTAGTATCAAGAAAAAAAATAGTCCTGCCTTTTTAGAAAATGCTTAAAATAAGCTGAATCTGAATTGAAGTGCAATAATACCCCCTATAGTAGCAGCTTCTGTTTAGCCTGTCTTGAGAAAACAAGATTTCAGGACTCAGTGACAGACTGAATGACTTGTTAATACAGAGATCTGCTCTACTAAAAAAGGTATCACAGTAATGCAGTCCCATGAAAAGCACTAAATACACTTCCATGTGATGGCTGCTGTGCATAATCTGCTCACACACTCTAAAAGTGAACAATAATGTCCAACGGGGTTCTGTCAATCAGCCAATACTGACATTAATAAAACATTCCACTCCCTGCTAATCACATTATGCTGTCATTAACTGCCGCTCTATAAATGGCTGATTCTTCCTAATAAAATCATAAAACATTTCTCCTTTTGTTTCAAGATTTCATAAGCATGTCATGGAGATTTTGGGGAAGCGTCATAGAAGGCTATTGACTTGTAGCTTAGCCTGGGAACGAACTGACTCCTGTGAAATCCCTATAAAATATGATACTGCTGGTCATCCATCATTATAGTCAGACAGCACAGGCCTTTGTTTGTCTGGCACTGGCCGGCACTGGACTGGTCTGGCTGCATGGCGGGACTGTAATGTGTGTGTGTGTGAGACAGACAGCTGTAGCAGGAACAGTGTGAAACAGAAAGCAGTGTGTGTGTGTAAGAGTGTGAGTGTGTGAGAGAGGGAGGCAGTTGACCTGGTGTCAATTAGGAGCCTTATATCGTTCCATTCCCCAGGGGCTAGGCCGACTCTGCAACATTAAATCATTTCATTCACTTCAAACTGATCCCGCTGTTTCCCTGCCTTACACTGTCTGAAAGCTCCCGCTGCATGCTGGGTTGGCAACGCTTTCAGTAAACTGTAGAGGCTTCAATGCAGCAGTAATGCCTTGTTTAGCAAGCAAAGAAGTAAAAGAGCAATAATCCCTCAAAAGATGCACAACATGTTTTGGTAAATCATCTATTTGATCAATTTGCTATTATTTAGAGCAGGGGTATTCAACTAAATTGCAGGAGGTCCGGTAAATCAACTCTCCTCCTCTGCTGAGGTCCCAACACTTAGATACTTACTAATTGTGTTTCTTGCCAGACTGACAGAATCAGTTTAGCTCACGAATGAGCGAGGACCCATGTAGATGGCTTGTGCTGGGCGTTGAGCTCATTGTTTTTCTGCATCCTTACCTCGGACCTCTGCAGACAAGTTTCTTCAAAGTGTCCACGTCCAGCAAACGCAACAGACTCCATGCAAAAAAGGCACACTGGCCTCATAGTGCTCGCTGCAAGAAGAATGAATGCATACTTTTCTGTCCAGTCATCTCAGACGACTCGGTTTTCACTGTCAACTTTTTGATAATGGTATCTTTTATGCATCTGTGGCTCGGTTTGCTGAATGTGGCGTACCGTACGACGTATGTAGCAGCCTAAGTTAGCAGCCTCGCAGTAGAAGTTGGACCCTGGTGGGGCTGCTGGGATGGCCGTGTCCTGCCTCTTCCAAATCCTTTTTAATGACAAAAGTTAAAAAATATGCTGTCTATCTCTTTTCCCATTACGTCAAAAGGCTTTGTGATCTGGACGGAAGCCTCTCACAGTCAGGATTTGGACCACAGGCTGCCAGTTGGTGACCCCTGATTTAGAGGACAGTGGGAATGCAATCGGAAGTATATAGACGACACAGCGCCGCTTCATGTGTGGCTATTATGGTTCTTGCCAGCCTTATTCGCACACACAGACATCAAACAGCCTACTATGGCCAGGGCAACAACAAAAATACATGGGACTGTCCGGTTTTGTTTGTGCTGCAGACTCTGTTGAGGTTATTAACGCTCCTCCGATGTAGATTTGCTGAACCACCATTGTGATCTTATTCTGTGGTGTTGATTTGGATAAGTTATACCACCAACTACTACCTTGGCGTGTAGCATTTTCAGTCGTGTTAGCAGATCCGTGTGTACGGGGATCCTTTTGGAAACGTCCAGTGAGAGGGACGACACACGTTGATGTACTTCCAATGGAAAGTATGTTTATAAATGTTAATAATCTAACGAACAAATATAGCATGAAGAATTAATTAAGTAATTAGCACAAACGAGTTAGCATCCAACAGGATGAAAACATGACATTGTTCACACACATCCATCATCATTAAATCATTCTTACTATTTGAATATACTTAGTTTGCACGAACACACACATACATTTATGAAGTACCACACACACACTTTGGGGTTGTTAAACTTCATGCAAATTCTCGAACTGATTCAGTAATAAATCCCATATTTCCGATCGTTGTTTGTTGGTGGCAGACTCCAAATCAGCTTTTCCATAAAATCCTCTCTGACAAAATGTGACAAACTATTGTTGTTCTTTGTCTACATATCACTCTAATCCTCTTTCTCCCTCTCTCTCTCCTCTGCCTCTCCATCCCTCCATCCACACTCCCCAACTATAGGGAAAGGCCTTCAGTACTGACCGCGGTTACACACACACACACACAGACACACACACACAGCTATGGTAGGCTCTGTGGGTCTTACCAAGGGGCTAAGCTGTGTGGCCACATTTTACATATGTGTGTGTTAGTGTTAAATAGGGAGTTCGCCTGGGTGTCACTGGGTTTTGGCTGTTGGGCAGTGTGTGTGTGTGTGTGTGTGTGTGTGTGGCTACAGTGGATTGACTTGGCTAGACTTAGGAGGAGGCTAGCCGGATTTGGCTATTCTGTGTGTACCTCTGTGTGTGTAACTTGTTGGCAGGTTGATTGAGGATGCTGTATGCATCATGTGCATGCTTGCATCCGTGTGTGTGTGTGTTTGGCCATTGTTGAAGGTATGCTGCAGATCAGTTTAAGCCTTATAAACCTATTGTTGTGCAATAAAACCATCCTCTCATCTGTTATAACCTCTTTGTTTGATTGTCCACCCATGCTTCTGCTGATATGCATACACACTGAGGTCTCATACTCTAGAATACATTGCTGCAAACAGAACAAAGAGGTCTCCATTCATCCAATTTTAAAATTAAGGTATTAAAAACAACCCAATAAAAACCGTGATTCAGCTGCAACAGGCTATGGGCTCAGGTTGGCTTCAAGGTCTAGAAATTGTAACTGATATTTTGGCTCTTACTTTTTGCGTTTGCCTTTTGGCAATGAGCAGATGGTGTAGAGTTTTTAGAGCTTTATCGCCAAAAAGAGCTGCCTAACTTTTAAAACAACACTAGCTGGGTTTACACGGACACTTTTCTTCGTTCTGATTGAAATCATTGTGTTCTAATAGGATCTGGTATTTATATGTGGCACCGCATTTAATCGAAACAGCCGTGTGACATGCGCAGAAGTGATGGGAGTGACGTAATTTTGCGCATTTTACCAGAAGATGGACGTCGATGGTGTGATTGGTGCAATTTTTGCTGTTGTTGTGATGCTTTTAATGAAGCTCCATCATGATAATAACGCAGGCTATGTGATATTGACAGAAATCTGTTTCTTTAAATCGTCAAAGCTTCACTACATCATTTTCATTCGAACCCTTATATCCAGATTGCAACACTGATCCCCAAAACTGCTTTCCATGCAACCTCAGCTTCATTCAAAATTTATTGGCACAAATACAAAAGTCGATAAGTCTGTGTTTATTCCTCCTACTCCTCACAAACATCCCCGAGCCGCGATTGTTGTGAAGTCTCGTCATTGGTAAACTAACTCTGCACAGAATAAAGTGGATTTAGAGCTTGTTGCATTTGATCAAAGTCCAGCTGATATCAGAATTGCAGACCAGCTAAGCTCTCAGAGCCAAATCCATAATAATACTCTTACACCACCCACAACAAAGAGAAAGCCAGCACGAGTAAATAAATAAATATAATTTGAAGACTCCTCCCATGCGAGTAAAATAACGCGGCGGAATACAAGCTGCTATAATTTGTCTGACAATTAGTTTGATAAGAGATGGGAGTTGGACAGTAAATCCATTCAGCTCATGTGTTTACTGCTCAAGCTTTTGAAGAAAAGTGCTGTTTGTCCTTGATTGTGTGTCACAATGAGTTATGGATTTGTAAAAATATTTTTTTTTATTTTTGATTGATCTCTTAACTGCAAGAAAAAAGACAACAACTTAAAAAAAAAGCTTTAGGTTTCCGATCAAATATATTATGATAAGAAGATACGGTTTTGACTGTGTTTGAATGTTTTTTTAGTGTGGTGGGTTTATTAGCTGAGCTGCATCTTTCAAAGTAGTTTTTTTGAGACCAGTAAGCAGCACTTTCAGCTCTCTTAATGTGCTGCATGCAACTTCACTGTCAATATTTTCTGCCTTAACATTAACCAGGAGAACAGCTGCACGGGAGGAGTAGCGAAACACTAATGTATAATGTCTTAATGCGCAATAAAACCAGATGCAACCTCTGAAAGAGGGGCACACGCTCCTCTATCCACGTGTTTGCCTCTCTTCCTCTTAGGGAGCGGAAAAGTTTTATCCGTCAGCCTCTTAAGTGTCTGGCCTTCAGCCATATTTACCCTCTTTTCCTCATCCCTCCACCTATCACTCCATCACATCTTAATGTGTTTGATAAAACATCAGGCATAAAGGGATGGGCGCAAGGCGGATGATGTGCTTTTTTTTGGCCAAAACAGTTATCAGCTAAAGGACGAGGATAAAGGGCTGAGTCTGCCCTGTCTGTCATTCTGAGTCTGTCCATCCCCTCACTGCATTAAGAAGCCGTCCAGCTTCTTTTCAAAGCCAGCCACTCTCGTCGGACCACCGCATCCCAGGGCTTTTGTCCCCCCCCTCTACCGCCGCAGCCACCCACCCCTGCCTCGCAGCCCGTTGTTGAGTGTCTGTAATGGCCTGGATGAGGAGGGGAGGGAAAAACTAAGAAAGTGAGAGAGAGAGAGAGACGGAGGAAGGGAGTGAGAAACGAGAACAAGCTAGAGGAAGTGGAGGGTGAAGGAGGGAAGGGACAAAAGGAGGAGAGAGGAAAGTGGAGGAGAGAGTGGTGTTGGAGGAGAGACTGGAGACATGGGAGCGAATGCATCGGGGAGGAAAAGAGGCCGAGTCTTTAGGAGGAAGCCAGGCGGCACTAAGCGTCTCTGTCGATGCCCAGTCAGGCCTGCTCTCCCCCCCTGGCCATGAAAACCTTCCCTCCACCCCCGTCCTGACCACGATGCACTCATCTCCTTCCCTGTCCTCTTCGTCCTCTCATCCTCACGCACTCAAAACTTTTTTCAACTGGCCACAATAAGGACATGGGTTTATTTAAACTTCCTGAACTTCAGGCTATCCTTTACTTTATTTATTTATAAGCTTTAAGCATGTTCACCATATGTCAAGTCACATGTTTTTACAATAAGGACAATAGGCTACTTAGGAATGCTCTCATTTGGCATGTGAGTCTTACTATGGATGTTTCCAGTCATTTAATGAGGAAAAAAATCCAGAAAATTAAAAAGGAATAATAAAACTTTTTATTAAAGTCTGGGTACGCTTTCGATATCTTTTCAAGCTGTTTACACCAGGGGTTGAAGGGTTTAAGGTGCCAAGTGTCACACATAAAATTTTAATTTCAACCTATTACTTCTGATACATAAATACAACTTACATAAACTAAATGAGTACTAAAAAAAGAGCGACAGCCTTTACAATGCAAAACTTTACATTTGGTGCAAAATCTTTGCATTGCTTAACAGCACTAAACAGTGTCAGAAGAAGGGTGATGTCCTTCGCAAATGGAAAACATCCCTTCTAAAATCCCTTGCTTCTTCACTTAATAGTAATTTAATGCCGATATATTGATGCTTAAAAATGTATAAGAACAACGAAACTTTGGCCTCTGTCAGCCTCAGTCTCTAAATTTAAAGAATTTGAATTTCTGAATTGCTTTACAATGTTAAATGTGTACATAATGTGGTGCTGTTCCTCTAGTGTAAGTGGAGCTAAAGTGAAAGTTTCTGATAAAATGTTCATCCTCTTTGGTAACGTCAGACTTAGGAAAGACATAACAATACAAAGAATGACAGTAATAAGTTGCAGGATCCTCTAAAGGGGTTCAGAATGACATTGGTTTTAATTTTGGGAAAGACTATCATATGTGTGAGGCTCACAATCAGCTTCACTGTGGACTAATATGTTTGAAATAATAACATGAAGGTCATAGAAAAATAAGAAACTGACAATGACATATATGGATGTCTCGATCGCTGTTTGGTTCTCAGAAGCCTCAGTCCTCTTGTTTGGTCCTCACAAGGGTGGGAACACAAGGAGCACACACGAACACACACACACACACACACACACACACACACACACACACACACACACACACACACACACACACACACACACACACACACACACACACACACACACACACACACACACACACACACACACACACAGCCAGTGGCCTCAGGACTAATTGCTAGATTGAAGCAGATTTTCTAGTTCAGTTCAGGGCTGTAATTGTGAGAGGAGCAGGGAGAACTGACAGGGCTTCAAGCTGAGAGGCAAAATCACCAGGGGCCGCCGATTAGACTCCAGTGATATTCACATGTCCCTGTGTGTCTGTGTGTGTGTGTGTGTGTGTGTGTGTGTGTGTGTTGCGGGTGAAGGGTTAAGCCAACCATCTCTCAATTCCAGGTTTCCGTGGCACTGACCCCAAACTGCCACACACTCACACCATGTTGACCCCTATGGGCCCTGTGGGGCCACTGAGAACAGCATGTCTGAAACTACAGTAGTTGTGTTGCTTGAGAGAAAAACTCCCACTCTGCTGTGAGTGTTTGCCTCTCCGAGGAGGAATCAGCCAATATCACACAGTATGTTATACATGCATCATGGAAAGGAAAGGGTACATAAATCTAGATACGTAATCTTTAACCGTCTTAAATGTTAATGTTTTAATGTTTGATGTCAAAGCATCCAAGGTGAAATACAATTCTTGCAAAACTGGAGTCCGATGGAGAGGAGATATAAGATATTTTACAATCTATTAACATGAGAGGCTGATGACTGTGCAGCCTTCACCAGCCTATCTTTGAACTGGTTAAAAAATATCTGGAAAAAAAAAAATCACCACCTATATTCTTTACAATCAGTTTGATCAATTCAGTATTTGTTTATTATTTACTTTGAGTTGAATGTTCAGTCCAAGATTCATAAATTTGCTACTTTAGGTTTGATATTCAGGGTTCAGATTTATTCATTTATTTAGGTATTTAATACTTTCAACAGTTACATAGTTACTAATAATCCCACCCTATCCAGGTCTGACAGAGTCAAATTTTTTTTCCGCCGATTAATCGACTACAAGCTATTGCTAATATATTGGTTCTTTGAAAATCTACTACTGGTTTACCTCTAGACACAAGCCTGAGCAGAAAATAAGAGTATGGAAAATAAATACATTTCAATTATAAGGAATCATAAGGAAAGTCTGCAGGGATGCTCTTCATGGCCTCTAACACACAGTCTGCACACACAACTATCTTGGTTCAGGTTGTTTCAAGAAGACTGACAAGAAGTAAATAAATTCAGCCAATCAAACTTTTCTTTGTCAGTCAGTCCAGAATGCAGTCGCAAACTCAGTCGTCATTCAGACGGCTTACCTTGTAGTGATGTCATGGTTGTCATTATGACAAGGCCTTCGATCCTGCTGTCTGATTGGACATCGGCCGCTGTCCAAACTAGCATTACATCCATGGCAGGAAAAGGAAAACAAGACTCCCCAATCCTGAAACTGGGAACACTTCATAGCTTGTCTCTTTTTCTGCCCATATTTTGGTCTCTGGTTGTCCTGAAACACGTGTGAACTCTACACCTTTATGGGTTTTAAGCATCTTCTTCGTCTTAAAGCCTGTCTCCTCCTCCTCTCCTCCAGCAGGGAAAGTTTTTTTTCTGTAGTTCCAGCTTTCTCTTCCCTACCAGGCCTCCCCCATTTCTCTTCACTCATCTTCATCCCCGCTTTAGCCTAGCATTCCTCTTCCAGCTATTTGGCGGCCTCTCCTCAGCCTCACCTTTCTCCCACCTTTTGCCTGGTTCCTGTTACCACCCCACCTTCACACTTCCTTACTCCAGCCAATTATCTCCCCTAACTCCCTGCCTCAGAGCTCCTATCCCCGGCCTCGGCTCTCCCTGTCCTTGCCTCTCCTCCAGCCTGCCTTCCCATCCGCTCCTCAGCCTCCCTCAGCCCCAGCCTTCTGCTCAGTGTTCAAGGGGAGAGCCAGCTAGGAATGCTTTGGCTCTAGACGTTTTGTCCAAGCCCTAGGTCTCTTTCACTGAGGCAAGATTAGTTCATACAAAAACTCAACAATACACCACTGAAAGCCATTGTTGATATTCAACATTTTTCACATAGCGGAGCAGAATAGACAATGTGGCAGCCGGGAAAGCCCGAAGCGGACTAGCAGGATTGATGGCTGATGGTATCTCAGCTGAGTGAGGGCCTTAATCCCTTCTATACACGAACACGCACACACACACACACACACACACACACACACACACACACACACACACAAACACACACTCAAGAGCTTGGAGACAGCAAAATCAATACTTCTCTCTCTCTATGTCTCTGTGTGGATCAGTGGGTGGGTGAGTGTGATAGGGTGAAGAAAGAGAACAAAACTGTTTGTTCCTCTGTAAGTGTGTAAGTGTGAATGTGTGTGTGTGTGTGTGTGTGTGTGTGTGTGTGTGTGGTGTTGGACTGTCTTGGCACCGAAGCATTCTTTTCTCTTTGTATATAAAGGATCTCTCGAGGTTCTCTATCACATGATCTGGTTAAATCAGCATCACAACCAAACAAATAAGATGGTAAAAAATTACAAATTTCCATCCCTATGAACGGTGATGCTTAACAAACATGTACAGTGGGGTCTAATCCAGGTTGTTTTACTTTTAAGGTGTCGAATGGTATCATGACATACTGTGTAATCATATCCTGTAATTGTTTTACAAAATTCTGATGCTCAAGCTTTTGAATCCAAGCAAAAATGTAGAAAACATTTTTTTTAATATGATGCAGAACAGTTGAGGTTGGTTTTACCCGTGTTTGTCATAAAAACATCAAAGCGTGTCGGCTTACACCTTCTTCAGGGTGTAGAGACACAAGGAAACAAACAGACTGACTTTATATACTGTTTAATCTGCAGAAATCCTACGAAGTCATTATGTGAAATTGTAACTACTGTCAAATAAATGAATAGATTTTCCCCCATGAGATGTAGTAGAGTGTAAAGTGACAAAAAACAACAACAACAGAAACTTAGTTTAAGTACAAGTAGCTTAAAACTAAATGTATTTTGCTAAAAGTGGTCATTCTAACAAATACGCAAAACAAATAAGTTGTCAAAAATGTATTCGACAAAACTAATCAAAACAAGAAGCAGTTGAAATGTGACACACCTCATCCCCAATGTTACCATCCTGAAGGTCATTTCAAACAGCAGCTCTCTCTGCAATCTTCTGATTGAGAACGAGAACTGAATCATCTTTAGAAAATGTACCTTGACACGCTGGAATGTGCTGCAGAATGTAAATTGCATTCCTGGAAGATTAACGAAGCGAGAAAACGAGAAATGATTTGACGGGAGGAGGAGAAGAAAAAAATATGATTTTAATATGATTTTAAAGAAACTGTTTCCAGTGACAAGGACAGCCCAGGATTCTGACTTGGAACCAGTCTGCAGCAGCTTTTATGATTACGGCTGTTTAATGTAATGAATGCCATGTCGTGTAAATCTCATAAATCATGTCACGCCTGCAGAAACATTTCATAAAACATGATTAAAAGTGTCATGTAACATTGGGATCCACGGTGTCACAGTGAGACATGTTAATTGTGCACTAATGATATGTAATGAATGCCATCAGCCCCGAGGCTTCTGCTAACGAGCTAAATGAACTGGCACTAATGGGCCTGTTAGCTTATCTTAGCACCAATATTAGCTAGCGTAATAAAGGGTTCTTGCTCTGCTGACAGCGGCTGACGGCTCTGAGTGGCACATTAAGTTTCCAGGGGTGTCATATTACAATTAGACACTTCTTTGAAATGCTTTTTCACAACAACAACAACAACAACAAGACCAGCCTGGGAACTCGTTCATACAGAGACGTATCTAAAAGACACAAAAACAGATTATTACAGACTTACTTTTATGCATCCTCGCTTTTCTTTGCCCCTTATCCTCCGGTCTTCTACCTGGACTCCAGATCCCGTTCTAGATCCATCTGCCAGGCTTTCCCAGGACCTCCAAGTCAGCTAGGTAGCAGAGGAGAAGAAGAGGAGGACGTGGAGGGAGGGAGCAGGGCCTTCTCTTTCTCTCTTTCTCTCCTTTTTTCTTCCAATTGACAGCTGATTGATGGCTATCTCCTCAGCCTGACAAAGAGCAGCATTAGCATAACTAAAGCAATGTACAGTAGAGTGGGGCAAACAGTAAATTACATGTTACCCCCTCACTCCCCTCTCTCTCTATCCTTTACCCCTCTCTCTCTCCTCCACCCGCTCGCTCACTCACTCATTCAGCCGAACGCCAGGGCAGGCAAACAAAACAAAACAAAGTATGCTTTTTGTCCCTCCCGTGAGCCCTTAAACAGTACAAGTTGACAGCTTCTTTTGAAGGAGACACATAAAAGGCCTGACAGAGAGACAGAGAGAGAGGACAGAGATGTTAAAACACACACACACACACACACACACACACACACACACACACACACACACACACACACACACACACACACACACACACACACACACACACACACACACACACACACACACACAGAGTAACGTTTGAATAAGAATAAGACACTGACCTTGGGGAGGGTAACCACACCAAAGAGCAGGAGGGTTCAGGGAGGAATGGGAGACATATTGGGGGTTTAAACTGTAAACAGAGGGAATATCATTGTTTTCAGCAGGACCACTTTGTTTGATGATGCCTTCAAAAAGAGTTTGTTAACGGTTCTACTGTAAAACGGTAAACTTTTGTTGTGGTTCCTTTTTGCGGGTCCCTTAGGATCGTTTCTAAAACGTTGTCGTGTGAACTCAGAACCTTTTTAAAATGCAAAAGAAGTACTTCTCAGTTTTTAGCAAAATCATTGTGTGAGCGGGGCCGAAGGTTTAAGGTGTCAGTGTGCTGCAGACAAAGTGTTCACGAGATTGCCTAACAGTGTCTGAAACATGCGACATTATGGCTATGTTCACATTACAAGCTTCATTGTTCATTTACGTGTTTTATGTGTTCCGATTTGTTTATTTTGATGGTTCACATTCAAAATGACATGTGACCTGTATCTAGGCATACACACATTAATACGAGACAACTCATGGTACTCAAACCAAAATGGAAGCACTAGTAGCAAATATATGCATGACATTTTGCTCTGGAGGATGGCAAACACTTCGTCAGCTGTTTGTCAGCAGATAACAGATAATCTGTTTGTTGGCAGATAACAACAACAACAACAACAACATCTGTCTTCTCCCTTTCTATTAGGCCTATAGCAAACTTTTAACCCACCTTTGAGTGAGGGCATTTGACACAATGATAAGAGTTTTTGCATTCAGATGGGATATGGCAACACTTTGCACAAACTAGTTTTTTAAGGTACCCCAAACTCTAGGTAAAAAAAAAATTAATAATAAACATATTATTAAAAAACATATTTAAAAAAAAAATTTGGTTAAGGTTAGGAAAAGATTGCATTCATGAAATCAAGGACACAGCATGGGCTTCCTGCAGAGTCATCTGGTAACAGACTTGAACCTTGTATTTTTTTTCATATGTACTGTATATACTTTTTGTAATCTAGTACAGAATAATCATTCAACCTTGATATTGTATTGTAATGAAGAAGAATGGCCTTTGAATGAAAATGTTAATTTTAACAGTTTGAAGGGTGAGCACATTAAAAATGATGTGATATCAAAGGAATACACAGTACATCCAGTATATGCACTGGATGGATGGAGGATTGACCCCATCCTGTCCTCGTCTCCTCACTTCCTCCGTCTTTTCCTAGCTCTCTCCCAGTTTGGCCAGTAATCTGTTCTCTAATTGTTCGTTCATGGTGTGAATCTTTAAATAGGAGACCCTATCCTGGCGCCAAGATAATGACTCGCCCTGTGTTGTTAGCTAGCAAGGCTAAATTACCGCTCGTTGCAGGGTTACCATGGAAATAGGTCACAATGAGAGTGATTAGTCTTGTGTCTTTTACACACCAAGATGCTTTGCGGTTTAGCAGGAAACATGGAAACCCTCCTTCGTTTCCTCTCTCTGTATCTGTAGCACATTGTATGTTCAGGGTCGGTCGTGTTAGTAGCATGCCAAGCATCAGATTACCTCTTAGGAGTGCATCTGTCTCGCATTTGCAACAAGATGATTTCTTCAGTTGTGTCACATCTTTTCGTTATCTGACTGGTCAGGGGAGGCTGCCAAATACAAATGAGACAGGATGATATTTATGGCCTAATATAAAGATATCAGTTTCATCTTCGGTTTTGTTTTGTTTGCTGCATCAACACTTCCAGATGCTTCTTTTTTTTGCAAGGAGTTCCTATGACAACCTTTTCAATCACCTTTGTTGAGGCTTTTCTTTTCCTTCACAAGAGTTATACTCAATTTGAATGTCTTTGTGGAGATTTATAGCAGCTTTCATTTAGATCTTTTAAAAAAAAGAATTTGATACAAAATCAGCATCTTAAGACTTATTGTTGCCCCTTTTTTCCCTGACTTGCGATTATTACTCTCCTTCACCGCCTCTCTTGTTCTGGTGAACACACAGCTGTTTCTCTGTGCTGGTGTGTTTGTGTAAATGTGTGTGTGTGTGTGAGTGTGTGTGTGTGCTTGACGGTTCACATGTGAGGATCCCAGGGGTGAGTGTGAGTGGCACGCCACTGGTACACAACAGGAGGATATTCTACCCACTTCCTATTGGCCTCTCTCCCAGGAGATTATCAGTCTCAGTGTGAGGT
Source organism: Chaunax sp. Z400 (assembly GCA_037577475.1). Classification (NCBI taxonomy): domain Eukaryota; kingdom Metazoa; phylum Chordata; class Actinopteri; order Lophiiformes; family Chaunacidae; genus Chaunax; species Chaunax sp. Z400. The sequence continues at coordinate 25,806,680 of CM075188.1, forward strand.
CAGCAGTCAGTGAACATCAGGACTAGAGAACCTGAAATAGGCATCATTAACTGGTCTGCTGCTGGCACCCACTGAGAGGTCTAGATGTGTGTGTGTACATGAGCCAGTCAAACCAGTCATCTCCAGAATACCAGTGATACCAGGATACTCCTTCATTTGAGGCAGCAACTCACCCCCAACACAGAGGGAGCAGTCCACCCTTTTTACAGAACCACTGCCTCAGATTTGGAGGCGATGACTCTTCTGCACTCGGCTGCAAACCACTCAAGCACACGCCGAAGATCGCGGCCCGACAAAGCCAACAGAATCGTATCATCTGCAAAAAGCAGGGATGCACTTCTGAGCTCTGAGCTCTGAGCTCCCCACTGCTTCTTCGTGTCTAAAGGAGCCAGCAGAGGTGGTTCGGGCATCTGGGTATGTCAAACCGGTAGGAGACACCAGGGTAGACCCGGAACTCGCTGGAAGGATGGCTCTTGGATCCCCCAAGATGAGCTGGAAAGTGTTGCAGGGAAGAGGGATGAATGCCCTGATAAGCCTGCTCCCACCATGTCCATGTCCACAGCAGAAAATGAATAGATGGATCAAACAGAATCACTACTTCATTATGTTCTGTGACATTTGCACTATTGAGAGAAGAGCTGCACCAAATTCATATGAGGTCTGTCTAGACTGTGGGGCTTCGATGTCCTGAATCCCTTTGGTTAAGGTTAATACAACACTGTAGGTGGAAAATCAAGGTGATGCACTTTTTTTTTTTCACTGACAAAGCAGTTTAATTAAAGGAGTGTCTCCTCTGTGCAGTGCTGTGTTTTTGCGTGTTGATAACGCTGCCAAAGTGTCTTCTGTGCTCACATCTTTATCATCGGAATGAAATTCTTTAAATTCACTGCTGAAAGCGTATTCAGTGCACTTTATTTTTGAGGATTTGCCGAAACGACTTCCTTTAAGTCTTTGGGGGGTCAATGGGTGCAAAGAAGGTATAACAGTTTTTAGCAGCATGTTTCCACTCAGAGAAACAACAGTCATCAAAATCTCAGCTGAGTCCGTTGATGACTTCCGTTTCCGGGTATTTGGATAAGCTGATAAAGTCCACTTTCCTCTGCTGTTTCACCTGCTCAGACACTCAAACACAGAAGTAACATACGTGTTACTCCACCACACGAGCATTCCTTGATATATATGGCTTTCAATAAGCAAATTTCTCAGTTATTTAGTTTGATTTATTCAAATTAAAGTCAGTTCCTGGTTATTGTCTGACACTTTCTAACAATCTATTACCCACCCGGGCCCAAGCTAAGGCTCTTAACACATATTACTAGCAGTAATCCTCATCCCCAAGCTAAAGCCGTTGTGTCTGGACAAGTGAGTGGGACTGTAGCAGTGACAGCAGGTGCTAAAGCCTCAGCTAACTCTGGCTAACACCGCCTGAGCTCCATAAGACAGGAAATGCTGGGAGGTATACTTACCTACTTACTGAATTACGTACTTACTCATGCACATGCATCACACACACGGGTACTGACTCACTCTGTTACACACACACACACATAAAGGGCGGAGGGCTTGAAACAAAGGCAGGATGCTGAGTGGAGGAGATGATCGTTGGGTCACATCTACATGACAGTGCAGCACCGCAGGAAAACGACAGGGCTTCCTAAAGCCCTGGAAGGGCTACTGTTAGCCCTCAGGCCTGTATTCTCACAGTGTGTGTGTGTGTTTGCTAAAGAATGAGACCTTTAAAATTCTAACTACCTTTACTGCTGAGATAAACGCCGCATAAATAACTGGAATTAGCACCTTGAGAAAAAAGGTAACATCTGTTAAAAAGGTGATATTAACTCCTTATAGCTGTTAAACCTCAAGCATAGAGTCAGGAGAGGCAATATTTTAATATTTATTTATTTAATGAATAGTTTGAAATGTACCTTTTCAGAGCTGAATATACAAATATTTGTTTTCTGTGTCAAAAAGCAATAAATCCATGTTAAATCAGAGCCATGGGAGAGATAAAGCCATTTCTTAGTTTCAGTTAAACAAGCTTGATGACTCAAGTCTCTCCATTGTTCTTAAAACTCACAATAGTCATAGTAATTTAGACATAAAAGCTTATTAGTCAGACTGCTCCGTCTGTATTGATTTGCACTGTCAGGAAAGGTGGAAAAGGTGAAATTATCCGAGTTAGGAACAAAGAAGTCAAATGATAGCATGTCACCACGGCAGGAAAATCCCCATGACAGCAACACAGAGACGGCTGAACCCAAATGAGCAAGAGAAACATCATCCAATATATTGTATGACAAAGCCTTTCATTGAAAGGGAAGCTAAAAGATTTAGTTTAAAGTTAGAGAAAGATTGTCTTCTTATGACACAGTGTTTTACAATAAGTGGTTTACGAGCATTATTTTTCTAGATGACGAGGTTGTTTAAGGTGCTGCTGCATATCAACTATTTCCTAGATTCAGGTGATGAGAAGGAGCTGCAGTTCAAGCATTCCTCAACAGATCCATTCTCTCTATATAGTTATATAATAAATCATATAAATGGCTACTATACAGTATTTATGGTTATGTTATTTACAAATACTATATGCATATCACATTCAGGGACTATGGATGAAAATGAGCTAATTAGCTAAATCCAGCACATTTACATTGATGCGCAAAATAAAATGTTGATGACTGTGCACCATCCCTGGTAAATAAATAAATAAATAAACAAATAAATTAAAATCAAATCAAAAATCACATGTTACGCCAATGCGATTTGCATAGGAAGGAAAATATAATATAAATAATAAAATGTCATATTGTATTGCATTTAAATTTTTTAATTGTTTCTATAGTGCGTTGTACACATTATTCCCATTTAAAACATGACAGATATAAAGTAAAGCTGTCTGGATAAGGAAAGAGGCCTTTTGTCATTATGACTGGATCAAAAAAATGATGTTTAATATGTCATCATTTGAGACATGAGTTGAATCATCATAACCGACAGAATCGACAGTGAGTGCTCTTCAAAAAAACTGCAAACACGAGACAATCGTGGGTTCATAGCCAAGCAAATACCAGCTGACAGCACAACACAACAAGAGACCTCTGCCACTTTAATGTAGCTGTTGTTGCTAACTTTCTATTATACTCCCAGTGTGCAGAGAAAATAAGACGTGTTCACAAAATAAATCATTTCTCCACAGGGCTTCCGTGTGAGATTATCATGAGATGGGTTTTCTCATTGATGGAAGTGTGACAGACATTCCCCAAAGGTTGTTTCCTGATCCTCCAGACACTCTGATCACCTTTCTAAAGAATGAGAAGAGGATGTCCTGACCTCTCTTTGTTGGAGGTCGCACTATTTCTTAGAGGCAAAACTATCAATCAACATATAGATTAGCACTAATTAGGATCAATCCCACTGTGTTCGGCTCAGCAGGTGAAGTCTGCAGCGTGTGTTTGGGCAGTCATGCATGTATGTGGCTCCATATGTGTGTGTATGTTTGTCTGTATATATTCTTTAGTGTGTGTGTGTGCGTCTTTGTTTCGGCTGTCACCCTGAAGGTTATCTCTGTGGTGGCAGCATCGTCAGGTGACAGCCGTATCCCATGATGCCAAGCGAGACGTCAAACTGTCCTTCCAACCAGGGTTCCCTTGACGACCAGAGTAACACACACACAGACACACACACACATAAAGACACATAGGGCATACACACCAAACTCCCCCTCATCTTGTAGGTGAAAGGTATATGTGTGTGTGTGTCTGTGTGTGTGTGTGTGTGTGTGTGTGTGTGCCAGAGAGGCTGCTGAGACTTTGATAAGCTATCACATGTCCCAGGTGATGGTCTCTAACAGCACATCAGTCCAAAGGCACTGCCTGACAACCGAATCAAACACACCCAGACGAGACATCCTGGCAACCCAAACCAAACAAACCCAAACTGACAATATATGTTACACATATATTTCTTATTTGTGAGCGGATACCCAAAAAGGAAACAGCCCTGATAAGGACGTGTATTTTAGGGCCGTGTCGGTGGTTCAGTTTACCAACATGTTCACCATGTCAGCCCGGAGAGCCTCACGAGGGCCTTATAGTGCAGCCTTATTTCTAAAGATCACTTGTCAATCACACACTATATTCATTCTTTAGGAGGTGCTCTTTTCACTGATCCTGCTATCCATCTTCTTTATATGTATTATAATATTCTAAGCCTTCCAGTACAGCTGTAAGTATTTATTATTATTGACTTGTGTAAGTTCAAATCTGTCTTTTATTCTGCATTGGTGGGTTGAACGTGGTGCCAGCAATGAAATGGTAAAACAAGATTAAAAATTCAAACACCTCTAGAGTTTATTACAACTTGGATTTTATTTCCAGTGGGATAGATCATGTACTCACCAAAGTAATGGCAGACATCTGGGAACAGGCAACACTGCGGGGGAAAAAAGGAACACGAATTAGGATCAGAAACTCAATCAGACATTCATTAAAGGAAAGAAAGACAGATTAGCCAACTTTATACAGAGAAAACCAAGGCGAACGATGGAATTACTATGGAAGCTGGTCTTTGCAAACATCTGTCACAGACTTCCTGGTTCAACTTTCACCAATGCCCGAAAGAAAATCTAAAATTCATCAGTCAAAAATCAAAATTTAAGACAAAAATTCAATCTGAGGAAATTAAATAACTTGGTCTGATTAAATAATTTTAACTTTTAACAAATGTTGATTGTGAAGTTAAAGAGAAGTACAACATAAACTTATTGTACTTATTGAAGTGTTTATTATTCAAGTATTATTAGTACTATTGTAATTAGTTATGTTTGTCTCCTGTAATAAATAACAACAAATGTAATTAATTTTTTATACTTTTTCTTTTACAAATATTGCAATAAATGGGACCCTTTAGATTGGATTTATGTAATACAATTTGACATGCAAGTGAAATATTCAAATTTAACCTTTTGGGCCTTGGGACTTGCCATAGATGTGTGCATTAAATTTTGATTTTATTTCCAAATAATTTTGTAAAATTGCTGGGTTGTTCCACGACTTCTATGATTGTGTCTCTTTCCCTGCTATAACCATGTTTAGCTATTTCACCTCAATGTTTAGCACAATGTTATCATCAATACTACAGCTGATGGTTGTTTATTACAGCCTCAGTTGTAATAAAGGACTCAAACAAGAATCTTTGATGATGCACTATACTACTTTCTGACACATGCATCCATTGCCTATAGCAGCTTATCCTTTGCAGGGTCACAGGGGCCTGAAGCCTCTCTGACCTGTCATTGGACAAGAGGCTTGTTCTGTGAGGCGACATCGCTAACCGCTACATCCGCCCACTTTCTTTCCACCCACAATTTCGTTAAATGGGACAAAAATCCAAGGTGACCATTTATAGAGAACGACAGACTTCACTTCCACGTTTATCATGGATGAATCACAGCTGATTCCCAGAACAGATAGCGCCAAAATATCGGTGTATCTATTTGAAATTATATCAGATTATCAGCTGAGGAGGATGGAAATCAAGTTTATTCCAATTGTTTTTTCAGAAGCGTAATGGTTGCTCTGTTTCGTGTCCCCCACAGATGAACATATCCTTTCTGTTCAACGTTACATTTGTGCCTCAGCTCTGCATAATCAAGATTACAGAGAGTAATTCACACTTGAAACTACACACACGGACACAGACACACACACATACACCAACAGCATGCCTTGTACAATTACAGAATTACAGCATCTTGGAAATGAGACATGACAGAGAAAATGCTAGCGCTGTAGTAGAGAGCTGTTTTCTTTGACACACACACACACACACACACACACACACACACACACACACACACACACACACACACACACACACACACACACACACACACACACACACACACACACACACACACACACACACACACACACACACACACATAATGAAGAGTCTCCCATGCATGTGATGTCAGTGACACAGGTTCCATTACCTGGCCTGTCACCACATCACCCTGCTGATGGTCTGTCAGATACTGTTTGGTTGCCATGGCGAGAGACACTGAAATCCGCATGATTCAATAATGCAAGGCTTTGATTGGTTTAGATATTCCAAATTATGCAGCATAATGTGGCTTTTGTGTGTGTTATAATATAGCCAACATTTTTGTTATATATATTATATATTATAATTGCTACAAGTTGGATTTAAGGTTGAGATTCTAGTTCCTTCTGGACAGACAGGCTGTGTGATGTTTACTCCTTGTGGATTGCCAACAGTCATGATTCACACCTTTGTGATCAAATTTGGATGTGTCAGTGTTCTACCGTAAAATGGCAAACTTTTTTTTTTAGGTTTGGCCGGTCGTTTACAGGACAACAGCGTTTTGGGGGCCTGAAAATGTAAATATTTGAAAACGAGTACCAGAGCATAATCTTTAGAGAATGCCACCATTACCAACGCCGTGCAAACGGGCAAAAAGTAACTCCTCTGAAACAATGACAGCACAGCCCCACTTCATGCATGCCTATTACATTCCCAGAATTACAGAAGAACCAAAAAAACAATGTCGGACTGTCTGGATTTCTTTGTTTTGCAGACTCAGCCGAGTTTATTAATGCTCCTTTGCTGAACCAACACTGTGATCTTATTCTGTGGTGTTGGTTTTGAAAGGTTACACCACCAACTGCTGCCCTGGCATGCATACTACAGCCTTTTAAGTAGGGTTTTTTTTTCGGATTTGTGTGCACCAGGATTCCAAAATGTTCCCGTGTGAACGCAGAACTTTTTTGGCCTCAGATCAGTCAGAGAGGGGATTGGCCAGACAATCCCTGACAAAATTTAAAGGTAGAATGTGAGGTTTCCATCCCAGCATCACTAAAACACAAATAAAAAGCCAGGTATGTGTAACGGCTGCTTGTATGAATGTTTATCGGTTTGATTCTGACCAGTTTAAATGTGAGAAAACACACACACACACACACACACACACACACACACACACACACACACACACACACACACACACACACACACACACACACACACACACACACACACACACTGAGATGGAGAGTAATGAGCTCTAGATAAGAGAGGAGGAGGAGTTCTGGTTCCATTCAGTTGAGCTCTATAGTGGCTCTTGTGTGTTTTTTCCACACCAGAGGGAGAAAATAAGAATAATTGATTTCACTGTTTTCCTCTGGTGTCAGATCTGCTGCCGTTTATCATCATCAAATCTATCCTCCTGTCTTCCTCCCTCTCTCTCTCTCTCTCCATCTCTCTCTGTTTCCTTGTTTGTTCTGCTAATTAACTTTATTACCCTGATAGCTCCCCACTGCCTCTGACGAAAACAATTACCATCTCTCCCCCTTCCTCCTCTTTGTATCGCTCTCTTCTCCCTCATCACCCCTCGCTCTCTCTCTCTCTCTCTCTCTCTCTCTTCTGGCAGAGAGCAGTAATTAGTCCTGAGGCTTTGCTTCTGCTACACTTTTTTATCTCTCTGTCTCTCTTTGCATTGCTTTCTCTGTTTTAACCCAACTACCAGGACAACTTTTGGAAACTTTTGAAAACTAAATTAGTTTTGCTTCGTTGAAGCAACAATATTTCCTTAATAAAATATGTGGTATCTCTATAGTTTGAGTAAATTGCCTAATAATTAGTACCATTTCCCCTAAAGTTGGTAACAAACCACATCTTTTTGTCCGATAATCCAACAATAAAATTTACCTTTACATATAAATAAATATTATCAAAATATTTGACAGTTGAATTTTTAAAAAAGTGATAAAACTGTTTCAATCAATATTACTAGGCATGTTATCATTGTTTATTGCCTTTAAACTGAAGAATCTGGAATAGATCAATACTTAATATCATCATAATGCAGCCCGTAATGTCATCCAACCATGACAACCACTTTCAAGGTGCATATAAGTATATAATCCAGAAAGTCCAGTTGAAGCAACAGATTTAATTTTAAATTTTTTTTTTTACATGCCATAAGAAATGCATAGCAGCACTGCTGTATGGGCTCTCTGTATTTTCTCTTCACTGTCAGGCCAGGTCAGCTTTCTATTCGTAGGGCAGATTTGCTATTTAAAAATGTTACTGAACTGTGCAGATGTCATTTACACCTGGCTGAGATCCAATATACTAATAATCCATATAATAATAATGATATTCACTTGATTTATATAAGCTTTATATTAGTTGGACAGAAAACTGCACAAACCTGTTGATTGCAAACAAAAATTAACAAAATACCTGGCAGTGAGCATTTGAACACTGTTTTTTTTTTGTTGCTTACAAAAAACACAAATCATCTAATAGATAAGATCAAAAACATAAAGTATGAAACAAAATAAAATAATTTTAATAAATATCATTTGGTCAATCAAAAGTCTTTCCTTCGCACTGACATATATTTTTCGCTGATCCATAAAGACACTGATAGTATGTTAACACCAGGTGTAAATGAGATAAAAGTGTTAATTTATTACATTTTAACATCGATTAAAAGAGAACCTTTTTTTTGGCAGTCTTGAGTAAATTACAACATTTTCCATTAGAGATTCCATTAGGCTAAATCAATGCATCATAATTTGCATGAAAATAATAATTTGCATGAAACCAAACTACTTTTTGTGTCTCTCACTGTCTATTACTCCCCCTCTCTCTCTTCCTCTTTGACATGTCCTGGCAGTCTCTCTCTCTCTCTCTCTCTCTCTGCAGTGGCAGACAGGACAGCGTTACATTGTCAGTGGTAATTTACCTCTCATCTGTCTTCTCTAATTATTGTCACATTCATCAGTTTCATCAAGGAAAGAGGGGCTCTTGAGGGGATTGCACCATGTGCTGTTAATACAGCATCAACTGCTATTAGGCCAGAGAAGCTGAGAGGTGAGTGTGTGTCTGTGTGTGACAAGAGCGACAACGTGGATTCATCTCTAATTAGACCAAGCTGTGTGATTAATTATACAGTCCTCCTTTTTTTTTTTACTCCAAGGGCTGAGGATGATGTTGTTCACGGGAACAAAAATAAATATAGAAGAAGAATATGAGGAGGAGGGGGAAAGGTGGAGGGAGAGAGAGTATGCAGACAGAGGGAAGGAGAAGAGATAAAGGTGAGGAAACGTGGAGTGGGAAACAGGCCGCTGACATTAGGGGGGAGGGAGGGGAGGCAGAAGAAGAGAGCTGGCAGAATCCAGAGGGAGAGAGAAGAAGTGAGGGAACGAAGCTGAGGTGAAGTGTTTTGTCATTTGCTCTCAGTGTAATTCCCACCTGACAAAGAGGCTTCGAATCAGGGGGGAAATTGCAACTTGTCACCCAGCAAATAAACTGCCCTGATAACTGATTAATAAGGCACACCTGGGACAGCTGCACACTTACACGCAGATGTAGGCACACGCTGAGACACACTTGTAAACAGAGAAGGAGCCGATACGTCACTGCATACAATTTTACAGAGCAAAAGTGCAAACGTGCAGATCAGTGAGTGAAAGCATATGAAGGTATATGCATACTGTATATGCAGGGTCATATTTTAAAATGACTCGAATGCACATGAAACTGAATGCAAAAGTAATTTGACACATGACTTCAGGACAGAAACAAGAGATTTGAAGCAATTCACGGCTTACTCATTTTAAATTTGAACAGTTTTAGTTGTTGTTTTTCTGGCTTGCTAACATGTTTAACTGAGAACAGAGGCGTGTTTGACCTATCGGTGGAGGACAGAGGACAGAGACGGATGAATGGATGGAAGGTTAGAACTATAGAGGAAACTTCTTTCCATGTTTTGACAAGAAGTAAAGATGGAAGAAAAAGAGACAAATTAATGGATGTGAAGTGTCATTAAGGTTAAAAACAGATCGGTTTTTAAGAATGCATTGTTCATTATTCGCTTAGGGAGATGAGAGAAGAAGGGCTGCCACTGCTGTTCTCCTACCAGGAGAGGGCACCAGGCTCCTGTGGAGGTGAGCTCCATTACAGATTTGTTTAGCAAAGAAAGGTGGGCTACAGAGAGATTGAAATGCAGCCACAAATTGCATTAAGAAATGAGATTCACAGGGGAAATTTCATGGGGAAACTTTACGTTTCCACTACGTGGTACCGACTCTACTCGACTTTTTTGGTTTTCCATTAGGTAAAAGTACCTGAAACTGCATGCCTGGCATGCAAAAATAATTTCTGAATAGCAACATGCACCAGTCCAGCAAATGGTTGATGTCTATGCACAATTTGTTCATGATATATGAAACAGTTTTAAAGTTACGTACTGTAAAAAAACATTCCACACTCAAAATAGCCCAAGTTGAATATGTTAAAAATACCGAAATACCAAAAAGTATGCATATGTTGCATTATGTTTGACGTCTTAGCCAAGTTTAATGAAAAATTATTAATGGTTTTTGAGGTGTGCCCAGGACAAAAAAAATGTTTACATGTCTATTGTGATACACACATGTACTTTGACAGAGTTATGGGTTCGTGTACTGATTCCTCCTCACTGTCCTGACTATGAAATGATTCCTTTTTCATGGGACTACACGGGAGGACATAATAATAGTCCTCTCTGTGAGCTACAAAAGTGCAACAAACAGGACAGATCCCTCCAACTCAAAAAAGGAAATAATGTCCAGACGACGAAAAACCTTATAGTTAGTTGAACTTCAGAATGTATTTTTCCATTAAACACATCACTTGACCTTTGAACTAATCTCACATGCAAAGAATTCTGATGACCAAAAATGGCACTGAGCAATTTTTATAGCGTGTTTGTGAGATAGAAGGTTGGAGCTGTAATACAGCCCCACCTGAGGAAAAAGAAATCTGACCATCCTGTCCCCAGAGGAAAAGACAACAATGGAAGAGAGAGAATTCAATTACAGAGAGATAGGACTTCTGATAGACTGAGAGGATCAGCGCTGTTCCCTCTTTTCCTTTTTCCTCTCCTGAGATGGTACACAGGCTTACAGACACACACACACACACACACACACACGTCAGTCAATGTTAGCACACACCGACCCACCCAGGAAAAGCCATTTAGAGTGACATCTACTCTTAGTGTTTACTTTAGCCTTACACACCTCTCTGTGCTCTCATGCCACCGCTGCATTTTGAAACGCTCGCACGTTCCTGGCCTCTGATCCTCGCTGTGATTGGACAACAACAGCAGAGCCGGGACGAGGCCAGGCCAGGTTACGCTCGGTGACCCCAAAGTTCTCACACCCCCCTCATACTTCCTTCAGCACAGACACACCCACACACCGAAGAACCATCTCCTCCAAACAAAACCTCTTCATCTGCAGCACAATGGAGGCTCTCCTGAAAGCCTATCATTTTCATTGGCACCGGGTCGAACGGTGACGGAGGGGAGGAGAAGGGAGGGAGGGAGGAAGGGAGGTACGGGAGGAAGGGGACAGAGTCAAAAATTGGATCAGCTGGAGAGTGTTGTCATTTGGAGTTTTATCAGCAGAGCCTGATGCCCAAAAGGTCATCTAACATAATGGCGGATGAATTAAAGGAAATGCACTTCGTAGGATCCTCATTTGCAATTTTCAATTTAGCCATGCAGGCGGAGCCTCTCGCGGTCGGTGAACCTCTCTGATAACCGTCTCCAGCCTGTCAGCGCTATCTGACTGAAGCCTGTCACAAACGTCATGCAGCTGTTGCAACCAGAGAGCAACTTATAGAGAGATACAGACCGGTATGACAGAAACGGAGGGGGGGAGAGACAGGTAGAGAGGAAAGAGAGAGACGAGATAAAGAGAGAAATCACAAATGTGTTATTTTAAAAATAAAGAGTCAGAGGATTGGTGAGGTCAGAAAGGTCAAATCATCAGAAGCAACAAGGGTTCATTCACTGATATCACATCCTCACCCGTCATCCTGACACTCAGTCCAACATGACTTATTCATTCCTTATTTCCAGGTTTGTTTTTTGTTTTTTTGTAACATGCCATCACTGTGCAGTGAAATGTGTGTGAATTTTTAAATCACCCTTTATGGATTTAGGGGGAATGTGGAAAATGCCATGAGATACAGTTCTAAGGGAAGTTCTAAAAAAAATTCCCAAATCCTGAATCCGGCTATTGGCTCCAAAATGTATCTTTTGTCAGACCAATGCCCCATCCCACCTTAAAGTAGTGAGGAAGTCAAGGAACAACTTGGAAAAAGGTGAAAAATGTCCTATTTTGCAATATTAGACAAGGTTATAAAAATAATCCTCCTCGGCAGAGGTAACAATTCTCTTATCTTTGGGAAGGTAAACATCTGAACATGTGAAATAATCAGAAAAAATACATTTAAAAAATAATTTTCATTTTCATCTCACCAAGCATAAAACGCCTTTAAACGGCTGAACTACTACATAAAATTAAAAAAAAAATAAAAAATTTCAATTTTTTTTTTAGAGCTTCTGTTATTGGGAATGAGCTTTATATGCATTTATTGTGGGCAGGAGAGAGATGACAGGAAATGAGATGAGGAGAGAGATTCAGTAGAGATACTAGTCTGATCAGATGTAGTTCTTAACCCATCCCTCCTCATCGCACCTGATAGAAAGAGAGAGAGACCCAGACCAACAGAGAGAGAGAGAGAAAGGCTCCTGGCAGTGACTCCAGGCCTTGCTGGGTTCACTTGAACAGCTGTGTCTAATAAAGTGTCTCACCTACTTCATAACAATCAAGCGCTAAGAGAAAGGCAGCAAAGGAGGAAGAAGGGGATGAATGATGGTGAGATTTTGTTGAAAAGCTTAAATGACAGGGGCCAATTTCTCCTAACCAGGAGGGAAAGGTACAATGAGTCGACTGATTGGTGGATACTCGGGGGTTTAAAAGCTGGCTGATTTGTTGGGAGAGGATCCTTCTGTGCCTGTTTAGATCGATAGCACCTCGAAGGTACTTCCATCCTGTATGTAGCCTGCGGGATCCGGGGGTAAAAATGGAAACGAGGCAGATACTGACCCAGTGTATCTTGTTCTGTGAAGATGCCTACATGTATAAATCTTATCCAGAGGGAAGTGTGTAAAACTGAGCCAAAACAAAAATCACTTACATAATTCTACAACATGCATGCATGCAAAAAAAAAAAAGCCCACGCACAATCATAATGATGACACATATGCTAGAATATAAGTTGTTTTTTACTATGTGGGATTCAGATTGAATTTTCATACTATTGACGGTGCTTTTTCATTAAAATGTGATGCGATGAATCCTCTCAGCTCAGTTTGTTTGAGTCCAGTGGTTGATCCAGGTGACATTGTGAACACAGTTTTTGAACTTTAGAAATAAATCCAAGGTTTAGCTGTGGAGAGAAATGTTTTTACTCTTATTCATTTCAGTATCCGACTTGGGATTTAATTAATTCTGATACAAGGACACCCCAGTACATTAATGATTTTTTTTTCCTTTTTACCCTCTACTCTACTGCCACAATAATAATTTCCCAATCTGAAGTATTTTTCATGCACATGCACTCCAGTAAAAACTCTATTAGAATCCAACCTACCTGTATACATGTGTACAAGGTTAGTCTTAATCCTTGATCTGAATTTCACGTTTCTCATTTACATGAGCTTATATAAATGTGGTTAGGGCACAAACGCGACAGTACCAACTATGCAGGTTCAATTGAGGAGATGAACTTTTATTACACTGCAGACAAATCTCTCAGAGCTCTATCAATTATTTTTAAGTGAGAACCAATGAGAAAAAAGTACCTGCTGAACTCATGTAGCTTGAAAACAGTACTGGATGTCATAATATATACACAAGAAGATTTCAGCATCCAGTGCACCTTAGCAAACATGTTTTAATATTTCAGATGAGCATTCTGAGGAAATAAGTGTGTGTGTGTGTGTGAAAGGAGAGAGAAAACCAGCAAGATGGCCTTGAGAATATGGATCCTCGCTTCCCAACACCTTTGTTTGTCTCAGAGTGCCACAAGAGAGCACTGAGTGTGTGTGTGTGTGTGTGTGTGTGTGGGGGGGGGTAGCTGGGCTGTGTGACAGAGTCTCTCTCTGCATTAATTGCTTAAATTGAAGCGCTGCCACGTCTCTCTGAGAGACGCTTTGATATGATAATGGCAGCCTTCTCAGCACAGGAGAGGCTTGCTTTGTGTGTGTGTGTGTGTGTGTGTGTGTGTGTGTGTATGGTAATTTGGTGGCATGCACCTGCCAGCACGCCACTGTCTCTTGCAGCCATCAACATGGCTAGAGAGACAGGCATGGTAAGGTTGGGAGAGAGAAGGCTAAGCCATGTTGATCAGGTTTGGGTGAAGATGATGAGCAGCATGAAAACGAAGGTGATGAAGAAGAGAGTGGGGGTTAATGATGTAACCACTTACTATATGTTACCATTGTAAACTTTCCAAAAAATGTTTTGTTTTTTTAAAATTTGCAATATGACCTGTTGTGTTGACCTAATGTTGAGGTGATACAACGCAGACATGTTTTAAACTGTGAAAAGTGATTTGAAGATTAAAAATAACACAATAAGACAAAGTAGGCACTCAAGACATGTTGCAATTTCTCAATGCCAGGCATGTGATACAAGGTTTAGCTCCTCTCTACAGACATTTTTTAAATGAAATCGAATGACCCACTGACCACAGGTCTGATCTTCTCACAGGTGTCTAAAATATCAAACGACACTGAAGGGGAATCTTGGCTCATTACCCTCATGTAAAGTGTAAATTTCCATTTCTCTTATAGCCTCTATCTTGGCAGCAACACTTGAGTGCCAAGCATTTTTTCTAAATTACTCAAAAAGGACTGCATCAGGCTGCTTTGACTGAATAGTTCAAACACAACCCTCCATTGAAGCTGCAAAAAAGCATCAGACCAAAAAAAAAAAAAAAAATCAAGGACTGGTTTGAAGAATATCATGGAAAAAGAGGGAGAGAAGGAATTAATCTGTGCTATGAGGTAGATTAGAAATATTATATGTAATAATATTAATATTTATTTGCAAAACAAATCATTTCAGATGGGTGGGTTCCTCAAGAATGAAGCTTATGTAACACAAAACTGTGACCACTAATAAAAAATATTAATGTACTACCCATAATAATTCATTTAATGTCTCTATCATTTAGCAACCACTCTGTTAAGCCGCTGTTCAACGACTGTAATGCTCAGTGTGTTTACATTTCAATATTAATCTAATTAGCCCAGATTAAAATAGAATAAACCAATAAGCTTATGATTTACAGCGGTTTTAGAAGCACTGTAATGTTTTTTTAAAGGACTAGCTATGTGAATATCACCGACTATTGTTGCTTATGCTGTAAATATTTTTTAATAAGGAAACTTTTTGTTTTTTCAGCACCAGTACCTCCTTTTCTTCCTCTACCTTCTAATTCCTTTTCTTTTTTAAATTCAAATCCAGTCATTCCAGTTTGCTTTGTCTTTCCCACAGTTAATGACCCAGTCCTGCCCCTGATGGTTAACGGCCACCCTGCTCATCATGCGTCATGATTATCGACGCACCAATCAACTGTCAGCTCCCCTGATGAAGTCACAGGTCAGCAGGGCTGCCATTAAAACACAGAGAAATTGCCGTGGTAACACTGAATGTTCTGCCATGGCACTGGTTGTGGTAGCTGTGGGAGAAGCTTTACTGGAAGGGAAGTGTGTGTGCAATGGTGTGTGTATTTGTGTGTGTGTGTGTGTGTGTGTTATTCAATGGTGTCTGGGACACCGAGTTGAGTCAGACATTACCCAGAAGCCACTGCAGCTTCAGGAGGAGAAAGGAAGCACTGTCTTCCAAGGTCTGACACATTCACACACATAGAGAGTAGTTTGATCAAACACACACACACACACATGCACACACACACACACACACACACACACACACAAACCTCCGGGTTGCTTGCTAAGCCAGCTGACCTTTACACAGGCCACCCACAGTCGACCCGTCCTCCACCATGTGACAAGGTGGGAGGCCGAAACTACTACACAGTCCCATGGCTCCACACACACACACACACAGACACACACACAGTTGAATTTAAATGTTTCAAGCTTATCATATCAACATTTCTAATTTAAAACACATCCACCATAACAGTGGTTTACACAAATGTACAAGGCCAACATTTATCCTGCTGATCGGGGTTGGAGAGGGCACCCAAATCTACGCCCAGTCCCCTCAAATCCATTTTGTGTGCATTGTAAAGTATGCAAGCTACACTGATGCGATACTGTCGTCTAATGGAAAACCACCTCCGGAAAAAGTTCCCGATACCAAAGCCGAGTCGAGTCGAGCTGATACCCTGTAGCGGAAACACGGCTTAAGCACGTCGTCTGGAGAAAGCTTCAGGTGTTTATTTGGGAGGAGGGGGTACAGAAAAACTATAATTGTTAGATCAACTTGAAAAAAAAATTCATTAATTAATTTGTGTCACACCAACTGAAGTAAATAAGTTGGTTAATAATTCGATCTCCCGGAGTATCTGCGAAGTCTGCCGAGATTCATTAACATCAACACTTTCGACTGCTGCTTCGACTTTGCTGCACAACGCTGATAAATAGAACAACATAGAACCAAGGTTGTGCGATATGACGACAACAGATGAAGCCCACTGCTGTGAGAAGGAAGAAGAGGCAGCTCTCCATGTGCTGACAGCCAGAAGGAAGAGCGCACAACTGAATCACTCGATAGCGATCATCCCTCAAGCAAACACTCACTCATCTTCAAAAAAATCCTTAGCTACAAAGCTAGTCGTAAGCTAGCGTTAGATAGCTGATGGTGACGTTTGACACGTTTGACAACCGTCCATAGGTGCCGAAGTTACAGTGACACAGACTTCCTCTTGTCCTTTACACCTAAAATGCAAAAACTGGATTGGGCTTTTTTTCCAAGCTCTCTCCCTCATCTCTTCCATAATGTCTGAGTCACACAGGAAGAGTTGGATGGAGGGAGGAGAGGAAAAGACAGGGAGAGGGAAGAAGAAGAATATTTACAGTTCATAGAGGACTGTGGAGCAGCGAGTGTGTGAGTCAGGAAATCTTTGTTTTCTACTCACACTGGTGCTGACTGGACTGTCACACACTATTAATAGATGCAAGGTTGTGTCATGATGAGGTGCTCCCCTTGTTCATACTGTGTGTGTGTGTGTGTGTGTGTGTGTGTGTGTGTGTGTGTGTGTGTGTGTGTGTGATTGTCATTCCCATGCTGCCAAAGGCCCCATTCCCATCCCTTCATCTGGAACAATGTGCCCCAGTCAGAGAAAGAGACAGAGCTGCTTTAGAAACTGGGGGCCCCCCAACACACACACATATATGCACACACACACACACACACACACACACACACACACACACACACACACACACACACACACACACACACACACACACACACACACACACTCTCCCTGCTAGTTTCAACCCATTCAAAAAGCACCTATGCAGCACTCCTGCATCAAAACATCCATAATAAACCCAAACATTAATATAAAATTACCGTCTGTTACATGAAAAGCAGCATTATAACAAGATTTTTAGTCAGCACAAACATTCACACGGGCCCCGTCCCATGAATAATAACTGTCCAACTATGCCAGAGGTCACATCCACGGTCCACTCCCCACAGCTTTCCCAACCGACCCCCTCATTAGGGAAATGTTTGCCCCAGCTGGGAAGGTGGGACGGGTGAGAAACAGCGAAGAAAAACAGGGAGGGAGGGGACAGAACAGTCTTTACAGACAGTAAGGAGTGACTTCAATGACTAATTGTCGTCGACTACTTTTTTGGCAAACTTTGTCACTTAGAGCTTCCACAAAAGGTTTGCATACTTTTCAGTGGTGAGAAGAATTCTCTTTAATAGGAAGTTCCTTCCATTTAAATACTTTTTATTGCAGTTCATCAGTGTGTTTATTCTGCAGGAGACCTTATTTGTGCTCAGTCATATTCAGCACAATGCACAACAAACAAACTGATGGTCAGCAGTTTATCTGTGTCCACAGAACCCGGGGCACAAAAATGTTTACCTTTCAGGAGACGGCAGGGCAGCAAATGAATGAGTAGACAGATTTGAAAAGAGGAGAACTTGTATGAATGCACCAACGTCCATCCAAAAGTGAGAAATTAAATGAAAGAGTTATTTAAGTGTTCATTTTAATGAGGACAATTGTAGTTCAGGGGTTTTGTTGATGTAGTGAAAGGAAATATAGGTCAGCACATGTTCTGTTCTTCTTAGAAAACAGCAGAAAAGAAAGAAAAAAGAAATACAAATCCATAAAAGATCAGTCTGAGTTTAAATTGTCCTTCTATACATGTGAAGTTGCAGCTCTTCAGCTGTAATAGCACATCATTGTTTCCTCCCATTCATTCTTATTTTCAGTCACAATTACAATAAAAAAAATGTACGTAGATCAGAGGACATTTCACCTGTTGAAGGAATTTGTTAGGACTCAAAAAAATTACTAAATAAGATCAATTACTCACAATTCACCTGGTGGGAAAACAAAGCTGCAGTTTGTTTATGCACTAACAGGAATAGCATTAACAAGGATATTGGATGTGTATTTGGAAGTGTTTATCGGACCTGCCAGAGAGAAAATGGTTTGAGTGTCTGGGCCTTGCTTGACCTCGGTTTGTTGTAGACTCAGTCCTTAGTAACTTCAACAAGAGCATTCAGAGACAAGAGCATTTCCTTCCCCCCACAAGTTCAATATTCCTGTTTCTATTCATCACCTGTGTTTAGAGTCTTTCTCCATGAAAACATACACCTAGAACCAAGAAGCATATCAGCTGTCCCAGAAGAGTCAACATTTCCTGTACCACTGGGTGGATTCATCCCAAAAATGTAATCACCTGGACCCCTACCCAATGCCTATCTCTGGTACGTTTTATGCAAATCTGTAATTTTGTTTTATTTAAACACCTGCCATCAGGGCTGTTGTGATGTTAAAGAAAGTGAAAAAACAACAACTCATGGATCCACCCCTTTATCCAGATCTACTCCAAAATTCATTGGTTCCTTATTTGGGACAAGGCCCACCCTTCCACCCAATTTCATGACAACCTGTCAAGTAGTTTAAGCATAATTGACTATGTTAAAAAAAATCTGCTGAATCTACCTTTATCTGGATCCACTCAGAAACGTAATGGGTCCTTCCATGCCTCGTACCCAAACCTCCCAGTTTCCTGAAAATCTGTCAAGTGGTTTTTGTCTAATCCTGACAGACAGACAAACAAACTGAACTGATAATAACATCCTTGGTGAAGGTAACTGATGACAGGCAATACTTTTGATAATGAGGTAAAGGACAAAAGGGACAAACATTCACTGGTTTGGTTGTGAATATGTGCTACTTGTTTTAGCGCTTGATGAAAATCTTTGTTGTGTTGGAGAATCTGAAGAAAATTTGTGATGGACCTGTTTTTTTTTCTGGAACATATGAGTAAAATGAATGTATAACGAAACACAAACGTTGGTTGCAGCCTTTAGCTCCAGGTGTTACAGTGGTTGAATGACTAACAACTGGCTGATATAAGTGGTGAAGATGTACAATCAGATAGCTTTATCTGTAGTGGACACACACACCAACACTCTCTCCTCTGTTAGTGGCTCCTGCTCCCGCTGAATGAATGAAAGCCTTTGTTCTCTCTGGCTCTCGGCCCGCTTCATGCCCCGCTGCTGAATGGCAGATTGGAAGTAACAAATTGCTGCGTCCTCAGAATGATAATTAGCAAAGCCATGAAGGCGGTTTTGTTTAAAGGAGCATATGTGAGCCAAACTTTCGGGTCTTTCTGGTCACCTGACACGACTTTTGATATTCTGAAAACTTCACAAACAACACAGGATTTCAAAAGGAGAGTTCTTTCTCACCAATAGCCTCTTGTGAGTCACCAACAATCATAAGCTAATTCTGAGCCACAGGGCAAAGGTCCAGGATTGTTTTAAGTCCAGAAAAACCATCCATTGATGTCTCTGAGAGAAATCTCGTGGCACCTATACTGTATATATTATCTTAGATGTGATGAAAACAGAACTTTGCAGCCTTTTAATGACAAGTCTCTACAGTAAAGAGTCTCCTCCCCTCGTTCTACTGCCTTTAGCACAGCTCAAGCATCTCCATCAACAAGTCAATAGAGGCTCTAGATCGCCAAGACATTACCTAGGAAGCTATGGAGGTGAGCAGGGCTTATTATAAGCCTCTTAGTAATTCTGCGGGAGGTGAAGAAATGGTCTCTGTTCGCAGAATCAATCCTTGGGTAATTACCTAGCCACACTGCGGGCTGCTGAGAAGGACTCGGACCGGGTTGAGGCTGCAAAGGCTACTGAGCTCCAGTTCAATAAGAGCCTTTTAGGAAAGCTCATTGTCTCAGACTTAAGAGAGGGGTGCAGACTGATAATAGTAATGATGATAACGATGATGATAAATACACAGACGGTAATCAAGTGAGGTTGACGGGCACAAGTGCACAGCGTGGCTCATCAGAGTCTAACTGCACACAGGCAGCTGATCTATAATCCATCCATTTTCCAGACTCACTTACCCTGTTCAGGGTCACTTTCCCAGCATGCACTGGGAAAGAGGACGGGAAACACCCGGGACGGATCTACAGGAAAACACAGGAATAAAAGATAAGAGTATTCCCACTACATCCCGTTACTTCGCCCTCATCTTCTACCATTGTCAACCTCATTGAGCATAGTGTTGGTGTGGCCCAAATCAGAACGTCTCTCTCAGAGGTGACACTTGAGCCTTTCTTCTCCCTTCAAAAGGAACATTTTTAGCATCATCACAACACCTTGCAAACAACTCAAGAAAGAAAATAGTCATTGCACCACCATCCCATGTAATTCTGTTTTTAGAGGGCAACACAAAACTTAAACTCATTCCAAAACGAAGGGGAGAGATTATGGAGAATGTAATATTCATGTAACTCTTTGTACATTTGATGGAGATAAATATGGCCTAATTCGAGGTCAGACCCTCAACATTATTTCATCTTCCTTTGTGACCAGATTCGTATGTTTCCAACAAATCTGCAGTGACAGTGAAGATGTTGAGGTACCGAACAACGACCAATATCTCCACCAACAACCACACCACCTGTTCTATAGTTTATATTTATATATTTTTATTGTATGATTTATGTATGCAACCTTTATTTAAAAAGGAAGTCCCACTGAGATTAAAAATGAGAGAGAATAGCAAATAGCAGCATCAAGCAGAGGACAGGTCAACAACATCCTTGGCCTGCAGGTTGCAATCCGTTTCATGTGTGTTCTATGTTTCACATGGCTGCACGGCAAATTTATCCTCAGGAACAATAAAGTCAAGATGAAGCTGAAGGACAAAGAGAAGTCATTTTGATATACTGATATATTGAAAAAAATCTAACTATTATATAGGTTAATATGCTAATGGTAATAGTTACCTCAACAACATTACTTATAGTCTCGCTTCCTTTCTGAAGGGTGGTAGACGTCTACAGCAACACTGACCCCTGAAAGAGTGCCCCCAAGAGGTAGAGGTACAAAACAACAACCTACAAGGGCAGGTGTTTAATCTGATGAACACATTAAATGTTAAATGGCCAAGAAGCATTAACCTGGTGGCTATTGAAATAGAAGATATTGTTCTGTAGTTTCATGCCTAAAAATATTTGTATTCCTCAGTGTGGCTGTAGTCCTGGTCAACATGTGAACAAAAACAAAATACTCTTATTTACATATATTGAATTCACTGTTTAACATATTTTAACCCTTTTTATATGACATTTTTGTTAAGTAAATTGATTTACTGCACATACAAAACTAGCCAAATATGCAGACAGACAAAAGTAGTTTGCAGACAGCTAAAAAGAAAGTTAGACAGGACGATAGAAGGACAGGAAGACTGAAGCCTTGCAGCTCTGACACCTGGGAAGACATTTGCAACAACGCATGCAGAAAGGGGATATGAGAAAAAGCTAAAAGAGAGAAACTAGATAAAGTAAAAGCACTCTTTCATATGAAATCAAGAGTTTATGGGGCAGAGTTCAGCAATAAGTGGCGCTGCTACAACACGGCGCAGAGAGAAATTAATTTTACATTCTTTAATTTTCAGAATAAAATGGCCAGCCATTTCAGGTCGAATAATTGTTTGAACCAATGATTTTATCATTAATCCGACAGCGGCCCCCGAGAGCTGGGGGTCACACCGGAGGTTGATTAGGTACGAAGCAACACAAAGAGCCCTCCAGTCGATGCCATTGAAAAGGAGCAAGTCATTTAGATTGTGAATTGGTCCCGGGGCTGCGAGGCTCGCTCCATTACAGGCCATTTTCAATTTCAGCCTCACAATAAACATCAAGCCGGGCCAAGGAAATTACAGCATCTTGGAGATGTAGCCGAACAGATAGGTAGGGTACGGACAAGATGACACGACTGGAGGGAGAGGAGGGGCGGGTAATGGTAAGGGCTGGAGGAAGAGAGAAAGAGCAGAGATTATCCAAAGTGGAAGACTGAGAGAAAGAGATTCCAACCTCTGAGTTTTACATACAGGGCATGAATGCAACACAACCCTATAGTGTATGTACCAATACCACACAGGAAGTTTGACTGGACTCAAATAAATGTAAAAGCTTTTACTTGACTTGACTTTGTTGCCATTGCATTAAGATTCTGTGGGGCTGAATCGAAAATGATGGACGAACACAAAACAAAGACTCGATCAATAACTGCTACTCATAAACATCAGTCTTACTCTGTTATGGTACAAGTCCAATTAATGAAACAAGAAGCAAACAAATAATTATATTTATTATCCCAAGGACATATTATCCTGTAACCAGAATTCTTTTTAATCTTGCAATTTTCAATTTCACACTGATGAAATGAGAATAATTATTTATCCATCTAATAGTGTCAGACATTGGTTCACATATAATCTAGAAGCAGGCATATGTTGGTCCTATATCTTTTCAACATCATGAATGCAACCACAAATGCAGGTTGTTTACATCGTCAATGCTTGTATAGATCATTCAGCTCAAGTTAATTACCGTCAAATTACCAGGCATTTATTTCATTTTTTGTTCATAACAGCTTTTTATTACACTGGTCTCATTGACCAGTGTAATAAAAGATATCCATGTATATACAAATCAAGTTAGACAGAAACTAATGAGAAAATGCAAAATTTCACTTCATCACTCTTTCTTCACGTGTTTGTTTCATTTTAGTTTTTATTTTCCTTCCATAGAGAGAGGAAGGTTACATACGTAACGACTGTTCTTTGATTGGGGAGACGACATCTCTGACCCAGTCACAAATTCTGCATCTACCCACAGCGGCAGAAATAATTACTTACTTTCAGGCAAACCAACTGACCTTCACTGGGCATCATTTTTAGATGGAAAGGCTCACAAAGTGATCTGGAGTCTTCTCATGGTGTCTTTATTGGACAGAACATGTTTGGTGTATTGAAATATTGCATAATACTCAATACTGACAACCAAAACTTAGTTTAGGAAGCGGGCAGAGCTTAATTCTGCTCTGTCTCTTTCAGCTGCACAACAGGGATGTAGGCCAATAATAGTTATGTTTTTTTGACGAAATAGTGCCACATAAATACATCAGATATGCAGACTGCGGTGAAAACCATAGCGTTCCTCAAATTAATATACATGAAACAAACATAAATACCACATTTTCCTCATATCTCCCACACAGCTTTCCACTGACTGAGAATTGGCTGGCACTCATTTAATGGCGCAATCTCATTGTACACTCCTCTTCTGAGATGGCTTGATGGCCGGTTATTGGAGAATTTTCAATGAAAACATACTTTAATTTAGCTGATTAATTGGACGTTTGGTTAAAAAGCACACTATGTTTGGACTATTAAGGATTCACGCTTTGAGGAGCAGAGATTAGGCTGTCTGACCTCCATCACCTCATCAAACTATGAGGTGCACGACCCACAATAGAGTCCACGAGTCTCCAAAGTAACCTTCTAAGGTGACGACCACTGGTCCCCTAAAAAGCTAATTTAAAGGAGAGGCCAAATTTAATGTCTGCAGCTTCCCAAGAGCCCAGAGAGTCAGCAAACAGTCTTCATAAATGATGTGAACAAGGAAGGAGAAGCTGTCCCAGTTTAGCGTAAAATGACCATTCAAATTCTCTGAACATCTTGTGACGGATGAGTCAAGCATTTTCTGTATTGTAGCGTCAAGAAACTGTAACAACTTGCATCTAATATGGCAACAGAATTAAGAAAAAGGTTGTATTCCAACTGACTTTTCGGGGCAAACTAACATTTTAATTAGACATCAGATTAAAAAAATGATTACTGAATAGTGTGTTCAAATAGTTTAAGGAATAATTCAAGTGTACCTCTATATAAGGCCTATAGACTTTGAAAGGGAAACAGCTAAACAAAAACCAAAGCGATAAAAAAATCCTCCTCTCTGGTGGTATTAAGAACATTAAGCACCGGCGTTTTCTCTCCATCTGTGGCAGAAAATCAATGGTCGCGGCCCTCGAGGACAGCCGGAGGCTAATTTTACCCTGCATTTTCTCTGGCGGCTAATCCCGCGGCCAGGAGCTAAACCAGGGAGAGCAAGATGAGGAAGAGGAGCAGAGAAGAAAAGGAAGGGAGATCACCCTCCCTAAATGAATATTATCAGCATGAAAACAAAGTGACTACCTGAACAAAGTCTATTTTACAGAACCACTTCAATAGATTTCACCCCTATCTCTCCCCCCCCCCCCCCTCTCTCTCTTGGTGTGGTGACTCGGGGTATATATCTATATAAGCACTCCAAATACCAGCTTCCTGCCCCACACCCACCCAGACAGCCACATACACATACATATAGAGGGTATCAGACACCCGGACACACACATGCAGACAGCGGTGATGGGAGGAAACTCGACCGCGCGGCTTCTTCATTTCTATTTTAAGACGAAAGACCAACTTTTTCATGTGTTTCCACTGAAGATTCACGCATTTATTTCCTAAAGAGATGATGCTAGACGTCTGAACTGCAGCAGAGAAAAGCCTGCTTGCATTAGCCCCATCCATTTTTAGGTTATGTGTTTGGTTTCATACCTTCAGGTTAGGATGTGAGGTACATATAAGCTAAATGTGACATTTGGGAAAAGAAGACTGATTTGTACAAATACATTACAGGCAGCTGTCATAAGTTGTTCTTGATTTATGCCAGTGCTGTAATTTCATGAAAATTAAGACATTAAGAAGAAGAAATAAAAATATTTTTAATCTTTTTTGAAGCAGCTTGAAATGCTTACTTGAATGCAGCCTTCTGGTGAGAATCTGCAAATATTATAGTCAACAGCAATGTATCATAAGTGGTGTAACAGCAGGTGGCAGCAACACCACAAAACCTCTATATTCTACTGGAAAGAAAACACGACGAAGAAGAAGAAGAAGAAGATGTTACTGTGTGTTGAATAAAACTGCTACCATGAGCATTTATTGCATCTTCTCATTTATCCATATTTTTTTAGTTCCACCCAAATGTAAAAATGTGATTTTAAAGGTTTTTCATGTAATAAATATGTATAAGAAATTAATACAAATCTACTTTCATATTCAACAGAAGCATGGATGCTCCTGTGTGTGTGTGTGTGTGTGTGTGTGTGTGTGTGTGTGTGTGTGTGTGTGTGTGTGTGTGTGTGTGTTAGAGACAGATATTTTGTGTGTCACAGCTCTGGCTTCCACACAAAGAGAGGAGGGCTGATGTTTTAGTCATTAAGGAAATGAAGTGAGGGGTGAAATCTACTGAGGGAGATAGATTTCTATAGAGTCATGGTACATGCTCTATCACAGCGGGCGCACCACACACACACACACACACACACAAATCAAATCTTTCTGCTCTGCTACTGATCCACTCTGCACCGCTGCATGCACAACATACTCAACGAGTGAGTCTGTGTGTGTCTGCATCTTGATAAATGTGTGTTTATGTTCAGTGTTGTCGCCGCCCACCAACCTGTCGACTTTGGTGGATTTTCTTTTTCTTTTTTCTTTTTTTTTAATTCATCATATATTTGTCTGGGATTTATTACATGTTTTTTTTCAGTTCAGTAGTGTAATATCACCTCTCAGTCATTTTGCCCTGCTCTAAAATAATATGACGTCAAGAGATTTTGCTTAAGCTGCCGGCTTCTGTTACACGACATCATGTATCAAAATGTGTGCTTTGATTTCATGACTTTTTCAGCAGACACTGACTGTCCTGCAACCTGTAAAACCTGCATGAATCACCACTGTTCTGACTGTAATGACCACCCAGATGGGCTGCACTTAACATTTAAAATGCCAAAATGCCAAAACCTCTCTGCTTCACGCATACAAACCCTTTAATAGGAGGATAATGGTACAGAGGGGGGAGTGAAAGGGAGAGGCAAAGGGTGGGGTAAATGGGATAAGGGAAATAGACAAAAAGGAGGGCAGATGTGAATGAATGGAAGGGGTGAGAGGGGGAGATAGACTGAGAGAGAAAAGAGAAAAGGAGGGTATAGACACCTCTTCCACATCACTGCCTTCAATTTTACACTGGTGGTAAAGTTAGCAGATAACACTGATAGTTTCGCTAAGGTTTCGCATGAGGAATGATACACAATAGACACACAAACACACAGATTTCTACCTTCCCCTGTATGGAATGGGAGGTAGGAGCAGAGATGCTGGAATCCAAGGACCAAAAAGAGAAATGAGGGGAAAAGGGGAGGTGCAGGAGAGATAAAACCATCAGTCTGCCTAGTTGTGTGTGTGTGTGTGTGTGTGTGTGTGTGTGTGTGTGTGTGTGTGTGTGTGTGTGTGCGCACTTGTCAATTACACAAAGCTGAGATAGTTTATTAACCTCTCAGGCCAGCAGGTCATCTTAGAACCACAGGTTAGGACCTGCAGGTAATTGATGAAGTACCCTGTGTCACGCCGACCACATCTCAACACCACTGTAACACAAGGGACACTTTTTTTTCCCCACCAGTAGATTTTTGAGAAGGCTTCCCACTGCCTGCAGGGGCCTAACATGTCTGCAAAACCCAGTCAACCTCCTCCTTTTTACATAGAGATAATGCACAAGCATTGCAATGACGAACCTATACCTTTGTTTATTTACACTGAACAAACCAATGATATATATATACACTACCAGTCAAAAATTTGGACACAGTTTCCCATTCAAGTGGATGGGAAACTGTGTCCAAACTATTGACTGGTACTGTATATATATATATATCATTGTATATATATATATATATATATGCATCAAGTAGCGCTGTGTAAACAACAAAGTAACATGGCAGAAACAATAATTTACCACCCACATTTTATGAGCTTGTCCTCTCCTCGTGGGGTAAGGACCTCCAGGGCAGGGGTTGTCTCCCTAATTTGAAGACATTTTTGGTTGATTGTCTTTTCTTTGAGTTAGCTGCTATCTGCTACTAGTTGCTTTTTAAATCGTGCACATAATACGTTGCCAAAACGGCCCAACCCCGTCCTGTCCTATCGCCTCGCCGGGTCACGCCTTTGTATCTGTGTCAAGGGGGCTATTGTCAACATCCTCCAGTTTCTCACATGTAAAGAAACACATTTCATTGCTAAAAACCATCTCCCGTACTCATTGGAAGACATTCTCTGTAACAATGAGATGACGGAGCTGCAGCGTTCCCTCACCACAGATTCAAATCATGTACAGGAGTGATGTCCTCAGGCAGGTACGGCTGTCCTCCTCCTGGACAATCCACGCTTCCCACATCCTCATTAGCAATGAATCAAAGAGTGATGAGATGGGAAACAAACAGTGTGACTGTTTCAATATCCCTCATTTGTTTGAGGCCACTGCGTTGTTGGTTAAGGTGCGATCAAAGCAGCTTAATGACGAGCAGAGGAAGATAAATGAGGAACGGCTCAAACCTTAATGAGTGACAGGAAACGAAGAATGACTACTCTCTAGTGGATATATTCAATATATTCATATTCGCTGCCGAGGTGTGTCTGTGAGCTACAAAAGAGTGTTTGTGTGTGTGTGTGTGTGTGTGTGTGTGTGTGTGTGTGTGTGTGTGTGTGCGTGTGTGTGTGTGTGTGCGTGTGTGTGTGTGTGTGAGTGCGCTTCAGAGTGAATGGAGGTAATGGGCAGTACAGCTGGCCTGCGCTCAGCTTAAAGGCTGCCTGATTGTTTCAGCTCATCCTGGGTTTGATGATGGAGACAGCGTCGTTGTTGGAACAAGCCTGCAGCACAGCAAGCGCACATCTGTTGGCCACTAACAGGTGTGGGAGAGAAAGTGAGTTTTGGAAGCCGTCCAAGCGTCAAGCTGAAGCCAAATTAAAAAGAAAAGCAAAGCCTTTTTTCCTGTCCACTTGAAGATGATAGCACTGTTAGTATGGGAGAGAGAGACAGAGGCAAAGTGTGAATCTGCATTGTAGAAGCTGTGTTTACATCACTAATAATGGGCAAATTCAGCTTAGAGAAGTATTTATCTCAGTAAAAGCACATTGCATGGCTAAACGTATCCGGATGCACCATCATATTACATCCACTTGTGCTTGTAGAGCATCTCAATCAAACAACACGCTGCTTCCACTCTTCTGGTTTCAGGCTCTCCACCTGACTTTGGACTCCTTCAGCCAAATGCCATGAATGAGGTTGAGCACCAGTTTAGTGCAGCAAGGCGTGGCTCGCAGTCTGTGCTGCACCTTTCATACCAAAGGTGTCGGATGAGGCTGATGTCAGGATTCTGTGCGGGTCAGCCAAGTTCTTTTTTTCACCAAACGTGGAGAAAATGAAATGGATTGTGCTTATTTTGTGTCTCTCTAGTCTGATTGACCATTCAAAGCCCGCATTCACCCATTCAAACAAACATTCACTCACACACCAGTGAGACAATTGGGGTTCAATGTCTCGCACCGAGGACGCTCGATTCAAAAATGCCAAATTGAGGCAGAAAGAGAGATTCTGACAGCAGAGGGTGATAAAGAAACCTTGATAATGTTAGACTCATGTACCAAAAGAGATGAATAACCAAGTGTGCAAGAAAACATCCAGACTCTCTGTCCTGACCACATGACATGACTGGAGGTCGACAGTCAGCCATGTGTGTCTCAGCTGCTCACTGACCACACAGCAGCCCTTTACCAAAGATGAAAGTTTATATTTAATGTCGCCCACAAACTCCTTTACTATTATCGTCTGCCACTCCTCCCTCCATACATCCCTCCATCCATGCCCCAACAGACCGCTTTCACAGCACAGAGCAGATTACGGACAACGGCGCCGTTCGAAGACTAAGACGTTTTAATTTCTTACTTTTTATCGTACCAATGCAGACCACTTTCAAACCAGTTCCCTTTCGCCCAATTCCACTTCCAAGTCGCCCAAATCTGCGCCTCTCCCGCCCCAAAATCTTCACTGCCCCAACAGTCCTTGGACCTCCCCTCCCTGAAATCTGGCTAGAGCTTCAATCTTGGCTTGATGGGGTGCGTGGAATTAAAAACCAGGCAATTACAGTGAAAAAATTGAAATCTTGTGTTTTGTATGGGAGTGGTGTACCAAGGGGGGGAAGGGGATTAGGCTAAAGCTGGACTGGCGGTTGAATGGTGAATGAACCGAAGGGTCCCTGAAAGACGCCACTTGTTATTAGAGTGTGTAAACACTGCCAAGCTGCTGAGAAGCTGGTAAAAACACATCGGACATAAAGACGCTGCCTGTGGACACATCGTATTATCCCTCAGTACATTAACTGGCTGCTAAATACTTAGCTTGAGGATTCCAGCTCTGCCCCCTCCTCAATCTCTCTCTCTCAAAGTATGTCCCCCTCTGTAATCTTTTCTAGACAATGAGCGAAAGAGGGAAGAGATATGCAGCAAGGAGGAGAGCACAAGCCAAAGAGAACTACAGTAGAAAGTCTGGTTTAAGAGCTGTGTTTATCTCCATCTAGCACTGTGAGCTAGACACTGATCTTAAACCATATGGGAGGAGACTTTATTATTTGAAAGCAAATATAATGTCCACAAAAATGTGGACATGAATAAAGACTGTTAAATAAGTTGTTTTCGTGCAAACAACCACTGGAGTTACGACCAACCATTTTAAAGCTGGTGTGAATTAAAAAAAAGGTTCATTAGCACCAAACCGCAGACGAAACAACGATGAGCTTCCACTCCAAAAGTAGAAGGATGCAATGTATATATATATCCAAGCCTCCAACTTACTTTTCAGGAAAATCCATGAAGTAGTTTTCGTGTAATCCTGGTGAAAACATTGGTGGAGTCTGGGGAACTAATCATTGTCTTCTTGTCTTTGTGCACATGGGAAAAAGTCCCAATCAGTATTCTGCTTGTATCAAGTCAGACACAACCATGCATCTAACAAAGGCATCAGATAAATACATTAAAAAATATGTCAGCAAGGTGGCTTTGAATCAGTAGTTGTACGACAGTATAGAAGGAAACAGGGCTGCTTAATGACAGAAATTTAGTGAAATCCCCCTTTTTACCTTCTTGGTGCAGCGCCTGCTGAACTACAGTGCAAGGCCATTATTCTTCATCATTTCCACATACACTGTAATTTCACCTTTCTCAGTCCATGTCACCATTACAACAGCATAAACCAGAGTAAGCCTATATTATTCTTAATATATTGCAACCTATACTCTTTATGTCATTACACGGCTCCCCCACGCCCCCGCTCTGGTGAATGAAACCATCTGCATAGTAAGATTATGCCTGTAATTATACAGCCAACAGCCCATGCATTGTCTCTATATGTCTCAAACACACACACACACACACACACATGAACCAACACACGCACACATGCAGAGCAAGCGTCTGGCCCTGCAAGACCATCATAGTAAACCACGTGAGCTGCTCCTATTCACAGCTCTCTATTGTTCAGACCAAGGTAAGTAGGGGAGCCTTCAGACTGTATCCACCTGCGCACACACACACACACACACACACACACACACACACACACACACACACACACACACACACACATTGATGTGGAAATGAGAGGAAGGAGAAAGTGAGAAAATAAATATTAGGATGGAAAGCAGCTGCTTATTAGAGGTGTGCATGTGTGTGTGTGTGTGTGTGTGTGTGTGTGTGTGTGTGTGTGGTGTTAGATTCTATTTGCTACCATAGACATCAATTCTAAATTCTTTATCTTTTATAGAAATAACAACTTACAATAATGACCAACCAACACATTCGTGGTATGTGCCTAATGAGTAAACATAACACTAATTTAAATGTAGATTGACTTAAAACAACTGTAAACCATTTTTTATATCCATGCACACCCAAACATTGTCCTAATTTCAACTGAATAATTACAAACACGTCCTAAAAAAATATAGGGCTTCACTGGTCAATTGATTTGAAAAGGAGGATGATTAGATCTGAAATCAAGCTGACCCACAAAGAGAGAGAGAGAGAGAACACTGACAGCAGCATTATGCAGCATCAGTTAACAAGCAGAGTAGAGCAGCACTGCATGTCTTATGGATCACCATAGTAGCTTGTCTAAAAATACACATGATGATTATGTCGCACCTCATGAGAGCTGATAGCGAACACGAACGAGGTATTTAACATGCAGACTCACAGAAACACAGTGCCAATTCTAGAACAGTGTACAGATCAGGTCTTAGTTTACTTGTAAAAACCGTGTTGGAAAACCAAACATCGCCGTGTCTGGGTACACAACATTATTCAGAGGGGTGTCCATGCTGTGGACATGCTACGATCTTCCACATCCTACTAACGTCCAGACGTGTGATATCTGGAGAATCTCAACACTGATTGTTTTTTTTGTGTCACAGCGTCATGCAAATTTCTCACCCAAATTTTTCAACTAGCGAATAACATGAAATTTGTTAATTTGCTAATTCACGGCACGCCATTCCATTTATTACCTCTGCCAAGGTTGTGTGATTGGTTCGGTTTGTTTGTCTGTTTGTTAGCAGGATTACACAAAAACTAATGGACTGATTTGCATGAAAGCTTCAACAAAGATAGATCCTTGCATATCCTAGAGGTGATTCAATTTTGGTGGTCATCCAGATCAGGATCTGGATCCGGGAGGAATTTTTTTAAAGGATTCCTTCCAGTTTTACTACTGCTGGAATAACAATTTATGTCGAGGATTGTTGGGCCTTGGCAGAGGTTTTCGCTCTCCGAGCACTCTTGTTTTTTTGTGTGTAATCATGCCGCATGAAAAATCTGCGTCAGGTTCAGTGTGAACGTAGCATAGGTCCACCTATTATTGTCGGACCAGCGTACCGCTTTTTGAACTCAACCGTGACCCCGTGGAGGTTTCATACCTGTAATTCTGGTTTGGATCAAACTGAAAAGTCCAAAAGTCTGGAGCAAACAGGTTAGATGTGACAGTGCCCTAAATGTCCCCCAGTGACAGTAATCTGCTGGTTAACATCGACTGTGAATGTCTGAATGCATGGAGCGTTATCCTTCTAGAGACCACTAGCTGCAGTGTACAAGACCAACTGAGTCTATATGTATGTGACAGATCCCCTATAGCCTGACAACAGAGAGCGGGATAAGACAGGAAAATCAGGGACACACAACCTCTAGAGGATCAATAGCACACTTCAAACACAGACACACACATGTATAGAGAGCTACTGGCATCATACTCTGTAAATGCTGCATACGTCACTCTGAAGGAAGATGTTTTAAATCCTTCTTGAAGCTGAAACTAAATAGAAATGAAGCTCCAAGAGCAGACAAAAACAAATCAAATTATTATTAGCATTTAGGAAAGGAAAAATACACCAGGGAATAAAAAGGAGTTAAACTGTGTGCTTAGTACGGTGGATACAATAAAAATAAAAACACCATTTTAGATTTCAGATTTTAGTTAAGTGTACCTGGACAGTACATGTGCTCCTTACCGATACTGTTTGTCTGCATGAGAGGGAACATGTTCAGTTTCGTAAGTACCTTGCATGCTTGAGAAGAAAAGAGGCGTCCAACCAAAACTAATAGGTCAACATTCACAGGAAAGCACCTCCAGGTCAGCACCGAGGATTCAGATTTTTTAATTTGCAGGCAGAGATATTTTATCAGAACAAATACAGAGAGTGGACTGCAAGGTAAACATACAGTTTACCTTTTGAAACAGCGAGGTGTTTCAGGTAAGAGTCCACGTTTAAACAGAGCAAAGTCGTGTTATCTGTGCCAACTGGTTTTCAGGAAATTAAACACCAACAGTGCAAAGCATCATGGGACAGCGGGAAAGAAAAAAAGTTAGAGATATGGAAAAGGTGTGATAGTTTTGAAAAAAGTTGACGGTCAGCTGGAAATGGGAAACAACAAGTCCGATATTTTCTTTGACTTTGCAGCTCTATAATAAGGACCGTCCTTCACTAGTGGGCGTTGTCGCTTATATTTAAACATGTCGACATTTAAACATTTGATTTGCAAGATCTGGGACTTTCATCTTTTTAACACTATTAGCCAATTGGATTCTAAAAGCAGCAGGTTCCAGATGTGGACTTGCTAAATCATACCAGTAATTATTTATTTTTAAATATAGTCCTGTTTCTATCAATTTGTGGCTAAAAGACAGGATGATTTTTATTTCCGGGGTCCTGGGTTTTTTTTTGTTTTTTGTTTTTTTTTACCTTAAATTTGATTTAGATAATCTGGATATTCTAGTTTGTTCATAACCTGTCTGATCGTCTGGTGTCTATTGTGTTTTTTCTTCTACTTGTGTATCTATATTGCCCTGCAGGATAGATGTTGTCGGCACCAGCCCAGGAACTGGTATGTGATGTAAACGTCACCCAATAATGCTTCAACAAATACACATCCGTATGGCGATGGCATCACGTAGCAGTTTTATTTCAGACCGCAACTCAGCTGGGGAAAACGTAGCTTGACTGAGAAATAAAATTAAACTATTTTTGCAACTTTTATCATCACCACTGCCCAACATTTGGATATAATGTATATAAATGCATATAATGTATATATGAATATATAATGGCATCAAAACAACAAAAATGATGGACAACACTGCACAAATGTGAATCATGTTTAAATAAAGCATCATTTTTCTTTGGGTAGGTTGACATATTTACAGTCTGTTAGGCTGCTCACGGCCAGAAATTACATAACTTATATTTAACTTGTTATCAGCTGTGAGAAACACAGGTATTTGTCTGTAGTCTTTCCTTCCACTCCTTTGCTCCGAGTATCTAACATGTTTTTATTAGTGCAGTGTGGTGTTCATTAGAGAAACATACAGGTAGCGTAACCTCCACGCCCTCTCAGCTCTCAGTGGCTGTGGGAGGCAGCAGAGCGAGGTTGGCTGCTGCTTTTTCTTCTTCTCTTTTTTTCTACCAGCAGAAAATTGTTTTGTGGTGTTTCACGGCTGACGGGTTATGGTAATCCGGTAGGAGCACCAGTCTGGAAACTAATGAACTCAGGAAGAGAAAGAGGGAGATGAGGTGGCAGTGAATCACAGTATAAGGAGCATTGATGCTTTATTTTATTTGTACCCACAGATGGAAAGAACCGGCATTGTGTTTAATTAAAGTGCATTCAGCTCTGGTGATGATGTGTTACTCCAAGTGATCGCTTGACTGACGGATAGATCATGTTGGTTTGATGAAAGAAATAATGCCAGGGAGCTGATGCACAGAGTGAACACTATATCTACCCATTTAAATTCCCCTTTTAAACAGCTTCAAAGTTAGACAAATCATCTTTTCTATGTTGCTTGAAAACTTCTGTGTCTGCATGTGTTGGTGGAGATAGAGGGCTTGCTTTGGCCTTGGCTCTGGATGAAAGGAAGGCTGGAGGAAGTATAGGGAGAGAGGACGGACCTGCAGGTCTATGTGGGTCCGGCCCCTCCTCCGCTGTGATTGGACGGCTGTGTAAAAAGTGACGGTGACGAGCGCAGCGTTTCGCCCAAAGTGGATCTTTTTTCAACTCTTGGCGACCAGAAAGAAAAAAAAAGCCAAATGTGCAGCGCTTAGGACAGAAAAGACGCTCAGCGCCTCATCACGCTACTGCCGTTTGTGTCATAGTGTAAATACACGCCGCTCGCATTGCATATAATTTTATAAATACACAGGAAGAAAATGCTTGGGTGGACACAGGCCCTAACAATTATGTCGAGGATTGTTGGGCTTTGGTGGAGGTCTTGTTTTATAAGCAACTCAACAAGATTAATTTGAAAATATGGGGTGGCTTTGTAAAACTACAATAGCCTAGAAGAGACAAACAAGACACAGGCTCTACAGCAGCGGCCTTTCACATATTCTGAGGCCACTGTAGCTGAGGGTGAGACGACGTTGGTTAAAATCCTGAAGCACACCACTATGACACTAAATTACTTCATTTAATCTCCTGCTTATTTGATAGGACAAGATTATTATCATTACACATGGAGAATTGCACAATTATCCAATGCACTGCATTTATTGTTACTGCTAATTTCCTATATGCTAAAGAAATCCTACAAGCTGGACCTGATCACAGAAAAACTAAATCAACAAATCACAAAAAAGCATCACCAATAGAGCACCTGAGGATGTAAAGTTGTAAAGATGTAAAGAAGTAAACTTTGCACTAAATTTATGTGTCAAACCAACTTATAATATTGTCCATGAATAGGACGTGCTCTTTCCTACACTGTAGTTTCAAGGCAGCTAAAAGGAGGGGAGAAAGAAAGTTCAGCAGGCGGCTTTAATGTCACTATGACATTAAAGTGACATACAGTGTCTACGATCACATGATACGTGAGGATATGACTGTTTAAAAGGCGTGCGTGTTGTGTGATTTTTTTTCTAGTGTCGACATGTAATAAGCCACCACCACCCACCCCCCCTCCAACCCCTCCCCCTCACTCCCCCCTCCTCCCTCTACCAGAGAAAACATATTTCCATTTTAAGGCCTTAAATATGATCAAAGGATCGGCTTAATATAATCAGTTCAAAACCCATTTATTACTGCCCCCCCCTCCTCCTCCTCCTCCCTCCACTGCTCCCATCTCCCTCCTCCTGCCTTTTCATTCACCCTCCTTCCTTTCCCCAGCCTTCATCCTTTCTTCACCTCTTTCTCTCTTTTATTTTCTCCTCATCTGTCCATCCCTGGCTCTCTTCCATGCATCCCCCACTACCTCTCCATTTCATCAGTTTGTGTGTGTGTGTGTGTGTGTGTGTGTGTGTGTGTGTGTGTGTGCGTGTGCGTGTGTGTGTGTGTGTGTGTGTGTGCCCCCAGTTCTATCTAGCCTGAAACAGGTGCTATATAATAGTAAATTAATTAGACGGAGAAGATGCGCCTTGTTCACCGCAAAGCCCCTTGTGGCCTGCCAGGGTTTCACACCAACACACACACACACACACACACACACACACACACACACACACACACACACACACACACATATGCTAGAGCACAGAGCCACCGGGAAAAAAGCCATCTGGGCAAGGCAAGATCCCATGGGATGGTGAGAGTGAGAGTGTGTGTGTGTGTGTGTGTGTGTGTGTGTGTGTGTGTGTGTGTGTGTGTGTGTGTGTGTGTTAGAGACAGAGATTTTGAGTGATTGGCCGTGAAGTTGACTGCAGTGATGGTTTTACATGACAATTAACCCTATTAGCCCCGCGCTCACTGAAAGTATGTGTGTGTTTGAGTGTGTATTTGCCTGATATACAGCGGTAGCCTCGTGCAGCCAGACTAAAATATTTCATTGATGATCATTAACAAATTTTAAAACTAGCTTTGTAGGTATTAAAAGAAGATGATTCTTCATCTACACAGACTAACTAACACATAATTGTTTAAAAACTGCTAATTTTTCACCAGACTTGCGATCTTTACATGCAGGACTTCAGGATTTATCTGCATTTTGCAAGCACCAGTCAGTTTGCAATACATGATATAACTTTTGTAAAGCAGGCCAGAGTCACACCAAAAAACAAACAAACAAAAAAAAACAGGTCCTGGAACCAATAACACATTCCCCACTTCTTGAACCACTTCTTCAGAATATGTTCAAACTTTCATTACTTCACCAAAAAATGTGAAATATGCAGCATATCATTTTTCTTTCTCCTTTCTCCTTTTCTGTAAAATAATATATCAGATCCCTATTTTTATCTGACTGGATGAATCATTCACTGTTCTAATATATAATGCTCTAAATTGTGGGTTTACTATTTTGCGGTGCTGTTTGAATGTATAGAGAGAAATATTATGCTCTACAATGTACTAAAATTACGTCAAAAGACAACATAACAAGAAGCGTGTATGTTAACTACCGTCTCAATGCATTGCGCGGACAAAGACGGTGTCACATGCAACATATTCTTCACTGTTCGTCCGTTTGTTTGTCCATACTTTGATTCCTTCACCATAATAGCATAATAGCATAAACCAGAGTTAATGTATTGAGCTATAAGAAATTATGACTTCTAGGGACATAACAGCAAAGATGGTTCTGTGGACATTTTTATACAATTTGATTTTTCTGAGTGAAGAAAGTGGAGGCTACAAATTTTTCAAGCCATCTCCCAAACTTCCAGGTGTACAAGTGTTTAATATTAGAAGGATAGATTTTCAAATGACAGGTCAAGCAGTGGTGTGGTTGTCCGACCGGCTGCAGGAAGGGTTCGAATTGATGTCTGACTGAAGGAAAGAGCTGTCAATCAACCATTGTACAGCCCACTCGAAATCCTGACTTCCTCGGGTTAATTCACCCATGGCGATGCCAAACCACAGTGAGAGAAGAGACTAGAAGATTGGGGTATAGTAGCTTTGTCAGTGTAAAAGGTTCAACCATGTCAATATCTGTCCAGGTAATCTTTACTGACACACAAACAGGAACAGACGCACACACTCTGTTCCTTAGCATGGCTGCTTCTTGTACCTGAGAGACTGAAGAGATTTGGGCATGTGCAAAGCTTTAGTAGGCAACACACACACACACACACACACACACACACACACACACACACACACACACACACACACACACACACACACACACACACACACACACACACACACACACACACACACACACACACACACACATTCAAACAAAACATTGCTGAATGAATGCAGAGCAGCCCTGCACCGCTCTGACAGCCCAGCCTGAAATCAGACAGACAGAGATGTGAGAGACAAAGCAGAGAAAGTGACAGTTGAGTGCTTGATTGACAGCACTGTGTTTTGACTTCCGTTGTAATTACTGAAGGATGGGGGGGTTTGGGGGAGGATGAGGGAGTACAATGGGGACTTGAGGGAGGAGGGGGAAGATTCTGGGGGTTCACTGTTATGAGATTTAAAGGGTGATGCCAACTGTTTGGGGTTGGCATGAGCCCATATTTAGGATCTTGGAATCTGACATATAGAAAGAATAAAAATCTTTCTTTTTTTTTGTTTATGTTATTGAATTAACACAACTCGAATATCTCATAAGAAACATTTTCCTTCCTATCATGCCGGAAAAAATGGGATGTTGTTGTTGTTACTATCAATCCTACCAATATGACTTTCCAAGGTTTGTTTTCTGATTTGTTTTTTTTGTTTTTTTTCTTTGGTCTACCAGAATCCTCAAAAACCTTGATGAGTTTGGAGAAAATATGAGTTTTGCATTGTTCGAAAGATTCCTTCGAAGTCTGAGAATCACTGTGCTAGTAGGTCAGGAGGTCAACACGGGTGAGAGTGCCTTATAGAGATGTGAGATTATCACTGTCAGGTCTTCTAGTGCCACTGTTACCACCCAAACACAATGCAACAGCTAACAGCTTGCTAAGGGGATTAGCTGTGCATTTCACTTTTTTTTTCCTTTTTCTTTTTTTTTTTACAAATGCACACACAGTCTCCGAGCCTTGTCCATGTGTCACACAGATTTAGAGATTAATCAAACAGAAAAGAGAGGGAGGGAGTGGGGCCAAGTGAGAGGCCCCCGGCCAGGCAGTATGAGGAGCCCCTGGAGGACCCCAACATTGGCGCTCTGGGGCCCTCCAGGAGCCTGCTGGATCACACACTCGACAAATATTGGGATTGGAGTGCCAGCGAGTCAGCGACAGAGGAAAGAGTGTGTGTCTGTGTGTGTGTGTGTGTGTGTGTGTGTGTGTGTTTAAACCCCTGAAGCAGATGGTTGGGGATGTCCGTTTAAGACAGACGATTGATTTTAGGAAACAGATATCCAGCCTCGTTAAGCAGAAAGCACCTCTGGGACCTGGCGAGGCAGTGAGGGAGGGAAGGAGGGAAGGAGGGAGGCAGGGCAGGAGGGGTGGATGGAGAGACAGAGTGTGCTTGTCTAACCTCTGCCACTGCCAACTGTAGCGAGATGGAGGGAGAGAGAAAACGAGGAGAGAATAATCGCACGAGAGAGGAGAGAAAAAAAACGCACCAATTGAACTTCATTACTGCTGTGGTGAAAGAGAGGGAGGAGAAAAGAGGAGAAGAGAGGGGAGCAAAATGGGGTTAATGTCGGCAGACAAGCAGTAGTGGTGTTGGGGTTAATAACACACACATTCTCTGGGGAGGGAAGTAGGTGGGAAGCCTGTATTAATCTGCAAGTAATACATTAAATGTGTGTGAAGAGTATATGTGTGTGTGTGTGTGTGTGTGTGTGTGTGTGTGTCTGTGTGTGTGTTTACACACCTGGTTTGAGTTTGTGCTCAGTTTTACAAAAGTAAACCCAAGTGGATGGAAATCAGACATAATTTAAAACACTTTTACAACATGTATCTTAGGCTAATTCATTTATCTCACCTCAATGTATGATTCTATCTTTTAAAAGTTAAGGGACTTTTTCTATATCATTCATATTGTTGCTTGTTGCACTCTCACTGTTCCCTGCTGCAGGCACAACTCTTTAAACATTTCTCAAAAGTATTTCGTCTATATTACGGATGGACACTAGATTTTAGCAAACTCAAACACAAAGAAATTGTAAACTTGCTTGGTAACACAAAGTTCTAGGCTTTATAATGCGTTTTATGGCAGCTGCATTGTATATGTGGGATTAAACCACACTTAACTACAGTGTGTGTGCTGAAGGTAATGAAGAACATGTCAGCCACTGCAACAGTGTGGTTCACTGATGAGTTTCTAATACATTTTGGTGATGATCTATGGCAGAGTCACATTCATTGTTGCTTTGCTCTTTTCATGGTACTTTTTGAGGACAAATATAGAATGTAGAGATGATTCTAATTTTACAGAGCAAATAAGGTCAAATAGAAATGGAGTAAAAGTAAAAGTTCACATTTTTGAGAAGAAACCATGATGCAAAAGATATTCTGTGTGTCAAAAATAAACAGCAGGCCAGTGATGGCCTGTCCAGGAAGGAATGAAAAGGATCAGAAATCACAGGCCTCTAAGGATGGATGGATTCATGAAAAATGAGAGAGGAGCAGAGATGGAAAAAAGTATGATAAGAAGACAGATAGAGGGATGATGATGAAGACAATAAGAATCTGTCTATATATTTAATTCAAATTGTATTTTTTTGGAGATACTAAATTTTTTTTAAATGGCTGCACAACCTGAAAGCAATAAAATGCAATAGATATAAAGTCCTACAAATGGCAATGATGCACAGGCGTTTCAAACCTGTGTTGGCATGGTTACAATATGGAGGGTACGCTCATGTACTTCCTGCATTGTCGACTAGCACAGAGATTTTTATGCCGATATATTTGAAAACCATCTGTGTGTCTTTAGGCATTAATACCATATATTCTTAAAATGATGTGCTGGAGTGTTAGAAGAGTTGAAGGACATTTTGGACTTGTTGGCAAAGAAAAGAAGAAAAAATAAAGTCCTCCAAGACATTGGTAGTATACCTGATGGATTTATGGACTTCTTAGGACCCCCCCATAAAAAAAAAAGTTGATTTAAAACAATGCATCAGTTTCCCAGATTGTATATTAAACATATAAAATTGGTCATTTTTTATGTGAGTTGGTGAAGAATTAAATTTTTCTATTTTAACATGCTAATAACATTCTGCTGTCCAATCGTCTCTTTGGTTGTTGGTTAGTTTATAATACTGTTTGATATTCTCCTGTACTTGACTCCTTGAATTATATTTTTTTTTAAAGCCAGATTGAGACAAAAATAACAATAAGACTTTAAATTATATTATATGTTGCTTTACTTAAACTCTAAATGAGGGTAAATGAGATGCTGGAAGATGTTATTTATGCCTATAATGAGAATACTACTGCATGTGCAATGATTTCTGTATTCATGTCTAGCAGCCGAGGCCGTGCCTTTAACCTTTAGGATGAGCGGCGATGTTAGTAGGATAGCAGATGGCACTGTTCTCCACACTCTCCTCTAAAGGTCTCTGGTATTATACATCATTCCAGATTTTCTCTAGAATAATCAGGGATGAAGGAAGACAAGATTGGTGTTTTTTTTGTCCTCCATGTATACAAAGGTGTGACTTGTTAAAATCAAGAGATCCTTTTAATTGGTTAAAATAATAGCCTTTCATCAATATCGCCTTAAAAACGCCTGGCACTGCCGTTACATTTCGCTCTGTTTTCCAGCTCCCCCTTTTTTTCCCTTGTGTTCTTTCATTCAATCGAATCGTGGTCAGCGCGGCTCTCCGCTGAGGCCACACTGCAGCCAAGTCTTTGTGCTGCAGCATTAAGAAATTAGGATGGAGGCTTCACCGCAGAGGCAGAGAGGAGAGGTCTCATTAGTCCACAGATCACAAAGAGGAAGATTATCAGTCTGCACACAACAGTCAGAGATTTAAATGACATTAAATGGAGCGGCTGTCAGTTTGATATGATACCTCTATCTGAGGAAAAAGACAAAATCCAGGGAGGAGCCTTCACCTTTTCAGTGTTACAGTGGTGCTATGTGATATCAACATCACAGAGGCAAATTAGAGCCACACAAAAGCCGACTATTTTAAAAAAAAATGTGCTTTGAGAGTAATTATTTAGTCTCTACAGTATTAGTGCTGTGCTGTATGGGTAGAAAATAAGAAAAAAAAATGATGTTCAAAATAGGAGAATTGTATTTTTAATATTGTATTATTATGATTTCTTTCTTTATTCTCCACATGTGAAAATATTTATAAGAAAACACAAACTGTTTGATCGAACAGGATGTTTTCATACTTAGAAGAAAATGAGAATTCCTGTCTCTCAGACTGCAGGCGGCCTTTGAAGATAATTGAAAATCTGGGACTCTGTGTGTGTGTTTGAGTATAAGAGGGGAAAATTGTGAAATAGATGTTTACCTGTGTTTGTTTTTCTCTCCGTGCGTTCACTTGAATTTCCCTCTATGCGCAAAAAACACAAATTCCCATCCCGACATTTAGCCACGCTGAAAGCCAACACGCCGCTCCTTGCTGTCCACATGTAATTTCTAATGAATACTTCTTTTTTTCTTCTTCTCGTCTCTCTGTCTCTGCCTGTTTTAGACCACAATCATTTGTCATTTCAGGAGCCCTTTTCATATATTTTCAGCAGAGAAACGCTCCATTATCTGGGCTGACTATCTTTTCTCCTGTCTGGAGTGTCTGCGCGAAACAGATCAGCAGGGGATTCACACACAGACACAAAAACACATCACAGTTAACCGATACACACATTCAGTTGTAAGCAAGAGTGACAGATTCAAGGAAGGCTGTCCTGGAGCCAAAGTGATGCTTTTTCATGCGGGCCAAATAATATCATTTTATGTGAGCTTTGAGGTGCTGATGTTGATTTATTGAACGAGCTGCTAAAAAAAAAACTGTTAATTCCCTATAAAACTGTTCATTGTGGAACAAATGAGAGCGGTATAATGGAGTGTGATTAATCACATTACAGAGACATGGTGTGGTGACATACACAGGTTATAATCCTGAGTCATAACTGTCAACAGTATAGTGGATCACATTGAGTTACAGGACCGACTGGCTTCAACAAGCCACTCCATAATTAAAACAATACTAGAAAGGCAATTAGACAAGAAAAGGAGCCGTATTGTTTGTGTCTGTGTCTGTTAATTCATACATTTTATTTATGGAAAATTGGCATTTTTTAATACCTAAAATTCCCATAAATGATG
This sequence comes from Chaunax sp. Z400, assembly GCA_037577475.1. Classification (NCBI taxonomy): domain Eukaryota; kingdom Metazoa; phylum Chordata; class Actinopteri; order Lophiiformes; family Chaunacidae; genus Chaunax; species Chaunax sp. Z400. The sequence continues at coordinate 25,849,736 of CM075188.1, forward strand.
GTGAAACATTTGCTTTCATTTCGAAGACATTAAACCGACTTTAAGATACAACAAGTAAGAATTAAAAGAGAATAATCTACATTTCTGTCCAAATACTGAACCACAAGATTTTTCTCTCACTATAAATCCCAATATAATGCAAATCACAGCAGCCATATTTGGTATCTATGATCAAATCCCACCACAAATGATCAAACTCTAAATCTATTTTTTTTTTTGGCTTCATCATTTAAGGAGTAAAACCAGGAAATTTCATGTGATTTAAAATTTAAAACTGTGATTGTTTTAGTTGATTAATGCGGTTCAAATCTCAGCTTGGCTCATGGCTCATGAGCAGCACCTCAGCCCTGCAGAGCAGAGCAGAGAGGATGGCTGAAGTCTAGTGCTGTGATGCCATCTATTGGAGCGCCGGCTGCCTCTATGCCTAGTAGACAGACAACAACCTCTCAGAGCCAGAGAGACCTGGGAAAAAGCAGCTCCAAAGCCCTCATCCTGCTCAAAAGAAAAGGGGATTTTGAACGTATGATGGGTCGATTGTAGACGTACAAATAAACGGAAAGTAAATAAAACTGATGGGATGATTCGACAGATTTGAGAGTAAAATGAAAAAACAAAATTGGAATGACAAATTTTAACGTTTACATTGAAACAATTCTTTGCACTATTTTGTAAAATAAATCGTTACATGTTGTTGGGTGAATATTGCTGCCTGACATCACTGACAAACAAGTACCCGCACTAGATGTGTGGTCTAGATCGAAAAGGTGGAATAAAACAACGCCTGAGATCTTTCAAAATTGATCAATGTGATTTTTTTTCTTATTCAAATGGCAGCAATTACAAATGGATTTTTATTGACGCCACAGGATTCTGGATTACCGGAAGGAACAGCAGCTCGTCGTGGGTTTTTTAGAGGTCCTGCTCTCAGCTATGAGAGGGTGAATGCTACTATACATTAATTATCTACAGATTATAAATATAATACACATATAATAATATAAACACATAATCCTCCAGATATAGCAGATGTCCTTCCAGCTAAGGTAACCTACACCTTTAAAAAAAAAAACGTACCACACTAAATGAGTAACACACTAAAATCCAATCTCATCATATATGTGTATGTAACACCATGCGTATGATCATTTGTGATGAAATATCTCAAGCTGAATTGAGCATAAACTCTGCTCTCTGTCTTCTTGTGAAATGTGTAGTCTGGACAATAATAAATTGGAATTTATTGAGAATGAGACTTACGTCGATGGACAGCATTCAGACTTTGATGAGACACTTCACAAATGAAGAGTCTTCACTGAAACCTACAGCAGCTCTTAAATGTACGAGACCAACACTTTCAGTGGTGAGATAAAGCCTGGACAACATTAGTCCTTTAGGTAGAGCATTAAATCACAACTATATTATATAGCAAGTAAGGAATACATTTAAAAAGTGCAAAAAACTATACAGTTTTTCTTTAATTTTGTTTGGGAAGGAATCTTAACACTGACCAGCTGATATTAAAACAGATATTAAAAAATCTAATTTCTTCCTCTCATCAACAATCCAACAGCCGAGTCCTGCTGCAGATCTGAGGCTCCTATATCAGAGCTTTCCTATTTTTAAGTGATGTGTAACATACAGTATCTCACACAGTTGTGTGTGAGCGGTGTGAATTTCCACAGAATGCAGCTTGGCTTGTATATGTTAGAGATACCTCAGCACACAGGATCCAGTCTTTGGCTATAAGACCTCTCCGTTGTAGGAGTGTGATTAAGTTCCTCTGTGTGCCGGAGATAATGAAAACAATCCTCTTGTTCTCTCTTTCTCTCTCACACTCTCCTGCTATCTTTCCTCTACGGTGTCTCTCGCTCCCTCGTCTCTTTATTCCCTTTGGTTTTACTGCAGGGGGCACTGAGAGCACACAGCTGACACACACACACACACACACACACACACACACACACACACACACACACACACACACACACACACACACACACATATACACACACGTGCACACAAATGCACAAAATCAGGTTTGGAGAAGTGAGCTACAGATGATAGATGCATGAGAGAAGTATCACACAGAAGTGCTTGGTTTACATCTGCAGGGTTCGTCCACATTAAAGTAATGCTGCTCCACTGCAGCCTGCATGTGAAGAGAAATGTGTTGCAGGAAAAGAATCAGTGCAAAACCTGTTTGAGGTGAAGAGCAAAGCGGTTTTTACAAGATGAAGAAAGTGACAGAGAGAAAAGATGATGAACCAGGTTTGATGTATAGAAGTGACTGAGTCCATCTTGGTATTCAGTCTAATCACAGACTATATCTTTATTTGACAAACATATTCTTTCTATCACCAGCATAGTGATGCTGTTGGGGTGGGTGGAGTTAATGACGTAGCTGAATCCACCGTAACTTGTTGAGTCGTCCTCTCCTTGTGATCACTTTAAGTGTTTTACATGGACATAAATGACCAAATTTGGTCCGCGTGCATAGTGTCTATCAGCTCTTGCCAATGGGCCCAAAACAAATTGTAGGGGGGAAACACTGAGGTAATAAATTTTTTTTTAAAAACCTGCTAACTAAAAACCAGTGCAAACCCTACAGACTCTTTATCAATTAACAAATCATTGTCCAGCAGCTACCGATGAAATCATTAAATGGTTAAATAAAAAATAGGCCTATAACTCTAAACAGTTTTCGAGTTTAAACAGTAAAAAAAAAAAGGCTACTCTAACGACAAAACAATGGGCCTTATTTACACATAAACATGCATCGTTTATATAAATGAAGCAGAACTTTTCAATGTTGCTTCTCATCATAGACATCGTAGAGTGTAATAAGCTTAGACATACTATTTGTGTATGTTAAGGGGCATGAGGTGTACATGTAGGTGACAAATTAAATGTCTAAATAAGATGCTCCCATATCACTGCAAATTGTTCTGTACTAGCCAAGATTTCAAATCTAAAATCTTAATCTGGAAACTTATATTAATTATCTTGGTTTAAAAGTTATTTACTTGTTGTTTTTTACTTATTTCTAGATTTCCTGACAACTAAAATGATCTTGCTGCATGGACGGATAATTTCACTAGTATTAAGCCGTTTTCTCCTAAAAAGTCAGAGTTTATTTCTTGTATTTTAGCTCCTCTGTTTTGCAGTGTACAGAGGGTATAAATTAAAATGAAACATCTGTTGAGGCCTTCAGAGGCACCGCATCTCAAATCATCTGCATCTGGGAGATGATGGTCCAATAAGTCTTCACCATCATCATCAAAAAAACAAAAAACAAATGAGGGAAAAGTACTTAGGGAGAAGAGTCATCCATCCCTCCAGTAAAGTTGGGTTTAATAAGTCACACGTCTGAATGTGAGTGGTGGATATGTATGATATATACATTTTTCTTTCAGTGCTCTGCTTTGTCACTTCCGTCTGTCCTTTATGGCTAAAATGGCCTACAACCACTATGATCACTGATATAGAACATAAAGAGCCGTACACTATATCTATTCATATTTCCATTCCTACGGGAGACAGCCATGTCAATTTATTTGAGCGCATGTGTTTTCTTTCACAACACTTGTCTGTGGTATCCGAGCTCAAGGCTAACGCTGAATAGCACACATGAGGCTTCATCGCCAAGCACCGCGGCTAACCAATAGCAACACGACTCCGCTGACCTTGTCTGAAAGGCCGCTGCACACTCTGAGGCCCCTTCAAAAGCACCCCCAATGCCCGTTAAGTGTGCCTTATAATCTGCTTCTCTAAAAAGACCTGCTAGACTGGCAACATCATTTGTGGAGATATCGAAATTACTAATGTGACATAAAACAACCTGCTTTTAATGACTCCTGCAGACTTTGCTACTATTAAACTATTGTGCATGAGCAGTTCTTTTATTGGGGTCAGAAGTCATGCCATAAAGATTCAGTTTCTGTTCAGGATCATAAAGTAAATATCTGCACAAACGTTTCTGTTTGGAGGTTATGTTTGTGCTGCTGTTGGTTTATTTATCTGTCTGTTTAGCAGGATTACTCAAAAAAAAAGGATTTTCATGAGATTTCTCAGAGATATACGTGGTCAAAGGAACAACACGTTAGATTTTGGTGGTGATCCAGATCTTCATGTGGATTCTTTACCATTTTGGGATATTGAAATTACAAGATCTTTGTTTCTAGCTGATAATGCCGACAATGCTTGGGTACAAATTACATAATGACATCCCCATTAGATCTACCACATGTCAAAGTCTGACCATTCCAGATCTGGCGATCCAGAATGTCTAAATTTATAGAGTTCTTGTAACATTTGCTGCTGTGAGATAACAAATAATGATGATACAGACTTGAAGTGACATCAAATAGTCGTTGAAACTCTGCTGATTCAGTTACGTGTTAAAATTCACATATCTTCAAAGGTTACTGATCTAGATCCTGTAGAATAAATATTAAACTAATACTGATACTAACATGATTCCAAATTCTAGTTTCTCGGAGTATTTGAGTCACTATGAGGTTAAACTATCAGGGGACTATTACTTTTAGGTTCAGTGATATAATGGGGAAACTAAGCTTTGCTCTCTGAGTGTTGTCTAGTTCTACATGTGGCAGCTAAAATACAATTCATGTAACTAAAGGCAGGAAATACAACATACAATACAACTTTCTGACCCGAGAGTCACCTTTGACTCGTGATTAATCACTTAAAAACAATGGAAATCCTCCAAAAGCAGCTCCAAAGATAGCGGCTACGATGCCAGATGTGTTGGCTACTGATTGACTTCAGTTAGTTTATGTCAACACACTGGAGCATTTCAGTAATAATATTTTTGTCCTCCTTCCTTTTTAGATCATAATTTTCTTTGTACATATTTGTGGTTTTTTAATTTCTTCTTAATTGGCTCCTGAATTGTGAACACTTGAAAGTACAGTATAATATTGTTTTGCCATTTACTTTTATGGTACTTTGTCTATTTCAATAAGGTTTTATTGTGTTCATAATTGAATATTGTCCTGTCTATCTGAAGCAAAATTAACTCAGCTGCTACTGAAAGTCCATCCTCTCCCTCTATGCAAGAGTCAAGGTGATGCAGCATCTGCCAATGTACAATTAATAAGCAACTTCAATTTCTATACATATTATACTGTCTATGTTTAGACAAAAGGACTTAAAAAGGACTGACAACATGATGCTGAAAAAAACTCAATTTTTTTTTCTTCCTTTGGACCTCGTTTAATAGTCCAGATGTCCACCTCTAGGTGCCGAGCCAGTGTTTGAAACCCACCTACGTGCTGCATGAGGGCGACGGCCTTGTACTGCGAGGCCACTGGGTCTATCTGATAATTGACTGTGAAATAAAGGGCTGTTCCTCTCTGGAGTCCTCTCTGACACCCACATCAATCTGTCTTCACTTAGAGAAGGCCTTACCCAGCCCCTCCCTCCACCCTACCACTCATCCCTCCACCACTTTATGCCTCGCACCCCTCCCTCTTTCCTCTACACCCTCTACAGCCTCTCTCCCTCCTTCGCTCCATCCCATCAACGCCACTTCTCTTGACGTGCTAACAGCTGTTTGACAGTAATGGCTCTAAAAGCAGAGCGGGGTGCCAGTCGATGTGTGTGTGTGTGTGTGTGTGTGTGTGTGTGTGTGTGTGTGTGTGTGTGTGTGTGCGTGTGTGCGGTCGGTTGTGTGTGTGTCTTTGCGTGTGTGTGTGTGTGTGCGGTCGGTTGTGTGTGTGTCTTTGCGTGTGTGTGTGTGTGTGTGTGTGTGTGTGCGAGGGGTCTATTGGAGAGCTGAGAGGCCTTGAGGCCTGAAGAGGCTTGCACACACTGCCATCAACAACAACTGATGACGACACAAATGCACATGCATATTCCAATCAATTATATGTGCAGGTCTAGCAGTTCGTATGTCATGGCAAGAGTAGAGATGATGAAAAATGCACCCGCGTATAAAAGAACTATTTATTGCTATATCAATGTGTTTCTAAAGCATCTCTGTAATTGCACTTAGATGAAGGACTAGAGATGAAAAACTGAAATGTAAAACAGATTTTAGTCAGTAGAGGAGAGCATGGCACTCAGTTATGGCTCTCAATTAGCTAACGATGAAATCAGAAACCCTTTATTAAGCGGTAAAAATTTAGAGAAATTGTCTTGACATTAAATTGTCTTTAGGATAATAGATCTATGTGTGTGTGTTGGTGCATGTTCACCTTCAGTTGTTTGTCCCTGCCCTCCTCACACTGTGTATTGTGATGCTGTCATCTTGCCGTTTGATGGATGGCAGAAGATTACATGAGGCCTCATCATCTGGCTCATCATCTGCACCATTAGTTATAGATCTATACACACACACACACACAAACACACACACACACACACACACAAACACACACACACACACACACACACACACACACACACACACTCCGACTGCTGCTTATCCATTTGGCATCTTTAAGGCGGCGCGCACACACACACAAAGACACAGTGACGTGTTTGTTTGACTTCTCTGTGCCTTCATTCACCATTCACCTTCTTTGTGTCTTTTGGTCAGGAATGCTCCTTCTGTGCTCTTCATTTAAATGCTACACACTCACCCAATCCATCGCACACTTAGATACCGTCTCTGTCGACGTCCCCTCCTCAAAATCACATCAGGATTCATTTTAACGGGGCTGACATTAAAAATAAAAGCGGTTGAGAGAGAATAAAAAGCGTTAACAGAAAACAAGAGAAGCAACTTTACAAAAGGACATGAAGAAATTAGAAATACAATAAGTGTAAAGAACACAGTGTAATAGTAAAAAATCGATAGAATTTATATGTTAAAATAAGAAATACCTATATATTAGAAATAGGGTAATTCATTTAAAAAAACATGTATGAATTTTAAAAAATAATAAAAAATAATTCAAAAAAAAGGGGAGGGAAAGTGTATATATATATATATATATTTTTTTTTTTTTTTTTTTTTTTTTTTGGATCAATTATTTGAGACTGAGATTCCTATAAAAAAGATGCTGTTTTATCATTTAAAAGATCGTTATGGAATAAATAATTTCCTTTAGTGACCCCAACTCTAACTCTGCCCTCTGCTCTCCCTTATCAGCAGGTAACAACTCCTGATTTCTGATCAACACGTGGAGCGAGGAGCCTTCGCTACAGCATCTACACGGGAGTTTAACAGCTTGACTGTCCCTTGTTCCTCTCCATCCACTAATGCAGCTCTTAACACTCATCACCCCTCCATACAACCCTCATTAGCTTATCAGGACAAGACAAAAGGGAATATTAACAGCACCTGGCCCGCTCAGGGGCCAAGCTGTGGTGCTGAATCTAGATAGCAGGTATTACTGTACGAGTCTCCCATCCTCGTCCACTGATACAACTCTGTAAGCCTCTCACTGCCTTATCATCTTAAGACAATACCCCTCTGATTCTTACCCCTCTACACGGGAGCCGGTGTATTTACTGAGATATTCACTGGACATTCATTACACATGGCACCTGAAACTCAAATACAAGACCACCAAACTTCACCTTAACCCCCCTGTATCCTCATTACCTTATCTTGGGAAGACAAGGCAGAGCAGAGGTAGCTTTAGTTAGCTTAAGGTCTGACTGATTGACTTTGCTAGCTTTTGGATTAGCTCTGCGGCTAACGCAGCTCCCCACAGACCAAGGTGAGGGCTGTTTTAATGCAGAAGATTTGGGGCAGGAAGCTGCCTAATTTCAGCTTCTATCGCTGCTAGCAGGGCTTCGAAGGGCTCGCTGAGAGCCACAGTGAGCTGCAGCTAAGACAAAGTAGCATGAGGTTAATCCCAGCAGTGGAGAAGTCAGAAGGTATTAATGGATATTTAAATAAAGGGAGCCGAACACACCTGTTTAAAACCTCAGTGAGGCTGAACATACATTATTTCAGAAGCTCTTCAATGCAAACAGATACAATATTTAGTAACAAAAGAACAGTGCGGTATATATTTGACTTCAATCAGGATATATTTGACATTTCTTTCTTTCTTTCTGTGACCTGTCTACATAAGATCTGACTTTAAGGTGCAAAAAATGCTCCATATTTCAAATAATTACAAAAATTATTATTGCAACATCAATTTCAAAATCTTGTGACGTGTCAAATATAAATAAAACAGAATGTGATCATTTGCTAATTATTTGTTACATACAGTCGATTGAAAACATTACAAACAGTACAATGTACTGTATATTTAATGGTTTACCTCATTAGCTTCATAGAGCTTTGTAAATATGTGCTTATTCCTATTGAATTTGATGCCTGTAACACATTTCAAACAAGTTGGGACAGGGGCAACAAAGGACTGGGAAAGTTGTGGTATATGCTGAAAAAGCCCTGTAAGGAATATTCCACAGGTAAAGAGGTTCAGTAACAGGTGATCCTCCAAATGCTCATTCGTTCACAAGTATTGGCTACAAATCTTTAGCAGAACATCTGCAACACCCAAACATCAAACATCAAACGCACATATCTGCACCCCATCCTCATGCAACTTCATGATCAAACATACTGTATCGTTTTTTATCACCATGTTTTAACTCTGCTTATTGTAAAAGTCTGGGTACACGGCCCGTCATTGCTTCCACAAACACACTCACACTCATCATGTGCAGTGAGCAGTGGAATCATGGGAGTTCATAGGTTAAACACAGTTGCTGTCCAAATCAGTAGGTCAGCTGGCAGACTGAGGAAATGATGGGCTTAATGATTGGCTGCTGCTGCTGCTAATGACTACCTAGGCACACTTAGCTGGGGGGGGGATGACGAGCCTGACTGACAGGTGCACACACACACACACACACACATGTGCAGGTGCACTCTCACACACACTCTGAGATTAGAGATGAAATCAGCCCTCTCCTGTTCACTGAGCTGTAATTGGTGGTGAGGCCGGACTATCCAATCCAGAGTGGCAGAGGCCCCGCTCACTACTTTAACAGCCCATTACCGGTTATTAAGGGGTCCTTGGGGGACTGCACGGGTCACAACACACTGCTAACCTACCAGAGATTAATAACCCGTGAGATTTAATAGAGAAGAGGCTGCTATGGTCAACAACTAATAATGTGGGATGACAAGAAGTAACTAGAAATGTAATATCAAATATGAATTTTGATAATTCCTCTCATGTTTGGTGTTACCTGAGCCCATATCTGGATGAATGACTTTTTTCTTCTTTTTTTTTATCTGTTTGTTCTATACTGCTTGTTATGCAGGATCATCAGAGGAGATCAATATCTTTTCAACACTTTCATTCAAGATACATTCTGAAGTATAAGCTGATGTTTGGTACGAATGTAAATTAAGAACTAAATAAATAATGATTTGACTGTACAGATGTGTTCATTTATGCAACCATTCTCATGCAGATAATGTCTCACAGATGAGAAAAGGTTTTGTTATGAGAGTTACACTTTAAGATCTATTTTAAGTCCATATTATATTTAAATATCTATGTATGATGATTTGAGGGCAACCCTTTTTATTAAAATGTCCAACATTCATTGTTTGGAATGTAATATTTTACATAAGGTCTAACAAATGTTTCACCATGGCAACAATGTGTTGGTGCACGATAAAGTAAATAAAACAACAACTTTGAACAGTGCATTAAACTTAGCTCTCTAATACATGACTTGGAAGCAAGGACAGTGTGATGGAATCTCCTACTTTATTTAATGCTACCTTTAATTATTATTATTATTTTATTTTATTTCTTTAATTTATTAGCTCTTATATAGTTGTCTTAATCCTAGCTTCTGTTCTTACCCTAATAAATAATAAATAAATAACAAATAAAGGTTTGTGCATTATCATCATTAACACATGGTTTATACTTGACAGATCTTGTATATAATAAATTGGCAGTAGTATTTAAAGGGGCACAAGACTGAGGAAGTGTATTTAATGAAAAGTAGATTAAAAAATATAACAAAAATTGCAGGCTTTGTGCTTAACTTAACATAAAAACAAATATTCACTGCAACACGTATTGAGTAAAATAGTGTTCAAATAGGGTAAAGGTTGACTTACTAAAGCATGTGATAGTATGTCATTAAAACAAACTAGAGAGTGGAAAGCTCTCTCTCTCTCTCTCTCTCTTTCTCTCTCTCTTTCTCTCTCTCTCTCTCTCTCTCTCTCTCTCTCTCTCTCTCTCTGTCACACACACACACACACCTGTGCAGGGGAGTAAGGGGTTGAGCGGTTTGTGGGTAACAATCAGAGCAGTGACTGTAACCCTCCACACAGACTGGGACTGCCTGTTAGTGGGTGGCAACTCCAAGATAGCTCATTAATCATTCTGTTCCAATTGGATTTTGAGCAGCGCATTTGTTCCAGTGCAAATTCTGACATTTCAATATGTCAACAGAGAAATCAGCTCATTTGAATGTTGTTTGCTTGTTCATTGTTCCCAGAAGAAGAAAAAGAAAACTGAGGGAGGAGGGTGTCTGAGGTAAAGTAAGATGAACTGGTTTGTGCAGTGTTCACCAGTTAAGTGTAACACTTTTTAAGTCCATTTTAAAATCACACTGAACGCAATTTAGCACTGATTTCATAGTCGTGCTGTCAAAGAATGACAGGAAACTAAAAGGCCTAAGAGAATGATACTGGGATTACTTTACAGCTGTGAAAAAAAGTCATAGTGATATAACTTCTATGAGAACACTGAACATTCTACTATGAGAGCAATGAACATTCTACTATGAGAACAATGAACATTCTCGCTTCAGGCTCTGGGTTTGAATCCCGACCAACGAGCCTTCCTGTGTGGAGTTTGCATGTTCTACCCATGTCTCAGCTTCCTCCCACAGTCCAAAACACATGCAATATAGGTGAAAATTCACTACAGAGGCAACTGAAAGTGAGTAGAAATCATTTCTCTACATGTCGGCCCTTTGGTGAACTGCCAACCTGTCCAGGGTGTACCCCACCTCTCACCCAACGTCAGCTGGGGTAGGAATAAAGGGTTTCTGATTTCATCGTTAGCTAATTGAGAGACATAACTGAGTGCCATGCCAGCTCCCCATGACCCTGCAGAGGATAAGCGGTTTTAAGAGTAAAGGTCTGTTTTTTTGTTTCCTGAGACCGGATGTGATCAACTGGCTGCAAAACAAGAGTGCCAAATGCGGTGGGACAGCTCCCCGCCTGACCCTCCCCATCTGCTCGTCAGGCAGACTACCAGGGGCACAGAGCCCCCACCCCTGAGTCGGAGTAGCGGTGGTGCAAAGTGTCAAGTGGACCACCAGGGGCAGGAGGGGCTTTGCAGGACCACCAGGGGCAGGAGGGGCTTTGCAGGACCACTAGGGGCAAGAAGCTTTAGTTGGACAACCAGGTGCACGAAACTCAGCCAACTAAGTAAAAAGTAGAACATTTGCCTCTGAATCGTAGAAGTATAAAGTATTATAAAATGGAAATATTCAATTACAGTATAAGTCCGTCAAAAGTGTACTTAAGTACAATACTCAAGTATTGTACTCAAGTATTGTACTTAAGTACAATACTTGAGTAGATGTGGTTAGTTACTTTCCACCACTGACAGTAAGACAGAAAGCCTGATAATTTAACTGAGATATGGACAACTTGAAATCTTACATTCACATTAAAAACAATTGGGATGCAATATTTCAGATAATAGCCCCTCAATAAAGAGCCACAGTTTCACTTTCAACAGGCCTGATCACCACCTAATCACGTCATATATTCTCAGCTTAATACTCTCATTTAGCTTTCAGATGTGGCCATTTTCCTGCATCCAAATGAATGTTTTTTCAAATATAAACTTCTTGTTCTCTAAAACAACTGTTCGGCCGATCAATAATCACAATCAACTGCAAAGAAAATACATTCAAGTCACATCATCCTGTCTATATCTCACTGGTTAATTGATAGGATTAGAAAATAATATTCAACCAAATATATATTTTTACAGTGGTGTGAATTCGGTGTGAATCTAAAGCAACATCTGAGAAGAAGGTGAAACATAAATCCACAGTTTGGCTTCGTTATACTTTGCACATCATTTTGAATTTAGGGAAGAAACGACAAACTAAAAACTGCACCGTAGCTGCTCTCAGTTTCATCATGCTCGCATGTGACACAACGAACCACGAGAAGTTAAATTTAATTTATTGCATTTTACGAGGATAGAACAATCCACCATTATGCTGACTGACAACTTACTGGTGAGTACATAAGAAATACTGATGACAAGGCAGTGTCAGTGTTGTACCATCACAAATATGAGGCATCACTTGCCAAGTTTGTACTGCCTTTGGCTGTGTGACTGTGGTAAAAATCAACTACAAGAATCTTTTAGAGAGAAAAAAACAAAAAACAGAACAAGTGATAAAAGCATGTATGAAGAGATTTTCTTGCAGGAGTTTTTAAGTTAAGTGAAAAAAGCATCAAAACTATAAGTCAACATACTTAATATGGATTATATGGATTTATAAAAACAACAGGGAGCAAACCCTGATGCGATTCACTTGCTTCAAATGAGTGCATAATATGTAAGGATCTGAGAGATAAACAGTAAAGGGTGAGACAGACAGACAGACAGACTGTGGGAAAAATAGAGGAGGAGGAAAGAAAGATAGAAGAGAAAACAATACGATGTAATAATAAGTCATAAATGACTCACCAGTTTGCAGGAAGAGACTCCAGGTAACAGACCAGTGACTGCAAACGAGGAACTAATCTGTAGGCCGGAGACAGCAGACATTTAAATACATGAATACTTCAATAAATGGAAGTTCAAGAACGACAGCCACCAATATAAACTGTCTAGACTGTCAAACATATAATCAACTATTAAATGATCTGACTGCATCTCAGGTGAGCTGGATCAATGACCTCCCTATGTAAGCATCATGCAGCATCTGTTTCATGTTCCGCTGCTCTTTTTTTTTTCTTTTTTTTTTGTCTACAAGTGAGGCTAAAACAAACAAATACGAGTGTACTTTGGTTCTTAAAGGTCTGACCTTTAATAAGACAGGAACGGCAGCCTGCCCAGGTGTCACCCAGGTAATAATCCAGCAGATCCATGCAGGTAAACACGAGCGTCCTTCAGCAGTCAGGTGCTCTGCTCGAACGTCCAAGCAACAGAAGCAGTCATTTGAAAATCCCCTTGTAAATCCGTCAAAGCACGACGATCCCTGCAGGATGTTCCCTCTCCTCCCTCTGCATCTTCCATCTCTCTTCCAGGTTATTCTATGGAGGTGTTGCACCTTTTGAGCGCATAGGGCTCGCCCCCCCCCGCCCGACCCACCTGCAAACAGGACGACAGGTGAGAGGAGATCAGCAGAACCATTCTGTCATCCTCCTTCTCTCCTCAGCATCGACAACTCTGTCTGTTCCCTCAGAGTGTCTCTGCCAAGAGTAGCCAGGCACAGCCGTCCTGTTTTTGCCGCTCTTTGCCAAACACACACATACACGCACATACACAGAGGAGAGTGTTGTTTTTTTTTGTTGTTGTTTTTTTTTTTTTTTTCCCAGCAGCCGAGCTAACCCTGAGCCAGGGCCCGGTCTGCCTTTGAGATGCTCTCTAGCCCACAAACACAAGACGGCTTTCATTATCTTGCCCGTCGCAGCACAAGGCCTAGCTTCTAAAAGCTACTGATTTCTTTCTTCCCTTAGCCCCCTTCACAAAGGGAGGGCATTTTGTAAATTACTTGCTCGTTTCAGACCAACAAAAGGTACTTTCATTGAACCCTCCTCTCTCTCCCCCCCCCCCCCCCCCCCCCCCACTTCTCTCTCTCTCTCTCTCTCTCTCTCTCTCTCTATCCTCCCGCCATTTGATTTTGCTCAAATTTGATTACAAGGCTTGAAAAAGGAGGGGAAGAAAAGAGAAGAGGAAATAAGAAAGCCCCACAGATGGCGTGTTCATTCATTGCTGTGAATGGCTTTATAGGGGCTGCCTTTATACATGTGGCAATCCAAAGACGCTTCAGCCGCGCCGCTAAGAAAAGAACTTGACAAAATTATTGGTTTGCCGGCTTTTTTTCTCTCTTCTTTTTTTCTTTTTTTTTTACACAACTGACACGGAGAACTCGGAGAGAGACGAGCTCGCCTTCTCTCTCTCTCTCTCTCTCTGCGAGTCGCACACCCGAATGAATCAAAACAAACTGAACGAGGTGTTTGATTGCGAGAGAAAGAATCTGTTTGCCTGCATGTAAAGTGTGTTGTCATATTAATAACCACCTGCTCTGGGCCTTACACTCGGCCACATTCCAAGACAACAAAGTCGCATATTCAGCAGAATGCACAGGAAGGAAATTAATGAGACACACTCAGACCACTGGATTTTCATAATACAGGCGCTCAAACCAAACAGCTGAGACTGAAGTCAGAAACATTAGCCGGCACAGAGCATTCTGTTCTCTCACAGCCTATAATCCTGTTTCCACAATGGACCACTCAATCTGCACTTGTGTTCCTCAGGAGGATAATTATAGGTCTGCAGTCACACACACTTCAGAGCTCTCTTGCTTTCTAGCTAGCAGAGGATTTGCCTCTGCAGAGTGAACTATGATTTGTTATTCCATTACCGCATCATCACACACTTACAGGACGGAGGATGAAGTGATGGTCTGCGATCCGGCTCAGCCACTCCGGGTCAGCCAGACTAATGGACAGGGGGTCAGTTAATTCACGGATCCACTGACCAGACGTCAGAGACCAGGTTACAGGCTGCCTGATTCCATCAGTGGGATAGAACGGCAACCATCACTGAGGTCAGAGTAAGAGAACATCTTTCATGGCCAGGAATTCAATGGCAGCTTTGTCGTCGGTCTTTCCTTCTTTGTGATATAAAAAAAGATCCGACTCACACACTGAGCAGCGACTGAACTGGTCTTTGAATCAGGAACGAACAACTATGCCAACAAACCACTTCCAGAGAGTTAAAGAAAAAGATCCTAATATGGTTAAAACTGTCACTTCTCCAAAGTCTTTCATGCAATTCCAAGAGTAAGCTTCCACAACTATGCTAGCTGCACAGTTTGGATCACCAAAGTCATTAGAATTCATCCTTTGGGGAACCCAAAAGTTGTACAAAATTTTTATCTTTATGTGTTCTCTAGTGATGGTGGTGCAGTGGGTATCGCTGTTGCCTCACAGCAAGAAAGTCCTGGGTTCAAATGCACCTGAGGACCTGGGACTGTTCTGTGTGGAGTCTCCATGTTCTCCCCGTGTCTGCGTGGGTTCCCTCCGGGTTCTCCGGCTTCCTCCCACCACCAAAAACATGCAGTAGAGGTGAACTGGTGACTCTAAATTTGCCCATAGGTGTGAATGTGAGTGAGAATGGTTGTTTGTCTCTCTCTCTCTGTGTCTGTGTTGGCCTTGTGATGCGACTAGTCCAGGGTCGTACCTCGCCTCTCGCCCAATGTCAGCTGGAATCGCCATTAAAAGGTTGTGTGACATCATGATTGACAGATGAACAGTGCTTAAAGTTGAGCCGTGCAGGTATAGGGCCTGGAAACTCCATCACTACTTTGCAGCCCAAGATGGCAGCTTTATTTAGGCTTCTTTCTTTCTTTCTTTTTTTTCCAGGTGAGGAGGCAAGCCCTGGAATTAAAATGGATAAATTTGGGTGTCGCTTAATCCACATACTTTCCTATTTTAATTGAAAACTGCGTCTATGTACATATTGAATGAAGACATCTAAGGTTCTAAACATCAAACTTGAAGCTATTGCTTTTATTGAAACTGAGATAGGTGAGAAACACGAAATCCACCTGAATTCCTCTCAAGGTAAAACAGCTTTTAGAACTACAATAATGTCCTTCACTGGGGAATATTGTTTTAATACAAGTGCACACACCACCCTATTCCGTCGCACACACACACACACACACACACACACACACACACACTGTGACACACACCTTCTGAGAGCAGAGATATAAGGCTGTAAAACGCTGACAGGACAGAAGAGCAGCTCTCACAGCTTCCATATCTACCACTTTAGAGATATTAGCACTAGCAGGCATCATCACCAGCCGACCCACATTACATTTACCCTCCAACCCGCCCGACGGAGGCTCAACACATCACAGGGCGAACACACTTTCCCCTATACTGGTTTTTTTTTTTTTTTTTTTTTTTTGAAGAGGACAATTTGATTCTTTTATTACAGATGAGGCCAGAGATTCCCTCAGTGGTCAGAGAACATTCATAATCAGCAGTCAGGTCTCAATCCGCACACCTGAAGTAATTATTGTCTCAAGATAAAAACGGAAAGCAGGGGCGATTTTTTTTTTTTTTTTTTTTTTGAGGAGAAAATAAACTAGAGATAGAAATGACCTTAATATTATTTCTCTCTCTGGGCATTTCCAATAAGAGTATTCCATCTGAGGGTTTGATAAAAGGATTATGCGGGAAGCTTTATGCTGCTGGAGTCAAATCTGGATATGGAAGGAGCTGTTTGATTGAATAATTCTTGTTTCCTTTCTGCCAAGCTAGCAGTCCTCTTTGGGGAAAGTAAAAAATCAGCATTATGCCAGATTTACACATGTGCTGTAACCGTCTGCCCACACTCTATGTCCAGCTAGCAGCACGCTTGTCTGTCTGCAAGTTGAACTGTTTGTGCATGAGGTGCTTGGGAAGGTGTAAAAACCTCTCTGGTGCTAAATAAACATATGCATTCTGTATTTATGGCTGCTGATGACATTTCATTACATAATGTCAGACTGGATAGGACCACAAATGTTTAAACAACACATATTTATTTGATTTAAAAAATAAAAAAAAGGTATGTCTTCTGAATCTAACCAGGTGGGTCCAGAAATAATATGTTATTTCATTTAACTTAACTTTAACATTCAAAAACACATCTTTCAGGACCGGGGGACTCCAAAATAATGATTTCTCAAAGTATGTATTGAAACCAAAACCACTAATGCACAATGTATAATTGGCCTGATGTCACTCAGCAGTCAGTCCAACATTATGGGATAAATATGTAAACTTTTACTTGCATGTGTGGGTTTAATTTCTTGCATTTTATTTAAGTTTTCATATTAATTAACCCTGTTAATACACTTCAAAACTGCCTCTCTAAACAGGAATTATATTAAAGTCTGTGTGAGTATGACAATATTTTTAAACCATGCAATATAATAGATTGTTTGAACTTTGCAATAACAGCACAAAGAAATGTTATTTGTATATTATGTTTGGAATAGAAAACTGAGCAAAAGGCAAACTTTTTATGATATGAAGTGTTAAAATAACAAAGCACTGTTCATCTGCTGTTATCAGGAAACATCAGCAGGCGGAGCACGCTGCCGTTCAGACGTTTGACCTCACAGTTTAGTTATCATAACAGGGTTGTGACCTCATGACCTGCAGTTATTACTGCTGCCTCCTCCAATCAGCCCTCCGAAGCTCTGATAAAGCCCTCTGGGGGAAGGAAAAAAAACAGGCTACCAGAATTAGAAGTGACATTAGATTTATGTATGTGTGTGTGTGACGTTAATGTGTTTGCCTGTGTGTGTGTGTGTGACGTTAATGTGTATGCCTGTGTGTGTGTGTGTGTGTGTGACGTTAATGTGTATGCCTGTGTGTGTGTGTGTGACGTTAATGTGTATGCCTGTGTGTGTGTGTGTGACGTTAATGTGTATGCCTGTGTGTGTGTGTGTGTGTGTGTGTGTGTGTGTGTGTGTGTGTGTGTGTGTGTGTGTGTGTGTGTGTGGGCTGTGGTGTTCATTGTCACAGTGATGGAAAGATGAGAAAAACCCACCAAAATGAGGATATTTTGATGCTGCTCACCTCCTGAGGGGCTTAGTGTAGAATTAGAATTTAGTTTAGGGTCACATTAAGAATTAAATTAATTAAAGTTGAGGAAGAAGGCTAAAAATGCCGTGTTTTAACTTTGATTTAGTTACTACTGGCTGACAGACAGAATAGTATAAAGGGACAATTCAGGGTAAAGCACTAAAAATAGTTTTATTCCAATGGATTTAATGTCAAATGAAAATATATTCTCTTTCTCACTCTAAAAGGCTCAAACTCTCACTGAAATCAAGTGGAATAAACACGAATCTCAAACCCAAACATGGATGGGATTTAAATGTGTTGCCTTAATTTGAGAATATCTCATTCACACAGTTTTATCTCCATCCTGGTTTGTGACAACCTTTAATCTAATATAGGTTGGGTTTGATTAACTGACAGAGGAACACAACTGGTCGACATCTGAAGTCACATGTCTTGCATTTAGCTTCTCTCATTTGGTTCAAAGTCCATCCGGTTGCATCCAGTCTGCAGGTCTGTCGACGCTCAAAAAAACTCAGATCAAACTGCCAAACGATGCATTTTTAAAAGTGTTGCACTGGAAACATTTAGAGGCTCAACACATGTTGGGTCCAACACTTCTCTGTAAGACCAAATTAAAAAGGCTAAACCTCTTTGGAGACACTGACTGGAAAAACAGGAACAGGCTGGTTTCATTGACAGATGCAGAACATGGTCAGGCTGGATGGTGGCAAGTGAAGTACTTGATCTTGTCTGGAGGGCCTGCAGCGTTCACTGTGCATACAGTCTGCTTGTTACCAACACGACTACATCATCCGACGTTTCTCACAATGTTTATGAGGAAGCGGCATGCATGAACGGTCTTGTACATCCCAGAGAAATACTTGAAACGTGTACTTTACGCTTCAACAAAAAAGACTGCTCTAAAGAGCAAAACCTGAAACGATGACAAGTGTCAGGTCAGGTTTGAAAACATTTGATTCTAAAGGAAACAGAGATTTTCAGGAAGTTCAGGGTTCTGTGTACAAAGCAGGCAACAAAATCAGTGTTTTCCTTGTTTTATGAGGTTAAATGTTTAATGACTTCAGTAAGAGTCAAGTTCTCTAATGATGATCTGTCTTTATTGCCTTCAAGGTTAAATAAAAACATTCTTAGTTGATTAACTTCCAACGTCTGGGTGAAAAAACATTAGTAACTCTCAGTAATTATGAGGCTGCTGAGGGCTCTTACAAAAATACATTAAAGCTCTCTGGTGACTCCAGGAAGAGTTTAAAAAATAGTTATATGTCATATCTTATTGTAGAGAAGTCCAAAACATCCACAGCCCTTTGTCACCAATGACATTTCAGTTTTTCTTTTTTTCTTTTACCATGAAAGACTGTTTTTAGAGTATAGCTGCAAAGATTCATCAATTACATGTCAACTGTAATCAATCATTAAATATTTTGATCATCAATCATTTGTTTTGAGTCATTTTGGAAGAAAAATAGTTAAAATGTTCTCATTTCAGCTTCTGAAATGTGAATATTTTCTGGGGTTTTTTCGTGCTCTATGACAGTAATGAATGTCTTTGGGTTGTGGACAAAACAAAAGATGTGAGGATGTCATCTTGGGCTTTTGAAAAGAAGTGATCAGCATCTTTCACCATTTTCTGACATTTTTGGACCCAAGGATTGTTAGATTGATTGAAAAAAATGATCAAAAGATTGATGAAAATAATCATTAGTTGCAGTCCTATTTTACAAAGATGCCTACAATAAATATATAAAGTTAATATAAAAGGTTTTGAAATTTTTCTCTGAATGTTTTTTCTCACTGATATTGAAATACATTTTCCAGAAGATCAAAAATCTAAAACAGAACATAATGAAACTTCCTTTTTAATAAATCATTATAAACTCTTTTTTATATATATATATATATTATATATATATATATATATAAAAAGAGACCTAACTGCTAAGTCTGACTATGTAACCAGATCACTTTAATGATCTAGATCATTTTTAGTAAGAAAAGATATTAACAGGTGAAATCATCATATCAGCAGTGTTCCATGTTCCAGAGTGAAAGTAATAATAATAATAATAATAATAATAATAATAATAAATTTTATTTATAGAGTGCTTTTCAAGATTCTCAAAGACGCTTTAGAGGTAAAAAAAAAAAAAAAAAAGAAGAAGAAGAAAAACAACAAGTTAAAAACAGGTATCAAAGCACGAGTTAAACATGAATAAAAACAGCTCAAATAAGAATGAACTAAATCACATCACAGGTCATGTCACACACAGTAGTCAAACTTAAATGCTGATCTAAAAAGAAGAGTAAAGGTTTAAAATTAGACCCTAAAGCGATTCTCTACTTAACATGTTGAAGGAGATAAAGTATAAAGCATGTGTGAAAAGGCCATGTACGGTCATATTGTGTCAAAAAAGCCAACAGGAGCCCCATTCCTATTGGCAGATATTAGTCGTTCTCATGAAGTCACTCCAAAAAATGATTGGTCAGGAAATATAACGTGCAAAGGGCACCGCACCGTCCATCCTGGCTTGAGCAAGCTTGAAACAGTCCAAATTAAACCAGTAGGACAGAGTTAAGAGGGTTCATAACTCCTCTTTCTTTAAATCAGGGGACATTAAAGATAAAATGTTTCATAATTTGTGCAGAAACAGACGATTGATTCACCACACGACGCACAACCATCTCTTCAGCAACAGTCTGGAAAACTTCTCATCAACTAATGGCAAAAGTCTGACCAAACCTTTTCATGAGGGATAAATATGAGCTCACATTTGAATCAAAGCATTCGGGTCACCTCGGCCCAGGTACAGTTCAGCCTCCTCAGTGCACAAAGCAAAAGCTAAGTCCAACTGCAACTCACAAAACCCAATCAAAACTTCATCCCTCTTCATCGCCTCCATGCAGCCTCACAGTCTACCTCCTGATTGGGGGGGGGGGGAGAAAAAAAACACACTCTCTGTCCCCAAAGTATGTCATTGTTATTCCTAATCACTCCACAGAATCATACACAATCAGAACTTTTTCTATCCCTCTCTGTTTATGCAGTCCCCACAAGGCATTGCCTTTTAGACTCCGGCTCTCCGGCGACAAAAGATGTCAGGAAAACAAATAACGGTGGAAAACAAAACGACACAAAGTCTCCCGAAATACCTTGCGGATGCCCAGAGGAAGGCGCTGGACAGACAGATGAGCAGATAGGTTCCCTCTGTCCTCCTCTCTCAGGCTGCCTCCTCTCTCGGCGTGCTGTGGAGAGTGACTGCTCACAGCCAGCCTGGCATATCTAATTAGAGCCAGGCTGTTGCCACTATCGGGCAGAGGATCTACCTCTCCAATCTCTCCTGACTCAATCTTCCCCATCTCTGATTTTCTTTTATATTTATGCTGGAATATTTAATTGTAGACAAAAGGTTACTCTGGGCTCTATTCATTACACACAGGCAGAATAATCTCCTTTAAAAGGCTTGACATTTCAGGCTTTTCAAAAGGGGCTGAAAAAATTATATCCCCGCTTTTGTTAATCAATGAAGTAGAACTCCCCCGAACAAAAGAATTAAATTGCTTGGTTGGGTTAATAAAACACACAGAAATAGCTGCTTCCTGTGGGCTTTTGTGCCTGCCACTGGCTCCCCCCATATGCAACCAGCACTGTAATTCCATATGATTTGAGGTGCAAAACTCTCATTTCTCCACACAGTTGGCTTTTTAAATCCTATTGAATGAGCAGTCTGTGAGGCTGGCTGATTGGGACCTCTTGCCTAAGCCTGGCTGCCTGGCTAGCAAAACAGGCTATCTCCATTCAAATATGACTTTCACTAAGGAGAGACAGCAGGTCCACTACAATTTACAATTTCTATACTGCCCGTGCCTCAGAAAAACAGTGTAATTATGCAAATGATAGGGGCAATAATTAAGCCCTTCACTGTCACATTGTGTTAGTTGCTGTCATGTTTCGGTCCGATGCTAGGAAAGACACAGCAGGGCACGTTTGGGTTTAAATTGCTCCTTACAGACAGCCTGCAGATGTTCACAGCATCTTCTGTCCTATAACTATAGCCATCATCCCGAGCCAGGACGCCTCCGCATCCGACACGGGAGCAGCAGTTTCTGGTTTAGCTGCGGGAAAGCTGTCACTTCAACACACAACTGCTGTATCAGCCAGAGGCCTTCTGCTAAGTGACACACACCATTGTGCTCTTAACACTCTGTTCTAAATGTGAACACCACTACCTGTGTGTCATGTCTACCATGCCAGACGACTTTGCTGTACTGACTGAGTTGTGAAACAGTGACAGTCTGCATGAAGAAGCACAAATTACATTTTTAAAACAACAATTACTTGCTTGAGCTTCACAAATTGCTCAATTGCTCTGTTTTATATCACTGTAAACTAAAAATCCCTGATGTTTTGTGCTTTTGATAAGACAAGCACAAGAAATCTGATGATGTCATCTTGATGTCTAGAAAAAAAATCCATCCATTTTTGGATGAATGTTTATGCAATTCAAATAAATTGTCAACAATAATGAAAACTAGAATGGCACTCAGTCAAGCATACGTCCTATCCCACATGTCTTTCTTGCCTGGCCCACGCCCCAAACCTTCCTTGTGAGCAAACAGTTTCTTCTAACAATTGTTTTTGATAACAAGCAGACATATTCATGAAGTTATTTCAAGTTCTTTTGTACATAATAATAAAGTGTTGTCTGGTTTTCACAAATGCACAGTGCCGGTCGAACGCTGGGACACCCCCTCCCAGAATGGGCACCTTAAGTACATGACATTTTTTCCAGTTAAAAGGACGTAATAAATGTACAGCTGAGATAAGGCTGCACAGCACTGATCTAACGTATGGAACTCAAACTTGTCCTGGTGATAATTCTGCACACAAAAAAAAAGAGTTGACCATATTAGTCACCGTATCCATGAGGAAATAATTGTTTAAAGGCGCTGAACACCCACACAGGTGTTTTAACTTATTCAGGCCAATTAGAGCTCTGCTTAGGTCGAAGGCGGACAGAGTTGTGCTGGGATTTACATGAGGTCATTATAAAGGTGTCATTTATCCCACTCTCAGTCGCAACAAAGCAAACAGGGGAGTGGAGAAACGTCAATCAAGCACAGTCTGCGCATTATTTTAACTTTCACCTGAATTTCAATAAAGTATAGAATCTATCTATCTATCTGTCTATGTAGATCTGTCAGTCTACACATTTGCATTCTAACAAATGCACACCCTTACAAAAGAGAATAGTACCAATTGTACTATTAGTATACTTCTTTAAAACTAAAAAATAAGAGCATATTTTCAGTCTACTTTTTATGTACTTACCAGAGACATACTTAACAAAAATAAACTCAAGTATATTTGGCTTATACTGACAAGTACACAGAAAAGTCTAAGTCTATTTGGACTATACTTGTACTTACATTTTTGATTGAGATATACTTAATAAAAGTATAATATTATTGCCTAATACTTTAGTTTAAGTATACTTGACTTGTAGTTGTAGTGATAGATCTAAACTAGTTGTTTACTCAGTGTTTACTACTCTTATACTTAAAGTATACTTAAAAGTATACGTTTGTAAACCTAAAATTGGGCCAATTTAGTTCCAAGAAGTATTAAAATAGGACACTTGCAAGTATACTGATATTAGTATACTTACAAAATAAAGTATACTTGGAAAATACTTGAACTTTACTTGAGCGTACTTAAAAATGAACTTGAAGTATACTTGGTTTTGTAAGGGAAGTGCACATATCAAACTAACAGCACTGGCCTAATGTCTGAAACTCTAACAAATGCAAATAAAGTGTTTATGGCTCCACTGCAAATAGACATTCAGACACAATGTGAATGTTAGCATGTTGACAACATTAACATTAGTTAACTTAAAACTTGCTAATAGGAGAATTTAGCTTGACACAAACAGAAGCCACAACTAGCTTTCAAGTCAACACTTCTGAACTAAAAGATTCAAAATTAGGTTTTAATTACCGTCAGACGGTTCATGTCAACTTCCAAGTCATGTAAACAGAGTTTACAGGTGAATTAAATTGTCTTGTAGGCGGGGCTTAATATTCAAGTCCGGTTCCCCGCCGGATGCGGGCCTGCGTCAATCTTTTACGACAATCCTGTTCGGTTTCCAGCACAAACATATGAACGAGAGGCACTGGAAATCATGAGAGGTCAGAAGTGATGTTCCTGATTTTTAACAGAATCGGGACGTAGCAGACAGACATGGTGGGTCCGACTTTGTATTCAGTAAATGGAACGACCATCTGAAATAGATGCATGATCAGTTGTCAGCCTATTAGTACGATAATGTTCATTCTGAAAGGCTAAGCTAAAGTTAGCTTTACGTGTGTATGACCCAACACGACGTGATAAAACGTAAATAACATTCGATTTATTGCTTTATTAATCATGTGCCATTTACTTAAATTGCAACCATAGGACATCTTGTTCGTAGTGAGTTTCCACGTAACCCTTCAATGTCTTTGCTGTCCCTACTCCCTGTCTCTCTGTCCCGACAGGCTGGTTCCATGGTGGCCGTGGGACTGGCTCTGGCAGCAGCTGGATTCGCTGGTGAGCTAACTCAAACTAACTAACTTAAGAGCTTTATCTCCTCAGTGGTCCACCAATCACCATGGCACAGCTACAACTTCAAAGTTGAGTCAGTATTATTCATTTGCGACATTCAGATGTTGACAGACATGGCTGAAGATAAGATTGAATAAGATTTTAAAGCAATATAGAGAAGAACAGTTCTTATACAAGCACTGGCTAATTAACTATAAAAATATAGGAAATAAATTAAATACCAGAGCAGCAGTTTTCTACATCCACCAGCAGTCTGTCAGATTACTCACCTGTCAGAGGAGTGGGTTTCTTTATGACACATGTAGCAATTCTATATACAGTATTTAAATGAAACTAAAAGTAAAATTCCACAACCATTTCCATCAGATGATGAAGATTTTTGATATTTCCCTCCCCTCCTTTTTGTCTCCCAGGTCGCTATGCCATGCAGGCCATGAAGCAGATGGAGCCTCAGGTGAAACAGGCTCTTCAGAGCTTCCCCAAGACGGTAAGAAGTAAAAGATGCATCCAACACATTTATCCTGAAATCTCTCACTTGACTTCATGAATTGTTTTTTTTGCCAAGGACCAATTAGCTGTGAGCCGTTGTCTGCATATGTTGTTGCAGGCTTTTGGAGGTGGCTACTACAGAGGTGGGTTTGAACCAAAGATGAACAAAAGAGAAGCTACCTTGATTTTGGGCGTCAGGTATGTGAACTCTTTCCACCATCCTGTGCACCAGATTCATTCAAGTTCACATTTTCTGTCATTGACTCCTTCGCTAATGTAGAGAATTTGCTCACTTCTTTTCACACTGATCATCACAATGATAATTCACTGTTGGACCACTGTTCTGTCTTTCAGTCCCACAGCCAACAGGAATAAGATCAGAGAAGCCCATAGAAAGCTGATGATCCTGAACCATCCAGATAGAGGTAAGGATGGCTTGAAAAGTCCCTCTTCATTATTTTAAATATTTGTTTTAGATAGGGTAACGTACATAATATCAGGTATGATCTTATACAGCAGACTGATGGAGTAAAACTACATTGTGTGCACAGTACACTGCATTCATCTGCCTTGTTATATGATTAACTTCAGGGTGTGCCATATTTCCATATATATTTGGTTACACTTTTGAAAAGCTACTAATACTAACTTTAGTAGTAGTTTTTACAAACCATCAGTATCAAAGTAAATTTAATACTTGTTCAGTGAATTTATTTGTTTGTGTTTGAAATAAATGTCGAGTTGAACAGTTCTCCAGTGTCACATTATTTTCACAATGGTAGAGGATGGCTATCAGCTTTTTCCTGCATTTAGCTATTATTTTATCAGCCTTTAAAATCCAAAGCAGTGACTGGAGCATGATCGCAAATTGAGGCTCATATTTTAGATGTAACATAGTTCAGCAGAATCTCCTGAAATGTAACCGTGGACACTGTGTGTGTTTGTGTGTCACAGGTGGATCTCCCTACCTAGCAGCAAAGATAAATGAAGCCAAGGATTTGATGGACGAAACAAAGAAGTAGAAATGAAGATACCGATAATGACGTAAATGTGGCTCCACACTGATCTCATCCATCCTGTTGCAATGACTGACTTGATCGATTACCAGACTTTTCTAATTAATTCTTCAGAAATAAAAAAAATTATGAATGAGATTCTCCCTCGTTATTATTTTGTATTTTAGATTTACTTTCTGTGTAGCTGGTTTTCTACAAGACAGCAGCTTTAAATGAGATTTACATTTTTAATAGCAGCCTTTTGGTTTAACAGCCCTCTCTGTGTATCTGTAATGATGAGGGGTTTGAGTTAGGGTGGTTTGCACACACACTCACCTATACTAGAGAAAGCATTAGCAGTAACTTCATAGAATTCTGACTGTTAAAGCTCAAGCAGTGAAAAGTGAGGCCGATATCAATAAGACAAAATACTGTATAATTTCCTATGAATCCCTTATAAGAGCTGAACTCAACAGTTTTTTGAGTTACGGATTGGAAACAAAAGGATGGGATGGACAGAACCCATTCTTTTATCCCCTCCATTTTGTTCATGGCAGGGGATGGAAACTACCAGAGATAATATTACTCAACATAAAAATATTGAACGTTAGCTTACCATGAATAGTACCAAAAATGGATTTCAGTGTCATAAAATCTTGAGGATCGCAACTTTAACATTAAGATCCATGACAACTTCCAAAGTTTGGAAACCTCAACAACTAGTCACTGATGTGACACCAATCCTATTCCTCAATTTCTATCTTCATGAAAGTAATTTTACAAATCAGAAATGATTTGAAACTGTAAAAAGAATACAATGTGTTAAGAAAGTTCAAATGCTCCTGTGTGCTCACTCAAGAAGCACTTTTGGGTAACGTTCAGGTACAAAAGCACTGCAGACAGCAACCAAAAGACACAGCTGGGTTTTAGATCTACATGGAAGATCGAGTTTATTTAAGAACTACCTGCATACAAAACATATTGCACATCAACCAACCAGAACGATCCTTAAAAAAACAAAAAACAACATATACTGTAGTTGACCCAACAAAAACACGTGGGATGTAACTCAGTAATTGTTTTAAAAGAAAACTCTAGGCAACGCATGTTTTAGTGTCAAAAAGAGCTTTTCCTGTTTTTGTTTTTTTTAAATACTGTACATTTTTTTTTAAAATAAATAAACCAAATAAATTTCCTTCCTTAGTGGAAAAGTCATGACCAGTTTCCAGCCAGCCAGCCTGTGGAAGAACCGTGAAATGAACTCATCACCTGGCCTTGGTTTTCTAGAAACATCTCACCACCAGGGGATTCCGGTTCTTTCTGTTCAAACAGGATTTAAACATTAGTGGACTTGTAAAAGCTGATGTTAACCCTCATGGATACAAAAAACATGCTTTGAGTGACTTGATATAGTTGGATTTCCTGACTCAGTACCCCTCTTGTCATATTTGATTAAAATGTTGAGCGATGAGATGCTTCCAGGAAACCCTGCCCCGATGGCTACATCTCTGTCCAGCAATTAACAGTAACAGGCCAGTTTCCAGACTCAACTACAATCAACTTTTAACAGACAAAGTTTGGGTTTCAGTGCAAAGAACACAACTTCTCTATTGTTTGTATCTTTTCCAGACACGCTGTAATAACATTTCTTCTATGAGTGAAGTGGTTGCATATTGAAAAACAGAAAGCAGCTAACGGCACACTCCTCAACAATTGTTTTTATATATATTTCCCCACAAACACTAATAAACAAACCTGATTTTAAAAAGATATGCCTCTGAAATCCTTTCAGGGTTTTTCAGTGTTTGCATCCACCTGCCTACGGTCCAATCAGGGTACATGTAGACCAAGGAGACAACTCATCTGGTGCATCTACGGCAGGCGAGGGTTAAAAAAGTAACACAGAAATAAGTGAAAAGATTTCAGATGGTGTGCAGAGCCAGGCAACATGTTGAATCTACTCTCAAGGCACAACAGCTGATCACTTGTATGTCAATCATACTTGTTTTTGTTTTTTTTCCCCCTATCTGCACTGTTATTCTGCTCATGCAGAATGTTTAGTTTACAAACTACTTTAGATGCACAAAACATTCTTACAAAAAGGTGGAAGCATCTTTCTGAGTCTACCTGGTAAAAGACAGACTGTTTTTTTTTCTCTTAAAACCCTGCTATGATATTATTTTTACCAATAAAAAAAATAACTGCTGCATTCACACCACAGTATGGATTTGAAAGGAATCCGTCTGCGTCTTATAAATACTGCATTCAATCCGACGTCTGGACTGAAAAGTACGTTTAGAGGGAACCAATCACACAGAGACACGTCGCCAGAAACATGCTACCAGCAAAACCAGTTTTCCTATGGTATGGTGTGCGCTCCTCTCTCGCTCCACCTTTTTCTAGCAGTTCCTAGACATGGATTAAAGTTAAAAGAGTTTCAACTTTTCAGGGCACGGTGCTGGAGTCGCACCACTTTATCCATTAATTGAATGTGATTGCCTGCTTCACAGGCGCACCACTTCGTTTTGCTGTTCTGCCTTTTCAAAGCGTTTTAGAAGCAGCTGTGCCTGTCGAGATGAGTGTCTGTGTGGTCAGGGCCATAAGTAGGTTTCTGTAAGTGTGTGTCTGTTTGGCTATCTTTGGCAAGCTCATACAGGAAGAACTATTAAAAAAAACTGTAGTAAAATGAATGGTCGGACAGAACACACGTGAGTTTAGAACTCTAAATCTTGTGCATTGGAATAGGTTTCAGATATTTGTAAAGTAAAAAAAAAAGAAGAACGGTGCTTCTTGTATTTAAATATTTCACTTTTAAGACTGCTCCAAAGACGGGGAGATTCAATCGAGTGCAGCCAAAGAATTTTAAATATTTGAAACCATTTCCTTTGCTCAGGTTTGACTAGGAAAGTCCGTTAACTACAGGTTGTGGGTTAGAGTCCTCCTTGTAGGGGACTTTAGCGGACCCCTCAGAGGGAGACCTGGGAGCTCTGGTGGCCTTGTCGCCCTCACCGTCATCTCCATGGCTGGAACCATTGGTCGCCGGGACAGACGGCGGGCTGTCCTCAGGGATGGCATCCACCTGATAATGAACAGAAATATGTGACCAACAAATTCACCATTAATTATTCAGGGAAAAACACATTTCATAAAGCAGCATCTGCATTCAGAACTAAAAATCCAGGTTAAATTCTAAGGTTTAAGAAGTAACATTCAAGCATCAGGTGCAGACAGACAGACTGTGGTTTGTCAACAATTTCTTAACAGATGACGAGAAGCACTAACCACATCCTTGTTTTTCTTGGTGTCCTTGATGGTCTGTCTGCTTTCAGATTCAGCCCTGGATATGTAGTCAGCCACAGTCACTGTGCAGACAGCAGAGAAGAGAAAAACATCTTTTTCTTAGTTTAAGTTAAACAACTCTAGCAGCACATCAGCTATGTGTTTACTTATGTGATCATTATATAGTTCAGTAGCTCATGGAATCTCTCACCTTACACTTGTATCACCTTTTCCACCATAAACCAAAGACTTTGAGTTATTGCCTCTGCATGAACATCTCATTATGATAGTTTTTTTTAGGAGGCCAGTGTTCCAGTTTTGGTTTCCACAGCAACCGTCGGGTATCAAGTGATGTAATGTTTGTGTTGTACTGGAGTACTTGCATCGTCTTTTTACAGTATAATGCTCCCATGCTGGACTACATTTTGCGTACTGACCAATTTTTTCTTTGTTGCACCAGTTGTTTTTTTAACTTAGAGATGGATTACATCCTCTTGTGATGAAAAAAACAACATACATAGTCTGTAAAGAGATTTTTAACTGATTAAATTAACCTCAATTAATTGATTAGTGATAATTATAATAATTCATAGTCATGACATTGTCTATTTTCTTTAAATACCAGTAACTGTCTGGACCCTGTCTGGCAGTCTGATAGGAGGTTTTCAGCACTTTCAGACTCTCTCTTCATTTTGAAATATACACTCACCTAACTTTACAGTCAATCCTACATCACAAAAACAGAACTTAATGGTCGGGCTCGCTGTGACACACCACACACACTGCATTCCGTGCACTCAACAGCCTGACAGCATGAAAATAAACATAGTAGGCTAGGTGTTAGTGAACAAGTATTACACCTGTCAAATACCACAATTAAAACACAAAGATGCACACCTTCACTAAGCACAGCAAACCAGTGTGAATAGTGGAAGCCAGTGAGTCAACCAAACACTTCCAATTATTTTGCATAAGCGAGTGAAGGGGGAAAAAAACAACAATTTAATTACCATGTAATTAAAGATATCTAAACAACGTTTTGGTTTAGTATGCTGCTGGTGGCACACGAAAAAAAACACCAGGCCTGGTGCACAACCTTTTAGCCAAGGAGCATGGTTCAGTGATGGTTGCTATGGTTACCTGGCTGCCTCTCCTCAGGCAAGCGCATCCGGCGACGTCGACTGCGGTTTCGACGCTGAGGTTTAACGTCGGGGTCATCTAAGGGTGTCAGGTCGTCACAAAGAGATGGATTTGGGGCTTAAATTGCCTTTAAAGCAGAGACCTGTCTTTGAACTGCACTGACTCCTTTTACATTTAGAATGGGAAATGATGATGCACTGCTGCGCATTCTGGGCACCCCTGTTAGCTCTTAAAGAACGTAGGACTGACTTTCTTACTTAGATATTGTGCTAAAGCACTGACTGTTTGAACTAATGTATTCTGACAACAACATTTTACTCGCATGCAATCTTTGCGTTTGTGTGTGCATGAAGATCATCCAAATAATGTGACTTCCCTACCTATTCCATTTTCACTCATTGAAGCATTGTCTGACTCGCTCATGCCATCTATCAGTGTGGCATCCTCATCTGTTCTGCGTCGTCGAGATCTTCGGCGGCGGTTTGCAGGCAGGTTAGACTCACTAGCATCTGTATCGGCTGTCTGGTCTGTCTCTGTGTTTGTCTCCAAGGCCCCATAGGAATGGTTGTCCTCATAGTTCCGAGGTCCTGTTGAAGAGTTAAGTCAGAATCATAGAGAATAAGTTGTAAGTAGAGACAAACTCCAACACGTCAAGACTTTTACTCCTCTAAGAGTGAATTTTACCAGAGCTGTTGTATCCTCCTCTTCCCCGTCCTCCACGGCCTCTGCCGGGTCCAGGCCTCCTACGACCATCTCTTTGTGGTCGTGTGCCTCTTTCCCTCTCCCTTCAAGTCAGTCAGTCAATAAATCAGTCAATTAAAAAAGGTTTAAAAGTCTAGATGCTGCACCACACATGGCATCAAGTGAAATGCTGTTCTGCATATGACTGTAGCGATAAAACAGCTCATTTTGTACATGTTTGGATCCGACAAAAACACAACTCACCTGTCCTGATCCTCTCCGGCAAGGGACCAGTCACTGAGCTCATCCTTGCGCTCTGAATCCGTCTCAGAGGCGTTGGAATGCTCCGACTGGGTGCCTAGAGGAATCAAATAAGATGACAGAGAGATGGCCACACAGAAAAGTCAGGACAGATGACAGACACCTTATTTTTGTGCAGACATTTGAATAATTTAATTCCTGTGTTGTGTTATTTCTGATTTCTTGACACTCTTTCACAGATAACCTTTTTCACAACAGTGTTTCACAGCAATTAGGTTTTTTTTTACGTTTGACTTTCCAAGGTGCCTACCATATCCAGCGTTGTAGCTGTGGCCTCTGCGCCCACGCCCTCGCCCGTTGTAGGAGCGAGTGGCATGTAAAGAGGATGAGGAGGCACTGGCACTGCCTTCTGTATTATGCCCTCCTCCTCTTTCCCCTCTTTCCCCTCTTTCCCCTCTCTCCCCTCTCTCCCCTCTCTCTCTTCTCTCTCTGTCAGCTGGTCGGTGACCCTGGTTGATCTGGCGCAACTGTTCGTCAATCTGCATCCTCTCCAGTCGAAGCTGCTCAACCTCCTAGAGGCAAACAAGAAACAGCGGAAAAGGTGACACTAATGACAAAGAGAACGAGAATGTGTGTCTCTGGATAAACATGTGTAATCATCATACACACATCTACATCACATCCAGTGTGCCTTTTCTTGCTCTCTCTGAATCTTGCTAGGCTGCTTCCCTGTGCACAATCCACAATTTGCCTCAGCTCTTCCTCTAGCTGCTGGCCCTTCGCAAGAAGTGTCATCATGTCCTACACATACACACAGTTCAAAACAAACATGCACAAACCACCAACGTGCCACAAAACATGCAAACAACACAGGACACACACATACATACATGCAAAGTGCAAAATCCATATACAGTGAAAACACTGCAGAACAGCAAACTCATTATTTATGAAGATTATCATAAGTTCTAGAAATCTGTATTTAATTTATAATCAACACTACAGACTGAAAATATAACAATGATAATCAGATATTCCAACTAGGAAACTGCTTAAATGGTAAATTAAAATGC
Organism: Chaunax sp. Z400; assembly: GCA_037577475.1. Classification (NCBI taxonomy): domain Eukaryota; kingdom Metazoa; phylum Chordata; class Actinopteri; order Lophiiformes; family Chaunacidae; genus Chaunax; species Chaunax sp. Z400. Next base: position 25,882,076 of record CM075188.1, read on the forward strand.
TCAGCTGGGAAATATTGAAGACTTAAAGATAAACTCAAAATCTCTGACATTTCTGATCTGAGATTTTTCTTATGCTGCAACTTTTGATAAATTTATCAAAAAACCTACAATGTGACCAATCAATTGCTGTCCTCCTGCAGGCTGACAGATCCTAATGCTTTAATCTTATGTTTAATTTAGAAACACTGCCCCCCCCAAAATAATAATATGGCTTCTTCAAAGAGTGTATAAAAAGTTTATAATGTTAGCAGAGGTATTTTATAATGGTAACTGAAGCATTTTGCATTTTGTATGTATGTAGTTTGTAGGTAGCTCTTCGTTATTCATATTAATTTATTAGTAGCACATGCACAGCACAAAATCAAAGCAGCGTTACCATTTAGACTTTAGTAAAGCTCATGAAGCCCTGCAGACATGCTGGTGGCCAAGTAAATGGCAATTAGTCATTGCGTATGGAAATTAATGTTAACTTGTTTCCCTTGTGCCACTTCATGTTGACAACTGAATGACACACTGGTTGACATTTACAGGCTGCCTGAAATGGCTGTAAGTAGAAACTGTAAGTAGCATTGAGTGAAAGGATTTAAAAAAAAACAACATACAAACATGCATCAAAAACAAGCCCTTTCAGTCCAATTCAACACACACACACACACACACACACACACACACACACACACACACACACACACACACACACACACACACACACACACACACACACACACACACACACACACACACACACACACACACACACACACACACACACACAGGTATCCTTACATTAAGGTAAGAGATGTGGTACTCCAGCAAGACCTGGACATTGCCAATACTGTCCTTAGTACCAACAAAGGTGAACGGGACCATTCCCTGTGTCAACAAAACACAAAAAACACAACACACATGTTAGTATAGGACCGAGTGGAAAGAGTGTGTGCATCGTTTGTATAAAGCAAACAAAACTTTATCAGCTTTATCAGTAGCACCAAACATGTGGCAGTTGCAGGCTTACTTCCTGTCTGGGCTGCTTGGTGTCATTGTCTCCCTCTATCCTGACCCTCACCACTCCAGACTTGTCCACAATCTCTTGGATGACCTTACCGTTCTTACCGATCACTTTGCCTAGGGAAAAGATGAGAAGGTGACTAGTAACAACAAGCATGAAATACTCTGGATCCCCCCCCACCACCACAGGTGCATTTCATTAAAAAAAGACAGCATATCTGAGAAAAAGTTCAATTTTCTAACTAAAAAAATATAAAAATAAATAAAATGCTTAAAATTCCCATATTAGTCAAAGTCAAAAAGATGATGCACTCATGAAACTGAAAGCACTTCATAATGGAGTATTCATACCTACTTACATGAAAATTAGATGACTGTGACACACGCCTGTGGTATCACTATCACTGCTAACGTCAACAGTAGAGCACTGACCCACACTCATAAACAGAAGGTTTGGGGATTTCCCAGCTCAGGCAGTACATTTTTATCTCTACATACCAACAAGGCTCCTGGGCACCTGGACAGAGTCCTCCACAAACTCCAGGTAACTCCTGGCCTTTTTCACAGCCTCTGCTGACTGTAAGACAACACAGGCTTACTTTATGTCATACATTGACACACAAGCACAGTCAACAGGAAGTATCTTTATGTTCTATATACAATCAGCACCGCCACTTTCTGTATACAGTCACTTAGGCTACATTTACATTATAAGCCTCATTGTTTGATTTCTGCTCAAATCAGATTGGTTATCTTGATGGTTCAGTCATAATTACAAGTGATCTGTATCTAACTTTAAATGTCGTCTGAAAATTGCAATTGTGCCCGGAAATGGTAGGCATGGGCACATTGATACGATAAAACTCGTGGAATTCAAACCCAAATGGATGATCTAGTAACAAATGTATCGGAGATAAGACCACATATAAAATGGGACTCATATCTGATTTGAAGGGATATGGGGTTTTTTTTCACACAGCCCTGGAAAACATCTGATGTGTCACATTAAGGCAGAAAGTCAGAATTGAGACACATCAGCCTGGCAATGTGAGTCCAATTAAAATAACAAACACAACCACAGTAAAAATGTTAAGAATGCAACATGTGCACACATATAAAATCCTCCTTGTTTCAGTATAAATACAAGTTCAGATATGAAACAGTCACACCTCCACAGGACACCCTACCTCTCCATAAATCCTGAAAGTGCCCGTCTCCTCGTCCAGCTCAATGGCAGTGACACCTGCAACTTTCCGTGCTTGCTGGATGTTGCTGCCATGGCTGCCGATGGCCAGTCCCATCAGATCCGTTCTCACCACAAACTCCTCCTGAAAGGCTGATACCAGCTGCCTCGAGCTCTGCACAAACAAGAGCAGAGTTTAATTTATTTCTTGTAAAAAAAGTTCACCTTTAGGGTTTAATTAAATGGCAGTCCTTCAACTTCAACTGACCTCCAAGTGCTTTGTAGCCTCATGGTTGCGTGACATAAGCAGCAGCTTGGTCCTGATGCTGCGCAGGTGCATGTCACTCAACAAAGACACACGCTTTACTGTCGACTCATTGGTGGACTACAAACACACACACATTGAAAATAAGATAAATAAGAAGCATATGTTGAGCTGCTCCCTTGTCGATGACAACAAGAAATAAGTCATTCACTGTCCAAACATACAGAGCGGGACAAAGCTGTGAAATATCATGTAACTGTGTAGATGGTATCCTCAGTATTTAAATGTCATCACAAGCCATTTACCACAATCACTAGTTGGCTGGTCTCAGGGCAGTATGAGATGTGACAGGCTCCCACAGCTTTCTTAAAGTCCTTATGGGCATTCTCATTCTGGCACCTGTAATATAAGAAAAATGTATTACTTTAAACTTCCATAAACATTAGGTAAACACATTCTGATGAAAACTCTCAAAAATCAGACAATATATAACACCTATAATAAATTACTGTATATATGCATGTTATCAATAATCATGAAGCAAACAAATATGTTTATTTGTCCCTCCTTAATTTTTTTTAGTGTACAACTGCTGTACATACGCTTCTTGTAGATCCTGAGGAACGGGGACAGTGCATTTGTGTAAGGAGTTGTTGGTGATGGCCTTGTTAGGGTTGACTGGCCGCAGACGGTCAAAGGTCACTATCTCATTGTAAGTGGCATCGCAGACTGCATACTCTATAACATAGAACTGAAAAGACAAACAGGGGCAGTGTGTAAAATACATACCTTCCAATGTAAACATTAATGAATTTTAGCATGTTCATCATAAAGGGTTTTTATTATAGTGAGAAGCAAGTTTTAACTACCATTTGTATTAAAAATAAAGCAGTATTTTAGGTCCATTATCCAAACAGGTCCGAATGCCATTTTAGGCATTCTTCACTCAATGCTTTGCCAGGTAGTATAGATAGATGTAAAAGAATATCAGTAATAGTATAATGTTAACCTTCATGTTAGCATAAATACAGAGAGTATGGTATAGGCACATCATTTTTATAAAGGAACAATACTCACGTCTCCCTTCATCATCCGGACTTTAGCCAGCCACCAACCACAGGGCTCCTGTTCATTGGCTCTGGAGAAGATCTGACAGGAGATTAAGACAGTGACAGAATGAGCACGGACAGAAAAGGACACACAAAAAGAAAAAAATAAGTCTATATGAATGTGCTCCTTACCTCCACGTCCTCATCCTCTCCAATGTCCTTCCTGCCATCTATGGGCGGGGGCATCCTGACATCACTGAAGGGCACCTGGCGCTGTGGCTGCCAACTGAAAATGAGATGGTTGTTTCTTAACTTGCTAAAACATAGTAGTCCTGCATTGGTTTTATATTTTTCAAGTTGTCATGTTTTATGAAATAAGCAAAATCGTAGAAGGAAGACTCACTTGTTCTCAAAGGCAATGGTGAGAGAGTCATTGTGGATATCTTTGACAAAGCCCTGCAGGACAGACAGATAAGGTTAAGCACATAGGAGCATGACAGCTGACTGAAATGTCATGCTACTTATTAAGGTTAAAAAGACTGTACAGCACAGAAAGGGAGAAATAAAATTAGTTTGAGTCTTCATGCAAGCTCTCTCTATTGTGAAAAATATAAAAAATCTTAAGAGGCATGGATTACAGGCACGTGGCTTTAATGGACAACTATGGATCCTAAAAGGTTGTAAGGCTGTGTAAAACATAAAAGGGATATAACCATTTGAAAATGAACAATGTTTACTGACAGCAGTTTGACAAAGTAATCCTGAGTCCATGTAGTAATATCCTTAATACAATCACAAAGTGGTGAACCTCATCGCATGCTTGCTTGTGAATGCCTGAAACTTTCAAGGATGACTTTTTCATACTCAATCATCTTTTACCAATCAATCTGTTTACAAAGTTGTGGAACCAATCAGGTGTTTTTGAGGATTCTACAACTTTGTCAGTGTTTTGTTACCCCTGTCTCTACTTGACAGAAACTTGTTGCTGGTATCCTGTTATGAATAATTATTTTATGTATTTATGGAGCAGCCCAACATTTTCTTAGTATTCAGAGGCTTGAAAAATATGTAAGATACTTGGCCATCTTGTCTGAAGGCTGGGTGTTAGTTAAAATGCAAGAACAACATAATCATAAAATCATATAATTCAAGAGTTCAAGATCCAGTCTGGGTATCTAACAAAGAGGAACATGGGCAAAGCGACTAATGTAGTGTAATGTAATGACAGTAACAAATAGTAAAGGAGTCATCTGAGGAGTGAGGCCAGTTGGGAGGAGAGGCAGGCGAAGGAAAGGAGTAAATGGGCAGAAGAGGTGAGACACATAGAGGAGAGGGGAGGAAAGGAGACAGGACTGTTGCAGACAGCACTCTAGAAATAGCATTTGAATCTGTGGTATCAGTGACCCTCTCCTGACATACCAGCTGGTCAGGACTGACAAGAACAGCTGGCTCTCACATACAAAAAATAGCTTCGGAATGATGAAGTGTCAAATAATAGACATCCGATGAGTAGGTCCAGTTCAACCAGAGCCAAAATGAAATAAATAAACACGGTGTCTAAAAATATGACACACATTATTGACTATTTGATCAAATTCAGTAGATTAATAAATCAAACAACTCCATTAACCGAATAAATTATAGATTTGGCTGCACATACTAGTCTAACCTCAGTTCACTACAGCTATTGCTATTGACGTCAACAGTTAGCTAACTTGCTAGTTACCTAACTTTTAGCTCGAGGAAGCCGCAACCGAACGTCAAGTAAAATTAATAATAGCCTTTATCAGTTATTGTTCCAATTATTAGACGACATCTTATGTCCAACTCTGAGGCTAAAGACCGGTCGCTAAAAAGTGATAGTCGGCGTAGATTTGCGAGCGATGCTAGCTTAGCCAGCTAATTTCGGATAGCTTTGGTAAGCTAGTACAAGCTAATAGCAAGGAGTTAGTGGGTTCTGCGCAAGTAGGAAACTGTTGCCATGGTCCATTAGACTTCAGCTAAAATATTATATCGTGAAACGGGTTATTGTGTTTATTGCTGAATTGATAAGCCAGCATTTACCTTATAATAAGCCCCGTTGGAGCCACGGACCTCCACCGCCAGTTCTTCCATATTGGACACGCAAAGGATGTTGGGACGACAGGTGTTCGTAATGCATCAGGAGAGACCATACAGAAAGATCTGCTTCTGTGCGATTTAAGTTACCTCCATACTAATATAACTCACTAGAAAGATCGATTGTGTTTCCTTACGCCGATAATTTATCAAAGACAAGCTTCATCTGACTTTTCTGCTCCGCTTCACTTCATAGGAAACAAAGACGACATATTCATCAGTATCCCTCAACACATGGTGCTTATCTGTTATGTACTGGTTCCAGAGTAACTTGCTCATGTAAACACTTTGCACCAAAAGTAAATTTCGAATCAAGGGCCATAACTCAAGTAAAAAGTATTTTTCTGCAGCAATTTTCGAGCTCAATCCATACTGCTACTCCTAGTGCATCTTAAAATGTTTTACAGGTGATATGATACAATGAGAAACAAGGAAAAGTTACACAAGGAATTCCTCCTGTTCTGATGAAACAAACTTTATACTGTTTTTACCCTTAACAAGGAAAAAAGATAAGAGACCTTACCTGCAGACACCATCTCACGCAAGTGATTCTGGTATTGCATGGGAAAAAAATATTAATAATAGTATGTTTTTCATCTCTTCAATTCAATTTCAGACTCTTGTAGCATCCGGACTAGGACTTGTTGGATTGTAGCATCTGTAGGTCTCGACGTACTCATCCAATATAATGAAGACTTGCAGCATTCAGGTTTATTCATCGGGTACATTAAAACTAGCAAAATGTACTTTTCTAAGAATGTTAAGAAGTTTCACTCTCATTTACTGTATTTGTATTCTTTTGTCATATAGGAGAGACCAAACACAAACATTTCAGCTGATTCCTTCCTCAGTGTTCAGGCTTAAGTAGTGTAATATGCTGCTTTTTATTCTCTAGTCTCAGTCTTTCCCGTGGTCAAAATGAGCCAGTTGGGTTAGTATGTCCACGTCACATTTATATCATATTGGAATCAAATAATTTCAGCAGATCTTTCCTAATCCACGACAGAGGAAATAATTCATCACGGTGTAAAAGCTGTGAAATACAATCCTCAAAGCTCAAATCTGTCTAAATATCATATTTTATGACCAAAAGTTTGTGTTTGTCAAAGACGCACTGCTTAGACAGGTGAATTGTTCATTCACATTCACAAATCCTTGGACGGGACTGTTTTAAGATAAAAACTGATTAGAAGTCAGTCAAACAGAGCAGGTGCTGGTTCATCTTTTAGGAACAACCACTGTGACACCTAGTGGCCATTCGTGAACCACCTGGGGACTGTTACACTGTTGATTTGGCACCACCATGAGACTGCATCAGAGATACCCTACAAAAGATCAATGTAGCACAGCTCGATGTGTGTGTGTATTATTATTATCATTATACTAAGCTTTAATTTGTGAGGTATAAATGACTTCTACGTGGTCATTAAATCATTAAATAAAAACAATCACACACAACAAAATAGAGCCCATCCCAGCTGACATTGGCTGAGAGGCGGGGGGGGGGACACCTTGGAGAAGTCGCCAATTCACCACAGGACCCATACATAGAAAGACAAACTACCATTCACACTCACATTCACACATATGGACAAGTTAGAGTCACCAGTTGATCTATGGTGCATGTTTTCGGACTGTGGGACCCGGAGGGAAGCCACACAGACACAAAGATGACAAGCAAGCTCCACACAGAAAGGCCCCTAAACAGGATTTGTGCAGCCCTTATTTCCAAATATGATCAATTGAAATACTTATTTTTCATCTATAGTCAAACTTTGAGTAATTCATAGAGGCAAAAGCTACAGACGACCTTTCAGGAATTCCCTGAAAAGTGTGCGTAATTCTGTAAAGGTGTTACATTCAACAGGTATGACAGTGGATAAATGTTGTTTAGTCTCAGTCTTTTTGCTATGGAGGCACATGACACTTTCATCACTGTCATGTTATAATTTACATCATAGCCGAACATTTGCACAAAAAAGGGGGGGGGGGTGTCATTGCCTCCTTGGTTTTGTGGATGTTGGATGTTAAGTAGTAAGTTGTTTTCTGCGCACTGATTTCCAAGATTTTCCTCCGTATATGAACTCCCTATACAAACTGTACAGTGTGAACAGGAGGGGGCTGAGCACACAGCTATGGGGGGCTCCAGTGTTAAACAAGTGTGAACAATCCCAACTGTCTGAGGCGTGTTTGTGAGGAAGTCCAATAGCAAAGTGTGGCATCAAAGAAGTCAAACCTCAGGTTTGAATATACACACAACAGACTGTTATTGACAATTTATTACAGGAAATAACTTGAGGATTTTTTTTATTTGGTCAGAGTAACCTGTCAAGTTGTTTTCGGTCAAGTTGGGCTCAGATAAGAACAGCTGATCAGTTTTAAGTTGTCACCTCGGCAACATCAAAATAATCACATACAACAAAATTACCTAAAATTAGTTAAATGGAGAAGTGTGGCCAATGTTGGGAAAATGCAAATCAATTAAGAAGAAAATTATTAGATAATTGAATAAACACATGAGAAAATGAGTAAACATGCTGGTAAATATTCAGAAGCTTCCTTTAAGTAAAAATTATTATTAATACATAAAGCTATATAGATATGTCATACCCACAAGAAAAAAAAATCACTTTGGAATACTGTATAGCATTTAACCCTGTAGATTTAGATGAGATATATTGTGATTGAAGGAAATCGTATGTAATGACATATAAGACGTTTTAAAATGTTCTTGTTTTTGTCTTGTCTCATTTGCTGCAGAGGATGCAGGTTTCTGTCTTTAAACATTCAGAAGAAGAGACAGCCATCACACTCTGCTTTTAAATGTAATGAAAAATTAAAAATGCATACACTGCTGAACGACGTCAATCCACGTAAAAAAGGCTTAAAAACAGGTAGAGAAAAGTGCTGCACAATGAAATAAAACACAACAAACAAAAAAAAAACATATATCTTTATGGACGGTTTAAGGTGTCTTTTGATGTATTATGAGGCAGAGAGGAAGACGGCGTGTGTTCCTGTAGTATTTGCACGGTGTGGAATTCAGTGTGTTTGTGCAGCTCTGTGGTGAAAATATTCTGCTTGGTCTGAAGACATTACCACAGACCCTCACAGTCTGCCTGATAGTCTGTTCTCACGTTCTGATTTAAACCAGTTTACCAATTCCATTATGCTAAGCCCGAACACTGGTCGGGAAATGATGAACGATTATGTGAAACACATAATCTCCCTGCTGCACCATCATTGCAATATGACAGCCAAATTTCATTCATCCTATCCAATTTCTTCCTTATTTAAGGAAAGAAAATTACTGGTCCCAGTAATCAGATATGTAGCGAGGCTGTGTGCAAGAGTTAAGCCCACTCCCATTAGGATTTCTGCTTTGCTCCTGCTGTAGTCAAATACATGCGCGCACACACACACACACACACACACACACACACACACACACACACACACACACAAGACAGATACACATGTTCCACATGTCTGACCCTCCTCAGTTCTCACATCCCCTTTCACCCGTTTCAAGGACTATTATTTGGCCTTGATATATTCTCTACATCATCATCCGTTAGCGATGCCAGTTTGAAACACAGTGTCCCTTAAGTGGTTTGGAGAGCTGCAGACGGTTCTCCCACACACACACACACACACACACACACACACACACACACACACACACACACACACACACACACACACACATTCAGACTCTCTCCTCCTCTCTGAAAAGGTTTGCACAAATTATCTTTATCCAAACAACAACATGAAATTAAGCTAAATTATGATAAGAAAGTGATTTTGTCTTTTTGGCTAAGATTATCCTCTCACAAAAAATGTAATGAGAAGATATTGTTTGGCACCAGAATTCATTCCCCTTCTGTCTACTTCCATCTCCTTGGAGTAAAATAAAAACCAGCAAGCTGTTATATTAAACACCATGTCATTTTTTTTTCTTTTGCTAATACACTCTGGATGTCAGGGGCTCTTAGAAAGCTCCAGTGTCACAAACAGAGAGCGTATGACTGTTTGTTCTCCTCCACACATGTCCAATTTCTCTCTCCAATCGGGAATGCATTATAGGTGTAATTGAAAATTAGTAGTACATCTTTTCTCTTTTTTTTTCCAGGAGGGGGGCGTAATTTATCAGGCTTCATTGTTCCTGTGTGACACCTCCAGGGCCAGTCTCTAACAAGGAGCCTGGAGCACAGAGAGGCTTGCCCAGGCCCTGCAGTGCTTTCTCTGCTTTGTCACTAATTGTGGCCCATTCTCCACTGAATTGTGATTCGGGTAAAAGAGCTTGTTGGCTCAATGCAATGAAGCTGCCAGTGACGCTCTCACCATTATCAAAGATACTCTTGATCTTTTCAAAAGCAGGAAATAGATTTTTTTTTCTTTTTCTCCCAAGCCCCTGTTCAATCACACAGGGGGTTTGGCGGGGGAAAAAAGTAATTTGCAATGCGTCCATTAGTTCTTCATTAAAGCAAGATTAAATTGCACCTCAAATCACATCTGCCTTTTCTAGAGTAAAGGGTGACAGTTTTAGGGCCAAAACTAATTACTAGTGCCAATGAATGAGAGAGGAAAACAGGGCTGTTTTTACATGAGATAGTGTGGCCTGTCATTATATTCAGACTAATTCCACTCTGCCTGCTCTCTTAATGAGACCAGAACGTCCTCACATCTCTCTCTCTGTATCTGCCTGCGCTCCAAATGTATAATTTTGATAGCACTTGGAGTTCGCATTGATTAATTTTTTTTCCCCGAGACCTGCTACAAGTGCAAAATCTGTGATGTTCTGAATTATCATTTAGAGAAAAAGAAGAGACAGACAGACAGACAGGAGCGAGGAGAAAGAGAGACAGCAGCTGAAACAGTGATGGAGGAGAATAAAACAAAGACGAACTTTAACTCTGTTCTTCTTCATCTTCTCCTTCTTTGCCTGCTGGTTATGAGATGTCAAGTTACTGTATGTCCTGTCACATGTCAAGAAAGTGAAATATACATTTTTTTAATGTCTTTTTTGGCAGACAGAATTACATGTAAACTGATGCAATAATGAATAGTCACAACCATCATTTGGATATGGATGGGGGCTTTACTGTAAAGTCAAACTTTACTCATTTTATACTAAGATTAGAGGTTGTTTTTTTTACCCTATGCCATTTCAGACACCTCTGAAAGTTGCTCATTATTTCTCATTGCTATCATCTTTGAAGAAATGACTTTTCATGTTGTTTTTCTTATTATTTCACATCATCTTTTGACTGTGACCATCATATCTGTGTCAGTGATGACCACATTGAAATGCATGTTTTTCTTTTGGACGCTACGTGAGAAGATGAAAACGTGAATAATGGCATTTTACTTTGCACACTGAGACATTTTAAAATATGTTAGCCAATGCAATCATACACTGCTGTCACTTCAAGAGAGCTGAAGCAATGCAAACGTGGTAAAAAGTAGTTTCATCTCAATTGTGAGGAATTGCTCTATGAATGTTGTTTGTATTTTGGACTGTTTCATGGACAAAATAAGACATTTGGAGACATCATCTTGTGCTACTCTCAATTTTTTTTCTAAATGCTGCTTTTTGGTTCTTCAAAAGGTGACATGAAGTTCTCATACAATGACAAGTATATGCATTATGGCTTCCTTTCTCGTCCGTTGAGGCTCAACAAACTTTGCTTTTGTGTATTTATTCTGCCTGACTCACCATCTTCATCAGCAATGAAAACTTTTACATTTGAAAAGCTCCTATTTTCCTGTTTGCATCATGTTAATAAAATACTGCTTTGTTTCAATTATTATTTCCTTTTCCTGCCCCTTCATACTAATATAAATGTTTGTTGACTTCCAGTATGTTGGTGTTTGCCGGTCAGATGAGACAAAGAAAAGTGTCTCTGCATTGTCATAACCTTGTTTTCTTAAACTGACGGGACAAATCTGAATGGACAGTAATACATACAGCTCCTCTCCTCCTCTCCTCTCAGATCGACAGACGCTCCTCTCCCGCGCTCCATGTTGAGGATGGTTAGATTAGTCTAAGAGCTGAGAGCAGCCAAGTCTCACAAACAGGATTTAGCATGTTGTCTCACAGTGGCAGCCCTGCCTGCAGGATCACATGCTACTGATGAGCCCCGGGGCATAACATGCTTATGGCAGATACACTGCGATTTACAGAGACAGGAGAAGTGCAGAGTACACCAACTTAACATGAGTGCATTTGTTAACAGTGCACAAAGTTTAGATGTTGGCATCTTTAAATGAGTCAACAATGTTGTGAGGCTTTACCTCTGCGCTGTGTATAAATCTCTTAATGCACATTACAGGCTTTTCAGAGTTGCCAGCTGATTAGCCCTCTCAAGACGATTTCTGCCATCCTTAAAAAAATTTTTTTTTTTTTTTACACACAGTGCATTTTTCTCCTTTCAAGGTACCAAACCTCCTTTCCTTGCAAAAAATATATATGCACTAGCACTAATTTTTTAAGCAGAGGAATCACCCCTCTGGTTTCTGCTGAAGTGAGATTTGGCTGCAGAGACCACAGTGGTTCCAGAAATTCAAACCTCATACCATTCCAGGCTGGGCTTATCCTAAGCTTGTTAGTATGTGTGATGCCGGGACCGATAGGGACCTCTACATTACCATAACGCTGCTGAATTAACTATGATCTCCCACTGCACCGGGAGAAAAACTGGCCCACAGAAGTTTTGCAATATGCTGTGCAGGATATTATGATAACATGCTATAATAAATGTTTATAATCTACTTAGTGGAGGACCAGGGTTCAAATATGTTTCTATATTAGGCTTATTAATGCTCCTACAGATTTTCTGTGCCACCGTCAGAATCGGTGAGTGAAATATGCACACTTAACCAGAAATGGAAAAATAAAAGATCTCAGAGCGATGATTAATTTAAGTGGAGGCTGTGCATCTCACAGCAGACAGGAGTGCTGCAGTTACAAATGCGGTTAAAGCCACATCCACCAAACGCACGGAGGACACTGCCTTCTGTTTTGTCTCTGAGAATTTGGGGACTTTAACTACCTGAGGAGTTCACAATCTACTATTTTACATAAATTACACACGATCTGCTGGTTTAAAGCATGTTTTACAGTCAATATTCAAACTTTTGATTGACTTTAGGTTAAAATAAATAGATTTTCTTTTTGTATTTCTGCACAACATGTATATTCTGGAAGTGTGGGGTGACTAAATACAATGAAAATATAATGTAAGATTTAAATACATGGAAATAAAATTTCACAGTTGTTTGAAGTGAGAGGTGGTTGGAGTAGCGATGGGTGATAGAGATGTCCAATCTTCTAAAATCATGACTATACAGTCCTGACCAATCAGCAAACTTGCAGCATTTTATTGAGATAAAATACAATTTTGTACTTTTTTTTCTTAAGTAGCCTTAAGGTTGGAACATTCCAGTTTTACAGGATCATATGCAATCTACATTGGCAATCTCATCTTTCAATCTATATATCATTTACACTGAGAAAGACTGAATTCATGATTTTTTATAGTTGCACCATTATAAATGAAAATATTCAAGTTTTCCTGAGCTTCGTTCTACTCTTTCCTCAAAATTTAGCCTGACTTCTTTGGTATTTTTTTGGAAAAATTGACATCACCTCAAGAATTAAATAAAGTTCTGAGAGTTTGAAAAACGTTCAGCTGCACACCAAGAATTTGTAAAGCAATTTAAGGGGTCAGTTTCTGGATTACATTTTAGTATATATCTTATTTTTTTATATAGAGGTGCTGGTCGGTGGATATCTTTGGAAGGAGTTTGGCTAACTGTTTCCCTTTGTTTCCAGTATTTATGCTAAGCTAATGTAACTGGCTTCTAGCAGTAGCTCCATATTTACAATACAGACATTAGCAGCATCAATCCTTTCCTCTAACTCTCAGCAAGACAGCAAATAAATATCAAACTACTGGTCTGATAATTGATATATTATGATGTTCTTTTTCCTCATTAACAATATAAAAGTTATATTATAAAAGAGTCTTGCTTTACCTCAGCATCACAGTTGACTGCATATAAATGAATAATCAATCATTTCAGCAGCTACAGAAGGAGTCGCTCTCTGACCTGCTCTGTTAATCCGACTGCTGGGTAAATGTTATGTAGAAACATCATAGGGCCTGTTCACATTGAAGACGCATTAGAGGATGCACTCCTAAAGTATCCTTATTATACTGCTCGTCTTATTTTGATAAACAGTAATTTGGTGTCATGGAGGACAGTGCAGAGTGAATGGGACTTGTCTGTCTATCTCCCTCGCTGCCATTCACACCATATGTCTGCTGGGTTAAGACTCCCCTCTCTCCCTCTTCCTTTTTCTGTGTTGACACATATACATATCACACACCAGGATTAGCATGACGGTGGCTGTAACAAACCTCTCTTTTGGAAAAAAAAAGAAGGAAAGAAAGAAAGAAAGGGGGGAAAGGCATCCCATTCTATAGTGGAGGTGCCCAGCCAGAAAATAGCATACTTAGACAACAATGGCGTGGTAAGTACCTTAGCAAGGATCAGCGCTGGCAGAGTGAAACACATTACAAAACAATGGCTGACTGCCGGCCTGCTTGGCTGCTTGGATGGCTGTCAGGAGCTGTGGGGCTGCCATGAGCTGCCATGCTGTTATTTGTCTGGGGAGAGAAAAGGAGACAGAGACCCACATCATCATCTCACTCCTCATCGCCCGTAACGGCGAGTCTAATCCTGCCTGCAGAAGGATCTCCCATGATCCCCCTCTGCAAAGTGTGGCGTGTGATGTTGTTCCACTACATGACAAGAACATGGATGTGGTTGCAGAGATGAGAGGAGGGGGATATAAAAGTGTCACTTAGATGCGGTCATTGTGTTTTAAGTTTAGTTTAGTTCTTACTTTTTCGAGCAAAAATGTCAAAACAGTTTCTGGTTTCAGCTACTCAAAAGTGAAGATTTGATGCTTTTATTAAATGTCGCTGAATATCTTTGGGTTTTGATGAGATTTGTGCATGTCATCTTGGATTCTGGATACATTTTTCTATTTTTCCGTCATTCTATAGAGAAAAAAAATACATATATAATATATCAGGTCCAGAAACAGCTCCAATCATGCTGTGACAAAAAAAAAAACAATCCAACACAAATTAAAAAGCACAACCTAATTTTAAAAAATGACAATAATCCTGCTGTTGAATTATGCTAAAATAACACAGAGATTATCCAGCAATTATTAACCTCCGTATCATGCGTTCAAAATTACACATTTACATTCCAATATTTTGATAGGATCTAAACCAGGAAGTCGAATATAAACCAGTTTTATTATTGGGCCAGTAATGAGTAGAGATTGTTTAATGCAAGTTAAAATAGGGAAAGGGCTTCTGTAAGTACAGGGGGGGGAGAGGGGCGTTACTAATGATATAAGAGAAAATGTTGGAGCATCTCCTGAAATCTGGCAGAAATCCTAATGTCGCTCCTGTCCCTCTTTTAATGCAAACCAAATGAGCCAGCACTGTAATAAGAAGCTTCCCAGAATTAGTTTCCGTTTGCAGAAAATTGCAAGAAAAAAAAAAGACCCTGGTACTTTTATCTATGAATTTCACTCTAGCATAAGCGGGGGGGAAAAGAAAAAAAAAAAAAAAAGGGCAGACCCTCCTCCGACATTATTTGGATGACGTTCCATCAGTGGCAGCAGCAAGAAATAACATTGTGCAAATTCTATGCATGTTAATGATAAATAGGAATCCACCTGCTCACAGATAAAATGAGTTTAATTTCCCCCCACCCACGCCCATGTGCCTGCCTGGCCTTTTAGAAATTACTTATGCACAGCTATTATTAAAGTAGGTCCGGAGCAAATGAGAAAGAAGCCCTATCTCTGGAGAGAGTGGCTGGGTTTAGACTGCTGCTGCTATACTGCTTCACACAGTCAGCGTTTCTTCCTCACACACACTTAGACGTGCACATGCACAAACACACACAGCTCACCTCCTCTCAGCTCTCGTGGCAGCTCTGACCCTGTGTTTACTAAATTAACCCAAATCCTTTTTTTTTTTTTATGGAGGAGTTTTTGAAGTGTAATGGAATTTGCAAGCTTTGTGAGAACATCTATTTGTATGTCTGTCTGTCCATCCGAGAGTATGCGTATGCTAATATGCACTTGTGTACCAGCGGGAGCACGCATGTGTGCGCTCCAGCATACGTTTGTACACCGGGGCGTGCGTGCTTGTTTTGTATCAGAGTGTAATTTTGTTGTTGGGGGGAAATTTCCCTCCAGTGTACAATGTGCTTGTCCCTGCATCTTCAGAGGAGCTGAGGATGTAACAGCTGAATGTCGAAGGCTTGGAAAATATCAGAAGTGACTAGAATATTTATCTATGCATAGAAAATAAGCGGAAAAAGCCAAATTGGGAAAGGAGGGGAGAGAACAGGCTTGGTGTAAAAAGAGTAAAAAATAAAAATAAAAAAAAGAGCAGAGTGTTTTTGTACACAGGGTGCTGTATGTTCTTTGCCACCTCTGCTCCATTAGCAAATCAACAGATTCCTCTCATCTCTCACTCAGGCCTTGAACACTTGCAGAACATTCATTCCTTTTTATTCAGGCAAGCTGAAGGATGTTCTGATGGATGGCTGTGCAGCCTCTCTCGGATCTGAACCCCTGCCTCGTCATTGCTCCGATTCAATAATGAGCGGAGGAAAAAAAAAAAAAGAAAAAGAAACATCCAACCCAGAACTCATTAGGTGGAAATGAAAAATCTAAAATTGAACTGAATCGAACACTCAAAGGTGACATCCTGATATTGTGCGATATAAAAAAATTTAAAAATGCCGGGCTGCTAGGAGAGAGTGTTCACCTACTGATAATAGTGATAATAGTGTTTTAAGCTTTCTACATCTCTATCAAGATCACTCAGTACAGTGCACACATAGCAAAGGATGCTGAACGCTGAATGCCTCTTGGGAAAATAAAAACGACACATTACGCCATTAGGCTGTGTGGAACAACTCAGAACAAATGATGTTTGCATTTTGTCTCGGGGGCATCCTGCTGCGTGTGTTCTGTCTAATGACGGCTCACTGCGAGGAAAAGGACCCCGTGGGGGATGTTAAGACTCTACTAAATAAGGGTTCACTCTCCACTTCATGCACTCTCAGGGCAGCAATTATGTCAAAACAGTCTTTACGGTTGTAACAGTAAAGAATATTTCTGTCGCGTGAAAATGGGCCCTCCTGTGCTCGACAGGTTTTCTTTATGCTCCAGGGCCGAAGTTGAAATTACTATGCCGCTTTGTGATGATGTCACTGCATGATGTTTCTAAATGATACACTATAGTTTACAAATACTATGGTTATTATTATTATTATTATTAGAGAGTGTGAGGACCGGATAAAGACCTACTATTGTGTTGACATGCTTTGTAGTTTAAGAAGGAATGATGTTTGTATGAAAATGTATACACCGTATGTACACTGGTATGTTCGGATCAGTCTTTTATAACAGCCTATAGTTTAATGCAAGAGCTGCAAATTCGTTAACAGACCTATAGAGCAGAATTGGGGCATAATTACGAAGCCGGTGACAAGAGACTCTAAAGTTCAAACTTTTGACAGGCCAGCAGAAAAGATTTCTTATTCTGTTTTTTTTAAAACTCGGTCAGAATGTCATTTCTGCAAATTCTTTTCCCGACAAAGTTCTCACATACTATTTCAACTATTGTCATACGATGAGTGGAGGAATATGAATTCCCTTTATTACATCTGCCAACGAGTGTTTGTTTGTTTGTTTGTCTGCAGCATTCTTGAAACGCTCAGGTCAGGTACTTTATTGTCCACATAGGGGAAACTCTGTGTCAGTGAAATGTCATACATGCTGTTTGTTACTTAACATACACAAAGGATAACACGATGAAAGACATGACATCGAAGTATGTGCTATTGCAGTGCATAGCACAATTCCCCAGTTAAATACTAGTCAACCCCATTATTGCACATTTACAGTGTTGCACAGACCCTTGGTAAAACACAAGTATAATCACATTATTGCACATATGCAGTATTGTCCTGTCATGTAATTTGTAAAAGATACCTCCTCATGCTGCGTTCAGGCATTATGAGGCATTTTAAATGCTCTCTTTACTCGTTACACTAAATTAAAGCTACTAATTGGAGGTGTGAAGAAACACATATTCACTTAATATTCATCATTTATGAAGGTAGATTCAAATGATGCACCAACAGGTTGTTTCATTCACTGGCTCTACATGTGAAAGTATGCAGACGTACTTACTGCAGGATGTTTACATGCATTTTTTTTTTTATTTCAGGAAAGGAATACTTTCTCCACCATTGCTGTCATATAAATTGCACTATAGAGATATATTTTCTTTGATTTGTGGATTCTCAGTTTAACAAATTGATATGAAATTTGTACCATGAGTGAATGTTTCTTGTTTTTTTTATATTGTACTTCACAAAAACAATTACTATTTGACACACTGTACTGGTCTGTATACAGTCTTTTTGAGGGTTTATTAAAATGACCTCACTAAAAGTGTAAATCCTTCCTTTGTGCAGCTTTTCTTTCACATAATTGTACTCTCCTGTGGGACTGTGGAGCTGCTCATCATCTGTGACATCAGTAATTCATGACTTTTCCACAGATGATTCGGTCCTCGGTCAAAACAGGCTACTCAGACCGTCAGAACCTGGAGCTACACATGGTTAATTTAACGCCTGCAAGTCAGATTCACTCAACAGACTCTCTGTAAATGCACTTAAACTAAAACTCACAAGCCAGACTGATATTAGGGCCAAAATGCTACTTAACATGCGGTCTCTGAGGGGCCCTCGATGGTCAGGAGCCACCAATCGGGCCCTGGTTGCCATACTGTAGAAGTCTGGATAATGGATAGTATGGATAAATACTGTGGTTGAGTAGGTAAGCAGAATAGTACAAGGGTGCATTTTGCTTTATTACCTCAGACATAGAATGTAACTAAGTACATTTCCTCATGTACTCACTTCAGAGATAATATTGTATTTTTTTTACATACACATCAACATACAAAGGACTTCTAAAATATGTTCAGTCACAAATGTAATAACTCCAACATTTACACACGTACAGTTGAAACAATTAGCGTTACGAGGGAATTAACTATTTTCATAATTGTTTGTCATTTTTCAAGCAAAAATGACTTTTCGTGGTTCAGCTTCTCAAATGTGAGGATTTGCTTCTTTATATTTCTAATGATGTTGAGGTTTGTACTGTTGGTTGGACCAAACGAACATTGTGAAGGTGGCCCTTTGGACTTTGGGTAATTGTGCAAGTTTTCAAACCAGACAATTAACGGAGAAAATAATCAGGAGATTAACAGATAATGAAAATAACTATTATTTGCAGGTCTGCACAAAATAGTTCAAAATCAGCTCAAAAGTACAACAGTAAAATCCTGCTTTTACATCAACACATTAGTAATAATAAAGATAGAATATGTAATAGTATAACAGTCACACTGGACTAGTAAAATACTATAGTAGTAAATAGTAATAGTACTTTTGCTTAAGTACAGGATCTGAATACTTCCTCCAATACTAGATGAGCCGATGCCGAAAACTTCCTGAGGACCAGGTCTGGATGACTACAGCATTATTTTAAATATGTCCGCCCGTAGAAGAGTTTGAGTCTCCGTGCCGTATTGCGACAGCGCAGAGACGGGGAGCGGTGACAGCGACAGGGTGAGAGTCTGATTGAATGGCAGCAGAGGAGCGTACATCTTTAAATTCCTCATTATCCACTAACACACGGACACCACGTCCGCTCCTATTCCATTACTTACTGCTCCGTATTGTCATGCTCCGAGAATTCAATGTACTGCCTTTTATTGTAGAAAATGAAAAATGTCATTTTTCCCCTTCTCCCTCTCTCCCCCTCTCCTAACACTAATTTGAAATGTCTCATCTCCCTCTGCGTGTTCGACTGTCTGATTGCCTCAGCGCCGAAGAAAGAGGCCTAAGAGGAGGGATCCCCTCTCTTTGTGAAGAGGAGTCCAGGTGGGAGCAGAGGAGGAGGAGAAGAATGGAGCGGGATGATTCATGAAGGTGAGAATCTGCAGCTTCATCAGAGTCGGTCAAGCAGGACAGCTGCTGCTGCTGACCTCAAGAACTAGTGCAGACACCCACACCTCCAAGGACTAAAGGTCCTCTTATTCTGTTCCCTCCAGCAGTCACACTGCTCTCCCTCCCTCCCTCTGCCGTTCTTTCTTTTCTTTCTTTTTCACTCTCGGCTTATTGCAACAGCACAGGGTCAGGACTTAACCTCCCGGAGAAATAAAGTCCTTCGGGTGTGCAGAAAAGGACAGTGATGAGGTGGTCTCCGTGCCTGACACATACTGCAGTACGCATGATGTGTTGATGTGTCCGTCCCTGTATGTCTGAATGAGTTAATTACATTAACAATGATTGATGGAGTGGTACAGAAAGCTAACAGCGTCATCTTTCCTGATCTGAACAAACAGCGACAGACTTCTAAAGGACTCATAGCCTCATAATTGATAAGTAGGATGATATATAAGAGTCACATTTGTCGGTTACTCATTCCTAAAAGGTGCATTATTTGAATATAAGCTGTTTAGCCCACCACAACATTTATAGAATGCAAAACTAGAATGGCACAAACCTCCGCAAAGACCCAACAATCCCCTTTAATTCAACCAAGCTTTATCCAAAATCACACTCCAAGCCCTGTAACCATAATTTACATCCACACCAAATTGCACACACTCATAGATACCAACCCGCTAAATATGCCCGATTCGTGTCATCAAGATCCATGCATTATTCCCTCAAAAATTAAACAAAATGTCGAACAATGTTCAAGAAAGTGAAGAAAAAAAACCAACATCCTGGAACCGATCCTTTATCTGGCCTAAGACCCATCCTCCCACCACGTCTCATGGAAATCCAACAAGCAAACGGACACTGGTGACAACATAACCTCCTTAGACGAGGTAACTGTCTCTCATGTTTTGTTTTCATCGTTAAAAATTATAAAATGAGTGTTTTTATTTTTGTGAATTCATGCATTTCTTTGTCCTAATAAAGATAATCCTCATGATAAACTGAATTCATTGTGTTCTGGACTGTTGGTTGGATAAAACACTTGATTATGAGAGCTTTGGCTCAGAACTTGTTGTGACACTTTTCACGGTCTTCTGATATTTTACTGAATAAACTTCTAATTGATCGTTCCAGAAATGTATTATTAGTTGCAGCCTTGGTGTATTTTGATGATGCTTTTACTTAGAGTAATGTTCCTTTGTTGGTTACACAAAAAAATTACCACAAAGATCTGGTGAACAGATGGGGCATAGGCCAGGAAAGATCCCATTAGACTTTGTTGCAGGGGGTAGATCTAAGATTTAAATTTTCTTAACCTAAATAAGGTGTTTTTCAACATTTTCTTTAATTTTGCAAAAACTAGTGAACCAATTTCCGTGAAACTTTGTGGAGGGGTGGGACACGGGCCAGGCAGGTTTAACACACATGTAGGATTGTGCAGATTTTAAAGTAAATGGGTAATACAGGTCTTAAAAATCTATTTCAGGACCACATGATTGTTTTCACTATTTCCCTCAATTATACATTTTCTGTTGTAACCCATGGTTGCCAAAACAAATCTAATGATGTGTTCAGGGAGGTAAAAAAAAAGGGGGCAGAGAGCTGAAAATGTCATTTTCATAAGATATTATCTGACATCACTGATTCAGATGAGTGAAATATGGTTCAGGGAGACAGATTTTCTTGCAACACCCCTGTTTATAAGACCCAAAAGGGCTGGATCTATATTAAAGCTACTATTACTTACCAGATTGCCTGTTCTGATTCACTCACATAAATAAATTATTGTAAAATGCAATTTCTTGCTCAAACAAAGACAGACAGCTCAATGAGTATGGATGGCGAGGAGACTGTCCTAAAAAAATCCACTGCTGGGGCCCACAGACACAGTGTAACACTGCCCTCCAGTGGACAGCTGCAGAACTGCAGATCTGTTGGCGAGGAATGGAATGGTGGTTGCATAGCTGACCTTTTACTATTGTGCATGCTGGTTCACTGTCACTCCTTATGAAAGGAACAGAGCCGTCAGTGTTACTAAGTCCATCCACGGTATGTTTTTTTTCTTTCTGCTGCAACGAGTCAGAATGTCTGGGACAGACAATACAACATGTTTGTTTAGCTGTCCTGGCCCATGCCTCACCCCTCCAAAACATTTGGTGGAAATTGGTTGAGTAGTTTTGCGCAATTAGGGAAAAATGTCACAATATTAAGGATCTATATGAAATATTCCTAGATCCACCCCTCTATCTGGATCGGCCCCAAGATTTAACGCCGTGTTTCTTGGCCCCTGCTTGACCCTTCCACCAAATTTTGTTGAAACTGATTTAGTAGGTTTTGTGGAATCCTGCTAAAGAACAACTGGTGATGAAAACATTTCCTCCTTGCAGAGGTAACAAAGATCTTCTCCCCCCCCCCACTATAATTAGAGGTTAAATTTTCTTTCAAGGCTTAAATACAAAGTTTTTCTTTCTTTATTCAGCAAATATATATTTCATTGGAAAAGAATTGATGCATAAAAAATATTAACTCAATATTAGACCATTATGAGGTGGCAATAGGCTTTACTGTACAGCCCCAGTGATTTTGTGTTTTCTATTTTTGTTGTATCAAAGTATAAATGAATGTGTGGCATAAAATCACACTGCAATCAATATACCAGTAATTGTTTAGGAGGCACAACAGCCCCAGGATAATCCATGTGTTCAGTGATGCATCTTGCTCAGGACTAGAAACTCCCGCCGTGCCTCTTTATAGGACTAATGATGACCCACAGAGTGAGCGCTCAGTGAGACCAGCCTAACTGCAAGGGTCTCCTGTAGTCAGTGTGTATAAAGATTAAGATGTCAGGCGTCTGAGACAGGAAGGACCGGATCAGGAGGAGTCTGTGCGTACAGTATTAGATGACGGGGCTTCTTTACTGCCTGTATATTAGTGGTAATCTGTCCTAATAAGATAGACTGGGACATGCAGCCTCTCCACTGCATCGCTGATGATGGAACCAGTAATGATGGAGGAGAAAAGCAAGAGGTTGGCAGCTAAGCCCGAAGTAAGCTACTTTGGCACGGAGTAACGCACGGCTGGTCGCGGAGCCGCGAGTGTGTGTGTCCAGTTATTTAATTAAACGTGTGACTCCAAGTAGCTTAAAGCACCAATAAGCCATGCAGCCACTTTGGGGTTTAATTTAAGTTAAAGTATGAGAGACGAGTAGATGTGTTTGGGCAACGACAGAATAACACGACGAGTTCTACAGAGAGGAAAAGTTTCACAAAGAATAAGATGAATTAAACGGCCCTCAGAGAGGGCAAGCCTCCGCCAAGACGGCATGTCTTAATGCAATTAGTGGCCACACTTCAATCTCCCTGTAGAACGCCTTTCTTTTCTATAAAAATCTGTAATGGAGCTCACCTCCACGGGGGCCTGTCGCCCTCTTCTGGTAGGAGAACTGCAGGTGCAGCTCTTATTGGCTCACCTCCCTGATGAACACCTTAAGCAGGCAGCGAATCATGAACAGTGCATTCCTGTAATGGATTGCTCCTATGCCTTAAAAGCCTTGTGCTGCTAGCAGCTAAATAAATGGTAGTGCCAGCACGCTAAGACAATGCTAATATTTTGATGCTTAGCAGGTAAAATGAGTACCGTTTAAATTTAGTTTCTAGCATCATTTCAACCTTTGCTAATTAGCACTAAAATGATGAGGATGTCATTAGCTTTGCAGGGACTTTAAAGTTGGATACACAAATATTTTGACCTGATAATGCTGTTACATTAAAAGTTGGGGGATTATTTTACAAATCAGGCTCTGGGGACAGAAATGTCTGCACCAAATATTATGGCAATGCATCCAATAGCTTTATTTATATAAAAATAAAGACATAAAGAAACTGAAGGTGCTAAAGAGAAAACCCAAAGACCTTCATCCCCTGAACATACATGAATGTATGTAAAAATTCATGTATTCATATGATAGCTGTTGATAAATTTCTATATTTGGGTGGAAAAAAAATCTTAGGTGGAGAAACTAAACAAAACTACCAACAATATTTGATACCACATCTGAAACATGTTATAATACACTGACTGTTTGAAAGTATCCCAGATCAGGGACTTGCAATGCTGCTGTATGTTTCCACTTTTCACATTTGGACCAGTTTTCTTCAGTAAAGTTTAAGTCTAGCGACTGTGGAGGGAAAGCCACACAAACCAGCAGCGCTTGCTCTTCCTTGGACATCAAACAGGACTGGCATACAGTAGCTTCCATGCATGTTCAGGATCAATATCCTGCTGGAAAATGAACCCTCTTCCAACTATTTTACCGAGCCAGAGGGGACAGAAATGTCTCCCTCTCTCTGCAAAAGTACAGTGACATTCCTCTCTTGCAGGTGTGTAGCTGATCCTGTGCAAATGACTTAGAACATCCCAACAGATGAATATTTCCATCCCTGAATTTGACCGGAGGTTCTCGGGACTGTGGCGTTGAATATGCAAGCTCTCTGCAACCATCAACTTAAAACTTTGACTCTTTTAACAGTACAACCATTTGACCTTTGTTGCTTCATGCAGATTACACGTGTTTTTGTCTTGATTTGGATGAAAATGACTCAAGTTAGTGAAATCTCTCCAGTATGTCGCAAGCTCCCAAACAAACTTTGAATCGTGGTCACGTCTGCTAATGCATTTGAAGCAGTCCTTCCTCAACTGGGTACAAATTCACTGCAGCTTCCAGTACCCATCACTTGCAATACAGAGTGGCATCTTAATTTGGTCAAAGCCTGAGGCGAGTTCTCTGAAGACAATATCATACACACAGTAGTATTTTCTTTAATTGGTGGCAAAATAAGAAAACTTTGGATGAAAACAATTTATTCAGACGCTTTTTAAAGAAACATTTCTCAAGGTTTTAATCTACAATCACGTCTAAATAATGCAGTGTTGCATAATAATCTTAATTCAAGTCAGAAACTGCATTACTTTTTTGATGAAATATTTTTTATCATCAGTTCAGGCTTTATGAGGTCCATTGTCTAGGCTCAAAGAAGTAATTAAATGTTCATATTTTTGCTTTGACTCTTTGGCTGAATTAAAGACAACTTAATTCCTAAAATAATTATAGTTTATTGGCATTAAGTTGACCGTTAGTATGTGTCTTATGTCTCTAAGTCTGCTAAAAGAATTGAAAAAGATGACACGTCGTGCAGCTTTGACATTTAAATGCTTTATTGATTTTATTGAGCTTGTTTTATTACAGGAGATAATGTGCTGGAATATTTGTCTGTATTGTGTAAAGCTCGAAAAAGTACTAACAGTCAGGCTGTTGAGAAAATAATTTCAAAAGCCACAGAAGGAATGCACAAAATGGCACACGGCAGTAAATATAGGCAGTTATTGTCTTCACCAGAAAACATTCTCAACTGAAGATGAACACCAGTAGCAACTGATGTGATGTCATAGGAGCTGAATGATGTAATAATACTCTAATAATCGTCAGTTACAATAATGTGATCACATTATTTGGGACAGTATTGAACTAATTTATATTTTCAACCCATTCAGATCAACATGTTGATACTGGTGTCCAACAATTATAACAGTTGCTCACAGGCCTTAAATCAACCAGAAAGAATGAGACATTTCAAACTAAAATGACAGAAAAACCTACGACATTCAATCAACATCTCACTTGGCCACCGACTCGGCGGCATCGTCTTGACGTATGGTCCAGAATGGATGAATTCATGGAGGAAACACCTGTTTCAATGTCTTGTTTCACTAGTATCGGGCTCATTCTGGATTTTTGGTTCTTTTATCATTTTGGCCTGACTCCCTTCTCCTTCTCAAACTGGGCAATCTGATTAAAAATGTCCAACAAGTTGGAAGGGAGGTCTTTTTTAGGCCCTCCTCCTGGCACTGAGGTCAAAGCACTCGGTTTATGATTTCCAGAGCCTTCTAGTCTGGAACGATTTCCTCCCACTGACCTGCTGCTCTCTTCCTCCACTTTCCCTTTTTTAGGGTCCTTCTCTCGTCTTGCTTCTTCCTCCCTCTGAATTTCCTCCTGGCCTCTGCTCTCATACCTATTGCTATCAAAGGAGTTTCTCCTTGAGGAGTCATGTCTCATTCTAATCTCCAAATGTTTGGACGCAGAACCAGAGTTCCCCAAATATTCTGATTTGATGCTGGATTTCCGTGAATATTCAGACTCAGTCGAGGAGCAGGATATTTTCCTCTGTCTGTTCTCGTCTATACTACTTCTCCTCCTGGAGTCACTGTCTCTCCTGTTATCCTCCTTCCCTCTCTCCCTGCTCTTATCCTTCCTTTCTCTACTCCCGCTCACCCTCTCCTCTCTTTCTGGGCTTCTACTCGCACCGTTTTTCCCTGCCCTTGCTCTCTTCTCCTCCCCGTCCCTCCTCTTCCTTCCTCTGCGCGTGGAGTCGGAGTCTTCATCATTTGAAGCTGCTGACAAAGAATAGAGCTGACTGATCCTTCTCTCCTCTGCCTCATACTCCTCCCTCTCTCCAAACACCAGGCCTCCCTTCTGATTGAGAAAGGTGGCAGAGGTGTTGGGAGGCGCAGGACACCAGTCCTCCTCCTCTTCCTCCTTTCTGTCTTTCTCACTCTTACCCTCCTTGCTCCTCCTACTCTCCCTCGAGGAGATTCTGCGATGGCGCTTACTTCCCCTCTTTTTCTTTTTCTTCTTTTTAGACCTCGTAGCAGAGGAGGAAGATGAAGAAGTGGCGGAGCTCCTCCTGGAGGAAGTGGAGGATGAGGAAGAGGAAGAGGCTGACCTCTTGCGTTTTTTCTTCATCCTGCAAGAGACATTCGCTGAAAATTTTGATGCTTTTGAGATGATCGGCATGTCTTTATCTGCAGTGTATCTACCTGCCATACTTTTAAAGGAACAGTTCACCCAATAATAATACTTCAGGTTTTATCTACTCACCCTCATGCCCAATGAAAGTCAAGTGTCTTAATGCACAAACATTTCTGATGCTTCACAGCAAAACAGCATTACAGTCTTTTCTTAAGACATCTTTGAATAGGTCATAAAAATTCAACCAAAAAACAAACCAAGGCGTAATCCAAGTCTCTAACAGCTCAGAGATCCCAAATTGATTTGAAAAGATACTATTTACACCCTTTTAAAACTGATATCACTGTAGCTTCTAAGCTAAAGGCGTTAATATGTATTGTCTGAAGAAAGTGCACGAGCTCCAACATGTGTGTACACACTGCTGGACAAGATCAACAAACACTTGCAATCTCTGCATGCCTCAGTGTTGACCTGCTACACAAAAAAGAGACCTCTGCTGAAATTGGACTTTAGGATTTTACAAGTCACTATGTGTCAGCTCATCTTCTTCAGGTGTTTAAGAGAATGCTGCAACACTGTTTTGCTATGAAGCTTCCGAAATGCTATGTGGACTACAAAAATTCACCGGACTTTCCATTGGCACGGGTGTGAATCGATGACTGAATTTTCATTTTGGGGTGAAAATGTATCTTTAAAACATCAGAGCCAACTCACCTCTTCTCTTCTTTTAAGATCTTACGCAATTTCTCAGCACTGGTCTGGCTGCTTGTAGCTTTCACCTGCTCCTTAGCCAGCGCTTCCTCTCGCAGGCGAATGGATTTCTTTACGTTATTCAGGCGAGGCAAGGCAAGACATGACATTGGCAGGCAAAGGTCCAAAGAGACGTTCAAGCACATAAAACGCCATGGCCCAAAGCATTCGTTCATTTATCCAGTCATTGGTGTTAAATTAAAAATGTATGAGGGGGTTGGGAAGCCAAAGGTATGAAAAGAGCACCACAACCAAAAACAGAGGGCAAAATGATTGAGAAATAAGCAGAGAGAGCGATTTATTTACCAAAGAAGAAGTGGTGTGATCCAAGAGCAAAGTAGTTGGCATAGAAGCAGGACGGATGGACAGGTACAGAGATGTACAGAGAAAGGAAACAGCATTTGTTCCCCATTGACACAGAGAAGGTTTCAACATTACCGTATTCGGACCAGAGACACGACGCACAACAGTGTCCAGGGGAGGAGTTGTCGTCATTGTGCAGTTTATTTTTTTCGCCCCCACAAAGCAGGTGACAAGACCGTGGCAGTAGGAGAGTCAAAGGGCAGAATCCCAGGGTCGCAGACACACATACACAAAAACACTTCATCAGTATTACAAACCACGGTTACTGGACAAAATTCAAATGCACAGCGTCAGAGGACGGAGTTCCCAGTAGAACACCAGGGACTTTTTATATCCTCTGTCTTAAAAAGAGATGGCAACTTAAAAAACAAGACCTTCAGAGACCGCAAACCTCCACCACGGCTGAGCATTCCCTCCAAAGGGTTCCTTACATTCCTACACACCTGTATTTAGGTTCTTTCACCATGAGAACATACCTAAAACTTAGATGTGTCCATAACTTTTGTCATAGGGAAATCAGCTGTTCCAGAAGAGTCAGAACTTCCTGTTCCGTTGGGTGGATTCTTCCCAACATTTAATCACTGGTAATCACCCCCAATGCCCATCTGTGATAACATTTTCATGCAAATTTGTCAATAGCTTTCTGAGTTGCTGCCCTCATGGTTCTCGCAATGTTAAGGGAAGTGAAAAAAAAATCATGCCTTCTCCTCTTTAACCAAATCTACTCCGGTTCAGTGGCACAATTGACAGAAAACATTTTGAAAACAAAAAAAAGTTCCATCTTATAATGTTAAAGAAAGTGGATAAAAAATCCTGGATCCATCCCTTCACCCGGCTAAAAAAAAATTCAACGTTTCATTCAAATCTGTCATGTAGTTTTTATTTAATCCTGCTGAGAGACAGACGAACAAACCACATGATATAAAAAAAAAGTTAAATGATTTTGCTTTTGATAAAAAAAATAGTATATTATTCGATACCTGTGATATACTTTACAGAAAAACAGAGTGGATGTAAAAAGATACATCTTTAATATTACCCCACTAAACAATCTGAAGACACAGAAGTTTCCATCCTAGCTGCTGGACAGAGACTTTTCTGTCGTATGATTGTGTACAGTGGAAACAGAGAAGCTTTTTGACACGCTGGTATGACTTTACACTAACCATCTGATGTTACAAGCCTGCCTAATGTCCTCTGATAAAGTTGGCCACCAGTACAGCAGATATCTCATTTGAAGACGTCACACCCTCACTGCCTTGTATCAAAAACCTGTGAGTCTGTGTGAACTTACAGGTTTAACAAGCTGGCATAAGAGACTGTTGTGATGTTGTCTCATAAATAAAATGCTTAAGTTGTGCGTTTGTTCAGATCCATGTCAGTATGTGTTCTTTATATATATCCAGCAGATACAGAGCAACATTAACTTTAATTTCCAATATTCACTCTCTATAATTGTGCTTTTAATCTCGATCAACTCTTGATTATTTGCATTAATGTAAAAATACTGACTTATAGTTGTTTTATTAAATAAAGGCTGGATTGCACATCTCTGTCACACTTTTTTGGCTTCAGTTTCAGACACCAGAGAACATTCTCAACTGTCTTCATGACAGATTCATGTGACACCTCAACAGTCACACACTGCCACCATAGTCTGCTGTCTTAACAAGCAGCTGGTCAGTATCTGATTCTAATGTGCATGTGTGCACCATGGACATAAAAAACTGTCCAAAAAAGCCTTGAATGGTTTGAGTAATAAAAACACGGAGCAATCTTTATTCTTTTTATTCACCTGTTTTGTTTTTCTGAAGTCATGCATATCAACACATTAATCTAGGCTTAACGATGCTTTTTTATTCCTATTAATGTTGGCATATGCTTCAGTGGTTAAGCCTCATATACACAAATCTATATCTGGTGTGTGTGTGTGTGTGTGTGTGTGTGCATGTTGTGGCTCCTCACCTGTATAGTTTCTGTGATCTTGTGCAGAGCTTCCTGCGCCTCTAGGTTTGAATCATCAAGAGTCAGAGCTCTTCTGTACAACCCCTCCGCTGTTACTAGTTTCTCCTGTTCTTCCAGCCTAGACACACACACACAAGACTTTTGTGTCAATAGCGTTACTGATATTAATCAGAAACAAGTCATTAAAAAATTACAATAGTTTTATTTGCACTCCAATGTCTACCCCCCCCCCTTTTTTTTATTATGTGAAAAAAATAGACATGTATCTCTTTCAAAACAGCCTTTCTGTAAATTCTTCGTTACATCAATTCAATGTTAATTGAGCTCTGGAAAGTCGAAACCCTTTTCAGATTCTACTGTGTCCTAAATATAATTTCAATAATACACTAGTACAAGACGTGTTAAAGAGAGGCTGACTTTTAAGATGTAAATGTATTTAGAGGCAGCACAGTGGGTATAAACATGAGATGTGCAACCGTTGCTGAGGCCTCTTCTATCAGCATCGGCTGAGTGACATAATGGTTTCTTTGGGATTCATGCCCATTTACAGACACATGTCGAACAAGCCAGATTTACTAGACTGTGATGCAATTATTTAGACTAAAAAAAACAGGCAACACGTCCCTGTTTCTGGCCTCAAACTAAACTTTACACTTGAACTTGACATTTTAAAAAAACGTTAACTTTTGGAGACTTCTTATATCATGATAGTCATGATTTATTTTATAGTTGCATCATTGAATTCAAAGATCTTACACCTCTGCACTACGATTAAAGCAAAGGCAGCACTGCTTACTGTTTTCCTCTCTCTACCAGTGTCTGGCAGAGATACTTCTTGGCGTTGCGGTGATCTGGACAGCTCTCCAGGGCCAATTCAAAGTCTGTTATAGCCTTCACGATGCTGCCTTTGTTAGCATACCTGTGAATAACCAATCAAAGAAACAGAGAGAATCCAGTCATTGTTGATGCACACAGGAGGATTACAGAGTCTGAAGTAAAATTGTAAATCCATAAAACAGAAAATAGAGTAAATATATAGGATAAAATTATAACAGGTGAGTAACTTATCAGGAACTTTCTGCATCATTTAAATGTAATGTAATTCATGATGCGTAATCTCATCCCAACAGTGCTTCATTAAACAGTATGTCTAGTATGATAATGAAACCATGACAGACATGGAATGGCATTCTCAATATTGGTTCTGATATTTTCTCCCAAATAAATTGATGTATACTTTATTCAATGCATTCTCTGTCAGTGCAGCTGACTGTAAATCATATCATTATACTGTACTATACTAGGTTGTATAAGAATATACTAACAGGGCTCCACGCGCCACCAGTGCTTCTACATTATTAATGTCGATATCCAAGGCTTTGTTGTATTCATTCATGGCCTCCACGTGACGGCCATGTTTGAAGTGGTCCACACCTGCACGGACACTGAAAGAGGAAAGACCGAGAGAAAAGGCAGACAAGGGAAAAGTGATGTTAAAGTGATGTCAGAAAAAGCAAAAGGAAAATGTAAAAGGTAAATTGTTTACTTTGTACGTTGAGAACTATGGCGATGAATTTAAATTCCCTGTGGCTAAAGTTTAAATTTTAGCATTACCATTTCAAGGCCCATGATGCAGACTGTTTCTTCCTGATTACAGAGGCAAAATCCTCCTGGTGGAAAAGTTTACTGAGGAGAAAAGATGCACAGGGAAGAACTGTCAAAGCAGTGGTCCATGAACATTGGAATGTCTATTTTCCTAAAGGGTGCTACAGCCTAGCTAGAAGGCTAATCCTTTCCAATTGGAAAGCAAAGTCTCTTGACGTCTAAATGATGAGAGACAGAGTAGTTCTGTTATATTAGTCATCATTTTAGTTATCATTTAAGTCAAGCAAAACAACAATTCATAATTATTTTTAATTAACATTTTAATGCCGTTGTTACTATACCACTAATAGATGATAATTAAGAAAATAAACAATGTTGTGATCAGCTGACACTCTACTTATAGTGATCTATGATCGAATCCTGATCAGAGCACCGGAGATAAATGCAAATGTACGTAGACTTGTCAGTTTCACACAAGTAAGTTCAAGTAAACAAAGTTAAGCACTTGAAATCATCAGTCAATGGCTAAAAATGAGCAGCCTGTTGCTGACAATACAATCCTCAACAATCCTAAAACTCAACAAAATACAGTGATCAGCCAATTGAGATGTTTACCTTTGTAGTCCTCTCATCACTGAGGGTGGGTGGGTGTCACTAATCCCCACCTTCTCCAGCAGGTAGTCCACTACAGACGGGTTGTGGTAACCATGGCAACTCCTCAGTATACACTCGTACGTCTCGCTGGAGTCTGCGGCTGCACGAACACTACGACTAAGAGGAGAGGAGTCAGAGTCTATGCTAGAAATGAGCACTGACTGGATCTAAAATCAATCTAGATTATCAGTCAGAGCACCTCATGCTACAATTAGCTGGGCTTGAAAGGTCTATTTATTTTCTCTGTTGGTCGCCAAGAATTTTTTTGTCATGTCATGTTGTTTAGTTACCTGTAGTGTACAGGAAGCTCCTCCCGAGCAATTACACCCAGTTTGATGTGCTCTAATCTGGGAGAAACAGAAGCCTGGTGGAGGGAAACTGTGATTTTCTCTTGGTAGCGATCAATATCTTTCACTGCAGCTATAGAAGGAGAAAGCGTAGCAATTAGAGGATTTTAAAAATGTTCCTATCATATGGAAAACAAGGCCAAATGAGATGATATCGCATATATATGAACACATATCAACCACATTTCTAGCTAGCTGGGTCCGAAGTGTAGCGGAAAATTCACAATCCATTTAGGCTAAAAATTGGTATCTTACAGAAGAAGAGAGCAAAAATAACTAATAAAAAAAGTAAAAGGTGTACATTGGTGGGAGCATGTAATCACAGATAATGGTGATGAAATACAAGCCAGAAAGGTCAACATGAGTTACACATGTTTGATTTGGAACCTTATCAGATGCCAAAACACTGTACATTGGTTTGAATGACTATCAGGAAGTCCTTTTGTCTGGGAAAATCTCACAGACGGTAATTATTTCATTCTCCTTGACGATCACAAGTTAAAAAAGAATTTATTTCCTGAAGCAGTGTGCTGTCTGATGACAATATACTGTGCTGCAACAAAAGCTGAGTCATTTTGTTTTGCTTCTTTGCAGGAGCCCATTGAATTGGCATCCGAGCTATCCCAACAATAAATGAAATAAATGAGGGTAATGCTTTTTGGACCGAGTGCTTATGCTGCTCTGAAGAATTCTTAGGGGATTCCTGATGGGAGCTGTCATGCAGGGCAATGGCATGTCCATTGAGAACAACATAGGGTTCAGCGTCTTTCACAGGGACACTTCAACATGTGGACAGAAAGAGCAGAGATCAGAGCGCCAATAATGAGATCAGTGGATGACACACCCATATCCGTGAATGGTATATGACTTTAGGATACTGTTGGAGTTGACTGGTGATGAAACTTCTTTTTTTTGGGGGGGGGGGGGTTGATGGACTTCCTACTGCAAATAGCATGATGCACTCATTGCAAATATGAGCTAATTTTCCTCCAAACCTGTGC
Organism: Chaunax sp. Z400; assembly: GCA_037577475.1. Lineage (NCBI taxonomy): Eukaryota > Metazoa > Chordata > Actinopteri > Lophiiformes > Chaunacidae > Chaunax > Chaunax sp. Z400. The sequence goes on from CM075188.1 coordinate 25,915,325, forward strand.
GAGTAAAAATGTATCAAAGGCTAAATTCTGGCGCTCATAAATGTCCACACACAGCTGGGTGTTTAAGGCAAAGCCAACTCAGACACTAACCTCTGATAAAGTCCCCGATCTGGTAGTAGGACAGAGGATCATCATGGCTGCCAGTGGAGGGAATTTCTCTGATGTGACACAGAGCCTGAGTGTAAAAAGGAAAGGAAAATATAGATTTAACTACATTTTGGGGGAACAAGCCTTTGTTAAACAATAACTGTGCAAAGTCAGGAAGTATTTGGAGAGAGGGAGGATATTGTTTGGTGGAGAAACTGCAAACAAACTGATGGACGTGTTTTTGTATGTCTCATGCATTAGTTTGAAAATGATGGTGTTCTCAGCCTAGTTTGCCTCCAGATGTTCCCCATCATTCTATCAGGTGTGTGGTTGTCAAGAATAAAAGAAAAAGTTACGAAAGTAACTATAGTTCTGTGAATTTCTGGGGACGTGCCTGTCACGTTCGGATTTCTGAAACTTTAAAGCAGAAGAGTCCATTGTTGCTTACAACACAGCGTTCAGAGCTGAGATGCACAAACATCTTTCAAGACTTTTGCATCAACAATGGGTATCTAATTGGTTTTGATCTGTTCCAATGTTTATAACATAGCTAAAGAATATTCAATAAATTTAGCTTATTGACCTACCGATAACTCTAGGTCTTCTATGTCTCTCTTCAGTCCAACTGCCGTGCAAAGCAGAGTGAGAAAGAAACCATATTCTCTTATGTTGTTGATCCTTCCCACCACGATGTCTCCTCTTTCCAAGTCCCTGTACAGCATGGCTTTTCTTTCCTCGTAAGGCACCTCCATAAATAACTCCAATGGCGGCATGATGGCACAGGGCTCTGGGAAAGCACAGGCAGATAGCCGAATCAAACAGGTTACATACAAAGATGCATTTCTCCACATTAAACAGGCCTTGCATATACCGAGAGTATATATACAGTAAGCCATTTGAATTGAAAAACAAGTCTTTTCCTTTTTCCACTTTTAGTCCACATTTTACACTGCGATCTGACAGAATTGACACAATTCTATTTTAAGAAGCTTCGGGTCGTGTTTTGCATGTGTGAATGTGATCAAGACTTTTTTTTTTAACAGACATGTAGCACATCCACTGAAGCGTCACTTTTTTCAACTAATTTGTGTTCAGTTCTATGCACGTAATTACAATTAATGTGTATTGGGCTGTGAGCACTTGCAGATCGCAGGTAAACTACACTGACCACTGTGCCTTGTTGTGTAGACACAGACAAAGCACTGAAGTTGCAACTGCTCTGATAATCTACTGCTCACACTACACCTCCTGTGTAGACATGGTCTGATACACATATTCTGTTGTCTGACACAGAAACAGAAAACATTTCCAGGAGAACATTCAAATGAGATTTCAGCTATGTTAAAGACAGCATAGGTTATCACAGAGAGCAGGAGGGGACTAAAGAGAAGTTTGACCAGCTGAGAGCTCAGCATCATAGCCCACAACATACCTGATGTTGGCTGTGATGCCAAGTTTTGTTGTAGGCCAAAAGAAAAGGGGACAAAGAAGAAGTGATTGAACTGTTTGGCTGTATTGTTCCAAGTCTTTTAGTGTGGACAGAGATCTTAACAAAATGTAAATTTTTAATAGTTTGGTGTGGACAGAGCCAAAGATGAGGTCAAACCAACACAAACCTGCTGCTGCCTCCTCCTCCTCATGCTGCTCCTCTTCTTGATGAGTGGCAGTTTTCCATGCTGGACAGAACAGGATATCAGCCTTCCTGGCAATGAACTGCTCTACGAGAGGGGTCCCATGCCCTTCACCCCTAGTGCTCAAAAAACACATGTTCAGCAGAGGTTCTTCAGTGAATAAACTCTTGTCACACGACGTGCTGAATAATAGAACAATTAAATCATGCAAAGAAAAAAGCTAAATCACTGCACTTTCTGCGGTGACTTTATTGAATATCCTCAACATAATACACAATATCCAAAAAACTGATATTGCAAAGCACGACTATGTTGAAAAAACAAACAGACAAGAGTGGAAGGGGGCTTGGTGGACTTGTGAAAGCTGCATGTAGAGCTATAAGTCAACTTGTACACATACCTCTCATACGTGGCCTTGCACAGGTCCGATACCACAGCTTGGAAGTCAGGGTTTTCTGTTTGTTCACATTTCAGTTTGTTGAGCAGTGGCTCTCCATGATACGCCAGACACTGTCTCAACAATTCTCTGTCCATTCTGCTTTCAGAGGACTACAGTCGCATCACTGCAAAAGTGAAATCTGCAGCAACCGTGGACAGCCATAGGTTAAAAAAAAATTAGCTGTTAGCTAAATTTAGCAACTGTGATATTTGTCTTGCGGTAGAGACATTTTTGATTCAGAAGACACTTCAATCTTTAGGATTTATGTACCAATTCGTAAAATATTGGATTGTTTAGGGAAGCGAATGAGAAATATAGTTATATAGAGGAAACCGACGACAACATCGCTAGCATTGCGTTGCTTAGCTATCTAGCAAAACAAACGCTGTTTAGTCATGCTAACGCACTAGCACGTTGACATTTTGGTTTAGTTTTGTTCAAACTCACAATAGTTCGATATCTTTACACATTCGATTTCTTATGACACCCCTATCGTTAAATTAGCGCAAATTTAGCTTGGGCCGCAAACTCAACCTGTTAGCGTTACCCAAACTCCGAGCATACCCAACGCGTATGAACGAGTGAGCATGCGCAGGGTGTGTCACATTGAAACTGTCGGGTGAAACACTTACATCTAGGAACTATAGTGAATGCTGATTTCATTACTTGACTGCTTATTTTTTCATGCACCAAATATAATTTTTTGCGTCAGTGAAATGTATTTTGAATAAGTAATTAAGATATGCAGATTGTTTTAATTATTGTAATTTATTTTAATGTCTTGTGGTTTATTTATTTTAAATATTTATTTTCTGTTGCCTGTTTATTATGTATTTGTTACGGAGGATGTGTGGCTTTAAAATAACAGAAGGTCAATGCATGACTATTTTTAATGCTTTCTTATTGAACTGTAAGAACAAACAAATTAAAGTATCAATGCATGACTATTGACTCCTCAAGGCTAGATATTTCTATGAGCTGTAAGCACTTCTAGCTAGCAAAAATGTTTTTCTAGCATCCAGGTTCGCTAAATTTGAATAATGTTTTAGGCATAGAGAGCTGTAATTAGTAGTTTACAAGAATAAAACAAAGTTAGGAATCATTTTCAATCGACAAGTAGGCTGATGGTGTTCAAGGATTTTGTCTGGGGCAATTGTCAAAGTTAAAAATGGAAAAACAAATGTCAAGGAAAACAATAAAGCAAAAGCATAATGGTAAACACTAAATATTAGAATATGGTATGGAATATGGTTGTTCTCATACTCAACTTCTACCAAGTTTCAAAATCAAAATCAAAATCAAAATCTGGCCAGTAGTTTAAGTGTAATAGAAGAAAATGGTGAAAAAAACAATGTTAAGAAGGTGGAAAACTAGAACAGATGAGAGGAGCTCTGTGAGTACATTCTTATGTGTTTGATTACAGTAGGCCTACTGCATGATTCTAATTTACACTAACAGAGAATGCCTTTTACAAAAAGTATACATCGACTAGACAACACTCAGAGAGTGAAAACCTCTGCCAAGCAAGATCAGTTCACCCATTATGTCACTGCACTTACAAGCAATAGTCCCATGATAGTTTGACACTCATAATATGACAACTTATATTATTATATAGTTTTTATTAGTTGAGCTTTGAGTTCACAGATGCAAATAAAGCAATGTCGGCAGTAATTCGAGAGCACTCGGGGAGCACATACCTCTGCCAGCCCCACTGTCACTAAAACCTGAACAACAGAAAATGGTTTCCAGGCTATGTCAAAACAAAGTCCTGAAAGAATCCTCATGATCCTCATACATTTTGTATCATCAGTTGTTCAGTGCACCCAGAGTGCAGCACACACTGTGATTTTGCGTGTGTGCTGCACTCATAACCTCCACTTACTCTAGCTGGTAGAGTTAAGAAATAAAGTCATGTAGAATAGCAGAGCCTGAACTCAACAAAAACTTAGCAAGTGGAGCGGAACTGTGCAAAGTAAATAAGAAACCTGAAACTAAAATCATGTCACACTCGATAAAGAGTTCCAGTAATTTTCCCCTACAAAATTCCAGTTATTTGATACCAGTAAAATACTGGTATAAATAAGATTCTCACAGGAGTATCATATTTTTCGAGTTGTAATCAATAATGGCAAGTAAATACAATCCAGTGCAAGAAAGAAAAAGCATTGCTGTGCAAAGATCTTTTTTTAAATGGCTCACAGGCTCATGTTGGACTGCACAGAGGCAGTAAACTGGTGGGTCAGTTGTGTTTACAAAAACGTTCTGATTTTAGTATTTGACATCCAGTCACTGCTACACACTCACAACTGCTACACACCCACTCATGACTAATGTGTTTTATGACTTAGTCTGTAGTCCCTTATTTTGTGTGTACATGCGTAACCATAACCTCCAGTACCTGGTTTTTCAGGTTATATGACAGTGCCCAGTCTCACCAGTGCCTTGTCACTCCCTTTAAAGCTGAGGGAGGAGTAATTTCCTAAAATCACAGACTACATATTATCTGTACCTGGAATGGTGAGAAGGACCCCAGTTATCATGGAAAGGAAAAGCACTATTTGGATATTTTTACTGGGATATTTACATGCATCCTCTGTACAAGGTAACACTTCATTGCAAGTTTCTGCACAAGTCATATTTCTTATGGCTTTTATTGTTTGTATTCTACTTTGTAAAATGCCTTATTGTATTATATTAAAATTGGACAGTAGTGTGCTGGGTATTCAAAAAGTTAGGTATTTCAGTTTTACATTTGACATTCAACAAAATATTGCTCTCTGCAATTGATCTCTCATTTAAAAATATTTATGATTCTAGTTCAATAAATGAACATACTGTAAGTAATTTCAACAGTTTAAAATACTGCAAGTAACATGAAGCCAAATATTGGACTAAAAATGTATTTATTTGTTGCAATAAATTGTAATACAAAGACTAATTATAAACTGAATATAGCATACGTGCATCTTAAAATTAGTAATAATGTGGCCGGATAGTGCTGTAAAATTGTAAGATAGTACTGACTGCCAGAATGGTGTTCTATCAAAAACAAAGGAGAATCATAAACAAGAGCATAAACATAAATCCTGGCCAGACGACAGCATCAGGTGCCACTGTTTCACTTATAAAAACTCTTATTTCTACTTTGAAGCAGCATTTGTGAAAAAGTTGTAGACAATGAAAATGTTATTTTGTGAAACATGATATTTTATTGATGTAAACACTGGAACTCAAACACATTCATTCCAACTTTAAGGTCATAACAAATGACAAATAGAAACCTGACAAATTTCAACTTACCAACTATCTCTGAGTTAGACAATAGATACAGGAGTGATATTCTGACATACAATGGATCCTACTATTTCCACTCCATGGTAAAAGTCCTCATATGAGATAAATTTGACAAGAAAATATTTTATTTGGCAGTTTTTCTTAATTTATTTAATGTCACTAATGACTATTATATCACTCACAACTAAAGGATCCAACGCAACTATGATTACAACTGAAGCGGCAACAAACACATCTTTGGCTGGATCTATCACAGCTGGACCCACGTTTACTCCAGCTGCAACCAACACAATTACAGAAACCAGAACTACAGCTCAAAATAACATGACTGCAGCCACCATTACTCTAGCTCAAACTAGCACAAATACAGATACCACTCTGCCTCCAACGATTGCAACAGTGGTCACCACAACTCCAGCTCCAACCACCACAATTACAGAAACTACTCTGGCTCCAATGGTCACAACAGCAGTTACCACAACTCCAGCTCCAGCCACCACAACTGCAGAAACCACAACTGCACCTCCAATCACCTCAAGTGCAGGCAACACCACTTCAGATCCATCCAGCACACTTAGAGAGACCACAACTGCAGCTCCAATTACCACAGGCGCAGCCACCAGTACTCTAGGTCAAACCAGCACAAATACAGTCACCACTCTGGCTCCAACAACAGCAACAGTGGCCACCTCAACTGCAGAAATCACAACTGCACCTCCAATCACCTCAAGTGAAGGCAACACCACTTCAGTTCCATCCAGCACACTTAGAGAGACCACAACTGCAGCTCCAATGACCACAAGTGCAGCCACCAATACTCTAGTTCAAACCAGCACAAATACAGTCACCACTCTGGCTCCAACGACTACAACAGTGGCCACCTCAACTGCAGAAATCACAACTGCACCTCCAAACACCTCAAGTGCGGGCAACACCACTTCAGTTCCATCCAGCACATTTGGAGACACCACAACTGCAGCTCCAATGACCACAAGTGCAGCCACTAGTACTCTAGGTCAAACCAGCTCAAATACAGACACCACTCTGGCTCCAACAACAGCAACAGTGGCCACCTCAACTGCAGAAATCACAACTGCACCTCCAATCACCTCAAGTGAAGGCAACACCACTTCAGCTCTATCCAGCCCAATTACAGAGCTCACCACTGTAGCTCCTATGACCACAAGTGCAGCCACCAATACTCTAGGTCAAACCAGCACAAATACAGACACCACTCTGGCTCCAACGACTGCAACAGTGGCCACCTCAACTCCGACTCCAGCCACTTCAACTGCAGAAACCACAACTGTGGCTCCAATCACCTCAACTGCAGGCAACACCACTTCAGCTCTATCCAGCCCAATTGCAGAGACCACCACTGTAGCTCCTATGACCACAAGTGCAGCCACCAATACTCTAGGTCAAACCAGCACAAATACAGACACCACTCTGGCTCTAACGACTGCAACAGTAGCCACTTCAACTGCAGAAATCACAACTGCACCTCCAATCACCTCAAGTGCGGGCAACACCACTTCAGTTCCATCCAGCACATTTGGAGACACCACAACTGCAGCTCCAATGACCACAAGTGCAGCCACCAGTACTCTAGGTCAAACCAGCACAAATACAGACACCACTCTGGCTCCAACGACTGCAACAGTGGCCACCTCAACTCCGACTCCAGCCACTTCAACTGCAGAAACCACAACTGTGGCTCCAATCACCTCAACTGCAGGCAACATCACTTCAGCTCTATCCAGCCCAATTACAGAGACCACCACTGTAGCTCCTATGACCACAAGTGCAGCCACTAGTACTCTAGGTCAAACCAGCTCAAATACAGACACCACTCTGGCTCCAACAACAGCAACAGTGGCCACCTCAACTGCAGAAATCACAACTGCACCTCCAATCACCTCAAGTGAAGGCAACACCACTTCAGCTCTATCCAGCCCAATTACAGAGCTCACCACTGTAGCTCCTATGACCACAAGTGCAGCCACCAATACTCTAGGTCAAACCAGCACAAATACAGACACCACTCTGGCTCCAACGACTGCAACAGTGGCCACCTCAACTCCGACTCCAGCCACTTCAACTGCAGAAACCACAACTGTGGCTCCAATCACCTCAACTGCAGGCAACACCACTTCAGCTCTATCCAGCCCAATTGCAGAGACCACCACTGTAGCTCCTATGACCACAAGTGCAGCCACCAATACTCTAGGTCAAACCAGCACAAATACAGACACCACTCTGGCTCTAACGACTGCAACAGTAGCCACTTCAACTGCAGAAATCACAACTGCACCTCCAATCACCTCAAGTGCGGGCAACACCACTTCAGTTCCATCCAGCACATTTGGAGACACCACAACTGCAGCTCCAATGACCACAAGTGCAGCCACCAGTACTCTAGGTCAAACCAGCACAAATACAGACACCACTCTGGCTCCAACGACTGCAACAGTGGCCACCTCAACTCCGACTCCAGCCACTTCAACTGCAGAAACCACAACTGTGGCTCCAATCACCTCAACTGCAGGCAACATCACTTCAGCTCTATCCAGCCCAATTACAGAGACCACCACTGTAGCTCCTATGACCACAAGTGCAGCCACTAGTACTCTAGGTCAAACCAGCACAAATACAGTCACCACTCTGGCTCCAACGACTACAACAGTGGCCACCTCAACTGCAGAAATCACAACTGCACCTCCAATCACCTCAAGTGCGGGCAACACCACTTCAGTTCCATCCAGCACATTTGGAGACACCACAACTGCAGCTCCAATGACCACAAGTGCAGCCACCAGTACTCTAGGTCAAACCAGCACAAATACAGACACCACTCTGGCTCCAACGACTGCAACAGTGGCCACCTCAACTCCGACTCCAGCCACTTCAACTGCAGAAACCCCAACTGTGGCTCCAATCACCTCAACTGCAGGCAACATCACTTCAGCTCTATCCAGCCCAATTACAGAGACCACCACTGTAGCTCCTATGACCACAAGTGCAGCCACTAGTACTCTAGGTCAAACCAGCACAAATACAGACACCACTCTGGCTCTAACGACTGCAACAGTAGCCACTTCAACTGCAGAAATCACAACTGCACCTCCAATCACCTCAAGTGCGGGCAACACCACTTCAGTTCCATCCAGCACATTTGGAGACACCACAACTGCAGCTCCAACGACCACAAGTGCAGCCACCAGTACTCTAGGTCAAACCAGCACAAATACAGACACCACTCTGGCTCCAACGACTGCAACAGTGGCCACCTCAACTCCGACTCCAGCCACTTCAACTGCAGAAACCACAACTGTGGCTCCAATGACCTCAACTGCAGGCAACACCACTTCAGCTCTATCCAGCCCAATTACAGAGACCACCACTGTAGCTCCTCAGACCACAAGTGCAGCCACCAATACTCTAGGTCAAACCAGCACAAATACAGTCACCACTCTGGCTCCAACGACAGCAACAGTAGCCACTTCAACTGCAGAAATCACAACTGCACCTCCAATCACCTCAAGTGCGGGCAACACCACTTCAGTTCCATCCAGCACATTTGGAGACACCACAACTGCAGCTCCAATGACCACAAGTGCAGCCACCAGTACTCTAGGTCAAACCAGCACAAATACAGACACCACTCTGGCTCCAACGACTGCAACAGTGGCCACCTCAACTCCGACTCCAGCCATTTCAACTGCAGAAACCACAACTGTGGCTCCAATCACCTCAACTGCAGGCAACACCACTTCAGCTCTATCCAGCCCAATTACAGAGACCACCACTGTAGCTCCTATGACCACAAGTGCAGCCACTAGTACTCTAGGTCAAACCAGCACAAATACAGACACCACTCTGGCTCTAACGACTGCAACAGTAGCCACTTCAACTGCAGAAATCACAACTGCACCTCCAATCACCTCGAGTGCGGGCAACACCACTTCAGTTCCATCCAGCACATTTGGAGACACCACAACTGCAGCTCCAATGACCACAAGTGCAGCCACCAGTACTCTAGGTCAAACCAGCACAAATACAGACACCACTCTGGCTCCAACGACTGCAACAGTGGCCACCTCAACTCCGACTCCAGCCACTTCAACTGCAGAAACCACAACTGTGGCTCCAATCACCTCAAGTGCGGGCAACACCACTTCAGTTCCATCCAGCACATTTGGAGACACCACAACTGCAGCTCCAATGACCACAAGTGCAGCCACCAGTACTCTAGGTCAAACCAGCACAAATACAGACACCACTCTGGCTCCAACGACTGCAACAGTGGCCACCTCAACTCCGACTCCAGCCACTTCAACTGCAGAAACCACAACTGTGGCTCCAATCACCTCAACTGCAGGCAACACCACTTCAGCTCTATCCAGCCCAATTACAGAGACCACAACTGCAGCTCCAATGACCACAAGTGCAGCCACCAATACTCAAGGTCAAACCAGCACAAATACAGACACCACTCTGGCTCCAACGACAGCAACAGTAGCCACTTCAACTGCAGAAATCACAACTGCACCTCCAATCACCTCAACTGCAGGCAACACCACTTCAGCTCTATCCAGCCCAGTTACAGAGACCACCACTGTAGCTCCTATGACCACAAGTGCAGCCACCACTAGTCTAGGTAATACCAGCACAAAAACAGACACCACTCTGGCTCCAACGACCTCAACAGTGGTCACCCCAACACCAGCTCCAACCACCTCAAAAGCAGAAACCACCACCACTGCTCCATCTGTAAAGACCACAAGAGCAGCAACCACTACTCAAGCTCCAACCACCATAATTCCAGCTGTAATGAACACAAGTGTAGTGACCTTAACTGTCCATCCAACTTCTACAAATCTGGCTCCTGACACCACAAGAGTGCCACCAAGGACCACGATCAGACTCCCAACACCTAGAAGCACATCTTTATTTATCTCAACTACAGGAGAAACAACAACCCAAGGTATGTGACTGGCTGTAATGCAGGAGATTTCTTTCAGAAGTTTAAACTATACATAGCTGAGAGAAATAAATGAAGCTTCACCCTGACAAAGAACGTTTATAGAATACATTCAGACACTAAACGTACCTCCAATTGATGTATTTGATCTATACTATTAAACTGAAGATCTTGTGACACTCCATTTGTAATAAAAAATGAAATCATCATGAATAGTACTGGACTGAAAATAAAATTCCTCCTGAATTCAACCCATATTTAGTTTGTACTTGTCTGACTGCAAGTCTCCCTGTAAATGAAACTAACCAATAGAGATCAATGATTTACATTTATATATAAGGAATTTGCTCTGGTGAATAACAATAAACATACTGTAAGACAAATACAAAAGGATAAAATGCAAGTAGTGCATTCACTGAATGATTTTTAAAATCTACTTTCTTTTTATTTGTCTTTTTTAAGTATTGTTTCCTGTTATTACCTTAATCTTTAGTAGCTGAAGCTGCAATAACTTTAGGATATGTGACATCTACCTGGAATTTTATTAACACCAAAATACACAAGTCCCAAATTTCTCTATAGTCTTATCTATTTCCACATGAAATGTTTAATTTCTTACTACAGGCTTGTTGTCAGTGGCACATCTAAAGATGAGGATAACTTCCAATGGAGAGGTCAGCAATGGAACCATCACTGAACTTGTTAAACAGGTATGTAACGCAAAATTGATAAAGTAACTGTTATTTAAAGGCTCTTCAGCTAACATCAGTGATAATACATACACACCAAATGAAAGATGGGGTGAAGGGAATCAGACAGATCTGATGTTTATTCTCTCTCCATTTAGGTTTTTAGAGAGCTCCTGAATGGAACCACCCATGCAGTCAGAGTGATAAACATCCAAAGGATTGGAGTTGCCCTATAGAAGCTGTGCATAAAAGAAAATGAATGTATAAGATGGTAATTCAAGGTCGTACTGGTGGTACTGTAATGCAGTGATCTACAACTAATATCTCAAACAACCACAAATACATTGGATAACTCTGTTTCAAGAAATCGTGTTTTTAATAAACAGAGGCTTATAATTTAGGCTTTGTAAAAGTAAATCTAAAAATAGCTGTCTACAACTCTCCATAATCCCCAAACAAAATACTTTCATTACTACACTGTTTGGCCTTTGGCTCAAGTGTCAAATTAAGTGCACAGAACAATGGAAAGTTCAAACCACGCAATCTGCCCCATCAAAAGGGTTTTTGAGAGGTGTCCGTAATTCCCATGCTTTGTAACTCGAGCATCGGCTACCATGCTAACCCCTATGTTTTGGTGTTGGCCTACATAAATGAGGGAATATTTCACACAGGACACTCGCAATGCCAACCATGATTAGAGCCTCATACCAAGTGTATACCTTGAATCAGAGAAATAAACAGTCTGTCAAGTATAATTATTGTATCTTATCTATGATCTGTTATCTGTTAGGTGTTACGGACCAGGTGAACCCAAGAGCAGACACTAAACAGCAGTAGGGCAGGAAATTCAAGCCTGGCAAAGCATTTGCAGGTAGCTAGGAAACTGGGGCAGACACTTGGGCTATAAGGTGGAGAGGGGGCAGGAAAGCAGGTCTGGCAAGAAAAGAGGACAGGAGACAGGGACAGAGGCTAGAGCACAGAGAACAACAGGGAACAGAGGACAAGGTTAGGCAAGGGAAAACAAGCTGAATGCAATAACACTGACATTTAGCAGAGGCTGGAAGTGGCAGTAAGGAGTATTTGCAGAGGTCTTGATTATTGAGAAGAGTGAATTAGAATCATGACAAAACCTGCAGACAAATATTGTTTTGAAATGATTATTTTTGCTCTCAAATTCTTATTTAATGTCTGGGCATATATTAAATACTTTCACTTAAACCCCAATCACTCTCAGAATCATAACTTAACTATAGAGAAATATTTTTTTGATGATTATTTTTGTACTTAACTCTTTATTTATTGTGATGATGTGTATTTAACTTTAAAAACAATTATTTATTGTGACATTTTTGTAGTAGTCAATCACTATAACTTGTAGAAATCAATCACTTTAACTTAAGAGTGACCATGACTGCACTGTCATAGCCGGACCATGATAGAGTTTCTAGGTTTCCTCAGATTTAACACTAGATTTATCACAAGCGACCAGCAATTGTGTTTTATTTTTTGTTGTATAACACAGTTTTGAAAGATGAATAAAGAGACGAGTCTTTTTGAAGCGTTCTTTTTTTTTTTGTTCTTTTTGTTTTTTAAATCCTTTGACACAAAGCAAACATCAACTCCACAAGATCAACCTTAAAACATTGTGAAAATACAAAAAAGCAAAATAAGGGGCACATTTTACCTATTAATTATCCATTCATTATATAAAATTAGAAATATTAGCAGAGATGCAATGCAAACGTGAAAATAAATAAGTATCCAAACTAATTATATGTCAAAAAGAGTCTGGAAATAAGATAAGATAAGATATCCCTTTATTAGTCCCACAGTGGGGAAATTTACAGTGTGTGTTGCAGCTTCATGACTTTGCCATCTGTATCCAAAATATATTGGAAAAACTAACAAAAGATAAAAAGGATCATGGATGACAGTCTTAACTTAAAGAATGAATGCATAAAAGTTTCTTATTTTAGGATTTCTGGATCTATGACAATAACCGAGTACAGTAGGTCAACACAATTGATTCATTCATCAGTAGAAATGGACATAAAGGCATCTTTGATGTAATACAAACGTTCCCATGTCATTACGGGAAACACAGAATGGGCACAGCTGTTATTATATAGGACACCTGATTCTGAATGAATGAAGCTTTTAACAATACAAACACTTCTCTAGCCTCCCTGATTAGATCACGAGTCATAGTGACTATATGCAACCAACTGCTCATAGACCAGCACCTTTAAGCCCGACTGTGTGGTGACTTTCTGCTAAGCCACATTGTTCGTATCATCATCGAAGTCACCTTAAGGAAGACGTGAAGTGTATAAACAAAAGTGAAATTCATCATTTATGTATGTTTCATCCACCCAGTGATTTAGACCTGCTCCCTCTTCCTTGGCTGATGCAACACCAAAATCACAAATAAAAATTCCAATTCCAATTGATTTTATTTCGGTCATAATTCCACTCTCATACATACGCACGTATATCCACTTACAAACCCAAGCCCATATACACACGATATACACATACGTGCCCACAAACATTTTATATATATATATATATATATATATATATATATATAGTATAGCATAAACTGATCAAAAAAGCAGAGAGCCTAAGACGGGAATTGACTTGGGAAACCTGTTTGACAACCTTGATGAGGTAATATGCTTTGATAAGAGGCGGTGAAAACCACCATGTTGATTAAGAAGGAATTTCCAATCCCACAAATAAATTGCTGCATTTCCCACCTTTGAAAGAAGAGTACTTTTGTGGATGAAAAACACTCAGAGACCCAAATATTAAGACTAACCAGCCTTACCAATCATTATACTATAAGTAGCCTAATTATTGTTAATTATTCTTTAAGAGATTGATTGTCAACCTCATGCCCACATGTCTGTCAATGACTGTCACCTGGTTTTTCCGGTTATATGAAAATAGCTGCTGCCATCACTTCCTCCATAGCTTAGGTGTAATTCACAATCAAACACAACATACGATCACAGAGTGAATACTTATCGGCAACTGAAGAGAGGAGTGAGAAGAAACACCAGTTATCATGGAAAGAAAAATAATTTCTTTGATATTTTTGCTTGGTTATATATTTGCTTCCACTGGACCAAGTAAGTTTTTAAAATTATTTTATGTAGACTATAAACAGAAGCTGTGTAAAGTCTCCAAAAGGTTAAGCATTAAACTGCCATTGTCTGCTATTGATCTCTACTTCAAAAATATTGAAATCAATTTTTCATCAGTGTAAATGACTACCTGCAAGATTTTTAAAAAGAAATTGATTGAAAAAGTGTTTGTTTTTTTGTTAGAAACTGTGACACAATGACTGTTCACCTAAATCTAAAAATATCAGACATTAATAAAATAAGTAATTAGAAGGGTTAAATTTAATTTCCTAGATGATATTATATATCATATTATATATCCCGTATAGAACACTGAAACCTCTGACAACATCTAATTACTACTGAGGTGTCAGGTTTACGGTCAGTATCATACTAAGATAGTTTGGCCTGATGGTGTAAGTGTCATCTAAATCCTGAGGATCCTCCCTGTGAGTGCTCACATGAAAATTTGTTTCATACGTTGTAAACACTGACATGCCAACGCACAATGGGCGCTATTGTTTGTGTAGATTCACATTTATCCAGTGTTGCACATGCAGCTCAGAGCATTGAGGAGTACACTGATTTGTACTGTATATAGGGGTCACCAAGCAACCGTTCCACAAGCACATAGCACAACACAGGAGCGCCAGCTGGTCGGGTCAGTGGTCCACCTGCATCTAAAGGACAAGGGACACTCATTTGACAAAAACAAATGTGCACATTTTAGACAGAGGAGACAAATGGTTTGAGAGAGGAATGAAGGAAGCCATCTACAGTATCAGTCAAAAGTAGTCCCCAAGTATCTTTAACACTATTCACACCTCCAATCATGCGACACTAACGACTCACATGATGGTCGGATAGGTGAACAAATCACTTGTGTCCTCAACGACCTCCACAGTTGTGCTGGGAGGCGTCCATGGCATACCTTAACAACTTTCAATGTGTTGATGACCTCACCGGAGGAAAAAGAGACACTGATGAAGTGAAATTGTTTATTATTACTATAATAACTATAATATATATTACCACTAATGGATCAACTCTATTTCCAGGCTTCCAAACAACCACAACTTCAGGTGCAACACCCACAACTGAATACACCTCAACTCTAGGTACACCATACACCTCTGGAGGCACAGCCAGGACAATAACAAGCCCAGGTGTGTTGATGACCTCACCGGAGGACGAAGAGACACTGATGAAGTGAAATTCTTTATTATTACTATAATAACTATAATATATATTACCACTAATGGATCAACTCTATTTCCAGGCTTCCAAACAACCACAACTTCAGGTTCAACACCCACAACTGAATACACCTCAACACCATACACCTCTGGAGGCACAGCCAGGACAATAACAAGCCCAGGTGTGTTGATGACCTCACCGGAGGACGAAGAGACACTGATTAAGTGAAATTCTTTATTATTACTATAATAACTATAATATATATTACCACTAATGGATCAACTCTATTTCCAGGCTTCCAAACAACCACAACTTCAGGTTCAACACCCACAACTGAATACACCTCAACTCTAGGTACACCATACACCTCTGGAGGCACAGCCAGGACAATAACAAGCCCAGTTGTGTTGATGACCTCACCGGAGGACGCAGAGACACTGATTAAGTGAAATTCTTTATTATTACTATAATAACTATAATATATATTACCACTAATGGATCAACTCTATTTCCAGGCTTCCAAACAACCACAACTTCAGGTTCAACACCCACAACTGAATACACCTCAACTCTAGGTACACCATACACCTCTGGAGGCACAGCCAGGACAATAACAAGCCCAGTTGTGTTGATGACCTCACCGGAGGACGAAGAGACACTGATTAAGTGAAATTCTTTATTATTACTATAATAACTATAATATATATTACCACTAATGGATCAACTCCATTTCCAGGCTTCCAAACAACCACAACTTCAGGTGCAACACCCACAACTGAATACACCTCAACACCATACACCTCTGGAGACACAGCCAGGACAACAGTCCCAGGTATGCGACTCCTTGATTTTCCTTATTTTTCCCTTTTCTTCCACTCTCTTGGATGAAACTTCATAGAATGTATCTTAGAAGCCTTTTTTTTGTCTCATTTAAGTGAGAACAACCTGATGTTACCTTTAGCATGAATTCTTTCATAATGGACATCCCCAAGTCCAAAAGTTCTCTTTACCTATTTTACCTTTGCCAACAGATTGTTTTCACCCGTGTACGTTTGTAGTTGGTTGGTTGATTAGCAGGATTACACAATTGCTGGACAGACTCCCGCCCTTAATTTCTCAGGAAATAATCCATGGATTATGATGTAAAAATAAGAAAATCACACATTTATGGAGCCGATATAGATGAGTGTGATGCAGATCCAGCCAATAGTCCGAATCTGTTGTAATTTATTCATTTTATGTATTTCTGGGGAATGATTTTTATTTAGCCGCTATACAGAGCAATACATACAAGTGTAGGATTGTTTGGCCTTGGTGGAGACATGCACTTTACTCTAATTTCCACGTTCTTTTTTTCATCCCTACAGGCTTGGTGACAGTCGCACATATAAAGATGACGTTAAGTTCCTATGGAGAGGTCAGCATTTTTACCATCGCTCAACTTGTTGAAAACGTATGTAAAGCAGAATGTGTGACATAACTGCATATACAGAAGGTCAGCGAACAGTATCAATGATGAATGCATATGCACCATATGATCTTCTGACGTTTCTTCTCTCTGTTTCCTCTCCATCTAGCTTTTTAGAGAACAGCTCCTGGTAGGAATCCCCCACATAGTTAGAGTTACAGACATTAATGGGGTTGAAGTATTCTGAAGACAGCCAATTCATGGTTGTGCTGTGTGTTGTTTGAACAGTATGAAGTGGCAGTTCTCCTTAACTGCATCATCATATATCGAGAAAAGTGAGTTTTCAGCAGTTTGCACACAATCAGGTGTTGTACTCCAAGGTTACAACCATCCAAACCATCAGAGGAACCACCTCTGGTGCAAAAGACGGATAAACACAGCGACCCATTTCTTATAACTAATTCTAACTATAAAAAAAATCTTTTGGTGACACATTAAAATCAATGTCTTCTCTCTATAATGCCAAATCATTTTTATTACTATACTTCCTGTTACCCAGGTATCTGAAGAGAGTTATGCATTTGGCTCACATGTAGGCCTACAATGGAAAGTTTATACAAAGCAATCTGATCTGTCAGAGAATTTTTAAAGGCATCATTGAATTCCATGCATGCCATTAGACGAGCAGCTGACAGGCTGATGAGCCTGGAACCAGGAAACTGGCAAGCTGTGCTCTATGTTCAATCGTCCCTTTGTTAATTCATGAGGAAACGTTTCGTACATAGTTGGAGAATGCCTCATACCAAGTGTATGACAACTGTTCTCAGATTTCCCCGAATCAACAGTGTGCCAAGTTTGACAAAATGCACTCTCTTTTTTATTGATGCATGTCCTTTACACGACCATGAGATATAAATTATGATTGTGGAGTTTTCTTGTCCATTTGTCCTCTATTAGTAAACCTGTCTGTCTTGGTATTAGGCTTACGAGTTGTGGAATATATAGAAATGAAAGAAAACGGGTCTTAAATATTTGTGTTCCATAACAATGACCAGTATTATGCTATATGCGGCAATTTGCTTTTATTTTTCTATCTGCAGGGAGGACGTAAAACATTATTTTTAATATTTTTTCACATTTTCGTACTGAAATTCTTCTGTTCAGTTGTAAATTATTTTTTATTTTATTTTTTGTAAAATGTAAGGCAGTATGTCATCACCAAACCATAAGAGAGTTTTGGGTTTGCTTAACTTTTACCTGGATTTACAATAAAAGACGAGTAGTTACGTTATTTTATGTGGTGTTTTGAAAGATGAAGTGAGAGACATATCTACGTGAAGTGTCCTTTGTGTTCATTTTGTGTTCTTTAATAAATCCTTTTGAAAAAAAAAAAAACTTTATTCAACATGGCATTTCAAAGCAAACATAATTAAATTTATCTACACATTAATTGTCAAGATCGACCTTGAAAGAATATGTGAAAAATATAATATAAATATAAATTTTAATATAAAGTGAAAATTTAGCTATTAATTACATAAAATACTTCATCAATACATTTAATTATTAATGTTAAATAGGTGGGGAGGCATTCTGTATGTTTTAAAAATAGGTAAACTGAGACCATGTGCATGTTGGAGGTTCATTTGTTTGGAATCTGAATCTACAATATAGAATAGCTATTAAAAGATTAAATTAACAATGACAACACTAAGAATTCCTCTATGAGGTTAGCCTGAGGACAGTATGTCAAAAAAAATTCATTTTATATGATGAACAGCAGCTAAAACTCCTAACCCTTGTTATAATAAAGTGCCATTCCCTCCTACCCTTCTTAAAATACATTATTGGCGCCATGTAATTTCTAGAGTTACACATACGATATTATACACCTGACTCTGAATACATGAGGCTTTAAACAACACTAACAACAGTTTCCCTTATCAGTCATAGTGACAAATGCAAACTGCTCACAGATCAGCACCTATACTCCCAATTGTGTGGCGGCTCTTCTCATCCAGGAGGCCATCTCTAACCTCATAAACCCATCATGGCCTATACGCAGCAGTCATCTCCGTTTCCCTCTGTCTGCACATGTGTAAAGCCGAGGGCCTCTTTCACAGCTCTGCTCAGCAGCATCAACAGGTCTGCAGCCCCTTCTACTCCCCTCGGCAAGAAGAGCCCCAGAGCGCAAGAGGAGGTGAAGGGCAGACGCGCGGCCGACGTGCTCGCATCCTGGAAAGTGAATTTAAGCAGACGGAAATGTGACATGAAGATTTATCGGAAGAAAATATATGTGTAAACGTAAAATTAAACAATCGTAGAATACTTTGATACTTTGAAATTTGAATACCATTTCATCTGTAACAAACTTTTTACTTTGAAAATCATCCATCCGAATTATGCGGTTTGAAATTGCAGCCAGTTATTTGACATCAGATGTCTGATAACAGTCATGTTCGATTATCCTTGGTAGCCTCAATGTTCAAGTTTTTATTTTTAATCTTGAATTGTGGCGACTGTATTCAACCAGTCCATTTTAAGTAATCTGATGTGTCTGACTTGAACGCAGCTTTTAAAATACTCGACACTGGAATTTTGTTTCTAAAATAATTATAATTGATGGTTTTCAGTTAAATATTTCAATGCTTTAAGTAATGCTCTAAGAAGCAAATCTGATAGTCCATAAAAAACAAAGTGAAGTGTGAGACAGTCTGTGGACCCTTAATCCAAAACCGTGTTCGACTTGTTTGATGAAAGGGTAAACATAAGCATACTATGCATTTATTGTCTGGCCCTGCTGCACCTCCACAAAAACATTTTCATTGTTTCTGCTTGCAGCAGACAGACAAAAAAAACAAACACAGACAGAACCTTCGTCCCTACAAGTTGTGCAGAATTGGGATGCTTTAAATGCTTCCATAAGAGAAAAAGTATCAGGGAGTGGGTTGCATTTTAACTCAGATAGCCTGGGGTTAGCAGGGCAGCAAGTTTGCTCACTGCCTGATCAACTTTGCAGAACAATCAACATCTGACCCAAGTGATCTGCACCAGTGAGGCATTTGGAAAGGTCTGGACCAGTCCTAATCACAGTCTGCAACCTATTTTGTGCAATAGGGTGTAAGCCTTAATTCATATGATTTAGGTGCCAGATAACACATTTTGACGAGGGCTGTTACTGGAAGAGAAAGTGAAACAAATAGAGTTAATGTGTTCAGAAAGATATGGGCTGCATTACTTGAGCAATCATGATGTCTTGCTGGTCACTGATATTATGGGATCTCTCAGTCTGATGCTGTGGTTAGTAGTGTAGCCTAAAGCAACAAAGTTTGTTGGTAATGAGTAGCTACATCAGAATATCATGATCTCTTCCATAATGAAGTGGAATGCTTTTTTTTGTCCTAAAGGCTGTTCAATTAGCCCGTCTGTTGGCAGGCACCAAATGACTGGGAGCAACCCATTATCTCTTAGGAAACTCATGAGTCTGTTGGCATTGTCTATTGGTACGTCTGCCAACAAGAATTGGAGGAAGGTTGTGTAATCACCCATGTTTTTTCGTTTGTTCGCTAGATATCTCAAAAAGGTCTCAGCGGATTTTGATAAATATTTGTGCAGGGATGGTTCTTTGGCCAAGGAAAAGCCGACGTGGATCGAGGTGCGGATGCAGATTCTGATCACTTTCCCCTCCCCCTTTCTTCAACATTGCAAGATAGGACCTATTTACATTTTCACAATATCATGAAAAATTCAATAAAACGCAATAATAAAAAATTATGAAAAAGAAAAAGGGGAAAAATGTAAGTGATGTGAGAGGGGTCAGTCATAATGACCCAGAATCCGAAGTTGCACCATTTTCAGGACACTTTCATGTCACCTGGACTGATGCTGATCTCTGATAGATACCAACCTGGGAGTAAAACTGCAGAGAGATCAATCTGGGGAATCCAAGAGGAGGCAGATGATCGGTTCCTGTGATGAAGACGAGGAGGTCTTCGAAGGAGAAATCTGCCTCACCATCTGACAAGGACAAATTGTAATCTCATTTGAATCGTCTAAACATCACTTTGACCCTTTCCCCTTATTCAGGGTTTATGTCTTTATATTCCTCCATCCATCCCTTTGTTCTTACCGCTGACTAAGGTGAGGACGGACTCCCAGTGTCCAGCTGTCGCCTCCTCAGAGGCCCTCAGCTGACTATCTGGATGGCTGTAGCAGACGGCGAAAAGCTGTTCGAACACTTCCAGGGTCAGAGGCTGCTGCTGTGCGCTCGTCATCACTGGCACGAACAACTCCCAGTGGGACTGTACCATATCCCACAATCCGCCACAGCTGTTCATCCCCTCTTTTAACTGGGAGATCATACTGGCCACCCTGAAGCACAGCAGAGGGACTGAGTCCCTGTTTCACTGTCTGTCTAGAACCGATCGGCAATTTGAGCGGTTATGTGTTAAAGAATTACACAGCACTGATGGTTACTTTCATTTTAGGCATGCAGTACATTAATATGTGAATACTGTGCATAAATGAGAAATAAAGAATGAAAATGATCTGTGTGTGTGTCCTACCTATGGTAGATATAATGTTTGACCAGGCAGATATAGATGGCTGGTATTTCATCAGAATGGGCTGAATAGATTCCAGGGATGCCACAGCTCGACACCCAGTCACACAGACTGTGAGACAGCAGCTTCACATCAGTGCAACCGTGCAGCTAAAAGAGGAGCAGAGGAGCGTTATTTGGGTGGGTATGTACACTAAATGGTGTGAATATGGGAGGCAGTGCACAGGTTAAAGGTTTGGGGTATTTTCACCTCTGCCATGAGGTTAGGTTTTTCACCAGTGTTCATTTGTTTGTTAGTTGGTTAGTTTGTCAGCAGGATTGCGCAAAAACTACCTGACAGTTCTACTGAAATGTATTGCATTCACTTAAGAAAAAAAAATTTGCCCTGTTTTTCTGAATTAATGAAAATTAAAAAAAAAAAATCATCCATAATAATGGTGTTGATATTTCTGTGTGAGTATAACGCGGCGCAGATCTAGATTGAAATCTGGATCTTCTGAATCAATATTGATTTGAAAAAATGCATTTAGTCTCCGAAGGCATGAGCTAAATAGACATGTGTATGATTGCTTGGCCGTGGCGGAGGTTTGCGTTCTACTGGGTGCCATTCTAGTTGTCCATTTGATGATGGAGAGGTGAAAACAAGGGAGTGAGAAAGAAAAAAATTAAATGCAACAAAGGGCCCCCCCTCTCTTTTCATTTCACTCAGAATTAATTCACCATTTAAAGGCACAGACAAGAAAATCTTATTTATCTTGCATACTTTCCTAAACTTCTAACTTTACCATGTTGTTTAGTAATATATTTACTGTATATTAAAGATTTCTATGATTAGATTAGATTAATAAGACTCGATGGTTTTAAGTGCTTTATTGGCTATTGTTAATAATTGTACATGAAAACCTCTAAAACTATCAATTCTGATATACATCAGAGTGAATGAAATTAATCACAGCAATCTGAAGTCTATTCCACATAGTTAAAAAAAAAAAAAATTTCTTCAACTCCAAGTCCAGGTGTGTGAGGCTCCTGAGTGGGTGTTACCTGTTTCAGTCGAATCTGTGCTTCAGCATCAACAATTTCATTCCAGCTGAAGTCATCCAAAGATGGATTCTGGCCACACATCAACTGTAACAATAAGACGGAATTAAACTTGTATACCTATGCTTTCAGGAAGATGATGTTAAACCTGCATCAATAATTTTAGACACTCCGTGTAAAGCTGATATGACATGTAACATGTTGGCTACATCAAATATGTGACGTCAAAGTTGGAATCAAACGAACAACCGTGAGAATTTCACAAGCAGAAAACCTGGTAGAGTGTAGGGTGCAGACAACGAGGTCCGGGCCCACCCTGAGCGAGAGACCAGCCAATCAGAACACCTGTTTCGTAATACTTCCTGTCTTCAAGAGCTTTGAGGTCATAGGTCAAGAACAGACGCCCTGGATACCCCTCAAATACAGAGCTTTCCTGCAGCTCCAGCAAAGTTAATCTGTGTGAGAAGACGGCAAGAATATACTTTATTTAAGTCACATTTTTATTATTTAATATTATACTTCAAAGTGTTACCACAAACATTTAATTTCCTTCCTTTACAAAACAACATCAGTGCTGAAATGAATAGTTGATTAATAGGCACATAATCATCACCTGAAGAACTCTCTGAGAGGTGCCTCGTGGCCGTCAGTCTCCTCCCCACTGAAGGAGACGATGGGAGTCGTCCTGAAACAGAAGTCCGGCCTCCTCACCACCTTCAGAGCGCTGTGGAGCAACTCTTTCCTCTTTACATGGATGTGGGTTTCTACATCTCCGTCCACCTTCTCCCGTCTGAACAGTCTCAGCAAGGTGTCCAGGTCGAGTGTGAGCTGCGCACCGCAGACACAGGTTTAACCAGAGGCACAAAAAGAAAGGCGTCCTCCAACAAATCATGGAATTTCTTGGAGTAATCGAATACTTTCAAGACTTAAGATTGGTCAGAAAGTTGAGGTCATTTGTTTTCTTGTCCACTGTGCATGATTTAAACCCACCTCCTCCTCCTCCTCCTCTGTGGTGCTGCCAGCAGGAGGCTGGGTCCGTCTTTCCAGCTGCTCGTCTTCATCCGGGCTTCTCTCTGTTCTGTCCTCCAAACAGAAATCCTTCCTTTCAAGAGACGACACAATCAGGCCATTCAGTTACATGGTTCATCACGTTTAAATGGTTCCTCGCAGGAACAATGAATGCTTTCCTACCTGTTCAGCACAGGTGTTGCACATGCTGAGGTTTCAGATTGCGTCTGTAGAAGAAGTAAAGGACCATTTCACTCAAGAATGAAAATTCAGTCATTATCTTCTCTGTCCATACTGAAGGAAAGTTGCTTTTTTGCTGCACAGCATTTCCTCATGGGAACCTGTTTTACAGCTTGTGCAGCGTAATTCAAGTCTCCAGAAGCCCCAAGACCCTAAATTGCGAGTTCTTGATGATCTCATCTTGCAGCTTGAACAAACACGTTCCCTGCTAGATCATCTCGTAATCTCTGCATACCACAGTGTTTACCTGTTAACCCGAAGTTGCATCACACACACAATGGAGAGACGTTGCTCCTGTTGCATTTGGGTGGCTGCAAATGCCTTGAGCTCAGAGGCTGCAGTGAAGATTTCACTATAAAAAAGGTTACTAATAAGGTGTTTTCAATCAATTTTTTTTTGCCTCTGGGCTTCTGACTTGCATTACACTGCACATGCAGTATGGAGTCATTTTATGTTTGTTTTTGGTTGGATTTTAATATTTCAAAAGAAGTCCCTGTATTCTTCAGTTGTTTAAATGCTGTAACACTGTTTTGCATTGAAGCTCCAGAAATATTTTGTGAACCTTTGTGGGTGAACTAACGTTTTTGCACCATGGAAGAAATGTGCAAAAGCTTATTTAATGTGTTTGATTTAATATTATTTCCTTAATAAGAAAAAAACAAACACTCTCCTAACCTTTTATTTGTATGTAAAGTACCCATAGCACTACATCCATGTCTGTCAGAGTACACACATCGCATACAAAGGCAGACGGTAATATGCTTGGAGTTATGGCTCTACTCTTGGGGCAGCTAATGAATGGGAAGTGCAGCATAAACCACGCGCTTTGAATCGATTAAGTTATAAAAAGGCACACAGTGACAAAAGCCTCTACATCTGACAAGGACAAAAAGCAAGCTTACAGTATAAGAGAAACAGAGCGGCTACCTGTGGGAAGTCATGGTGGCTCAGGATGTACAAAGAACCATCTCTAGAGATCCTGAGCACCTGTTCTCCAGTCCAGCCGTCTGCAGGAGTGTCTGGGACAAACAGCACCCTGGAGCCCTGCAAACTCTGGAAACCACACATCTGATTAGTTAAAGTTAGTACATTCCACTAAAATGTTCACATACACACCACACACACAGACACACACACACACACACAGACCTGTAGATATGTGAAGGAGAACTTTTGTCCCGCCTTTACAAACAGTCCTCGGAAGAGCAGCGCCAGCCGATTCTGCATCTGATTGGCTGACCAACCACAGTCAATGGTGATGCGGGCAGTCAATCCCATGGCCGCTAGGGCTGCACGTTCTTTGCCGAGTGGGACAACATGTCTGGAAGAAGAGAAAGGAACAGCGAGTTCCTTTGTATGTTTTTATTAATTTTTATTTTTAGAAATTTAGGATAATGTCAACGACATGCTGTGTGAGATCGTCGTCTCAGATGAACAGATCGATTACTTTAATCATTACTTTAGAAAGAACACATAAGTTGTATAAGTGGGTACCAACATGTTTGACAAATGATGATTTTCTGATTTGATATTTCAGCGGCTGAATTGTGGCACTGGAGAAGTGATCCACATTGATGAGGGTTCATCCTCTGAGGAGCATGAACACTCAAGAAATTTTATGCTATTGTGAATATTGAATATAAATATTGACAACTGGGACAAGAGTTGGCAATTTATAATGATGCATATCAAAAGCGCATTATAGGGAAAAGGGGGCTTTATTTTCAATTAAACTTAGATGGACCACAGTGTTGCTTGATTCTGAGTGATGGTTGTACAAGAGAAAAGGTTCAAGGGCTAAAAATAAAGAGAATCATCAAGAAATGACCACAAATGAACCGACCTAAGCCAAGCAGTAAGACAGATGGACGTGACAGATGACACTGCAGTAACACCTCTCACCTCTCCGGCTGTGCCAGGTTTCCTCTGGGTAGACAGACCACATCTTTAACCACCAGTCCTGTCATCTGTGGAGCCTGTCTCTTCCATGTGAGTTGACTAATTTTGTTGGCAGATGGCTGAAGAACACAGTATAACATCGCATTGCATCAACAACATGTATCCCAAAAAAAGTGTCCAGGAAAAAAAATTAAATAATCCGTTGCAAATACAGCAGAAAACATCTGGTTCTTGCATGGAACAAAGGAAAAGATTAGCTCTGAAATGATCTGTGGATTAAATAGTTGATCAGATCAAAAAGAACTTAAATATTTGATAAGTAATCCCTTAGTTTTGACATTTTCTTACCTGTTAAAGTCAACAAAAAAAAAACAGATAAAAGATGACATAACTATAAGAAACAAAGTCAAAACACTCAAATCAAACATTAAACATGCAAACATACATTTGTCACATGTATTTTTGTTTATGTCACATGTTTTGGGCTTAAAAATGTGTTGATTTAATTGGCGCTGTGACATACAAGACTTGATAATAATAATAATAACTTTATTTATATAGCAGATTTCAAAACCAAAGTTAAATGCTTGACCTTAATTTGGCTTCATGATAGTAGGTCTATGTTTCATGCTCTGATGAAGGCCACTAGGCCAAAATGTTAGCATGTTTGTTGACTTGTCTGGAATAAAATTGGTAAAATTGAGATCAGTCAACTTACCCTGAAGTTTTGTTTGTGCTACCTTTTTTGCCTTTGGGTATTTTTTTATCCCCCTTATATGCTCAGGATTGGTGCATGAAAAAAGCTCCATTTTGGTCAATACACCACACCTGATACATTTATATTTTAACTAATTATATTATTATTATGATGACAGGAGGCTCAGAGGTTACATTCAATCAGAGAAAAGGGATTCAGGTTCTGTCTTTGTATGCATCACCCTGCTGGAATGTTGATTTGCTGATCAGGAAATAACAAAATAAAATCTTAGGTGACATATGCCGGAAATAATGGAAGAATCGTGTGACTTTACCTCCACTCGTTCTCTATAAGACACTCTGAAGGGTGGAAACACCTGCATGGAGTGAAGGGAAGCAAGAAAATTGACTATTTGCATTCCAGCTCCATCATATTATTTTCTATACTTGTTAATTACACCTCTCATATACACTAACCTCCATTTCTATCTCAATTTCCTCCATTATTCCTGGGTTAGGGGGCCGCTGTTTGACCTCTTCCTTGGCGGGAGGCTCCGTTTCGGTCACGGCCCGCTGCCTGGGTTGGGTCTCAACTTCCAGCTCTGGCTCTTCCTCACAGTCAGGAACCAGAGGATGCTCCAGGTGTCTCTGGGTTGAAGAAAAGGAAGAGGAAGATGTTAACTGTGCAAGAACACACACAAAAAATCCCAAGTGTGGGGATTTTGATTATTAGAAAACCATAAAGTCTCCATGAATGTGAACTATTTTCTAAGAAAATGGTGCTACCTTTGTTTCCTGTTTGAGTTCTTATCGAGGACTTTTGTCATTTTATACTAAAACATACTAAAATAATACAAAATCATTCTTGTTAAAGGGCCAGTTCAACCAACCTTTACCACACTTATCCCTAAAAGCCATGGCTCCCAGCCTTTTTGGTGTGGGAACTCTTAAAACAAATGTCTATTTGCTACACCTTAAGAAAAACAGGTACAAGATCAAATCTTGCTGTAACAGAAATATGCCTTCTATTATTTCTGGCTGTGTTTCACCACAAACAATCGAAGTGTCTGGTGTGGAACTTTTGATAACACTGAAAAAAAATTAAAAATGCAAAACTCAAATGCCGATGATTCTTTGCAGAAACAACAGTGATGGGACGACTTCATTTAAGACAGTTTTCAGTTGTATGACACACAAAATATCTTATCTTACTTCCTTTGTGTTTGCGTGGTAGCAGAATGTGCAAATAAAACCAAAACTATCTGCACCGATAAGACTCTAGCATGTGAGAAAATATGTCTGAATTGATAATTTCATGTCAGAGTTTGATGTCTCGGCTCCAACCTCAGCACACCTCTTGGAGCCCCTT
The DNA here is from genome assembly GCA_037577475.1 of Chaunax sp. Z400. Classification (NCBI taxonomy): domain Eukaryota; kingdom Metazoa; phylum Chordata; class Actinopteri; order Lophiiformes; family Chaunacidae; genus Chaunax; species Chaunax sp. Z400. Next base: position 25,942,999 of record CM075188.1, read on the forward strand.
AACCCGAGCCTTCAAGTGGATGTTGTGGTTGTGGAGGGCTGAAAGAGCATGTGAATTTTTTTTCATCTCAAACAGCCACATTGGGAGGGTGAGTTTTGGAGTTTATGGAGGACCATGAGGCATGTCACGTGTGTGCGCAGCAGTGCAGCTGGAGCTTTTTGTGTTTTAACTACAATCACTGTGTGACATCACAGGTGTGACATGTGTCATGTGATCTTTACAGTCAATAGTATCTTATCCCACTCCATTCAATTTAAGCAATCATCAACTTAGGTTCCTAGTATATAGACTCCTAATAGATCACAGGGCCTCAAGTTTAAATTTAATGCTAATTTTTAATGTTAAGTGACATATTTACATAAACTCTGAGGGTAAAAAGCTATTTTTAAGATTTTACCTGCAGAAAATGCTTCTTCAATGTTTTATGAAACAGCATACCTGTTACTAAACACATAGACGTCTAATGGTCGGAGGATCACCACAGTTTTTACATCACTCACCTGGTTAAACCTGTACTCTTCCTCCTTCTCCTTCTCCTGTGCTGGTATCACCACACAGCCCTCCTCTGAGGAGAACAGCTCCATCTCAATACTTTCTCTGACGCCCAGCAATGCTGCCTTCCTCTCACTCCTCATCCTCTCTGCTTCTTTTTTTTTTTTAATCTCCTGCTACTTCTGACTTTGTTAGTAGTACTTTTTCAGTCTTCCTTTGCCTGAGTCGTCTCTGTCCTTTTTGTGTTTTGCGTTAGTCTTTCTCTTTATTGGGACTTTTTATCTCCTTTATCCCATCTTTCTTTACTGCTCTCTATTTCCTCTCCATGTTTGCCTCCAAATATTCCTTAGGCAATGGTGGCCTTCCAAACATCTTAACAGCTGAGTCCTCATTACTGCAAGCTGTGGTCTATCAGTCTTGAGCTCTGATTGGATTAGAGTTGTGCTCCTGGGATATGATTGGTTCTGCTGACCAATGTGAAGCTTTCATTGGTTGACAGTTGTTTAAAATAGGTCTGGTTGGTTCTGCAGTGTCTTTGGGGTTGCAACATTAGTGCCTGTTGTTGTCCCAGATGGCTGATGTAGGCCAGGTATGGAGTTTCCTTTGATCAGTTAACACTGGGCCAATATTTGTTTCCAAAGTACAAACAAAATAATTGATTATAAAATCAAAACACAGATTCTATGAATAAATTGTGGGACTTTGAGGTTCCGTAGCAACTAAAATTAATTTTGTGTATTTTAGACAGACTTAATTGCTAATTTAAGTTTAGAGCCAACAGATACAGCGATCTACTATCTTATCAGGTTTTTCTATGTCAAACTAAAAAGTGTTTGTTTGAAGTCATGCTTTTGTCTGGCGAAACAATGATGACTCTACAAAACCACACACTCAGCAATCTTTCATCAATAAGTCAGTCAACTAAGCCAGCAATATAGGAAAACCTGTCAGCAACTTCATGCACTCACACCTGAAAGAAACTTCACACCTAATCTTTACTTTTACACATAAACCAGAAAGACAAGAATGACAGATTTCAGGTTTGTTTTGTGTGGAATAACACTTTTATTAAAAAAAAAAAAAAAAAAAAAGGCTGAAGGTAGGACTTTACGGAAGCGTATTGCATTCTCTTAAGAAAAAAAACACGCTGTTTTTCTGAATTAATGAGATAATTATGTCGTTAATTCACAAAAACAGACCTTTTTTTTTCTCAGGTTAATGCAATATGCTTCCATAAGACTTCACTGAAAACTGAAAACTAAACATACTATTTTTGAATTCAATCATGTACCAATCTTATATAAATGCAAACACCTGACTGATGTGTCTTAATGTTGTAAAATAATTTTGTTACACTACAGCATTAATTTGATGAACAGAGATGTCATTCTCTCCTGCCCTGGGACTACAAATGTAAATTAGCTTATAGCTAACTCTGGTACAGCTGAGAAGGAGGTGCACTGTTGAGGACATAAATAGAAAAGTGCTTTATTCTGACTTCCTGGTTATATGAGTACAAACCTCAATAAATAGAAATCCTAATATTAACATTTAGATTTTACTATCATGTGCAGTATATATGTACCATATTTAGAAATGTTTCTCTAGGCTGTGACAATAAACAATTCAAACATACTTTGAAATGTCACAAAAATTACAGCAAGTTACAACAAATTATGATATAAATGTCCAATAAAACTCAGAAATAAATGCAATTCAATATGTATGTGCAGACAACTAACTGAAAATCCAGGAAAAAAAGAAGCTAGTGTTTCAGTGTTTCTTCACAGCAGAGATGAAAGAGCCAGGATTATGTTGTGTGTGTTGCCACGTTGCATCATCCTTGAACACCACTATTGAGGATCTTTTGAGCAAATCAATGAACCGTCAGCTGCTCCAGTGCTGCAGTTCAATTAGCAGACCGTAGTTGTCCTGTGCATCAGTTTGGATGAATGAATGTTAATCAGACGGTCATTCATGACGGACTGACCCTCTTGATCTTTGTCTACTTCTTTGTGTGTGTCAGGCCAGCAGGTGTCTCTGGCAACATGTCAACAGGTGAGGCAGGAAGTATGAGGCGGTGCCGTCGTCGGGTATCAGCTCGAGTAACTCAGCGGGGCTCATCTCCATGGCAACAACAACCACTGTCTCTATTAGCATGAGAAAAATATCCAAACATGAAAACCAGAGCTCACCTCACACATCAGATTTCTAATGTTAATAGAAAATGTCCTTCCTTACTGTGAGAGAGGGTCAATACAGCTATGAGCATTGAAATCAGGGCTGTAGCAATGATTTAAATTGGAGAGCAATTTCATTCAGAACCCCACCCAAACTGTGCCCCACCTATTACTAGACACCATATCCAGTTAGTAGACACCACCTATCCAGTTACATGACACCATATCTAGAATAACCCGACTTATTTCCAACATGTGTGTTGGGAAAAGCTTCTACCTTTGAGAGCAGCCAATAGGATGCTGTTGTCTGCCACGGCTCTTGTCCTGTTACAAAGCTCAGGTAGCAGCTTTTGCCACCATAACGCCTGCAGAGATGAGACAAGACAGTCAGAGTGATGATGATGATACAGAGTGAAAAGGTTAGCCATGTCACAGTCCAGGCCGCTGCACAGCACAGACCATATGTTTGTCTTGTAAGTGATGATTGGCGTAGGCAATGATGGCCTGAGGACATCGGTCCAGCAGCTTCTCAATGCTGCTGTCGTACTGCCCCCTTCTGGTGGCACAGAGCAGGTGCAGGCTGAACCCCCATAAGGTTTCCTCTGACAGACACTCCAGCAGAGGCGAGACGGAGCCCACGGACAGGGAGGGACCACACAGCAGGGACTGGACACAGACATTTGTTTGGAGAGAAAATATTAGTCAATAAACTCATTTTCAACTTTTCTGAAATCGTGCAACTCTTCAGAAAAAGCATCCCCACAATCTCAGACTTGCTTACTTTTTGGTAAAAAAAATATCTTATTCATTTTTTAATGAATAGTTTCATGTCCCTGAGTTTGTCTAAAAGTTGGAATAGGAATACATTTCCTGCAACAATATTTTTTCAATTATTTATGTCTCTTTTTTGATATAATAATTGCTCGACTTAAATCGACTGAAATAACTTTTGAGATCCACCTTTAAAATCCGGACCTTTATATTATCAAATTGTGTACTTCAGTGTACTTGGGTTCCTGGAAATCACAGAAAAAATACTTAGGATACGATCTCTTACTGTTATTTACAATTTTAGCATTTCCCAGTGTGCTTTAATTGTCCTTGTGGTCACAGAGCTAATTGTTAACAGTTACATGGCCTGCTTGAAGGCTGCATTTAGGTGAAACAAATAGTCTCTGTGTTGATTCTTATGTCATGGTAGTCATGCTCACTGTACTGCACATCTCTTATTGCTTTATTGCTAGTTCAATTCAGCATATATTGTCCTTTCCTCCTACTGAACTTAATTTTGTACATGCATGTTGTTTTATTTTTACTTTTACTTGTTCAGACTGTCTGTCTTTTAATTGAATATTTATTCCTTATAGTTAATCTTTTTCAACATGTTACATGCAAAAATCCATAGCTGAATTAATGAATAAATCTTCATACAGCCAAACATTTCACCAACACAACAATGCAGCATTCGCGTTGCATTTATTTGAAAAAAAAATGTATTTGTGCTCCTTCAATCATGCAACACCTGCGCCCTGAAGGAAAGTTTCTACCTATATTCTAAGTCATCTAACTGGACCTACTGGACCAATAAGGTGTCCTTCATACACTAAACCCTAGAAATGGCTCCTACATGTATGTTAATATCACATATAATGTTCACAGACCTGCAGTTTGTGTAGCGCCTCCTGGTGTTGGGAGCTGGTAGTGTGAGCGGGATTGAGGACAGTGAGCCACGGGTAAAGAGCGCCATAATGGGAGCATGAGTTTATCTGAAAAGCATACAAACATGCAAACGTCTTAGTGCAAACAGTAACGTTTACATGAATTTATCTCTTTACATCACAGTTTTAGAACCAACAGATTGAGGAGGTGGTCAAATATCACCAACAGAAAGAAGATGACAAAATGTGGCATTAACTTGAACAAATCTCTCATCAAACATAAACAACATGATATTTCAGCTACCACATCGTCGGCGCTCTTCAGCGGCCTGCGTCTTGTGTGTGGGGGGTGAAGGTGCGTATCTGAGCTCGTGTTTGTCAGTCGGTCGATGTAGACGGACGCCACTCGGAACAGAAGTTCCTGAATGACAGCTTCCTGAGAGGAGGCCATGAGTATTGCCTCCCAGAAATCCACCTGTAAGCAGTTCTCGCAGCCCAGCTCCTAGACACAAACACAAGTTCAGCAGGTAACCAATGGGACAATTCAGAACCAGTGGCCTCCTTGCTTTGAAATATCAGGTGCTTGTGACACACACACACACACACACACACACACACACACACACACACACACATACACACACACACACACCTTGAATATATGATCAGCTTGTTCCAGCTGGACTTTGCTGTTTTCGTGTAAAGCCACCATGGCAGCCACTAGCAGTCCTGGTTGGGACTTTGCCAGCTGGCGAGTCAATGTTGTGGGACGGACGTGTGCGTGCTGGCCTCCACCCCCGCCGTGCAGCAATAGCTTGGGCTCCTCGATGAACCCATACACCAGCAGCATCTGAATACACACACACACATACAGTCCTCTGGTTTCCTGATCTGAAAATTAATTTGCCCTTGACAACATTGTAGGGTTGGGTAATCAGAGGAGTATGTCGGCTATTGTCGATTAACCAGTTTTGCTTTTTTTTCTGGTGATTTTTGTTATTATTTGGACTTTGAGCGTGTAAAGGATGCAAATTTCTTCATCACTTGGTAACGTCCTTAAAAAAAACTACAGACTCACACACAGTCCCCTCTAACCTCCGTGTGTCTTTCCATCAGCTGTGTGTACTGTGGCAGGTCGTCCAAAAGCAGCATCATGGTTGCCATGGTGATCGTCTGTGTGACCGACACGCCAGCTATGTCCTCCCGATGTTGTAAGATTTGCAGCATCCGGGCAGGATTTATGTTCACCATGGCTGGGCTGACACAAACACTGACCAGCTGTGAGGGCTCTGATTGGCTGAAAATGTCTATGATCGCATCAGCCGTTTCCTGGAGAGAGATGATTCTTTAATTAGTCTTTGGCTTTAGTTTCCTTGTATATTATTTCTTATTGCATATATTGTTTTATGTAACAAAACAAAACAGCTGATAAGTCAATCAAAATGATACATTAACTTGAAGAACTACTTAATTTCATGTTCATACACATTTTATAGGTTCTATCGTAGCCTTCCTACAGTCACTCTTCCATGAAATGCAGCTGAATTCAGGTAGAACTTATGGGCATGTGCAGCTGTATTCAGGTAGATCTTATGTGCGCGTGCAGCTGTATTCATGTAGATCTTATGTGCACGTGCAGCTGTATTCAGGTAGAACTTATGTGCACGTACAGCTGTATTCATGTAGAACTTATGTGCACGTGCAGCTGTATTCAGGTAGATCTTATGTGCACGTGCAGCTGTATTCATGTAGATCTTATGTGCACGTGCAGCTGTATTCAGGTAGAACTTATGTGCACGTGCAGCTGTATTCAGGTAGAACTTATGTGCACGTGCAGCTGTATTCAGGTAGAACTTATGTGCACGTGCAGATGTATTCAGATATAACTGTGTATGTGCACAGAAGTAGAAAGAAATTAAATTATTAAATGAAGCGTCTTCAAAACCGATCTTAAAATACCCACTAATGAGTCTCGTATCACTACAAGCAGCATATTGTTTGGGCAGCAGTATGTCTGTGTGCACCTGACTGAGACTCTGCTCTGTTTCGTCTAACAGGTAATGTTTCAGGTAAAACAGGAAGCCGGGGCCGTAGGAGTGAGGGCTGCTGGGAAGTGGGCGGTTCCTGGCGATGACCTCTGTGACTGATAGGCCAGACATTTTGTAGTACGGCAAAGCCAGGTGACAGTCCTTCTGACTGGCCCTTACAGAGCAGAATAAAAGAGAGTTAGTGCTTTTAGTCAAACAATAACTTTGATCATCAGAAATTAAGAAGAGAAAAATATCAAACATTATTTCCAGTATTTGCTTTTCACTGTTTGTACCCTAAATATTTTTGGGATTTTGACTGTTGAATGGACAAAATTAGTAATTTGAAGATGTCACCTTGGGCAGGTTTGCCACAGGTTTATAACTGGTGCATCGATTTATATTGTGTGCACATAAAGCAAAAGATGATGAAGGTATTTTTAAAGCTGTTTAAGGGATGTTTGTCCTTTACAGGAAGTGTGTGTGTGTATGTGTATGGTACCTGCTGAAACTGTCTCCAAGCTGTGCACAGTTCTGCCTGAGTGCTTCCTCCAGTTCTTGACTGTCTGTCTGTTTCTCAGCTGGTCTGTCTATATCTGTCTGCAGAGACGCCGCTGGGTCACCCTTAGTGTTCTGCTGCTGCACTGATATTAAGGCGGCGCGGAGGATGAGGTGCGCTTCGCTGAGGAGGTGTCGAAGGCTTTGGGGCAGCGGGCTGGTCTCTGCATACCTCTGACTGTATTCAACCTGACACACATGTGAATATGCAGACTCATCAAACATATTCACAGAATCAGAGTGAAGAATTTGTCCTTTCTGTCAGTAATCTAGTCTTTAAACCTTTTTGTCTTAATAACATTTTTTAAAAGGCAAAATTGTATTGTAACTGATTAGAAAGATTTAGAAAAAGTGAAACCTCATTTTATAAAATACTTAAAAGGAAATCATTTGCATTGTAAAAAAATTAAAATATTCTCACTACAATAGACTTTTTTTTTAAACATCAAACAAAATTATTTGATAAGTTTTAACCCTTTGATGCAGAGGCATGTCACAATCAAATGTCTTTTTATGTCATTTGTATAATTTTTTATTGCTTTGTCATGGTTTAACATCTTTAGAGATTCATAATCATCATTAAAAACTGTGCATGTCAATCTAGAAAATGCACCAGTAACGTAATTGTTACCATCTCTTGGTAAAGAGTGAGGGGGGAGACGGTGTCGACCACATAGAGGTTCCATCCATGTCCCGCCGCGCTGCTTTCTCTGGGAGAAGAGATTGTCCACTTCCTGCTCCTGACGTCAGAGGTTAGACAGAGAGGTTACAGAAAGTATGATCAAATGAAGAGATGAGCTAAATCCCAACATTTTGTCTAATGTTAAATCAACGTCTAAGACATAACGTATATTTGTGTGTGTTTTCATATCTGGCTATAGATTACAGGGTAAGGGGTTTGTACATGACAGGGATGTTCTGAAATACTTTCCAGGTGCTGTTCCTGCCTGATTTTGAAGCTTATCCAGGAGATGGTATGGATCCAGAAGGCCACTTTTCAAATCCTACTATGCCGATGCCATGACTCTTCATACTCTGCCTCTGATTGGCTTGGCATGACGTTGACCTTTCTCACATCGCCACAGTAAGATTCGTAAATCCGCTTGGTGGAGGTCTGCGCTGTCCAAGTGCCCTCTAGTTTTATTCTTTGGTAAGTAACCATGGTATAAGTGCTTCAACGTGTCCATTATAAGGCATTAATGGATGTCACTTGGTCGGGCATTATGCGAATATCCCCTACATGTTTTTAACATAATATTACATCATTTAATACGCATGTCATTTCTTCTGAGAACACATACAGTTAGATTATGAAGTTCACTGAGAAAAATCCTAAACTTTAATTCAGTCCAAACGTGATTAGTTTGTGAGCAGAAGTCTCACACACACACTGGGGGTCGTTAGGCAAGTTACTGTTGGATAGGTTTAGGGACTAAAACGGGAAGAGTTGTCACTTTTAGACCAAGCTGTAAAGGCACACAGAAATACAGTAAGTACCAACCAATGGCTGCTTTAGGACCGACTTCTGTACAGGAGATAAAGTCTTAAATCTTAAGGGTTGTGTGAGGAAATGGTTGGCCTTTTTGCACTTATTTATAAAGCTAATAAAAGATAAAGTCTTGATAAAATCAAGGGATATGAGTACTTTAAATGTTTCCTTAATTATAAATATTTGTTTCGTTGGCAGAAAAACATTTGGCTGATGTCCAATATCATTTTGAAACATACAGTACATACAGTACTGATATTTGACAATCATGCACATTCTAATTGCATTAATTAGTTTAACAACGACAGAATTTAAGTCTGAAATGATCAAAATCAAATTAATATTCAATAATTTATTCCGATGCAGGGAAGCTACTTGACATGTTGAACTTGTGCACACTTTTCTTCACTTGGCAAAAGCCACTATGATTGAAAAACTTTCAATAATCAATCAACTTTCAATAATTGAGGCCAGTCAATACTTCTTTTAGCTGGATTTTAGCGCTAATTGTTTTAAATGCAAAAAACACAAACAAACATCGAGGTTTCCCTCTGAAATAAAAGCTAAAAATCAAAAAATGTGGCCAATAGTCAGTGTATTTTAAGGGTTTCCTGGTGTTGCAGCTTGGCCTTGAAGGGACAACAGACACTGAGGAGGTTTAGGATTTGTCTTACAGGAAGGGGCGTGATAGAAGGCTCTCCAGAGCCGGTGTGGTGGCGGGATCGATTCCCACCGCCTGGAAAATACCAGTCAGCATGTTGTGCTCTTTCAACTCACTAAAATAACACACACACACACACACACATTGAACAGGTTTGTAAATGCATGTATGCCTGCACACACACACACACACACACACACACACACACACACACACACACACACACACACACACACACACACACACACACACACACACACACACACACACACACACACACACCACCAGCATACATTTCCTAACATAATCATGTGTGTGTGTGCATTACTTACAGGCTCCTGCGCTTTGGGGTGCGTTTGGTCTCCTCCGGTGTCTCCCTGTCAGCGGTGGACAGCAGGATGACATGGCGGCCGTAGACACACACTGACCGCAGACCAATAAACAGCTGCATCCTGAGCGCACACACCTCCAGGCTGCAGGGTGGACAGGCCTTCAAACACATGGGGATGGACAGACATACAGTACATGATTATTAAATGGTACAAGTACACCTGCAAAATCTATTGTACATCAAATATTCAAATTCAATATTACCACAAATTACTGAACCTTTAATAACAACAAAGATCATGAACTACTGAGATTTATATCTAACTTTTCAGTTGCTAGGTGCTCCACTTTCTTCACCGCCTATTTGATAAGTTTGCATGTTTTCTGTCGTGCGTCAAGTAGCATATTGAATGCACCTGTTTGCTGCTGCTGCAAGGAGAATGGCGAGACTGAATCATGCAGTAAATTAAGATGCCTCACAGCGAGGGTTTAAGGTCCGGCTCATACCTTCATGGTGGTGTCGATGTAGGGGTCTTCAATCCTGGCTGCTACTGCTGCACAGCGCACTGTGAAACACTGCAACGCACTCCTACCACACAGAAACCAAGACACAAACGTGGATGTATGTCAAATATAAGCAAACACAATCCATCTTACAGCATAGCACTGAGGATTTAAAAAAAAAAACAGTTCATCCAGTGCAAAAGCCGGTTTATCGATTTATCCGCAGACGTACTTGGTTATGACGTGCAAAAGTTGGTCGGTCAGCACCGCCTCCAGGACCTTCTCTGGATACTGATAGACTGAGAGAAGCTCGACACAACCCTTCAGGCTGTACAGATAACCGGCGGAGGGCAGAGAGAAGAAGCAGAACATGCACGCTGGTTCCTCCAGAGACACTGACTGGTTACCTGAGAGGGAGACACGCATGAACACTCCCTGTATTCACCTACATATAACAACTTTACTTAACTAATACATCAGTAATCATGATTTTACTGATGCAGCACCCAGCCTTATCGCCTTTCTCTCTACATGTGTCTGTATTGCATACTGTCTGCTGTACTGACTGGTGAAGAGCGGGTAGAGCTGAAGGGAGTGGAGATGAGTCTCCTCCATGATGACACCCTGCACGAAGTCTGGAGTAAAATGCCTGCAAGACAGAAAAGACACAAGTTAAATACACCTACTATAACAAAAATATACTTATTATAAAGATCTGAAGTGGTTCTCTTAGTTACATGGACACACCTAAAGAGAACATATGACAATGTGTACTGTCCTCTGTCCTCCAGCCCAGTCTTTTCAATGCTGACAGATATGTCACAGTCTTTAGCTCGATCACCGAGCAGCTCCTGGTGTCGCGGGAGGACCAGAAAATCAGCCTGGTCATCTAAATGATATGCTGCACACACACACACAAATACATAGACAGACACGACAAAAATGACTGTCCCACACAGGAGAAATCGAAATACATTTATTCAGCAGCTTTTGGAAAGCATGAATAGTTTTTAATAATATCCCTCAATTAAAAATACAGAATTTATGAACGTGCAATTATTTTTTAGCAGCTGGTGAATGTGGCGACAGAAGTGTTTTTTCTTTGTTTTGTCTAAACGGGGAATTTTGTAAAGGGTCTGGTATTGTTATTTTACATTTTTATTAAGAGGCTTTATTGGTGCATGTTGCTAAAATCGTATCATAAAATAAAAACAGGGATCCTTTGAATATGGTGAAAATCACTCAGCATAAACTGCAATGAAGCCTCAGAAGGTTTCAATGAGAAGATATATATATAGCATTTAGCATAGATCCCATTGACGATAGTGTGGTTACCAACCTGTATTTGTGTCTGATGACTCTTCCTGGACATTAGGTTCAGATGATGCATCTAGTTTTAGTACTAGGACTTCCAACTCTGCCTGCACTGCCACATATCCACCACACAGTGCCACCTAGGGGGGGCAGAGGATGTGTACAGGTAACCAGGACCACAGACTTTCAATTTCAGCAGTTTGAACGTAAGAAATACATAAAAAAAATCAACTGGGAGTCAGTTTTGTGAAATTATCGAGAGCTATTCAGGTTTTTTGCTCTGTTCAAGTTCCAGACAAAGTTTTAACTACTGATCATCAAGCTGATTGGAGAATTTCAGCAACAAATTATTAGTTTAAACACAGTTTAGACATAAGACTGATATCTTTGCATGCGTTCATATAACAATATCTGATAACAATGTAACACACATGATGGAATATAATTATTAGGTATGAAGACTCAACAAAGTAATTATACTGCCATGTACAGTTAGTATGGATGATACCAAATACCAGGTGAACTGGTATGTAAATACATTGATCCATGAAGGAATTATCACAAAGAAAATGAAGATTAAAAAAAGAAAAATAGTTTAAATTACCCGTTTAGGCTTGATTTTTGACAGATGCAGGATAACTGAGCGTTCAAAATCCAGGATGGAAACATTCTGGTTTGAACTTGAGGTCTGAACTAAAATCAAGGAGACGACAGATGAGTTAGAGCAAAGAAAACATGATTACAGCCCTTTACGTCCTTCACCACCAGTTATAATACAGTACATGTATTATTTGCGAGCACATTGGTCCCATTTAAGGTCTGCAAAAAATAATAATTTGCATTTATTTATAATGATTGATCTCCCTTCGTCTCACACTGTTGATGGAGTTGGTGCAGTTTTCTATGCGAGGACTCTTTTAACAAATATTACAAATTACAGACTTTATAAGTTTTGGTATAAAATCAGTCATTACCTAAAAATGCCTTCACAATTATTTGCAACTTTCCTTAAGTTACCTTGACTCTGACTGGAGCTCTGATGAGTGTTGGGCCAGGTGCTCTGAAGGATCTGCTGAGTCTGATTCTGCTGGATGTATATATAGTTGTTTTTTTTGGAGAAAGAAACATTATGTCATTGCATCATTTATCAACAAGACTCCAGTAATGTTGTTCAGAGTAGGAAACTGACAATGAGAAATACATTCTTTACATGAAAGAAACCTGGATGATAAAGACTTCTAATAAAGATATATGTATGATATTTTACTACTATATAATAAACACAATGTAATGGATATTTTAATGTTGTGGAAACTGTCTGTTCCTGGGAAATGAGCAGGTCTGAACATAATCTAACCTACAGTACCATCATAAAGTAGAAGGGCATTCAGTGGTGCATATACCTGCACCAAGAGCCGATAGTCCAATTAATTACATTTCCAATTATTAATCCAACCTAATAAATCTATACATCTCATAAAAGGGAAGTGAAAAAAATGTGCAAAAGAAGGTGAAAAAAATGAATGGAATCCACCCACCTCTTTGTCTGGATCCATTCCAACATTTAAACAGCTACATGCCCAACCCTTCTATAAGTTTCATCAAAATCTGTCTAAATTTTATGTGTCATAGACGGAAATGGTGAGAAAAACCTTATCTTGCAATTTTAAATAAAGTGAATCAAAAATTCCTGGATCCAACCATTCATTCGGATCAATGTCAAAATTCAATTTGTTCTTCCTTTGCACATGCCCAATCCGTCAAGTGTTTTTTGTGTAATCCTGCAAACAGATTATGCAAACATTACACTCAGTCTTAATATTCTGCTTTCTTTCTCCATGTAATTTATTTTTAATTTTGGAGGTGTCTGCAGGTAGCACTGAGAAATTAGAGGTCCACAAAGGAGGTAAACTCCCAGATCAGCTGTTGGATTCTTACCAGGCTCTGCTGGTTCTGTCTCCTCAAAGTAAACAGAACCAGAGTGTTGTCACAACCGACCAGAAGGTCTCCTGTGATAGAGCAACACGCCACAGCAACAGGACGCTCTGAGAGGGGGATCTCGATGATCTCCATCTGTACTCCGCCCCGCATAGACGCCCCGCGCAGCAGGTGGCCTAACAAACGCACCCCAACACGGGCCTTCCCCTCCGCCTGAAGAGAGAGCAAAAAGTAACGACATAAATATAAAGGAAGTAAAGAAGTTTAAAGATTATATTGCAACTGATGGAAGGATCGACTGGATTGATTTTATACGGGCTTAAAACACGTCTCACACTGGACTGCTGAGCTTTAAAAGGTCATTCGCCGTTTGTATTTCCACACACGTCAGTGGACCAGGACCAAAATGGGGTGTACTTACATTTCATGGTGCTATGATATAAAGTATTTAAGAGAAAGCTTAGCTAGTCAGAGTGTACCTGGTAGCGCCAATTAGTGTACGCTCTCAAGTAGGTGGCGCTGTTCTTTTCCTCGATGGTCACGAGGTAATCTCCTGGATGGAGTGGGGGGTAAAAATGAAAGCGAAGATGTTAAAATGATTTCTTTTTGATCACTAATCTCTCCACACTGATAGTTGCTGTTTCAGAGACAGAGTCTGACAAATTGGGAAAAGTTTTTTTTTTTTTTTACCTATTTTGCTGTGCTGGATGCTCTTCACAGTGCCCATGGTGGCAAAGCGACAGATGAGAGGGCAGCCCTCCTGCTCCACACTGTAGGCCTCCACCTTCGGTTTAGTTCAACACATCAAATCACAACAACAGTCAACATTGTGCAGAAACCTCTCATCACCAAAAGATCTTCTGAGAATTAAAGCAAACTGCTGAGCGATGTGATTCGTGTGTAGTGCCGTAATCTGCAGACATTTAGGTGTGTTTATTATGAGGTTACAAGTATTATTATTTTTTATTAGTTACTGGATATCCATTTAATGAGGTGATATAGGTTCCGCTAAGAAGTTAACCTTGCATCCTCCAGTAGCGACCACAAACAGTGCTCCGCCTCCACAGCAGACGAGTCCAGGCTCCTGCTCCACCTGAGCCACAGAGAGGGACAGCAGATTAGGTAAGACGTGATACAGATAGACAACAATAGAATTTTTTTTAAATGGCACGATATGAGTGAGCATCAGCAATGTTCCACTCACCTGCACTATCTGATGTGAGGAGAAAGGATGGCAGTTGTAGACGTGCACCATATTTGGACCGCCTCTTGAAAACTTAATTCTTTTACGATTGCTTTTCTCTTCTACTGGGTGAGAAATCTGCTTTATCTGTAGTTCATGGAGGCTTCGTACAGCAGGGCACCTACCATCATTAAAAAAAAAAGAAGAAGAAAAAAGGATTAAAACCATTTAAATTTAGTCAAACATTATCTCCATCCATCCTGCAGGCTAAGCAGGGTATTCCAGACATCCCTCTCCCCAGCAACACTTTCCGGCTCCTCCTAGGGTACCCTGAGGCGTTGGATATGCAATCCCTCCAGCGAGTTTTAAGCCTACCCTGGGGTCACCTCCCAGTTGGATGTGCCTGGAAAACCTCCAAAGGGAGGTGCCCATGCAGGAGGCATCCTAACCAGATGCCCAAATTGGCACCATCAGAGGCAAAGCAGCAGCAGCTCTGCTCTACAAAGCAATCTCCAGTTCTGAATAGAGACTCCTATTAGAGCTGGACCGGGCATCGATATCCAATCACGATATGAGGCTATAAATCACTTTCTTGGCACACATAGATGGGTCAGTGCACAACCACATCATTCCATAAATATAAATATAAATTAAATTAAATATAGTCTTGTTTTTATTTGACTAGTTAAAACACATGATGTAAACATATTCCTCATCTTTGTCACGTTTGAAACAGCATTACAGCAAATCACATGTGAAACATCCACTTTTGACGCTCGTGGTTTTCAGATCATCTTACTTGACATACAGTCACATGATACAGTCACATGTGAGTTTCAGATTTTTTTTCCCATTTGGAAAGCAGGACATGTGAAAACATCCCTTTAATATGAAGACACACCATTTGGTCATTGGTCGATTAATCCATCAACAGGAAGTTCATTGGCAAAAATACATATTCTGTATAAAATATTCTCTGGTGTCACTTCTCAAACGTGAGGATTTGACATATAAGATTGGCTTGAATATCTTTAGATTTTGAGCTTGAAGGATGTCAAATTCACATGTTAACAACATGCAGCTTTGAGACACTTAAATTAATTTCTCATGACCATAAAAATGGTTGTGATGCATTTTTGCTTGTGGTTCTTAAAGCGGTGAAAAGAAAAGAAAACAAAATCAACAGTAACCTTTTCAAATGGACACATTTCTTTGTAGTTCCAATGAAATGTGTTCACTGGGTAAGAAATACAAGAGGTATCTGCATTACAGTAGATCAATATTTTATTTGTATCTTTATTTTTTATAATAGCCACTGAATGCCTTCCTGTATGGTCATGCTATCAACAGCAAACCATCACCAAAACTTTCTTAATATTTGTTCAAACTCATCTAAAAGCACCACAGTCTGCAACGTTGTCCCATTGTGGAGGTCTTAGATCAAAATATAACCAAACTTCATTCAGAATTCATCTTTTCCTTCCTCTCTGTCAGTCGAGCAATGGCTGAAACGGTGACTTTCTCTAATCGATATCACATGCTACAGTCTTGTGAGCTGCAGCGGATGGATGGACATATTTGCTCTTTGGTTTGCTCACACTATAGTTACATAAAGGAAAAGTTGATGGGATCATCACAGAAGATGAGTGACATAATCTTTTTAAAATAGCCTACCTACTTTGCTGCCAGAGGTGTTCGGTTTCTTCTCTTCCTATTTCTGTATTCTGCAGTTTATTGATTTCACGCTGTAAAGCAGGAAGTGAACCGTCAACCAAAACAACCAAGGACCCGCCTACTCAAAATTTTCATTGGCTCAAATTCCAGCTTGTGTTGTGTTCGACGTTTTCATTGGCTACCAAGTTGTCATAAATTGCAGGGTGGACCTTTCTCCCTTATGCGTTTTAAAATTTTAAATTTTTTGAGACATATATTTGTCTGTTCCATTATTAATGTAAGATTCATATGATACCCTAAAATGACGTTTTTAAACTAAATAACGAATAAATTTCAATTCAAAGAATAACTAAAAATACTTCAGATGTGTGCAAGACAAGCAAAGCGCCTCCTTATTACTAATTATGCTTAAAAAAAAGAGAGGTACAAACATCTATCTAAATAATATCTAAGAGAGTATTGACCAAAAAATAATAAACAGACAATAATAATAAATCATGAGGACAAAAAGGGTTCACTACCACGTCTGTATTCTGCTTTTGTTGAGTCTTAATCCTCAAAACAAAAAATAAATAAATAAAATAAAATACAATTAGAAAATGTTTCGCTCAGAATACATGTATGGTTCACATGTTTTGAAATGTTCAGCAGTCCAGCAAGGACTGGTTGGTATACACTGAAAGAGATAAAAACAGATAAGAGCATTATTCTATGGCAAGGCTGTGGTATGTTTAGCTGTTCACGTGGTCAAGTTCACGTCTTACTGAGAAATACCACATGGGGGCAGGAGTTTACACGAATTGATTCATAGCAGGAGACATGACAAAATGTATTTGCACATGCAGATATTTGTGATACATTCTTTAAGTACACTAGATGAAGAATCTGAAATACATTTGTAAATATGCACATAAAAGGTGACAGCGTTTGTTTGCAGATCTGTCCTGCGGTGTATGTATTTTGGTTATTTTGTCCTTTATTTTGTAACGTCCTTTCTGGATGGAAGTGTTTTAATTTGAAAGGCACATAGTTCGGTGTGGAGATGGTTATTGACTGAAACGGAAAAGTAACGAGGACGGTAAGTTACACAGACGTGTGAAACTGTGTTTTTACTGAATGTAGGACCGTAATTAAGACTCAATCGTTCTATGTTGCGTCAGTCGCAGAGGTCGCTTGTAAATTAATTAATAAATGTGTTGCAAAGGGACACAAGGTGGCTGGGGTCACATTTCTCTGTGAGCCCCGAGATGTGTTAATTACCTGCTTATTTTTCATAACGTTATATTTATTTAAAAATTACTACGGTTGTTACAAAGAATTAAGAATACTAATCTCCAAGGAGGAAATTGAGATTTTAAATTTTCTCTGTTTGTGGCATATAGTTGTAACTAAAATCATGCAAATAGGTGAACTGGTGTGAATGTCTTTTTGAATGATTGTCTCAGTCCTGGGATGAACTGGCGACCTGTCCAGTCCAGGGTGGTACCTCGCAGCTGGGACAGGAGGATGGATGGATGTTTGCGGACGAAGTTGCATAGCGTGACGGAGGCAACACCTCTCTCTCTCTCTCTCTCTCTCTCTCTCTCTCTCTCTCTCTCTCTCTCTCCCTCGCGGTTCTGACAGGTACTTCTGCCCCTACATCAACCCTGCAATATAGTCTCCTGTGTGCAGCAATCCGCAACGACGTCTTTGTCTCTATCAGTCTGCAACTCTCCAAGGTAAGACTTATTTAAACGACTGACATCACATGATTTATAAAGTTTCTATTGGAAAGCCATGCAGCAATGCTATAAACATTTTAAGATGTATCCATGTGTTTTCAGCATGGCAGGGTGAATGCTTGTTGGGAGGGAGTTGGCAAAAAAATGCACTTGCATGTACTTTAAATACACTTGCATCTTGAACATTATTTGCAAGTAAAATTAGGCAAAGATTAAAAAAAATGTTTAGCGAGGGTAAAGAAAAATGGAAGCAAACAACCAGTTTGGCACCGACTTCTTGAAATTATGGTTTTTGGAAGTCTGAATAGACTCCAAACTTTGTTTTCTTCACAAACCTTAAAATAGATGCACTTGTAGACCACTGAGTCTTTGTTGCCAGTTATGATCCAGCATGGAATTGCAACAGAAATGATTTATACTGTATAGTAAATACTCTAAAGCGATGGTTATTCTTGCGTTGTAACCTACAGGGATTCAGATACGTGAGAAATGAACGAAAAGTGTCCCCCTCCATGTTGGGGGACAACATTTGCTCTATTAGACCTTCTTCATAGCTGCTTCAGAAAAAAACAGATGCTGTTTTAGGTTTACAGTATGTGCAGAAGCCAGGCAGCTCCCCGAAGGAATGCCCTTACCTCAGACCTGAGTCATGCAAATTATACCTCCCTTCTCCTTTCCCAATCTCCAATGTCTAAGCTGTTTTGACAAATACAATCATTTAACCTCAAATGTAAGTTGTATTTTGTTTGCAGTTAAATGACAAGAATTGCAAGATTTCATTTCATTGCAATCCCACTTTTAGATTCTTGCTAATTTTAAGACAAATAATATGAAAAAGTTCCAAACAAGTGATAACTGCTTGCATATTTTTCAGTGCATACCCAATATGTTTTATAGTGCGGCAAATGGTGATGCAGAAACATGTTGGCTCATAGCTCCTGCTGCATGGATGTGGATAAAGCCCACTAAATCAGCTTTTAGGATGAAATAAATCTTTATATTTATATTGAGTCACAAAAAATGTATCTAGTGATTTGAGTAATATGAGAGTGTGTGCCCTCAAGGAAAAAAGAACTGGGCTGGGAAATGTATAATTTTATGGGGTTAAATTACTGCCAAAGTATTTTCCTTTCCCTCTGGTCTTGTTAAAGAAATACAGACACCTGTAGTTAAATACACAATAAAACTGGAACAATCTGACAGAACATTTTAATCCATTCAGGACCAGAGCGAAAATGCAAGCTTATGAAAACTGCTTATGTTATGATATACTGTGATAAAAGCCTCTCTGCCCATAGCACAGACACAATCAAAGTGATCTGGCATGTCGTACAAATAATGTTTGCTGCTGTGTGGCTACTTAGCTGCAAGCGCAGGCATTTTTTTATATGCACCTTTATGTGTGTGTCTGTTTGTCTGTGTGAGAGAGAGAGAGATAACTTGATGAAGTTGTCAATTGCACAAATTGCTCTGGCAGCGGTTTAGTCTCAGCTCACACATGCACACACATGCCAAATGCAGGCAGCTGTGAAAAGACTTCGCCCCTTCAATAAAGGGTTTGAGAAGAAAATGAATCATGCAAAGGGAAGATAGGAGGAGGGATGGAAAGGATGCATAAAAGACATGATGATGATGATGATGATGCTTGTGATGATGAGGAGCTTCTGTAGAAAAACACAGATGGTAATGTGGTGAAATTAGAAGAGCAGTCAGAAGAGGAGGAGAAGATTGAGACCAGTAAAGGAGATTAAAATAATAGAGGGGCTGGAAATGAGAAGAGGTAGGATGAGAGGAGAAAGTTTGGAGAATTAGAAGACAGGAAGATAAGCAAAGGGAGAGGTTTTAACGAGTCCTAATATAACTGACAGCAGTACAGTAGTTAACACTTAGTTTAACCTGATCCTCTCCTCTGTCATGTTCCAGCTGTAACCTACAGGTAAACACATTCAGACATGTTCTTAAGGCAAGCATACAAACACAGGGAGATAATGATAATCCATCTCTGTCAGTCGTTTTTATATCAACACCTCGTACAGTAAATATTTCTGGTCATTTCACTCAACACAGAACACAACATGCTTTGTTGGATGTTAGAGGTGTGATTGATATTCATCTTTGTTTTTGATGAGAGGCAGACATTTGTGGGTGAAAAGCGTTGCAGACCACAAGTCAGAGGTTTTTCACTTGAATAAAAAAAAAAAGTCACATAAATCACTGAAACAATGTTGTGGTTATTTTCGACAATTGCCAACAGGTGTGGTACCCCATGGGGTAAAGATTCCATTGGGATAGGTTCTTGGTGGGGTGTTACCATGGAAGCCAAAAGGGGCGTTTCTAATGACAGGTCATTTTTGAATGGGATACCCAAAACCTAATGAAAATTCTCCAAATTTACTTTGTGTGTTCAGATGCCGTTTGTGAAGTCATTGAACCTCATGACAAACAGATGAAATGAAATATATTTTGTAGAGAGAAAGCTTGTAAATTGGTCAGATTTGACCGGAACACAACAGAAGGGTTAATTGTGCATGCATGGAAGGTATTGAATGAGCAATATGTACTGAACTTTGCCTCTATTGTTATGCATGTTTGCTCTCCAGCACATGTGTCATTGTTAGGACCAGCGATCTTACCTGCCACCTGGTTTATTAGTATTTGCCTGGGACTGAGAGCATCCCATCATCCCTCCATAGCATCCTTCATTTGAGACAATCACACATCCTGCTGCCTGGCTCAGTAACCGGAGCTGGAATTGGCTCGGTGATGGTGATGTTGATGTTATTTTTGCAGCTTAATTGAATTGGTTGGATTGTGTATAGGTCTAATGTGATTGTCAAAACGGATGCCCTTGGACTATAGAAGGCAGCCAATACAGGCATTAGGGAGCAACTGAGTGACTGGAAAATTGTACTCTAATGCTGCGGTTGCTGCTCTGGACTTCTGCTTTGTTGCTTTGGTCTGTCAAACAGCCAGGCCTGTTTGGATCATTCATTAAGTCGGATGGTGGGATAGGTCAATTTATATTCTATAATTCAATGGACACTGTGACTGCACTCCAGAGAAATGTGGTCATGGGAAAAAGCTGAGGTCAAGCCAACAGAAGAAGAGAGGAGATGGAGCTCGGATTGGACAGGACAGGAAGGAGAAGCCTCTAGGGACAGAGCATGCATTCAGTTTTCTAGATAGTGAACTTGCTCGCCGGTTCTACTGGGAATACTTTTCCTCGGACTTCACTTCTTTTCTACCCATCAGTGCTGACCTTTCCTTTTCTCTTTTCCTTTCAATACTATTGGGAATGTGTGCAAGCATGTCCTTCCTTTGTAAACAAAGAGAAAGCCAGATGGAGACATCTCTACTGAGTTGCCCCCGTCCTTTGACAGAAAAAGAAATCTCTCCTCCCCAAAGGATGCAACAAGTGCATACTTTCCCTTCTTTCCGAGCAACTCATTTCTTTCCCTTAAACTGCTTTCCCTCCACCTTCCTTGTTTGTCTGGAATGTTTCTGTAATCTTTCAAGAGTTGTCAACCATCCATGTGGAGCGCTTTTGGAAATTTTACAAGATAAACCGCTCACAGTATCAGGCAAACGCCTCAACACTTTTAAATGGCACACAGCTGTTCAATCGTCTGTGCTGCTCAGTTGTTACATGGATCATCTGGCTGAAAGATGCAGTAAAAGATCCCGATATCAGTGCAGAGTAGACTGGGCCAAAGCTGTAAACAGGCAGGGTTGTGGCCAATGCTGCATAAACTTCTCAGTTAACCCTCGTTGTTCAGACTTTACGGTTATCATGTGGAAGGAATGTTACTTAGATCTTTCCCCTCTGTGATATCCCTTTTAAATTAGTGAAAGCGAAAATTGCAAATTTAGCATAGTGGTGGCGCCACACAGCCGTTAAAGGTGGCTAAAAGATGTATAGCATGTCAGCTTCACAATTACCACCTTCTGAAGTTTTTATTCCGACGCGTAAAAGTATGGTGGCTGACAGGGGCAAACGTGCTGCAACTTAAAAGAACACATGCAAACAGACAAAACACAAGCAAATTAAGAAAACGTCTTCACCAATTTAACAACACATGCATAGAAGGATGTGCTGCAAATACCACAACACAACATATTAGGAAAACACTTCTTAAGTGTTTCCAGAGGACACTTAAAAGCCCTTGTTTAATCCATTTATTCAGCTGTCAATGTTCTCGCTTTCCCAGCTCTTGATCTTCTGTCTGTAGGAATGAGATTTTGACAGTTCAAATCCATACAGTACAGGTTCAGAAATTCTGCTTTGGAAAGCTCTTGTTAGGTTTTAACCTTCTACTTTGGCTGCTAATTCTTTTGAGCTCAGTTTACCCAACAAACAGCAGCATGCGGCTGGTAGCTCATCCACTATATCATCAAAGTGTATATATGTTTGTAACTCATTTTAAAACCATTGTATTGGTCATGTAACTCCACATGGTGTCAAACGTTCTTGTCAATCCTCCAAAATCGGTTATTTCTGCAACTCTTACCTTTTTATAGGTATATGTTCTATATTGATCAGCAAAACAAGAATATGATCCTGGCCAACGTTCTTGGTTCTCATCGGAAACAATAAAACAAAAATAATTAGAACACTTCCACTTAGAAAAAACAATATGTGTTTATTTTATGTTATTAATTCTGTATTTATTTAACAGGGGCCACAGAGACAAACATCATCCCATACAGATAAGCAATGACATGCATATATTTCATACAAAGCATATGACTGCAGCTAATGTCTGTGATTTTTGTTTGTCTGCATCAACTATGAGACCATTGTATAAAATTGGACCAGAGCAAATAATCTTCATGTTGCTTCATTTATAAATTTTATTCATCACTGCGATCATCATGGTGCAGCAGCAGTTTGTGACATTGCATGGTCCAGTAGTATTCCATTAAAATGACCTCCACTAGTGTTTAGGGGGATGATTCAAGTTGATAGTTAAAGTGGGCTGGAAGAGATGAAGTTGAGCTATGTTAGCATTTTTGCAACATCAGCATCATGTTTATCTAATATACCATAAGGAAAGAGTCAATAATGCTAATGGCTATCCACGCATGTATTTGTAGCCTGTAAGTGTGTCTGTTTGTGTGTGTGTGTGAGTGAAATATGTTGATGCAGTAACCATGAGTAACACTGCTTTTACTGTACTGTGAGGTGACACACACAAAGCATAGATCACAAAATAACAATATGAATATTGTTTCACTGTAATATTTAGTATTTTTTATAAGGATTTAGCACAAATGTGATGTCATACAATAATTCATAAAGTGCCTAACCTGCTGGATTAGCCAAAACAGCTATGTTTGTGTTGTTATTAGTGTCTTAATTCACTGTAGTGATACACCTATAACAAGAACATTTACTTTACCAAGGTAAATACAGACACTGTGATACCAAATTACATACATTACACACCATGATGGCACAATATCACCCACCGTCACTGTGCAATTCAGTGATAGGTCCGAAAAATCAGTATCAGATAATTTTGAATGCTTGCATTATAATAATTGTCAGAAAATACAAATTAAAAAAAAAAGAAAAAAAAAGATTTAGCTTATTGCTGCTGTAGGTTGCTTTATTTTGGGTGAAGATGTGGAGTGAAGTGATGTAACTCTTTGTCAAATGGATGTATTTTAGATTGTTGTTTTTTTTAGCAGAAAGCTTTCCAAAGCACCATCATGATATAATGAAACAAAACAAAATTGATCTGTCAATGACTTTTAATGATGTGATCAGTGAATCACCTTTTTGAAAGCCTCCTAATATCAACATCGGCGTAAATTTCCAGTTTTATCGTTCACCATCGTGTCATTAGCTTACAAGGAGAAGCAATGGGAGTCATGGTGAAAATTTTTGTAACCTAATAACAATGGAGTCATGTTAGAGGGCAAAGACAGATCCCTCTGATGCCTGCATGGCTCACTATATATATGTACTGCTTTATAAGCTCACTGCTGGAGGTACACATGGAGGTCATTCATTCTCCTGAACGACCTCCATTCCTCCATTAGGTTGAACTGGAAATGACACAGGCAGGAGTACTATACTGTATGAACGACTACTCTAATCTATATGATGACACCCTCATAGATTAGATTGATATAAGGGAAAGATGGAGCTGGTGTGTGTGTATGTGAGTGTGTGTGTGTATGTGAGTGTGTGTGTGTGTATGTGAGTGTGTGTGTGTATGTGAGTGTGTGTGTGTGTGTGTGTGTGTGTGTATGCGTGCCCGGAGATGGATCCTGGAGATGGGTCGACTGTGGTGGTGGTGGTGGGGGGGGGGGGTCTAACAACCTCTGGTGACAGACAGTGACATCATGTACATCTCTGTGACATCACTTAATGTGATTGGGTGGGATGTGGGGGGTTCACTGCACGCGCTCAGCGACTGCCTCTTTTCCTGACAAGGTTTTGGTTGTTCTGTATTTTGCAAATGACATATCACTCAGCACACACACACACACACACACACACACACACACACACACACACACACACACACACACACACACACACACACACACACACACACACACACACACACACACACACACACACACACACACACACACACACACACACATACAATGTAAGGACAGCACAACCCCCTACATGCATGTGTGCTCTGCTTATATTCACACAATCCACCAGGGACAGGATGACTCTGGAAACACACAAAGATGCTTCCTGACAACACTCTACTATTAAATACAGCAGAGAAGAGGCATTATTGTTTTCATCAATAGAAATCTGTTTCCCATTGATCCGAAACAAGATTATTTACATTTATTTCAGAAGAATCTATAATGTAAATTTTCTAAATCAGTCGATCAGCTGGTCTCCACTGCTCTGCGTTGTAGCAGCTACTTTCAAACAGAGTTGCCTTTATTGCATAAAAATGCTGATTTGACAACATACTGTATAACATCATACAATACACGTTTGGGCACCATCAGAGATTTCACCATATATCTTATATTGAAATAAATTATACGAAGCCATTATGGCCATTATTTAAGATGAATGTGCAGAACTGTTTTATGGCAACAGAGGATTTTGATATGATTTTGCCTCAGTGTTGTGATGAATCTTGAGTTATATCACAGAGGAAAAAAAAGATTTTATAATTTAATTTTTTTCCATAAGAGGCAATGTGTCCTTTCCTCCCAGCCAGAGTTGATTCTTGCTTTGGGACTAACCTCTTTCACCTTTTAACAGAAAACAACACAGAATCTGCAGCCTGTACTGTACATTTATTGCTAAACTGACCACTTGCTGCTTACTCCTTTCCTCCTGCTCCGCTTCGTTCACCGCCACTCTCCTCACTGTGGAGAAAACAGACTTTTAGCCACCTAACCATCTGCAAACCTCACTAACACCC
Source organism: Chaunax sp. Z400 (assembly GCA_037577475.1). Lineage (NCBI taxonomy): Eukaryota > Metazoa > Chordata > Actinopteri > Lophiiformes > Chaunacidae > Chaunax > Chaunax sp. Z400. The sequence goes on from CM075188.1 coordinate 25,968,143, forward strand.
GGCAGGGAATGGATGTATGAACCCTGTGAATTCCATGTTCCTCTGTGCCATAAATTGCCAGGAATAAATCACTGGCAGTGGCTTGCTGCTCGCTCTGTCTTGTTCCACCACACACTGCCCAAGTATCATATGTGCAATATGTTATCCATGCAATATACTATTACTTGTGCCATAACTCTGCTAAGCTGTGCATTATTTAAACTCAGCACTGAAGTACTTGTGCTGTGTATTTATGTGTGAATGTTATCTATGGAGTGTGTATTTGTGATATTGGTTTCAGTGAATTCACTGCATGCCTACTTGTTGTATCCTCTGTGAAATTGTAGTTGGACAGAGTCCAGAACAAATTTCCCTTCGGGGACAATAAAAGTATATCTTATCTTATATTATTCACTGCCCTATTCTTTAAAGAAGCTACTGCTACACTTTGACCACAGCTCTGACAATATTTGAGTAAATAACTTGAGTCCTTACAAAACAGATCATATTATATTATGTAATCAGTTTATTCAACTTGAATTTTTTTGGCTACTTCTATTTTTTCTAGGGTGTTGACATCATAATTATGACAATAATATTGTCATATTATGTCAATTATGACATAAGTTGGCACAAGTCCAGTTCCTGCAAAAAGTCATATTGTGAAAAAAATACAACCTCAAACTAATTAAAACCAAATTTTTACAATTTAATGAACAATCCTTTATCTTTCTATTTACTGATTTTTATGCAGTCTTGTTCTGTCGCAAAGGAGTGAAAAGTATCACTTTTTTCTTAATGATGACTCAAACTGACAAATGCCAGCACCATCTGAAGTCAGAAGAGATGAGTAATCTTTGCTTGCGTGTTTCAAAATGTATAGTTTTGGAATTCATTTAAATGTATTGTTTAATTGGTTGGATTGTTTGTTAATCATTCTGAATTGCTCTCTTCTTTTTCTATGTTCCAGCTTCCATCTGAAAGACAAAAGACTGTGTGAGTGGCAGCTTGTTTGTGAGCCTACATTCACACCTGTTGGCGTACATGTGTCACCATGAAGCACCAGTCTATCTCCAGGTGGCTGAGCCACTTGGGACTGCCACAATACAGCGTAGCGTTGGAGCAGGAATACGATGGTCTAGAGGTAATATCAAGAATACAACCAACACAATCTAGAGACTCATTGGCATAAATATTGATTTATTGTATTATTTCATAGTAAATAACGGATGAAAACAGGCCTGCCTGTTCCTGGGAAAACTCTTGAGGCAGCAGGAGACTAAACGGATTGACTGTACAAGGTTAGAGGAACGAATCCCAAAACATTCTCAGGAAGTCTGGATGAGCAAAGTCAACAACAAACATCCTCTGTCCTCCCCATCCTCGTTTAGGGTTACGTGAAAAAGATATGTTTTTTTTATGGATGAACTGACCCTTCAACATGTTTTAAAGCAGATTTCAGTAAATGTTTGATGAACTATTATTCCGTATAAATAACAGTTTCGATCTTGGTAAAGCCAAGTGTTGATAATAAGAATGTTTCCTGTAGCAGCCTAATAAAACTTCATCACAGGCCCATTAGACTGAACAGGCAGCAGCGTGGTGCCTGCTTTAACATCCCACCATTAGTCCACTTCAATCTGAACATTACACAGCCATTGGCTAGGAGATGAGATTGATTAGCTCAATAAGACATGAAGTTTTGCTTTAGAAAACCCTCTACTGATGTTCAACCAAAATGGATTGGTGGAGTTATAATGGTTCTTGTAAAAAGAAGGCAAAGATAAAAAATGAGGTGAGACAAGCACATGAAATTGTTGTTTTAGTCAATTAAACACAAAGGAGTTTAGAGTGAAGAGTGAAGTTCCCTCAGTTCAAACCAACGTCTGTAAGTTTTCTAAAATATACATATGAATCTGATGGACTAGAGCCGCTGGTACTTCTTTTTCTCTGCTCTCCGTTTCTCGGTAGCAGTGTTGGTCCCTTCATTCACAAGCACCTTCATCGGTGCAACAACATTCATGCGTTGCAACAACACACCCCCTGCTCTATTAACTCTCTGCAGACTGTTATGAGAGTTCATATTGTTACGCAGCTCTGCATGATCTGCAAAAGAAAGAAAAAAGTAAACATGTCAACTTGCTGCTGAACACAGAGGGAGACGAGAGCGACAGAGGGAGGGGGAGAGAGGTTCTGAGATTAGACTTGTGTTATGCCAGCCATGTCACACACACACACACACACACACACACACACACACACACACACACACACACACACACAAGCAGAGTCAATGAGTGTTCATTAATCGTGTTAACATCAGCAGAACTAATGTAGTGTCTTCTTCTTTAACCTACTACTATGTTATTACTGAGCTGTCTCGGCATGTTGACTCTGTGTGTGTGTGTCTGAGTGTGTGTGTGTGTGTGTGTGTGTGTGTGTGTGTGTGTGTGTGTGTGTGTGTGTGTGTGTGTGTGTGTGTGTGTGTGTGTGTGTGTGTGTGTGTGTGTGTGTGTGCACATGTGTTTTGGGGTTTTAAAATTGTTTGTTTTCTGTCTTTTTGTTTTGCTTGGTGATTTTTGAAAATGTTGAAATTCTGCATCTTTGCATGTGTGTGTGTGTGTGTGTGTCTGTGTGTGTGTGTGTGTGTGTGTGTGTGTGTGTGTGTGTGTGTGTGTGTGTGTGTGCATGTATATGTGAGTGAGTGACTTGTGTTTGATTTAATTGTGCTCTGTTTCTGTGTCAGTCTGCCTTGTGTGTGTGTCTGTGTGTGTATTCATGGTTCTGTCCGCTGTATGTATGTTCTAGTCTAAATAGAGCAGTGTTTGTGATGAACTGAAGAGAATGGTCATATTGTTGAGAAACCAAAACAACAAGGCCTTGGTTCTAGCTGGGAGTGTCCTGTGATGACACAGTGTGTGTTTTTGTGTAGCTCTATCACTCTGCAAGGTTGAGTTCTGGTTCAAAGACTTCTTGGTTCCCCCCCCCTCACTGTGCTATTTTCGGGGTCATTCGCCTTAATACCACAGTGACGGCTGAAGTGAGGCAGCGTGTTCTTGTGTGTGTTTAAGTCACTGCTGTAATGACAGGAGCAGGACGAGGGGAGGAGACGGCACACTTTTGGAAGATAGGAGGTCAACAGTCGTCTCAGCAATTTTTCCTCCTGGAGCCACTGACCTGTCTGGTCAGAGTGTGTCCCTTTAACTTCCACCAAGTACAGTAGTGTCTTCCCTGTGAGGTCATCTTAAACTAAGTCCATTGTTTGTACTCATGTATAGAATGTTGTTCTATAGTTTCTGTTATTATTGTTATTATTGTTATTCTGTTTTTCTCCATATAAGCTGCGCGTTAAGACGGGCTCATACTACTGGAGTTTTGGGCTGATATATCCAGGATTCCTCACTCCCCAGTAATCCCAGTAATGATCTGTGACTTTACTCTGTACCAATTTCCAGATCAGATTATGAGGTAATGTGAGGTGTTTACAGATTCTGTACATTCAATCAGCCCCATTCTGAACATCTGAACACTGAACATTCTATCATGACTTAGGTAATAAATGTAGTATATAATTCATACAATCGGTGCTGCCCCATTAACTGATACACGACCCTATGATGCACCATTATTTTCAATAATGCATGTTTGAGAGCAAACATGGGGGGCTAAAGTGGCTGAAGGGCTCAAGGGGCTAAAGTGTCGGCTCATTTATCAAGCATGATTATCGTGTCAATGGCATTCCATGTACAGTGAAAGTGGTGTTTTTAATCCTCATAGACTGAACTGCAACCCATGAAGTTCAACATTATCCTGTAATTGAATCAATAAACCTAACTTGGGTTTGAAATCTTCGCCACCTCTCAAAGGAAAGTCTTAACATTTTTAGCTTTAGCGTTATCTTTCATGTTAGCCATATTTCATGTTTAAGAGGTGCAGCCTCTGTGAACTAAGTGTATAGGAGTGGCTGATCACTGTTTTGTGTTTTGGGGTTGGGTTGGAGTGGAGGGGTCAAAGAGAGACACGGGCAAAACTCAAAACGATGATGCAGAAAGCTCCACACTGGGGTGTAAATATTTAAATCATACATCAGATAAATTCACAGGATATTATCCTCAGATTAACTTTATGTTCATGTTATGTTTTCCAGGACCTGCTCCACCTCTCAGAGTATGACCTCTTGGAGCTTGGAATCCACAATCACCTCCACCGCCTGCACCTTCTCACGTCCCTGCGCCTCCTCCAGGAGCGAGAGAGGAGGAGAGGTACTCAAATCCACATACAAACATTACCTTTCTTTATCTGTTCCATCGGGTTCTTGCTTCTGGCTCCACGTCGGAGTCACAGAGTTTACGTCTCTCCGTCTCTCGCTCCCCCGTGTGCCCCTGTGCTGTAGACGGAAAGACAGAGATAGATAGCATTAGCGTCATGTAAAGACATGCTTATGCCTGGGGGGGTCTCATGGTGGGGAGGGGGCTGTCTGGTGGAGGACAATACTGTGTCACACACACAAATGTGAGCACTCCCAAAGCTGTCAGTAAATAGGGGGAAGACTGCTGAAGCCTGCAGTCCTGCTGGGTTTAATCACTTCTAGAAGTGTGTGTATGCATACATGGATGTGTGTGCATGTCTCTGTGTGTGCGACTGACTGCTTTGTTTGCCTAGTTTCCCATGCATTATACTGTGAAATCTAACTGTTGTCTTGGTGACTGAGCGGCGCACAAGTCCGGTTTATACCAAGGAAGAAAAATTATTTTAATTTTCTTCTGAAGCTAATATGTAATGCAGTAACATTTGTATTGTTGAACCCTGTAACTGTTTGTTTTGGTTTTTTTACTTTGTAATAACATATATTTTTTTAGCAACAAATTTAAAAGTAATGTGTTTGCACAAGCAAAATGTCCAATTTGCAACCAAAACGATGCATCACACATACTTCAGTCTGTAGTGTGGTTGCAGTCCTTTCGGCTAACTTTTGGAAGCCAGATTTTTGAAGTTGTCAAAGGCAGGAGAGACCATTAAAACATTGCCTCCTCTTATGTGGTAGTTTGCTCGCCCATCTGGAATGGAGTGTCTTAAAAAAAACAAAGAAAAACAGAGCTCAAGATGCAGGGAGTATAAAATCATTTCTTTAACACGTCTGTGTTTTTCTATGCATTTCCTCTATTGTGAATGTTTTAAAAGGTGAAAAAGAGTTGGAAGTCTTTGTCTTGTTTATAAGTTCATTTAAAAATGGTTTGAATAGTGACTCATTAACAAGCAACATTTATGACAGATGAAACACCTGTGAAATAAAAACTATTATTGTTGATTATGTATGATAGTATCGCTGTCATCGGCTCTGTCTCCTCTTCCTCACGATAAAACAAAATTCCACATTTTACTAAAGTGGTTGATTTACAAATTAAATTGATCCCACTGCTAATCACTGTAAAGTTAGTTAGCAGAATCCCCAGAATAGCCGATTAGCTCAGCGTGGCATCAGTTAAGAGTTTATTCAGGTTATGCTGTCTAATGTTATGGATTTAATGGTGCTGATTCACACCCATTTATGGGCTCAATTGGAGCGGCTGCTGAGTCAAGTAGTGCTCCTAGTGGTAAAATTCAACATCCCTGTCCAGTCAGGTGTTTGATGTCATATCAAGTTGGTTTTAACATGTTTACACCAGCCCAAATCTAACACACACACACACACACACACACACACATAGAGAGAGAGAGAGAGAGAGAGAGGGAGAGAGAGGGAGAGAGACATTAGCACAAGTTCCACATAGATGTAGAGTAATATAAGAATAGAATTAAAACATTTATCTCAACATGTATGCAATTGCATGTGAAAAGTGACATGTTTGGCCTGTTGGTGGTGCTAGATAAAAAGTCATTGGAACTAATCCTCTGACAAACATGAGAGTATGTACTGTGTATTTGTAACTTGTAATAGTCATTTTCAGAACAGCCTCTCTAACAAAGTAAAGGAGACAAAGACTTTGCAATTGACTGAAATTGCTGTGCAAAGAGTCAAATAGTTAGGTTAGCTAATATATTATGTTATGACAAGAAGAGAGGGCTGATGAATTACCTTGAGCATTGAAAAGAAACTCAAATCTGATTGACTGACAAAACAAGAAAAAAATATTTCACAGTGTGTTACACCTTTTGAAACGTCATCCAGAAACGTATGGACCAAACAGAAGATGATTACTTCAAAGATGACCCTTTTAACAACATAAAGTTTCACATTCCTCAGATCACTGTGTGCCCGCTATAGAGCAGACCCAACCTGCAGGTTGAGATGAAACAGCCTCTAGTTGAAATCACTCAATCACCAAGCACTGTGGCTATTATCTGTCTGCCTGGCTGCCTGCCACCCCTATCATTACCACAAAGGCCAGATTTGTTCAGCTAATGGTATCCTTGACACACCACCCAAAGACACACGCAGCATCCTCCAAAACTGCCAACTCAACCTTTGACAGAGATAAGAGCATACCAGTGACAACACGTTCAAGAAAAAACGAAAAAAAAAAACACACATCCATACTGACACACTGCATCCAGGCACATATTCATTTCATGTCCTTTCTTTCAGTATATGATTATGTTGCTGGAATTAGAATCTGTGTGTGTGTTTGCCAGGTACTTTCCTGGGTGGCTGGAGAGAAATAGAGATGCTCCAATTAGAACAATTAGAGGGTGAAATAGGAGGCATCGGGAAAATACACGTGCACGCTCATATTTTACTTATTTGAAGTATTTTAGTTTCAGGTTTTGTTTAGTTACAGTTGTTACAGTAGTGCTGAGGCTGTTCTGTGGTTTCTCATGTTAAAAGGCTACGGTAACCTTAGCTGTATTTCTGCTGGTAATTTTGTACTGAAAATAGGGCAAGAATTAAGTTAATGTCACATTTATTAGCACTGATGTTGTTTTTTATTCAAATATACTTGGAAATTTTACATTTTTAGTCCATAATAAATGCCTGTAGCAGAAGCACAGATGCAATCAATAAAGGTTTAATATCTCTCGAGTATATAAATGATGATTCTTACCAGCTCTGTCATTTACAACTGCAAGGTTTATTAGGTTTCTGTAAGCAGCAGGGCAATATGTGCTTTCCTCTTGCAACCTCTAATTTGGATCATGTGCTCTGCATTTTTCAAAGCCATGCACAAGAACACACACATCTGACTTGGGAGGTTTAACTTCATCAAGCACCTGGGTCTGGGGAAAATGTCGTTTATGAATGTCTCTGCTTTTACTGCACAACAAACACGCCAGAGTGCAGAAAATGCTTGGATAGCACACAGTCCTTAATGCAGCTCTATACTCCAGTAATCATCAGTGAGCCCCCAACACTGCTCACCAAATGTATTCAACAAGTAAAAACAAACGTATGTGCAGACTCCTCCCTCCTAATATATACTGAAATCAATTCTTAGGTCATGAAAAGAGGATTATGATAAGAAAAATGCGGTCAAATTATTGGTGGCAAAGGCATTAATGTGCACGTTCAAATATATTTTGTCTGACTGAACTATTTGATGCAGCTTTATTAACATTTCGACTGGTATAATCTAAAGAAAATGATTTAATTGTAGCCCAGTAGATGTAACATCATGTCATTTTTCTCTAGATCACTATCCTTTGGATAAAAAAAAACAACTTTTAGGACTCACCATGGCAGGAATGCTTTCAAATATAATGATTATAGCTACAATATGTGTTTACCTATGTCTGTTGCTTTGGGTGAAAAATTTAACAAACCTCCTGTTGTGTTCATTTCCCGTTAACTATAGTTTGGTGTTCCCAGTCAAAAATGGGCGCTATAAATCCATAATAATACAAATATTATCATCCAGTGTTGTGTTTCATCTTTTTATCAACTCAAGTTCTTGTGAGCATGACAAGTTTTGAACTTCCATTTGCTATTTACGGCCTGTAGGCCTCACTGACCTGAGCTCATACCACAGAATGACCTGTGCACAAGGCCTCAAAAAAGCTTTATATACCAGAGCAACGAGAAAGTTATATATCATTGAAACAATGTTGTGGTTGTTTTTGACAATTGCCAACAGGTGTGGTTCCCATGGGGTATGTTCATGCAGACAGTTTTGTTTACTTGTTTGTTTACTCAGTTTACTTGTTTGTTTACTCAGCGGACAGTGATATCGCCATGGTGACACATTACTTACAGTGGTCAGTTGGGATCATACAGTAGATATACCAACACACTTAAGCCAGTTCAGATTCTATATTTGAATCCGTTTGTGCTGTTGTCTGTCCTGCTGGCTGGTTTGTCAGCTGTTATAAAACTAAAGAACTCTCTGGGCACCAGGACTAAGACTTAATAACACTGTGACCGATGATGCTTTTGATGCCAGTAGGTCCAAACGGCCTCATGAATTCAGTCATTGGCAGCTGTTACAGATCTGGATGGGTTGGGTTTTTTTTTTTTGTGTGTGTGTGTGTCTGTTTTTAACAACCTCTGAGGCTGACACCAGCCACATTCTTCACAAGCTCAGAGTTTTTTGAGGCTGAGCTGTATTTTTGTGATTAAATATAAGAGAACTATGTTGTTAATTGTCCTGAGATTTATGATTTATATTAGTGCCCAGAAACAAAAGGTAGCACTCGCAAAATTAATCAAAAGCACTACAATTTACAAGTTAGAGGAGAAAGCTGTATTTATTTTCTTAGAAAGAAAGAATTCTGCTGCTACTGTATATAAAACACGGGCCAAATCAAATAACATCTTATGTTGTGTCAACGTTTTCCATGGAAACATGGAAGATCATTATTTTGTCAGAGTTGTGCATGAGTTCATCTCTAAGTGAATAAGCATGCCGAGATTTCTACGACCTCTGCATATTAGATACTTCATGTTCCATCCGACCAAGGAGTTCAGGCTGAACCAGGATTATCTCTCTTGTGAAGGCGATGACTAATCAGTATGACCTAGAGTTAATACTAAGTGTACTACAAACATGATCCTCTGTCTGTCTGCATGTGTCTGTAACACCCAGCTCTGCAGTAAAACTGTTATCTCTCTTATGTCAAAACAGGGAAGATCCAGTTCACGGAATCAGGCTTATCCAAGATAAGAGCATCCAAAGTCAGGATGTTGAGGAAGCTTTTTTCTCTTATGCAAACTCTTGTCAGTCTCATCCAACAGTCCTGCAACAGAGAGGACTTCATCTGGAGAATATGTTTTTTTTTAATGATTTTCAACATATTATATTATTCCGTGAGTTTTTGTTTTTCTATTATTTTGTATACCCCGACAAAATTTATCTTATTTGGAGCAGCCAATAGCAGAACATTGTTTATCAGTGCTATCAGATATGAATATGACATTCATAGTGATGTCACTGCTTAACCATCAATCAAGAAGCATCTAGATTATTTTTGTTATTTTTATTTTTTTCATTTTTTATTTATTTTCGGCCTATAGGCTAATTCGCATACACACACTCCGCTAGCAGCCTTGCTAGCTAGCAGTCTGCGGTAAAAAAAAAAAAAAAAAAAAAAAAATGCTAAGTGAAGTCAAATGTAAATTGTGTGAAACTGCTCTTCAGTTTAGTAATAGTAGTTGCACTTTGCTGTATCACATTAAGAACAAGCACCTGGCTGCTATGTTTGAGGATGGTTGGCAGCCAAAGATCAGTCAAGGGTAGAAAGTGTGATGTGTGCTGGTTGAGGCCACTGAGGACACCCAGTTGGTTTGCACAGTCTCAGATTTGTGTTGGTCAGCCCGAGTCCCATTTCATCATTTTAATTTTCATGCAACCAGACATAAGCCAGGAGGTAGCCTTTGGCTCAAAAGCAAAATGAACCAAAACTGGCTTCCTGAGAAGTTTACAAAAATTCTATCCAGTATCACAACATCACATTACCTCGACTTTCTGGGAGAAAACAGCCTTCGTTCTGCCACTAGAGGACTTTTCAGATACAGTAAATCTAAGCAGATGGTATAATTTATGTATAGTATTAGACATGCTTCCTTATAAAGACATTAAAGTAATTAAATTACCTAAAGAGAACCATTCCAGATTTTTTCTTTCTTTACATTTGCTCCAGGTCGCTGCAGCAACATTTACAGATGATTATTACGTCGCGGATACAATGAATCATGAGTGATGCTCCTGTGAAATTAAGCAGTGATGTAAGGCCAATTAAAAAACCCAACAAGAATCCTGTTGATGTTCCACAGAAGCCATGAGTCAGAAAAATACGTCGATTGTAATTTTACCTGAACAAACAGATTTGGACCCATCATTTCGTGAAACCCTGAGGAATGAAAAGATGCCTAAACATTTGAACTATTGACACCGCTCTAATTAGAAATAAAAATAAAACCACACATGGGACCATGAGCATGTGTATAGCTGCAGATACATAAGGGAGGAGATCAGAGGGGAGGATAGAGGGAGACGAGGAGTGGATGGAATGAGGGGGAGAGAAGAGGGAGAAAGGAGGAGGAGAGGATTAAATCTGACACACGGCTCACATCTTCCCACTGAGGAGTTACATGAATACCAGATGGCCGTACACCTAGAGATACGGTCTGCTCTGTGGTCTCTGTTTGTTAAAAGGTGCTTTCTCATCAGGGAATAATTGGTCTCTGTAAACAGTGTGGACTACATCTGGTCATTTTGGAAAGTGTTGCGAGATAATTTAGATTAACTTTGTCATCTTCAGTACGTGGAGAAGCCAAACCGATCTGTCTTATGGTTGGGGAAATACTGGTACCCTGAGGATAGACGGACAGTCAGTGTTTTTGTTAGTGACTAAACGAGGTGTTGCTCAACACACAGGCCTCACCTGAGGGCTCACATTTACAGGAAGTGCATGAAATGACTGTAACAGGAGTGGCATTCTCCAAACTCATTTTTAAAAATGGGATGAATTGAATAATTTGATTTGCAGAGTTCTCTGAAGTTGAATAAAAAATAGAGAGGAGCTGCTACTGTGTATCACATTAGGGAATTCTTCTCTTTTTTTATTTTTAGTTTTGCATACAAGGACACTCCATCATATCTTATCTCTTGTACTGTATATCTAATGGCCATAACATGATCTCATAACAAAGGAACACAAGGATGGAGGACAGAATGAATGATAAAAAAAAAAGCTACATCAGGTAACAAGCATAACCAGAGCACATGAGGAGCCATCCAAAAGAACAATGTGTTTTATCCAAACAGAACTAACAATCTATGGTGTTAAAACCATAATGATGCCCCCCCCATGAAACAACAACCCTCCTCCTCCTGCCTCGTTTTTGGGGGTGGTTCAGGTGATTCACGAGGCGATAACAGAGCACACTCCTGACTCACCGTACACCTTCCTGGAAACACCGCCCTCACACACACACAAAGCTGCCAAGAATTTCCACATACCTGTGTAAAATTTTATTGATATTTACTCAGGAAGAAAAATGAAACTCAGCCTCAGTTGAATGTTTTCACCTCCAAACAGGCCCTCCGCCTCAGCTGGAGTCCAGGTCCTACTTTTAAACTTGGCTTTAGAGTTCAGCGTCAGCTGTAGTGAAAAGGCCAAAAACTCATTTAATGATTTGATCACCATTACCTAGGGGTATCTATTTAACAATGAATTTAATTAACCTTGTATTCTAGTGTTTGATAGGAGTCCGACTACATTTAGCAGCGACTCTGTCTTCTCTTAGTGACTAGTTCTGCTGAATGTTGGAGGACCTCTTCACTACTGTTTATGGTAAAAGGACAAATCAAAATTGTTTTGGGTAGAAAATATTCAACTTGAGCTATTTTGAGTGTGTCATATTTGTCCTGAGTATAACTTTAAAACTATTTCATGGGTCTTAAACAAATTGTGTACACATCACGTCATATTTAGCAATTTTTTAATTTTTTTTAATTTGTATTTAATTTATTTTTTTGCATTCCCATGGCAATAGCTCATTCTTTCTTATTTCTTTGACAAATTATACATATATTCCAGGGATGATACCGAATGTATACATCTTATTTTTCATTAGCACAATTTTTATTTTTATGTCTAACTGACTGCTAAACTCCTGGCCGAGGGGACAACAACCATCTCCTATTGCAAAACGAAACAAAATCTGCAGCATCTCTCTCTCTCTCTCTCTGTGTGTGTGTGTGTGTGTGTGTGTGCATACGTCTTCAATGCGGGCCGTCTGATCATGCCTTCTTGCCTTCATAGCAGCAGGATGGGCTCCTTGTATTGTGTGAAAGGAAACACATGCACACACACACACACACACACACACACACACACACACACACACACACACATATGCACGTGTCTTGGTGTTATCATCTCTAGACAATACAAAGGAACAGGAGGACAAAGACAGGAGAGAGTGTTATCCTGAGGGCCAGTCAGCACACACACACACACACACACACACACACACACACACACGGTCAACATGACCTCATACCTGATGTAATGACACAAGCAGAGCTCCTCTACTTGGTCTACTTGTTTCATTTGCCTCACTGATGAAATGTAAACTTTTTTTTTTCCCCCTCAACATTCCTTCCATATTTGAAAGCTGTAAGAAGACAAGACGACTTGAAACTCTGATGCTGAGCTGATTTATGTTTTGGTCAACACTGAGTCAAGGAGTTCAACATAAACAGGAGTCTTGAGTGCACCTCAGGTTGCTCAAACATGTCACAGCCTTGCTGAGATCAGGTTTTGTTTTGTTTTTTTCGGGGTTTTCTTTTTGTTTCATCCCCACTCTGCAAATAGCAACATTAGGTCACATCTAAATCTTCTCTAAGTACCGGGCCTGCCAGAGGTCCCAAACAAAAAGACTCGGAGCATGAAATATGAGGCTGTGCAGGGAACACAGAGGAGAAGAGGAGGAGGAGGAGGAGGGGAAGGTGGAGGAGAGGAGGGCAGAGAGAGTTTTGTTTGGTGCTGGGGGGGGGGGGGGGGGAGAGACAAGAGACAACTTGGCTAAAAAAGAAAGAAAGAAAACTCCTCCCAAACTCAGTGGAGCAGGAGGAGGGGCTGGGTGCTCGCAAATCACTCCCCTGAGAGAGAAAGAGGAGGGCAGGGCGGCTGGTTGTGCAGCTACTTGTTGTTGCCTGTTTGGAGGAGCGTGAGTGTGTCGTCTTCCAGCCGGTCAGCTGCTCAGTCATTCAGGAACAAACTGTGGGATGGAGTCATTTTGATAGACGTGTTCAAAACCAGAGGACGAAGAAGAGCGAAGATTGCAACAAATAGGAGAGGAGTTGACTCTGACAGGTAGGAATGAAAAATCTGTGTGTGTGAGGTGAGTGTGTGTATCCATACATGCAGAAGTGTGTGTAGGAATGTGTGTGTGTGCATTTGCCAGATAGAAGTGAGACAGTTATCTTGATGCTCATCTTCTGATGCCTTTTCACTCCCCTCCGTTTTTAGGACTTTTCATCATCTAAACTTCAAGTTAAAAATAGAAACTTCTATTTTCTCTCTCTTCCTGTGGCTGAGACTCCCATGCCTTCAATTGGCCTCCCAGCGGCCCGTGTCTTTATCCCCTTTTGGCTGAATTGTTTACAGCTTCGAGTGACTTAAATTGGCTCGGGGACTTTTTAAGCAGTGAGTTGCGATCCCAAGGCGCTGGGTGTAGCTGTGGTTGCTGAGATTGGCGGTGGTGTGAAACCCCAGCAGGAAACAATAACATGAAATATGACAGATCAAATCGAAACCTTTCATCAAGAGTTTTTTCTTAACTCGTTTTTCAGTATCTTGGAGACTGCTTTTTTTATTGATTGAATTAAAGTCTTAGCTTTAAGGTTTCATAAAGTTGTTTTTTTTCTTTTTCTTTATAGATGTATTTAATGATTCAGCAGTTTTATTGGCTGCTTATCAGAGATGGTATTACCTGAACAATATAGATCTGCAACCAATCTGCAAAATGTATGGTTTATTTGTTAGGTTCTTATGAAACAGTGTTGCTCAGAAGCTCTTCTAACAGGTTGATGGACTGCTGCTCAGATTGATACTCTGACCTTTCCAGTCATGACAACACATCTTTAAACAGAAAGCCACCCAGGAGATGATGACAGAAGCAGACATGTGTGTGCATCTGTGTACGTGTGTTTTGATGTTAAGTGTGTCGTGCAGCTTAACACATACGCGCAAGCAGGTTGTTTGAAACGTCAGCCAGAGTCTCGTCTGTAGCTGCATTGAAAAGAACAAATGAGATTAAACCTTTAATTGATGTTGGAAGATGTCTGTGTCAGATTCGCAGAGCTCAACTATAAGCTTGTGATGATTGTGTGTACTCGCAGTGGCAGTGTTGTGTGTGTGTGTGTGTGTGTGTGTGTGTGTGTTTGTGTGTGTGGTGTTGTGTTACCTGCCCTTGCAGGATGATTTGTTTGGTATTCCAGCTAGCTGTCAGCACTGTGTGACTGGTGGTCGTCACAAAGTCTGACTGACTGACTGCAAAGGTGGAAAGTAAAAGTGCAAATATATATTTTTGAGTCCTCTGCTTTACTATGATTTTGGGATGCTGGGAGTTCATTTGAGGAGGAACACTTTGTGCACCTTTTCGGTATATCAATATATTGATATCTCTATTTGATAGCATCAAAAGTACCAAAGCTATAAAAAAAAACTGATTTCCAATTAGATTTTTTACACAAGGCTGCAAAGATGTTAACATTATTACATTATTATTATATTGGTATGTGTTCAATGTGTTTTTGTCTGTACAAACACTGTGGGCAGGTTTTTAATTTGAAAAAAAAATTTGTATTTTGTTTTTTTGTCAAAGGAATGATAAAACTCATTTCCTTTTTTGCCATTTAGACGGGAAAATAGATGCCATTCTCATATCTGTACACTAAATGTGAAGCAATAGCCAGGTAAGGATGCACAATATGCTGTATATCAGACCAATAAATACCCAGTTTGATCATGAGACATTTATATTATTGGCTACCAGGTGATAATGAAATAATAGCTGATAAACAGACCTAATAATACAAAGCTAAAGTTCCTTAAACTACAGGTTACAAACTTTTTTTTAAATACAAAAATGTTAAATTATCGGTTATCTTATCGTCATCATCCACGAGAAGCAGGTAATTATCAGTTATCAGTATCAGCTGAAAAAAATCCATATTGATCACACCTGGAGTGATTGGTACCTCAGCTTAACTTAGCATGAAGACCCGGAACCTGGGGAAACAGTGAGCCTTACACAAGTTGTGTTTCTTTAAAATGTAACAGACCAAATCTCTGGTTTGACTGAGATCTATGGGATCTGGAACCATTTCTTGGCCAGGCCAGTGACTTCCTGGTGTCTTGTCATCATCTAACCACCTGCTGGTCCTTAACGTGTTTTCAGCATACAGTTAAAGGTGTTGATCAGAGAGCAAATGAATGCATTTCCCCAAAATCAAAACTTTTCTTTTAGCGTGTTTATATTTATCCTCATGATGTCATGTAAAGACTGACACGCTTCGACCATGATTGGGCTCACTGTCTTGTGACAGAATTTAGTGTCTGTGTCCTCAAATGCCAACCTAGCATGTGCTTTAGCATGTATATTGTAAATGAAATGAAATAATTGTTTGAGTTTATTCAGGACATTTTAATGGGAGCTGCAAAGTTGTCACATAAATAAAAAAGAAACAAATAAAAACTGACTTTGAGGATGAAAGTCTTAATACTAGTGATCTGTTCATGCAGCAAGATCATTTTACTTGTCATTAAATCTCAAATTAAGTTGGCCAGTCTAGAAATAAGTAAGCTAGATTTGGAAAAAAAAAAACAGATATTTTTTAACCTTGGAAAGCACCGAACCATTTGCAGTGTGACCTGCTGACACATCTCTGGATGCTCTGCTCTCTTAGACCTAATTCCAAGTCTTCAAGTTGTAGATTTAAGATATTAGATTGTGCTGTAAAGACTTTAGCAGTCACATGTTTTAATTCTAAAGGACGACATTTACATGGCACGCTTTTTGATTTGGGTTAATTAACCAAACCGCAGACTGACTCAGCTGACTGTTTTCTTTCTGTGTGACCGACTGGCTCACAGTCTGGTGATCAGTGACTGTACATGGAGAACACATTTGGTCTGACCATGTCCATCTCTACATTTCACTCTGAGCACACACACTGTGTGTGTGTGTGTGTGTGTGTGTGTGTGTGTGTGTGTGTGTGTGTGTGTGTGTGTGTGTGTGTGTGTGTGTGAGAAAGAGAGAGATATGTGGCAGCTACTGCTGTGGGATTTAATAACGGCCTCATTAATATGTTGCATACAAACTTCACACACACACACAGACACACACACAGACACACACACACTCTCTCTCTCTCTCTGGTGGGCCCACACACTGAAGAGCACAGTAGGACACCTCCCTCTCTCTCCCTCTCTCTCCCTCTCTCTCTCTCTCTCTCTCTCTCTAACAAAGGCTGCCTCTAAACAGCGGTCATGTGACAGTTGTTCCTATTGTTCACTTTTGGACAGGGGTGGTTTTGCTAATGCACTAGTGTGTGTATGTGTGTCTGCATGTACTTGTGTGCAGGAAGACACGTTAAATCCATGAGAGGAAACCCCTCATTTCCAAGCATGTTGATGTTTGTGTTGTCGTCCCCGTTGTGACACCAGGAGTGCAACATGTCACAGTAGCAGTTTAAACATTTAATTCATAAGAGTGTGTTTTTAATCACCATGATTATTCAGTATCCTGTAAACCAGAGGAAAAGATCTCCTCAGTCAAACCTTAATTCCCTCAACACAGTAAGCTGTAGTTCTAGAGAATCATCCACTACCTCAGTGGATTAAGGACAAAGCTTTAAAACATTAAATTAAATTTATTAGGAAAAAAAATATGCCTTTCAACACTGTGAATGAAAAATTACAGAAAGAATGAGAGAGAGGCTGAAAAGGAGGAGAGGAAGTGAGATATATTTGTTTTATTGCTGGTAATCCTCTGTAATGAGCCGCTCGCTGTCGAAATGTTTATACTGTCATTTCCTCTTCCTGTTAATCTGCACTTGTTTCCCACCCAAGGCCTTGTGTGTTTGTGTTTGTGTGTTTGTGTGTTTGTGTGTTTGTGTGTCTGTGTGCCTGTGTTCCCAACCCAAGGCTTTCATACGAGGAATAGTAATAGTAACTAAAACTGTCAAATAAAGTTAGGGGAGCAAAAAGTGCAAATTTAAATACTCAGGTACCTCAAAATTTGTACTTAAATATGGTACTTTACTAATACTTAGTTACATTCCATCATTGGTTATCTTAAAGGTTCATGCAAAGATTTTAATTATTTGCTTTAAATGCTGTTGATGAAGTTGATTTCTACCAATCGGTATCAATATCTGCCGTAAATTTTTTTTTTTTAAAAGTCAGTCTATTTAATTGGCCTGTGTTCTTTTTGCTAATGTTAGCGATGTGTGCTAACTCCTTCCTGTCTCCGGTGATGTTGTTACATTGGAGCGGAAGAGTCAAACGGCTGAGGATTGTGACACTGACGTAGCTGTCGTGGTGTAAACACAATACGAAATGAAGTACAGCAACAAATATTACATAATGTGTTGTTTTTTTTAGAATGGCTCTAGTTTCAAAAACATTATAAGATATTTAGTTTATTTTTGCAGGGACAGTGCACAATTAAAAGTAATTGCACCAGAATTAGCTTGCAGCTAATTCACATCTGTAGTCCCTGGGCAGGTAGACAAAAACAACCACAAAACAGCAAATACACCACTTGAAACAGCGCAATATATACAAGTTCATCAGTGTGAGATAATAAATCAAATCAGCAGCCTATAATACACACAATAAGTAAAAGGATCATTGGTGGTGACACTTTTGTGCTGGTTTTAAACACTGCAAAACTTCCAGAGTTATGGGAATGGGAAATACTCGAGTGTATCAATATTTCCTTACACCCCTAATCAGAACATCTCAAACATATTTCCAGTCAGCAGTTCAGCTGCCATTCTAAATCAAACCAACAATTATCGTGCTTCATGGCAGGTTACCTGTTAGCCCGCTGTAGAATTTAACCTAAACATGGGCTAAACATACCACAAACTAACTAAATGGTGCATTATATGTGATAAAGTCCTGTTACAGAAAATAATAGACTGTGTGTAAGAAATGCCAGCACCCCTTCCTTCCCTGTGTGTCTTTGTGTGTGTGTGTGTGATGCAGGCTGATACAGCCAGGAGGCTGAACAGCTGTAGGGAAGGAGAGCGTGAGGCAGGAGGAAGAAAAGAGGGGAAAAGTCTATTATTACAAGAGGTAAAAGGACAAAAGACAGAAAGAAGGTGACGGAATGAGGAGGCTAAAGAAGAGCTGACATCATGATGAGGGGAGGGGGGATGTCTGTGTGGAGGGGGGGGGGGGCACGATTGAGAGAGAGAAAGGGAAAGATGGATGAGTAGGGGATGGAGTCAAAAGGAGAGAGGAATGATTTAAATAGAAAATGAAATGGCTGGTGGGGAAGGAGCTGATGGGGAAGATGAGGGGAGAGGATAGAAGGAGAGGCAGTGAGGTTTTTCACACCTTCGCTCCACGTTGAGATGACTTCCTGTCGCTCTTTGCATGAATAATTTATTTATAAGATGAATCGACAAAAGTATTCATGTGCATTAGGGTTTGCATGTCTGCTTTCACTCAGTGAGAGTCAGTCCGTCTTCCTCTGGAGGGGAGGGTGTGTGTGTGTGTGTGTCTGGCAGATGGTCAGGGCCACACACACACACACACACACACACACACACACACACACACACACACACACACACACACAAATACACGTACACACTGCTGACCCTCCCAGAGGGTCTTATAATAGGTCGTCCTATAGTCACTCTGACCCTCAGAGGAATCCACACTCTGACCCAGCATGCCTCTGCAGGACTTTTACAGTGTGTTTGTGTGCACGAGTGTGTGTGCGTATAAACTTTACTTGTCATGCTGAAAAGTGTTGAACTGGCCAGCTGTTCTACCTCAACCTGTATTTGCATTTTTATTGACATTCACCATCACAAGCTGGTGACTCACTGACCCCCCCCCCCCCCCCCCCCCCCTGCTAAAGTTAGGTTTACTTCTCATTTTATATTCAGCTCCAGGTTTTCCTCATTAGTTATATTTTATTTCTTATTGACCTTTTTATTAAATAGAAGAGAATTCTACAAAACGTTTGGCAGCAAGTCTTTGAATTTAACCTGGCTTTGACTTGAGCTTTTGCTCCTGCACTGACAAACATTACAGAGAGCTGTAGCTAATGGAGAATCTGAGTAATTTATGATCATTATTATTATTATTACATATGCTTTCTGTGTCTGTGCTCAAACAGAGATTGTTTGTCAAAGAAACAATCTCCACTATGCGTGTAGCTATCCTGTGTGCAGGGTATCAACATGCATCTTGTAGGAATATGATCGTGTTCTGCATATCTTGTAATCATTACACAGTTATGCAATAGGGACTGAGTCTTCTTGTATGTTGTGTCCACGAGTTACTGACATCACAGAGTGCCAACACAACGAATCACCAACCGAAGAGAAAGCAAACTGCTTGGTCATTCAATATTTCACTTTCAAAGATATCAGGAAATGTGCCTGATTTTCTTCTCATTGGAGTCAAATGATCAGTTTCATCACTGTGTTTTTAGTGCGTTGCTAGTGTCATGTCGCGTTTAGTTTAGCTCAATGGAAGAAGGGGAACCAAGCAGCCTGGGTTCATCTAAGGTGACAAATACAAAGTGGCTGCATTTACACATTGAATGTAAATGAAATAAATCAGTGGATTAGTGTTCAGATATTTGCTGAAGACGAAGACAGGATCGTGCAGAATCTTTGCACACATGTTCACAAATCTGAACAAAATCTAGCTGGTCTTGTGTTATTGGTGGCTATAGCTTGCTAACTAAAAAGATTATATATGTAAACGGGACCGTTGTAGAGGTATTTTGATAAAGGCAAGCTGTTTCCCTCTGATCCCAGTCTTTGTGCCGTGCTCAGCTAACCAGCATGTGGACAGTCTGTCTAAAATGGATTTTTTGATTCCCAACATTCCTTTAAATGTATGTTGATCATTGCGGATAGTTTTTCTTTTTATTATCATGGTGTGCAGAACATTTTAGTCACTGTTTACAGTTCAGTCAGCTGTTTGTACTCTCCACACTCTGCTCATTATTAAGATCATGTAAAACATATTGATCATGTCCTACAGCACTCAAATGTATTAAAAATTTAACATAATTGATTAAAGGAATAATTGATTTGATTGACATTCAATGGCATTTTCACCCCCACCCCCAGCAGCCATGTTGATTGCCTCGGTTTCAAAAGACTGCCCCTTTGTCGAGGCCTACTGCATCTGGGAAGATCGTTACAGTGTGGAGCTCCACAAGTTTCCTCTGCAGCCCACATTCTCTGATCATAATCAAGCTGTTGAAATAGAGAGAGAGAGAGAGAAACACGAAGATCCTTTAGTTTGATGAGATTATAAGGGGAGGGGGGGGCGGATCTCGTACCATCCAGCCTGTCGACATGTCCATCAGCTGAAGGCGTTTGGAGTTTGTACAGTATGACTAAGTGCTGCATGGTGAGTGATTCAGAGCAGAATATAGCACGCTGTCCAGTCATCATCACACAGCAGCTGAATTTGTCGAGAGCATGTAGAGTGTTCTTGTCGCTGCCAACCTATCATGTCGTGTCCATATTTATATCTGCTTGTCTGTCTGTCATTGGATAAGATCCGCCCCATGAGCGACGACAGTGAGCTGCTCTTTCTTTAGCCGTTTTTTTTAAAAGTGCAGGGTGTAGCTGCTTTTCGGTGTCTTAAAAGTTTCTTTTTTTTAAAGCAATGAATGTTTTCTCTTCTCACGTCCACCAATAAGAGGCTGAAGTGTCATTGGCTTTGAGCCCAGCATCATGTAAAAACAGGCAGAGGGGAAAAACGATCTAAAAGCCACAACTATACTGTCCTGGTGAGTCAGTCAGGTTCAGATGCTTTTCATGTGACTGCAACAAGCAAACTGGGATGATCTAATGGATTGATTGTGGAATACCTTACCTCACTTATCTTTGTTTATTCCAGTCTTTACTCCAGTCATTGTCATGGAAGCTCTTTTAACAGAGACTAGTCTAGCCATCATCAGGGCCACCCCCACACCAGCCCCTATGGGAAACCGCAGACTAAATACCTTCTTGTAGGATGGAGTTTGGTTTAACAGTCACTGTCCATTTCATGTGAACTAA
The DNA here is from genome assembly GCA_037577475.1 of Chaunax sp. Z400. NCBI lineage: Eukaryota > Metazoa > Chordata > Actinopteri > Lophiiformes > Chaunacidae > Chaunax > Chaunax sp. Z400. The sequence continues at coordinate 25,989,337 of CM075188.1, forward strand.
CATAAGATGAGCAGACCTATCTTTCAGTAACGAACCATGCAGACTAAGAGAATGTTGAACAGCTTCCTCCCACAGGCTGCCAGGATGCTAAATAACCGATTTGCCTGATTCTGCATTTATTCTACTGTCATCAAAATTGCCCGTCATTAACACTTTAAAACTTACACTTGCACTCGGACACTTTTTAAATCTGTTTTTATTATTTATGAATTATTTAAGTGCCGATGGACCTGTGTTTGTTTGCTAGTATCTCTTTTAAATGAGTTCTGTCAGTGTTGTTTCTTGTTTTTAAATAAATTCTTAGAGGTTTATATTTAAATTATGTTTATTCTGTATTGGGCCCCTGTGATCTCTGGGAAACGCTGTCTCATTCTGCTCTGCACATCAGACATATGGCAAAATGAAAATAAAGCTGAATTGAACTGAATTGAATTGAATAAAGGAAAGAAGGAAATCAGGCTAAAAAAAACAACCTGTTTTCAACTTCTCTCAGTTTGTTTTAAGTGCTATCAGAGGTTCTGCTTGCCAGAGAGATATAATTAGAGATATAACAGTAACATCTCACTGGACAGAATTTAAACAGCAAAATAAGTGTCTTTTTTATAGTAATTAAACTTTTAGTGAAATTTAATATAAATCAAACATCATAAGAAAAATAAATATCCCCCTCAAGATGTTTCACATATAAATTCATCCATTTATCATAATTCTCGAGGCATTCGCTTTTGGAAATATAAAAAAAAATGGAAAAAAAAACTATCTGCAATTAGGGAGTGAGCTTTTTCTTTTCCATATGTCAGGCATAATTATTCATATGTTGACATGAAGTCCGGCCTATTGGCTGTTATGCACTTAAGCCATTTTTCCCAGTATATAGAAAGTTGTTCCAGTTTATGATTAAGAAATGTAGTTTCTCCCATTTCCATCCATGTGTTTAAAGTTGGGCTCTCCTGGTGAGACTCATTTCCTGGTGAGAGTCTTTTTGGCAGATACCAGCAATATGTTCATTAAATATTTGTCTCTTCTTGTCCATTCTTGAGGTAAAAGACCAAAAAAATATATACGGCCTTGATTTTAAGAGCAAATCTTGAAAGTCTTGCAGGGCATTATAGCAAAAATAATAGTAAAAAAATATTAACCACAGAAAAGGTGACAGATGTCAGAAATACATCACACCATCCAGACACACCGTAGTTAGAATCACATTACTTATCTGACACTACTAGTACGATGTAATGTAATGACAAACTTCATTCCCTCCCAGGTGTATTTTGTATTGGTGACGATGTGAAAGGGTATGAAGGTAGGTAAGGCTGTGCCTGTGTCATATACCATAATGTTTCATCTCAGTGAGTTTTGTACGTCAGTGTGTGTTTCAGATCATATGTCTTTACAGCAGTGTGTCACAGAGTATTACGCCTCGCCCTATTGTCTCTTGTTACCATGGTTACATAAATGTGTCCCCTGGCATCTAAGCACACCTGGAGGAAATCCCCCTGCGATATTCTTTTCTTTATGTTCTTATCACCTTAATGGAGCTATTAGAAATCTATTTCCATACAGGAAATCTATCTGTGGGAAGAGTCGAATCAACTCAGGTTCAAAGTAAGGTGGATGATTCAAGGCCTCTCTGTGTCTTTCCAGAGTTGAGGATGATGGCAGAGGGGCGTTTTGCCAGTCTGCCCAGGTCCCTCCATGCACACCACACCCTGGGAGGAGGCAACGCTCACCCTGGAGTCCCCTCCAACCCCCTCGGTGTCCCCAGCATCAGCGCCTGCTCCTCCATGAAGCTCCAGGCCTCCCTTGCCTCCTCCATGGACCTCCTCAGCTCCAGACCTGGGTGAGTTGGATGACCAGCAGTGGCTAACAGCGCTATAAAAACTGAGCTTACTTCTGATGATATCTATTTGGCACTTGTTGTGAATGACATAGCCTATCAAAACTAGTGCGGTAACGAATGATATTGCACCTCACGCACAATCTTAAAACAACGGCAGAAGTAGGGGCTGCATTAAACAAAAGAGGTCGCACCTTAACCAGTGCATTTACAGGGGGGATATAATACCAGAGAACATCACTCCCTTTTCATTATCCATGTATAGCATGTGTTATTCTCTGCTGACAGGAGGGGTGGAGCAAGAGGAGAATGTCGATTAGTTAACTAATCACAGATACTGTAATCCTCTCAGATGGATTCAAAACATAAATATAAAAACTGCTTAAATGAACCCAGATATACTTTGGCAGCTGGTAATATATCTGGCAGCCGACCCAAGTAAAGTCTGTGTGGGAAGCACATGATTTTCTTTTTCTTTTTTGTTTTGTTTTGTGAGGGAGGGAGATAGAGAGCGAGAGCTCACAGCTCCAAAAATAGGAAATTAATATGTGGCGAGCAATGTTGATATTGTGGTGAGCTGTCTCTCATAAACTGGTGTATGAGAAGCCCTGGTATAAACGTTATGCTGCTGAACTGTGGAAAGGGAGGGTTTAATTACCTTATAAGTATTTGTGTTTAATCGTAAAGGGGGGGGGGGAAGGGTTTAAGAAGATTAAACCATCTGGAAGGGGATTTCTTTAAGTGTTCACACAAGTCTTTGGTGCTTTAATTTAGTTAAACTTCAATACTTCCCATTTCCTTCTCCCAGTCTCCCTCCAGGGCAGAGCAGCAGCCAATCAGAGATGCCCATTCCTGCCTACCAGCAAATCTCCATTCACGGAACTTTGCCTCGACGCAAGAGAGGAGGGGCCAACCTCTCCCATGGAAACTACACCTGGGACCCCAGAGCCAATCAAACACCGCAGACATTCTATGGGAACACGCCACTGGCTCCTGGACACATACATCAACCCATGACCTCACCGCTGGTTAAACATATCAGTGATGACTTTCATGGTTACAGGTAAACCACTTCATAATCCCATAAATATGCTAATGTCAGGCCCACATTTTAGTTTAGACACTGTAAAGAATACACTTTTCTGTTTGTTTTATTTCATACAAAACTCTGTAAAATTACAGATCTTGTCTGTAAATTAATAAACCAACATTTCTTTTTTACTTGTACGGTAATTCCAGTAATGACAAATTATATTAATCTTTTTTTTTTTTACAGAAGACTTACTATATTATTTATACAGTATTTTCCTTCTTTCTTAGATTACATACAAATACACATAAAATTACGATAATTAACTGTAATTAAATGTGTAGCTTGTTAAATAAGGATTTTTGTCCATATAAAAAATTTAACTTTTTGTTTTTGTAATTTGAAGGTAAATATCATTAATTTTATATTAATGCGCATTTTTTACATTCAAACTCTTTAATTGTGAATGCAAATGTTGATCTTTTTTCATTCCATCAGACATAATGCATAACCCTTTTTTATCCACAAAGAGAAGGAACAGCCAGGTAGTAGAAGCTCCTCACCCAGATAGCCTGGAAGCATAATTCCAATGCTAATTGCTATGTTTGATTCCAGCTAGCGACCTTTGGTAAACATCATTCCCAGACTTTTCCCCAATTTTTTCTCCACTAAATCTACCAATAAAGGCAAAAAGAAACTGATACAATACATGACAATCTCCTTCTGTGCTGTGGAGGCGTGAGCTAAAACCATTAAGTAGCACTTCTCAAACCAAGGCAGTGAGTATCAGGACACAAAAGGTTATTTTGGGGAGCCTAAAAAACATAAATTGTCAGTCCTAGCATTACTTTGCACTTTTATTCACCTGAGACTTGCCGTACTCGTGATGAAAAGCTTCATTTCTTCAAACTGAACTCACAAAGAGGGTTCGGAGTTGGATGCAGAAAGTCTCTAAAGAGCCCTGAGGGGGTTAAGTGTTTGGCTCGACTTCAGAGAGAAAACACACACACACACACACACACACACACACACACACACACACACACACACACACACACACACACACACACACACACACACACACACACACACACACACACACACACACACATCATCATCCCTCATCGTGTCCTCCCACCTTTATATCTCTAGTGTAGAGTTACTACAGCATGTATCTGATGGAGCCAGCTTTGTGTGTGTGTGTTTGTGTGTGTGTGTTTGTGTGTGTGTGTGTGTGTGTGTGTGTGTGTTTGTGTGTGTTCCTGTGTGTTCCTGTGTGTGCGTGTGCGCGTTGCCCCCAGCAGTTGGGTTACCTTTGTAGGTCAGGGTGTGGCAGGACAGATCACAGATTACTGAGAGCTCTTTGTCTGCTCTCTTTATCTTTGCTGGATACATTTCATACACTGATGACATTCAGCAGGACAATTTGTCCAGGTCAGATTCGACTGGTACAGGTGGCTAAATAATGAAGAGCATCATACTGTCTCTGTATTTGGTTCTTTGTGTGTGTGTGTGTGTGTGTGTGTGTGTGTGTGTGTGTGTGTGTGTGTGTGTGTGTGTGTGTGTGTGTGTGTGTGTGTGTGTGTGTGTGTGTGTGTGTGTGTTTGTGTGGGTATTGCTGTGTCATTCTACTTCTTATAAAATAGTCGATTGCGTTTCTATTCTCCAGTTTCTGTTCCAATTGATCTGAAAATGAGGTTAGTGGGTTGATAGATGCCTTTTTGTAGGGGACTAATTTCTGGCAGGCTAAAGTTCTTTATAATGTAATGCTGGCCTCACCTCAAGCTGTCTGCAGATCAGAGAACAGCAAAATGGTCATACTTCATTTGAGCCCACTAATGCTTCACAGCTACAAAGGAGACTTTTAGATGTGAGTGGCAGCAGCCGTGAGACACATAAAGAGAGGATGAATAGAATCAATTAAAACTGTAAGCACTTTCAATTTTTTTAAAATGCACTTTGTGATATATTTAAGAAAACGTTTCCTCCCATCCTGCTGTTTTGAACCTCCTCACAGCTCCTCACATCTATAAAAAGATGACGGTATGCAACCACTGGTCAGTCGCTCTTGACTTTCCATCGCTCACGCTGACACCCGACCTATGACCCCTGACCTTACGTTGCACCAGCTTCCACTTGGTCCGTTTATCTTTCTGATGACCTCTATGGGCAGCTCAGCAGACCACCAGGAGAGGGGGAGGTGGATGAACGGGGCAACGGCAGAGGGAAAGAGTGGGAAGGAGTCAGGCGATGAGAGACGGTGACAGACTGCTGACACGTGCAACTTTTCCTTTCCTCAAAAATAAGTTTCCCAATTCATATGTCGTTCTGTTTATTCTGGATCAAATCAGACGGGGAGCTTAATACAATTAATTGAAGCAGCAGCTGGAGAATATTGCTATAATAAATTGTAAATGATTGATATACGAATCACCTTAAAGTCCAAACATATTCATCCATGATGATTGATTTATTGCCCCAATCACACCCCTGTCACACCGAGTGTGAAAAACAGCAGGTTGAGACAGAGAGATGCTGTAGTGTTGTAAATAAAGGGGTTCACAGACACCTCCACTTTTTGAAAACACATTTCCATTTTAAGCTAACTTTGAGCACACATTTCTGTTTACACCATATTAAATAAGATAAGATAAGATATCCCTTTATTAGTCCCACAGTGGGGAAATTTACTAAATTTACAAAATAAATATGATGTATTATTACATTATTCCAGAAAGATAAGCATTTTAAAGATGTGCTTGTCTTGCATTGGAAACTAGGAGTAAAATTGCCTGTTATCACTACCAGAATACACAATACAATAATAATTATAACAGGGTTTATGACTTTGTAAATTGTTCAGACTTGGAAAGTGACAAAAGGGACACATAAAGATGTCACGCCCATTCTAATATTATGCAGTCGTTGGGCTGCACTGTCCCACAATGCAGTGCAAATATAGGAATCAGAGCATCCTCTCACACTTGTTCTGTGTAGTAATTTCAAATTTCATGCTATTTTTTACCATGCAAGTTTTCCCTCACAATTGTTTTAATTATATTAATCCTAGGTATTCATACAGATTTTCTTTTTTTTTTCAAGTATTTTTTAACCACTTTTGCATCACTGAATACTCAAAATCCTATAGTTTGTATAGTAGAATCAGTATTTATTATGAAAATAGGGAGATAACTCTTGGAATAAAAGCCTTATTTTACATCCTAGATGCTAGAAATCTCTTTTTTCCAGCCAATTTTTTACATCAGCAGCCCAGTTCTGTACATTCAGCCCCTTGTTTCTTGTATTAAATTCAACTACCAACAGCCAAAACAGTATTCTATGAAGAGTAAAAGAAAAAATATATGTACTGCAGTTTGCAATGAGTCTGAGGATCTTTACAGTGAAAACACACTGACCTCTGTAGGCTGCCTGCAGACCCTGCATGCTGCTCATGAACCCTTTCCAATGTTTCCACTGATGTTCTGTCACTCTCTCCCACGTGCACAAATATGCTGCAGTCCCTCACTGAGGCCAGCTGTGGTCGTGCTGACTATTGTGTGGCGAAGCACAAAGAACAACAGTAGCCAGAAAAAGACTGTGGCGAGCGCTGCCTGCTTCTTCCCTCCCTGCTCGCTCTGTCCTCGCTGCTCTGTCTCTGATCTGTGTGTTGCAGGTCAGTTTTGCGGTTGCAGAAGCAGAAAAATCCTGTTTCTGATGCTGTTTCAGCAGTATAGGCAGAAAAAAAAGGACAAGTTAGCTGTGGTCAGCTGTCTGGAATGCCTGGCCCTCTCACTTAAACTGTACTTTTTAGTTCTTTTAGTTTACTGACTGAATGTTATCAGGGAAGAATAAAGATGCAAAAAACATCGAAATGCAAGGTGGAAAGCCATCCTTTAAGATTCTTAATTTCCATGGGCTCCCGTTATGTTTGTGAGCCTGACCTTTGACCTCCCTGACTTTTAAAGAGAATTTCCCTCAGTTGAAGCACATTCAGCTCCAGGAGGGTTTTATATGGGTGTTGTCTGGTATGCGGTGATTCTCATCACTCCCACCTCAGACTAGAGAGCCGAGGCAGGCTTACGAGGGGCAGGTGGTTGCTGTGGTGAAGGTTTTGGGGCCAACCAGAGCTCCAGCCAGCCACTGACTCCAATGGAGCAGTGCATATACGACTGCAGCGCAAGTGGTCGATGTCAAACTGAATGTCTGATTTTAGTTCACGTTTGAGACCACAGAAATTTTCTGTGTTCTTCTCCATTCTCTGCAGACCTCCCCTCAGGACTGGGACATTATGATTGAACTTTTTCAACATTTTACAAACTAAAAGATCAAATAATTTAAAATCTGTGGACGGAATATTGATGATGGGAATAACCGCAAGTTACAGGTTTGATAAAGAACCGAAGCACATCTGCAGATACCTGCGTAGCACAGAATAAAGACATGGCTCAATGTCATTTCTCAGCATTTAGAAAGAAAAACGACTTTATCTTATAGGTAACACCCTTACCCAATAAGAACTGATGTGCCCTCTGTTGAACTGGAAAGGATTGGTTGTCATAGTGAGCCTCGTAGGCTCAGCACAGTGAAAACGGCAGCAGGTCTTGACTCCACGCTGTTGTGAATGGAGACTTCTGTTTAGTTACATAACTAAATCCCACTCATTATTTGTGGCCATATTAAACTGAGAAGGCTTAGAGCTGAACATATTTAGTTTAGTAAAGTAATGGACAATGCTAATATTCCCGTGGGAACAGCAGTGCAGGCTTAAGGGTCTTAAACTACCAACCTTGCAAAGGTAGTCTTGGATTTGAGCTAATTACCTCTTCCACTGAGCCCCTGGGTGGAAGCCTCCTGTAGAGAGAGAGACTCTGAGCTGCATTAATACGCTCAAGTAGCAATATTCAAGGGAAAGTTAGAGAGCAGTGAAATAGTGGGGTTACATAGTGATGCTCTAAACAAACACGAAGGTAGAAATAGAAGGTCTGAAAATGTTTTTTTCTGTGCATTTTGATCTTTAAACAACAAGTTTCCAGGAAAAAGTGCAGGAGGAAACACAGACGGAAAGCGGTAAACTCATGTCTGGTGTGTCCGTCTGATTTTTGATTTATGGAGGAATCGAGAAAAAGCAAGAAAGAAAGAAAGAAAGAAAGAAAGAAAGAAAATGCTGCGGGTGCTGCTCGCATGTGTGTGCTCTAACCTCTCTGCGAATTTGTCAGTGGACTCAGAAAGATAGGCGTGTGGCTGCAATGTGTGTTACGGTGGGGGAGGAGAGAGAGAGAGAAGGGGGGGGGGAGGCAGGCAGAAGGAGTGAGAGACAGACTGCGAGTGGGGCAGAGAGAGACTCATATTTAAAGCAGTTCAGCTGGTTTCAGAGGAAGTCGGGACACTTTTATTTTGCAGCTGTACCTTCTTGGTTTAGCACACAGCTAACATGGATGCTTATTTGGATCGGTGATATCCGTTTAACCTTTTTTTTTTTTTTTTAAAGTGCCACACCTCCACTGAACTATATAATCACCTCCCAAAAAGAGCTGAGTGGCCAGATCTGTAAAGACACAGCATCAGCACCAGTCAGGGACCCACCTGGACTTAACAAAACCAGCTCAGCAGTTTGTTTGTAACAGGAACTACTGGGAGGAACCCAAACATCAACATCCAGCCCTTTGGGCCAGGTTACAAGATGTGTTCACTAAACAGGACCTTGTCTTTGTCTGTGTTCCCCAGGGAACCCGCTGCCGGCCTGGATGCCACCGTGGACTATGTTAAGGTAGGAACAAGAAACTGATCATCGCTGCTGCTTTTATGATTAATGTTGTAACTGCAAGAAAGAACCTAGATTGTTTTGTTTTTTTGTTGTTTTTATTTAACTCCTGAAGTAACATTTAAATTTTTAGATATTTTAGATTTAGATTTATGTTATACAGTTAATCTTATCACCTCAACAGTGCGCACACGTATAGAATTATATTATTTGCACACATTTATTGTCCATTTACAGTATTTGCTTTCAAGCGCACACAAGCAACCTGTGAGGTTCGACACAGCCATAAGGTTCAAGTCGATTGAGTGAAGCTAAAGGTGCAAATTCACTTTGGATGTAGAAGGTTTTTTTTTTAAACCTCTCTGTTGTTAAAATACTTCAAATTTGCTGGGTTAAATAATGTTTAAATCATTTAGTAAGAATCACAGAACCCATCACCACCATCACCTGTAATGCGACTTAAGCTTTATGTGAAATTCTATCCAGCTGTTTCTGCAGCCTACATCCCTCACAGGAGAAGTTAATCCAATAGCCCCTGAGCTACAAGGATAATACACCTGTAGATCATAGATCTACCCCCCTGCTGTAAATCACAATCACACAAACACCACCTGAGTCCCAGCTGTCCTCAGTCAAAGATCGGCGATGATAGACAGCTGATCATATGCTGACATATTGTGTGCTTTACTGTCTATCTTTCTATCTGTGTCTTGCCTTCCTTATTGTACTCGCTCTGTGCAGCTTCTGCTTAACTGTGAGGGGAATTCATGTAATCCAAGACCTCTAAACACTCACCAAGAAGCAAAGCTAGGGTATCAAGTCTACAGTATATTCTTTCTGAATACTAATCAAAGGGTTTCTACGTCACGCTGAGTATCACCTCACTGTCCAGTAACAAAAGTAGGCTTTATCTGGTCAGATTCTTTGTCTTGTTCACGTACGCTTCAATCAGACAGTCATTTAATTCTGCCTAATTCTTGCGTGTTATATGTTAAAACAACCACAGACCTCAACAGCCATATTGATAATGATTAGCAGGTAATCACCTTAAATAAGGTTCTGTTCCATTTAGTGTAGCAGAGCCTTTCCTGTGTGCAAGACAGCAACACCCTGATTCAATTTAGCCGAACATTTATTAGTATCATAGTAACCCCTGTGTGTAAACCTTACTATTTCATGTCAAAATATATAATATAATATTCTAATATATTAAACACTAACTAATGTGTGAAAATGTACCTTAAAAAACTATAACAAACCATAAAGAACAGCATAAAGAACATTAGGAACCTTTTAATTAATGATATTCTGAACCTGTCTGTGCTTTTAAACACCTTTATAGACAGAATACAGCTGATCTCTCTTGTGTGATCTGATGAAATAGTGTTTTCCCATTTCTTTCTCAAGCATTCAGCCATTTTTTTCTCCCTCTCTTTAACTCCTCTTCTCACCACCCCTCCAACCATCCATTCCTGTATTTTCCCATCCATCACTCTATTAGCTCGTATGTTTGGATGACACCTCAGTCTGAAAAGCAAACTCCGTTGTTCCCACGAGAGCACATGTGGTGCACAAACAGCTTTTGTGTGTATTTCTTTAGTCAAATTAGCATTGTGTGCAAATGTCAACATAGTGTGTGTGTGTGTGCTGACTGCAAATGGGGTTTCTGAATTCCAGGTATTATATAATATGTGTGAAAGTGTAGCCGTCAGCTCAGGTACTCCAGCTGTGTTTGCATTTCCACTGTGGAACACTATGCAGTGTTTCCATATGCACAGACAGCAAAGGAGCTCTGTGTCGTATCAAGAGGACAGGTCAAAATCATATCAACTGTGCATTGACCCTTACATTGTTTTAGTCAGATTAGTCGATTATTTACAGTAGAAGTGTGTGGGATGGATGTATGAAGGGAAGGAAGTGTCTGTGGAGAACAATCGTATAAAGATATCCCTCTCTCGTCTGACTGAAGTCCAGTTTCTCTCCTCTCTCATTTCCAGAGGGGTTTGATGTTTAAATTCTGTCTATTGTCTGGTTAGCTGGGTTTCCTTTTCTGAAAGGAACTACAAATATACTCAGTCGAGGTCACATTAAAGTCACAATGAAGCGCCTCTTTGAGAAGCAGCACTATAAATAATGAAATTACAAGATGATATAGAAATGATATTGTAAAGCTCCTTAGACACGCACATGGAACAGTTTAGACAGTCTGTAATGGTAAATACTAGTCCTACCAAATGTTTTCTGTGTTAATCTTCTTTATATGTGCATTTGTTTACCAATGGAAGTGTTGTTAATCATGGGGTCCTCAGCTTTTATATGATATATAACTATAAATATATGACTTTTATCAAATGCAGTGCAGACATTTTAGACTTTTTCCACAAAAAAAAAATCACAATCATGAAATTTGATGCAATTAACAGTAAATAAAAATATTTTATGCCATGCTGGTAGGGGCTACAGTTTATATCAGATTACATCAAAACTAAAAAGACAGACAATAAGCATTCATATACAGATAGGGCTGCAAAATATTAGAAAAACCTGACATTGCCTCATCTTTATATATATATATATATATATATATATGTTTTTTATTTATTTATTTTTTTTATTCATCATATATTTATTTGGGGCACTTTAAAAAGTTTAGCTAGCTGTTTATGAAGTGATGAATCGTCATGAATTATTTATTCTGTAATAAGATATACTGTATAGTTAATCTTCAAGCATGAGGGTAGTGATTAAAGTTGCGATCTTGCACACTCTAGTGGTCAAATTAAGGTACTACAATATGACACAGGACCTGAGAACCATCAATGGACCAGAAGTCAGCAGGTTGGATGTACAAGTCTGTCAGTGAAGCCCATATGACTTCAAATAGCAACCAGACAAACAGCCAACCAGCTGGTCACCCTGCCAGCCAACTATTCAGCTCTACCATCTATTCTAAGGGCATGTCTGTCTGCCAGTCAATAAACTGGACAGCCAATCAGTTCCTCAGTTTGTCAGCCTATAAGCAGAGCAGGCAGCTGGCCAGCGACCCAATAGCCCACTGCAGTAAACCAACAGTGATAATGCCCTTTGAGGTCTTCACCATCCCGGTAGACCCTATGCTAAATTAACAGTGTTTTTTGGAAAATTTGTTTAGATTACATAGAGATCATATATAATACACACATTACTTGTAGCATTTAAAATGAAAATTTACTGTCCTTAGCCCTTTAAAAACAGGAAAGTGTCACTGGGTAATAAACAACACTTAGATCTGGGAGTCAAATTGTAAACTGTGTTACTCGCAAATGTGTTAAGCACAGAGTGTTAACATGCTCTCTCCCACAGTGCATCAGTTTATTATCATATGATGTTGAGGTGAAAGATTTTATAATATCTAAAATTATCATAACTATCATCAAAACAAATGTGCTTCCTCTCCAAAGGGTACATTTTGGAATAGACATTTAAAACCTGTTCAAACCAAATATTCATTCCATTTTCCATAAATTAAGTTAATCTGTGGTAGAAAAAAAAATAGTAAACCTTTAATATTTTTGTGTTTTCAGTGTTAGATGACCACATTTCTACAACCCATTTTTAAATGCAGTGTGTGGACTTTGTACCATAACCTCCATTCGTGTAGCTCACTGTAGGGTGAAAACACTGAACTTTTAGGGTTGCTTTTTCGTTTTGTGCCACATAAAGTGTGTTGTACCTATCGAGTGCACACATTTTTATTGACATTGTGAGGGCTCACATTAGGCGTCATGTTGCACAAATCAATATGACCAAGATTACAGCCCCATTCCTGATCGATGACCCATCACAAGCACAAACACACATGTCCAGACTCACCCAGGGTGTGAACAGCAGTGTCACCGACATTTATATCCTGGCATTAGACCATGATGAAAGCTGCCTGACTAGTACAGAAGGACACTAATGCAGAGACTGTGGCTGATATCATACCATTCATTAACTATAGAAATCAATTCCTGCCACCCAAACTCTCAGCCAGTGTCAGGAAATCAGACGAAGTATTTAAAGCCCCTGCATGTAGAAAATTTATTTTAGTTCATAAAATTTGTTCATTTAGTTTCATCAAAGATATCGAGATCGCATGAGAGAGGAAAAAAAATATGTAGGCCTACTTTTGATTTTTAGGTGAACTGGCCCTTTAAGTGAGATCACAAGTTTGCCATATCAACTTAAAGGGTGATAATACTCTAAGTCATTGTGTTCACATCTTGTTGGGGCCTCCAGGTTCAAGACAGATCCATGTAGGGTGGTACACATTATTAACTTGCAACTTCAGGGGCTCCAACCTTTCACAATAAATCACATATCACTGTATAAATACATACAATTTAACCATTTTACACAACAAAACTTTTGCCTCATAACTTGCTGAATTTGCTGAAACGGCTCCACTCCTCTGACAGAAACAACAAACAGAAATAGAAAACATAGAACCTCAGCATGTCGATTTCTGTCCCTCTATGTTTTTCCAGAGCATTCCTGGAGTGACGGATGTGTGTATTTTAAGGTGGACGTTTAGACAAGCCGGTGATTTGGGGCCGCTGTGGTTGGCAGAACTGTATGTGTTTAAGTGTGTTTGTTGCTCCGTGGTGCCTTGGGGAACGTTCTACATGGATTTCCTTTGTGGATCCTCAGAGAGTTCACACTGTAATTAGTGGCTCCATTTCCTGCGGCAGAATGTTCCTTTAACTTGTTGGGGTGTCACCCTCGATGTGTGTTTGTGCCTTTGTTGATGCGTGCATCGTTGTATGGTGTGTGTATATGTTCTCGTTATGTGTCTGTAATGTGTCTATGTGTGTGAATTGGTGGGAAAGTTGTGGCACTTAACTTGTGTGTGGGTGTAATTGCTCAGAAGTCATTAAGTAACACAAATGGCCAGCTATTTATCAGCGTCACTCTGTAGGACACACACACACACACACACACACTCTCACACACACTTAGTCTACTCTTTTCTCTTGTCTAGACAGCACTCTGCATGCAGCAGTATTGCAGATACTTTTTTTCCTACACAACAGTGACTGAAGCTACAGGTTGTCGTCACTGTTAGCGGCTGAGAGCTATATCCTCTGAGAAAAACCCTACCATTACAGGATGTGATGAATGTAATAAGTAAAGGTCAAAGTAGTTTGTAAGAGCAGTGAAAGAACTTTGGCTGATCAGATTTTTTATTTAAAAAGACCAACCCCTGCAGCTTAAATGCCAAAAACATCAGGTCCACATCAGAGCTGAGGTGATCTGAGGCAGTGCATCGCTTTGCAGTGCAGAAAAAAAGAAAAGAATATAATTCTGCACTGTATATATAAATAAGTCTCGTGTATTTTTCTGTCCTGTATATTTTTCTTTGTTTAACTTGTTGTCCAGTACCATGAGTGCAATTCAAAAACCAGAGTCAGATTCCTTGTATGTGTACACATACTTGGCCAGTAAAGCTGATTCTGATTCTGATTCTGAAACTGCACAGCGATGAGAGCAGGTTTGAAATTAGAAGAAAAAAAAAGTTACAACAGGAAATGAATTGAATTAAAATATTGTCATATTTTAAGTAAAAATGCAAAAAGAAAAAAAATCACCATTTCCGTTCTCTCAAATATGAATATATATATATAAAAAAGAGCTATATATATATATAGCTCTTTTTTTTTTAGCCATGAGTCATCTATGATAGTAAAGTGAACATATTTTTGTTTTGGGCAGCTTGTTGGACAAAACCAACAATTTGAATATAGGAAATTATGATGCATGGTTTTATTATCTGACACTTTATAGACTAAATGGCTTTTTGATGTATTTACAAAATAATTTACAGATATATGAATAAAATAAAAATGAGTATTAGTTTTAGCCTAGAAGCAAATAACCTTGAACAAAAGAAAAAGAGCACAAAAAAGTGCAGTTGATGCAAAAATATTCACTATTATCTCTGTGCACAAGTCTATTTTCTTCCATTAATCATTTGTGTGTTTTCTGTGAGAACCAGAGAGCGACTCTGGGCCACTCCTAGTTAGTCCACACCTTATTGGCTCCCACCAGATCACATGGGTCTTTCTCTCACCCATATATGGACGATGGGTTGGGGAGGTGGGGCAATGGGGGGGAAAGCATCTCCAGAGCTGAGTGAGCAGCGGAGGGCTCACTCTGCAGGAGACTGTGGGGAAGAGACAGGGGGATGATAGAGTGAGAGATCCAGTGGTCATCCTGATGGGGATGGTGGGACCCGGCATCGAGGGGCAGCTTCTCATCCAGATCCGGATTTATTCTAGTCTATTCCCATTAGATCTGACTAGAGTGAAACTTGTTTAATCCGTTTTGGAACTGGCTGAAGTTTTTCTTGGAAAAAGTCAAATGGGTATTGTTAATGTTTTGGTGTGTAGTCAAGGTTACTAGAGCTGGTATTTACAGCGCAGGCAGCGTTTGTCCACCCCTTTAGTCCTGGCAGTGAAGAAAAGTTATTAAGTATGTCGGAGCGATGCAACCTCAAGACCCTGACAGCAGCTCTGTGTTGCTTCTACCACAGGAACTCTGTCATCACTGCAAAGGTGAGAGCGAGGGGAGTGTGTGCAGATTGTGAGGGTCCATGTTGCGTGACATTGTTTTCATGTCAGCGTCTGTGATTGTCAGCTACTGTGTGACGTTTATTGTGCATGACTGCATGCTGCAATGTTGTTTCTGTCTTCCTCTATTTTGCGTATTTGTGTTTTTTCTAACTATTGATGACATTTCATTTTTGGAGATGTTGTTTCTATGCACACATACAATACTTTTCGGGGATCACCTTGTTTGTATGCTTGTTGTTGTTGTTGTTGTTTACTCCAGAAACTGGCAGTCCGCAGTGAGCCATTTAAAGTGATTATTTAAAAGATTGCACAGTAGAAAAATCTAAAAAGTGAATGGTGACACTTCCAGCCTGTATAAAATCTAATCACAGTGAATAGTCCTCCTCTTTGCCTCACTCTCTCTGTGAGCTGAACACTAGGCTTTTATTACTCGGACCAGACGCTCTCATAAATGACCGACTGTGTGACTGTCTGACTCTGTGTGTGTGTGTGTGTGTGTGTGTGTGTGTGTGTGTGTGTGTGTGTGTGTGTGTGTGTGTGTGTGTGTGTGTGTGTGTGTGTGCGCGAGTGTGAGATATATAGCTGGGTTCATCCATAGCTAGCGCTGGCAGACAGACAAGGCAGTGTGTGACGGCAAGGGTAAAACAGACATAGTCATAGACAGAGAGGTACCATGACAAGGGTGATAGTCCTCATGAGGTTGATAAATTACTAACTTGTGGTAGTTTGTCTTCTTTATGACGTCAGTGAAATGCATGAACGCCATTAACTTGATTGGAAGGAGCGAGCAGCGGAGCACCAGCCTGAGGTGATGTGGTTCGCCCCTCTGTGGGTCACCTGGGAGATGGTCAGCTCCACGTCTCCTGGATTACATTTACATCTGCTGTAAAAGCGTAGTCTGCGCCTGGATAAAGGAACACACGTGTTAATGCCGTGTGTAAATGGATGTCACATGTTGGTCAGATCTGATCCACAATTAGATGAGATAAAAATCCAAATTAGTGGTAAGTATTGCTGTTTAATAAGTAAATACTTTTATTTCCCATTTGGTTTGGTGACGTATTTTGGGAGCACTTTTTGTTATAATTGAAAATTTCTCTAAACAGCAATCAATAAATCAAACACTCCAACAAAAAAGAGAAAACAATGCAGTATCTGAGGCTTTTGTTGGGCTGTAATAAACCCATTCAGTCATTACCTCCACCAAGGAGGTTATGTGATCGGTTTGTTTGTTTGTTTGTTTGTTAGCAGGATTATGCAAAAACTAGTGGATGGATCTGCATGAAATTTTCACCAAAGATAGAGCCTAGCATGTCAGATAAGGATCTGGATCCGGGAATTTTTTCTGCTGGAATAACAATTATGTTGAGGATCGTTGTGCCTTGGCGGAGGCTTGCGCTCTCTGAGTGCTCTTGTTTAATTTGGTGTGAATGACACGATTGGACGTCCTACCTGTCTGTCTACCTGTGAACACGTTTTTATCTGTACAGTATGTATTCTACCCGTACCTTCATTGTGCAAGACCACAAGGCAAGGCGGACATTTCGCTAAAACTATTAGGGAGCTACTCGCATACAAATGGCAGAAAAAGGGAAGCTTTCCCATTTCTAACATGTTAGCTTCCCTCCTCTGAGTTTTAGCAATAGCCACGTCTGTCATCATTCATAACCTTTATACACCTTACATGCAAAATTCTTACAGCATGCAGAAAAAAAAAGGAAATTTCAACATCTATGTTTCCATGACGACCGAGGAAAAGTCTCTGTCGGTGTGGTCAAAACAATGAATTATCTCATGGTCAACCTGAGTTTAAACTTATACTGATCCCAAAAGTAATGTCATGTTTTTTTTAAGAGTGATCGGATATGAGCTTGTCATCTGCATATATCGTTAGTGTATCACTCTGTTGCCTTATTATCATCTCTTGCTCTCAACAAATGTTTCCCTCGAGCGCAGCCTGTCCTCCATCCTTCATCTCTATCTCACTTTTCATCTTTCCGTCCCTACACCCGCTCCTTATTTTTCTCTGTTCCTCTTTATCGCTCTATCTGTGTCCCTACTTTTGATACCAAAGACCCCGGGGTTTTTTCCATTCTCTTTCCCTTGCTCTTCCTTTTCTTCTCCATCTGTCTTTTTGGGAGGATGCCATTTCACCAGAGAGAGCCTTTTACTTGTTTCTGTGTGGTGAAACTAACTTGCACATGTCTTCTTAGTCAAGAGAGACCCCTTTGACCCGTTTTAAATACTTATCCATAATGTGAAAAATTATCAACAGAAGGAACAAAGGAGATTCAGCTGATCTTACACTGTACAGGATGTCATTTTTATTTAAACCATAGCAGCGCAGTAATTATATACATGCAGATTATAGGTGTTCACAGTGGGACAGAATTTATCACATAAAGAATAACAAACAGGACTGTAAAATGTAAAAGCCTATTTCCCTATCATCAATGTTTTGTTGTAGGATAATCTTCTTTTTCTCTCTCTGCATGATGAGAAGGAATTTGCTAAGAGCTCTAAAGCTTTTAGCTCTTAGCACATCAAGCACTTTACGTTAAAAGCTGTCTAACTTTGTCCAGAGTCTCATACTTAAGCGTGGCTTTCCTGTATTTTTTTTTTTTTTAGCACTGGACCCAAATCTCAAATACATCTCTAAACATAGAGCCACAGCCTCACACAGCAAAATTTCATCTCCCAGGGTCTGCTGTTGCAACAAGGCTGGAACCAACCACGTTGGATTCGGCTTTGTTTAGATTTATACATGGTCAAAAGTATGTGAACCCATGGACACCTGTATGTGCTTCATTCCAAAATCATACGTATTAACATGCAGCTGCAAAAGCCTCAGGTTTTGGAACCTGGCTGCAGGGATTTGATCCCATTCACAAGAGCATCAGTGAAATCAGCCACAATGTTGAGTGATCAGGTCTCATCCCAAAGGTGTTGGATGGGATGGAGGTTAGTGAGGGTCCTCCACTCCAAACATTAAAAAGAACTTGTCAATGGTTTTCAACATACTTTTGGCTAACATCAATTCCTACTAAATATTAAATGGGGCTTGATTTCGGAACTGTGTCCTATTTCCACCTCAAGTTTATTCATAAAAACTATTTCAGTGGATAGTTGTGGTAACAGTTGTTTCCAGAGCAGCTGTATTTAAATCTAAATTAAACCAACGACCGACTGGCCTCAAAACCAGCTCTCAAATGTTTAGAATAAAAGAAATTCAGAAAATGTAAATACAAGCAACACGGACAGAACACCTAGCTCAGTGCTCATTTTTAGTATATCTGTCTGTTAGCCTGGTCTCAGATACATGATGATAGAAATATCAAATGATTTATTGTGGAGGCAGACACACACAGACAGCAGCATCTCAAACATGATGCACTGATGATGAACCCAGACGGACCAGTGAGATGCCTCCTGATCTAAACACAGGAAGGAGCATCTATTTAGTTGTGTGTAAACAGGAAAGGTGGGAACTTGTGGTCATGGAGCCAAGATGTAGATCCAAAAAGAAAAAGTTTTAGTGATTTAGCTTTCATCAGCTTACCTCAGCTCAGTTTTTGAGAGACTGTGCTGAACTAAAAAAAACACAGCTGAGTAGACAAAATAAAATTTCATAGAATTTCCTCAGTGTTGCAAAATATGCATGTGGAGGTGGAGAAAAAGTTTTGACTGAATAATTATCCAGTATTTCAAAAAATTCAACTTCAACTTTCCCTTATTTTCCAATAGCTTCATCACTTTCTGTACTGAATTCGCCATGAGTTAAGCTGACAGCTGGATTGATGCACACAATCGAGTCGAGACAGAGAGAAAGCATCCAGAGCCACGTGGAGGGGGAGAAACTTTAAAGGGAGAAAGCAAAAGAGAGAGGCAGATGAAGAGAACAGGAAATCCCAGATAAGCAGCACAGCAAAGTGGTCTATTTTGATGATGATGGTTTTTGTGAGAGCCATTTAATCTGTTCTTGGCAGTAATGAAGAAAGGAGCAGTTACACAGCAACATTATCTTTAATTTGGAGTTGTGTTTGTGTCCAACATTCACTTTTCTTTTACTCGTCTTTTTACGTAGCTCTGTTTTTGGTCTCCACCAACTCCTGAGGGAAACATCTGGCTCTTAAGCAGCTAAATGTTGATGTAGTGTACAGCGGGCTTTTAGAGCTCGACTGCTGCAGCTAAATATGACAATATACCAAAACACTATAGCAGTGGGTCGCTAAACGCAGAGCTGAAAGTCATTATAAAGCTACATAAAGCAGAGGGGAGCTGATTCTCTATATATTCAGATGGATTCTCTGTATGATCATCACGACCATTGGGCTTATTCAACACTTTTTGTCACGTTTCAGCAAAACTAATATTGAGGACCAAGATGCAGACTCAAAATGAAGACAGGTAACTTAAGTTCAGAGGTTTAATAACGCAAAAATTCAAAAAGGATGATGACATAACCAAAAGTCCATAAAACAGAAAATCCAACAAGTTAGAAATAAGTAACAGCCTATCTGTGGGCAAAGCAAAAATACTAAATCACTGTCTTACAGAGAGAAAAACTTACAAAACACGGAGGAGCTGGAAGGAAACACAGGGGAGAGAGCTGATATCCACATAAACATGACACAAACTAAAGAGGGGGAAACACACAGGCTAAATGCAGAGGGGTAACGAGGGGAGACGGGCAACAGGTGAGGACTGGACACAGGTGCAATCAATAGGTAATCAAAAGGGAGGGACAACTGACACAGACAGGAAGTAAAAGGTAGTAAACCTTCAAAATAAAACAGGAAAATTAACTCAAAACACAGGACCATGACAATTTTTTAAAAATCAATTATGCAAAAACCACTTGATTGATTTTCATGAAACTTTTAGGTCTGGTTAATAATTGGAATCTGGATCAATCACTGTGCAACTTGACACTATCAGAGTGTATAAAAACCTGTATAGAAAATGGTTTTAAAATACATATGGTTTTCAAATGGAGCACAGAAGACAGTCCTCTGTGGTTTTACAGCAGTATTCTTGTTGTATTTTTAAACCTACTTGTCGATATACCACATATAACACATAGGACAAAGCTACTGCGGTTCGCTGTTAACACGGTTAAAATTGAGCTTCTTCTTTTATCTGTATTACCATACCATTTTCTAATCAGCTTTAAAGCTCTTCTGTTGTTTCTCCTCCACCACATTCTCAGATTTAATGGATGCTATTGGGCATCAGGTCTAAGTCAGTGGTATCATCTATAAGAGTCTTGGGTTCAGTGCCCTCTCTCATACAATACATGGAGGGTTTGGGCAAGATGAGGATTATAATGTCCACTGGTGTGTACATGTGTGTGAGATGATGAGGATGCTATAATGCCAGAGGGTTGTTTGTCTTTACCTCACTGAACTCAGAGGACAAGCAGCTTACATAGACGTCCGCTGCATCTGATTGGTCACCGCCAGCTCTGACTGGATTGTCATAGCAACAAAAAGACGTGGTTTTGAATTCACGTATCGTCTCTTGTGTAAAGTCCAGGTAATCCAAAGGAAATCCAATCCCTGTTGAAGTCCTTTCGGACAATGCCTATTTTTTTTTTTTTTTTTGGTCCAAAAACTGCAGCACTTAATTGCTGATTAAGCGATTTTTTGTAATCATGTGTCACCTTTTTTTATGAAGGTGAGACCAGTGCAAAGTATGAACCCATTGAATTCATCTATGCCTGAACACTGAATATTCATGCTGCAGCCTGTGGACCAATAAGTGTTAGTACAGTACATTAAACACTAAACACATATTTTTTTTCTAAAAGTGTAAAGTACATTATTTTTAAATACACTTGAGTACAAAGTACAGTACAAAGTCTCAGCTTAGAACTGTAGCTCTATTGAAATTCAGTACTTAAGTGCTTACTTCCCACCTCTGGTACTCCATCCCACAATAAACCCTCACCCTTGAGTTTAATCAGGCATTAAAGAGAACGACTGGTGTAACAAGTTATGTGCGCTGAGGCTCATTTGTCACAGTAGATATTTCAGCGTGGCTGCAGCCTTTCCTTGATGAAGCTGAACCAGCTATAAACTGGTTTAACTCTGCAAGCACTGAGAAAAGAGGAGGAGGAGAGTTAAGAGAGGAAAGGAAATAAGGATGCAGGAAAGTCAGGCAGATCTCTGCAGCCCTCCGTGTTGTTACTGTTGTGAGGTGGTCCATGTACACGGAGTACTACAGTATAAATGCAGCTGCTCTCTGAGTATGACATCATATTGCAGGGTCTTATTAACAGGCCTGCCTATAAGAAAACAATCCCATCCTCCATCTCTCTCCATCCGTCGTCCTCTCCCTCACTCCTTCCATCCGTCCCCTCTACCACTTTCTCCTCCCTCCCTGTTTTCTTCCACTCTTCTGTTTTTCATTCCTAATGTACACGATGCATTCATCCATTCCCTCTCTCCTTTTACACCCCTCCTTCCATACATACTGCCTCTCATCCCTGTTCTCTATACAGCTCTGTTCATCAGTTGTACTGCCAGTGTGGCTGCATAAAAGCATTTTATTTCAACGAATGTAGCCATACATGTGATTAAAATCAATAACAAAATAGCAAAACATTTCCTTTTTTTTTTTTTTACTGCTGTTCATTGGAGCGTTGCAGCACGTTGTGTAATGCCGGTACAACAGGAAAAACGTGCTAACCAGGCAGTGTGCCAAGGGATGTAACGTTCTGCTGCAAAAGTGAAACTAAAGGTGATGCAACACTTAAATATTCCCCTCTTAAACTTGCTAGCACTTCTCCTTGCTTCCTCCTGTAGCCTTGAATGAAAATAACTGATAAGGAAGTGTGCAAGACACTGTGAAATCTAGTGATAGATGGGTAAAGTTAAGCTGTGAAAAGCAAAATAATGACAGAAAATAACAAAATAAAAGTCTTATTTGTTGGTTTTTGTTTTTCTTTTGACCTAAACTGCAGTTTCCAAAATACTCAAGTACTATACATGTTTAACAGGTTGTTTTAAAATGTACTGATTTCATACAGTAAAGTCATTGATGGCTCGATTCTACCAACCGCTGTACTTCTTACTGCTGCACCAACATAATTCGCAGTAATACCACATAAGTGAGGCTGTGGTGGTTGAAACAATCACACACACAAAAAAAACAGTGCATGTGCATAATGACACACCCTGATGTGTTCTCCTTCATTGTTTTCTGTTCAGACGCTGTAATAGGATACGTTGATTTCCTGTCATGTATGGAGACATGGAGGCTGAGGGCAGAGGGGTCTATTCTAATGACTTTAGAGAGGGAGAAATATATGAAAAAGAGAAGCCAGAGAGAGAGAGAGAACATGTGCTATATAGAGATGAAGGGATGCACAAGGTTTCACTTACATGAAGAGGCTTAGAGATGTATGTGCAATTTAATTTGCATTATGTGTGTGTGTGTGTGTGTGTTGTTGGGGTTTAGCCTCTTTACACAGAGCAGCTGAATTTACCAGAATGTGGACCTGCTATACCAGTGAGTCCCAGTAGAAACTGTGTGCAGCATAACATTATCATAACATTACACAACCATGCACATAACACCTGCAGTAGAGCCATCTTCCAGGTTGCCTTCAAGTGTTTGGAGCACAGTGTTGAAAAGGTTCACATATTTTATTGCTGCAGAAAACCCCCCCTCACTGAAACATAACAGGTGAAAACATAACCCGGGTAGAAATGCAACCTCCTTGGAGGAGGAAATAAAATGTTAGTTGTTTTTTTGTCATGTCGTTATTATCCGTCTCAGATATATGCTTTATTTACCTAATGAAACTGAAAGGTTTTTTTTCCATAGTGAACACAGAACGGACAGTACAAACGACATAAAAGTAAAAGTTTGACCTGTCAACTCCCAGGGAAAGCTCAGGGAAGTGTCTGCGTCACTAGAGTGTGTGTGTGTGTGTGTGTGTTTATGTACGTCAGGTGAGGGCGTGTATGGAGGCAGGTCTGGGCAGTTGGGTGGAGTCAGTTCGATGACATCACACCAGGAGGTGAAAAGGCGAGGCAGGAAAATCACTGAGGACAGCGGGAGGCAGTGTGTGAGCATGTTGCTTCAGGGAAAGGCTGAGAAAAGAACCCGCAACTGTTTCATAGTGAGCCGTTTGACACGGGAGAAGTTTGTATTTGTTTGCTATGAAGTTTCCTTTTAAGGACAGCAGACAGAGAGAACGATGCAGAGACCCAGCAGCTGTCATGTGAGTGTGTGTGCTGTGTTGTGCTGTGGTGCAGGTGTTTGTGCTGACTGTGCATCCTGTCAGGTTGTTACCAGATCTGTCCTTCACTTCGCATTTTTCCAAACTTTCTGGGCTCATGGATGGAAATAACTATTTTATTTATTTGTTTATGGTGTCAGAAGATTGAACTATCATCTCCATCACCTGCCTTTGTGCTCTAGCTTTAAAACTTTATATGTTATAGATGACCTTCAATCATTTTTTTTTAATTATAGGGTCTAAGGATATTGTATGCTATGGGTTGTATAGAAATTAGTAATTTTGGACTATATAAATAGAACTTAGTTGATGAGCTCTGCAAAGGAGGTCATGATTTTGGTCTGTTTTGTTGTTTTGTCCCCTGCCAGCAAGATTATGAAAGACTTAACTGGCCCGATTGAGATGAATCTAAGTGGACGAGTGTAGCATGGGCTGAGGAAGAAACCTTTAATGTTCTGAGCGGATACGAATCACTGGGTTGTGTCGGGGTTTCAGCCAGAAATGTGAGGACCCAAATGCAGACACGACAGAGACACTGGGAGCAGTTCAGAGATTTAATATCCAAAAAGCCAGTAACCAGGTTAAAAAGGTTAGGGTTAAAAAAAAACATGAAAGGCAGTCCAAAATCAGGTAATAGTATCAGAGGGGCGAGGCAGGCTCAGAGTCCAGGTACAGGCAGATAGGTAATCCAAGAAGAACAATCCAAATCAACAGGTAGAAGCAAAATCCAAAAAACAGTCCAAGTATTAGAAAAAAAAACAGAATAAACTGAGAAATGACTGGATTAAAACTTACTGGGAAAACATGAGGAATCACAAGAAAAAAGGCTGGAACGTGTGAGAACATCAACAACGAACTGGCAACTAACTAAGGGAATCACACAGACTAAAGACAGTGGGATGACAAACAGGTGGCATGGGGAGGAGGAGACAATCAGACAATCACACACTGGAGGGAAAAGGTATTCAAAGGGAAGACACAAGGAGGACACAATGACAAACTCACAGAGACACAGAGGGAGACAGAAGAAACCAGAAGTGAAACCAGAAGAAAACAAAAGGTCAAAACAGATCACAAGATATCACAAGATAAGACAACAGGAAGTGTGTGAAGCAAATAACACAGCATGGAATTAAGCTTACAAAATAAGATGGAGAACAATGGCACTAAATCATGACATAAACCTTACAAAATAAGGGGAACCAACAGACAAGGATCAGATCCATGACAGGTGGATCCACAAATTAGGGTTTGTTTGAAATTATTCACTTTCAATGAATGGGAGTTAATTGGTTGGCCCCTCCTCCACGGTAAGATAAGATAAGATAAGATAAGATAAGATAAGATAAGATAGAACTTTACTAAGTAAGTAATTAAATAACTTGATCACAAAAAAAGAACTTTATTAATCCCAAAGGAAATTCTTGTACAAGAGATTACTCCAAACTGTAGTAACAATATGATACAGGATTTTAAAAAAACCAGTATTAAATATAAGTGAAAATAAAATATAAAGTGTATCAGGAGTAAATGCAAGAACCAGTGCCTAATAAAATAACAATAGAAATAAAGATAAGTTAAAAAAATAAACTACAAATATGAGAATGACATTGAAAGTAATCTTGCCAGTGTTATGGAGAAGTAATAAAGAGTAATACTGCACCTTATAATGAGAGTAGTAGTGCACATTATATTAAACATGCTAATGTACATGATAATAATACTGACAGGAATATTGCACATGAATTAAAAGTAATTAGGCACTGATGTGACTCATCAACACGCTGGATGGACGAGGACACTGACGTCCGTTCCTGTGTGTTTTATCCCAGTTCTCCAGAGATCAGTTCATCCTGGACTGCCCTTCAGATAAACTTCACAGAGAGCTGGAGGAAGAGCTGAAGTTGGACTGCGAGGAGCCGAGGAGCCACGCGTGGTACCACGGAGCCATACCAAGACAGGTAACACACACCTGCAAATACACACACACAGACGCACACTAATCTGAGTCACGAGTCCCTCCCTCTAAAAGCCTGGCTTCAAACTTGTTGAACCAGAACTCCTATTATGAGAGTACAGTACTGAAAACACAGCGCATGCAGAACGATTATAGGTTAAATAGTGGCCTCGGCAGCCAAGCTGGGGTTATAACATAAGGTCTCTGTATAAAAGGCTCTTTCTGTATGGTGTGTGTGTGAGACACACACAGAGAGAGAGAGAGAGAGAGAGAGAGAGATTGTGTGTTCCCTCTGAAAGCCAGCTCTGAGATGTAATCACTTTTAATAAGCTGCTTCCTTTGGCTGAACTAAACTACCATTATATACTATACAAACACTTGCTTCATTAAAGTCTGTAAGGGTGTGTGTGTGTGTGTGTGTGTGTGTGTGTGTGTGAGAGAGAGAGAGAGAAAAGATGTGGTCGATACAAAGATAAAGAACATTTTCAGATTATAACATCTCAAACCCAAATATCTTTCAATGAAATATTAAAGACACAGCCCAGCTTTTAATTGTGTATTGATTTGATGAAGTGAATGCTTGATTTAATCCAATATTGATCATCTATCCATGTCTTATAAGCGGAAGTTAATGACAACAGAGTTTTACATTTAGACTTTAAGATTTTTGTATTTCAATCAGGATCATAAATAAAGATAACTTCTAACAATAGAATAGAATAGAATAGAATAGAATAGAATAGAAGGCTTTATTGTCATTGAACAACTGTACAATGAAATTTCAGTGCATCTCTTTCAATGGTTAAAAACGGCAACAACATAAATAGTCAAGTAATACAAAATAAAAGTCAGTAATAAATAGTATAGTCTGTACAAAGTGATTTATCATTTATTTATACAAAATATATATGTATATGTCAAATATACTGAGATTACGATCGTATGTGAAACAGATAAGCATAAAATTTTCACATTTGAAAGGTTGAAACTTAACAAATGTTTCGGTACTTTTTGCTTTAAATAAAGACTGAAATGATCAGTAATTTATCAGAATTGTCATTGATTGATTGATTAATTAATTGACGAATTAGTTATACACACATACTTAATCTTGAGAGTGAAAGTTAAATCTTAACCTTGCACACAGAAGTTTAACACAAAAAAAATCAAACATTGTGTGCATAAAGCTCAGTGACCTAAAGATTAAAACAGTTAGGGGAAGGAAGTCTTTTTTTTTCTTGTCATAATATCTGTATGGGTTTAAAATGAGTAAAATAGAAATTACTAAATGATAAAAAAATAAAGGTAGATCTATCTGATGATTCTCTAGCTGGATAAATACTGCCAGAGTTTGGACCTTTATTTTGAAGTCTTACTGTATGTAACTGCTGTCAAACAGATGGCTCTATGCTCATAAAGGAGATAACAGTATAACAGCTTACCATTATTATGTTTAAGTAAGTGTTTGGACTATAACCAAACATGTGTGTGTGTCTGTGTGTGTGTGTGTGTCCCCATACATGATCCTTTGTACTTTTGCAGGTTGCAGAAAATTTAGTGCAGCGAGATGGGGATTTCCTGATCCGTGATTCGCTGTCCAGTCCAGGAAGTTATGTTCTGACCTCCCAATGGCGAAATGCTGCCCAGCACTTTAAAATCAACAAGAAGGTAAAAAAAAAATACGTATGAATTCATAGCATTCATATTGACTTTGGTTTAACCAGGAAAGCCTTAAAGCTTTAAATCTGAGAAATATAAAATTGTAAAATAACAAATTTAATATCCGAGTAATCTAACACCATCAGTCATGAATAAATAACACACATCTCTCTTTCTGACGTTGTTTTCCTCAGCTTTACTCAACAGATGTTGGAAATGATTTTCTCTCCCTCCACCAGAAAGATTTCCTGCAGAGTTTGATTTGTGTTTCCTCTCAGTGATGCCTCAATTGTTCATATTTTTATCCGTCCACTGCAGCGATAGTTGTGGCCGGAGGCATTATGTGTTCAGGTTGTCCCATATCTCAGGAACCTATAGAAATAAATGTCTTCAAATTTGGCACCAACATCCACCTGGACTCAAGGATGAACTGATTAGACTGCGATGGTCAAAGTTCACCATGACCTCGTGAATCACATTTTTGGTCATAACGGAAGAATTTGTACGATAACTATGACAAAAATTTAAACAAATCTCTAATAGGATAAAATAATGAAGTGACATTTTATATCCAAAACCACAACAAAAAAAACAACCTGTGACATCCTATTATTGTGCGAAGCTGCATTAAGTGATTTTTGACCACATAATGGCAGAAGACTCACAGGCATCCCAGTGCTCCTCTCATTTTCTGCACATTAAAATCTAATTAGTCAAGTTTTCACTGGATTTATGAACAGATGTGTTGAGTTTTAACCATCAACCAGACTTGCTAATTGTAAAAACTGAAAGCTGCAGAGTGCGATATTGATTCTCAATTGGTTTGGCAACATCAGCAACACTTTCATCATTTCATTAAATATTGAATAAAGGAATTATACTCGTTTTTCAAGTGTAGTTGTATCTGGTGTAACTGAAAACACAAAAATATTTGTGCTTTACAAAGTTAGACTTGTAGAATTATAGAACTATACAGACTTTTACCTCAAGAAATGATTGAGAAGTGGATGTCGGTCTTTGGTTGAAGCTTTCACATTATTATGAAACCCGTGACTGTGGGTCACAGGGAGGCCTGGATTCATTTTAAGGTATTATAGATTACAAATAATAAGAATCATCATATGATAAGAGCGTAATGTCTTACATCCCTCCTTCAGGTAGTGATGCTGAATGAAGCCTACACCAGAGTCGAGTACCGGCTGGACAGAGAAGGGTTTGACAACGTCCCTGCACTCATAAGATATTATGTCGGCAACAGAAAACCTGTCTCCCAGGTGGGTTTGGTCACATCTTTTACACATAAACTGTTTCCATGGAAAACATCTTCACAGTTCTGTCATACAGTTGATTGGATGATGGTCTGAAAAATATATAGATGTGTGTTTCCTTACATAAAGTTAGCACAAGCTAGTTAGTCAACCTAACCTTCCTCTGCTGACATCACTGCATTTCAAATGCCATCAAAGAATTGTTGTGATTGGACGTCTTTCTAGATGATGTCAGTATATCAATATATGGCTTATTCAACTTTCTGTTTCGTCAAGAAAACATGTTAAAGCAATTAAAACTCAAGAATCTACATAGGGTCCATCTATCCACCTCCAACACCATAAGTTAAATCTTGACTCTTCACTATGTCCCAAATGCAAAATAGAAACAGGAAGTCTTACCCATTGCCTGCAGTCTTGCAGGAAAATATTCTGGTATGTTATAAGGTGGGTACTACAGTGCATGCTACTTGGGATATCAAATGCCACCATTACTGATAAATATAAAGGGAAGCTCAACAAAATGTTCACATTCTGTGCAAGAAAATGCATCTAAAATGCCCATCTAAAACATTTTAGCATAAGATCAGACATGAATATGTGTCAATGGACTATTCAACATGCATGTTACATAGCACAGAGAATGCATTTCACAAAATAAGCAAGGCTTTTATGTCATATATTGGCTTAGATGTCTGCCATTTTTGCAAGAGGGTTTGTGTAGATCTGAGTGAAACCTGCCTCATAGCTATTTGTTACTTTAACTTTTAATATTTCAAAGTTTTCCACCTTTGTGAATGTGTGTCTATGAGCTGAGATGTGTTTTATGTTTATTTGTTTTCCTTTTGTTTTCATTGTTTGTTGTTTTTGTGGATTAATTGCTTTGATTTTTTTTTTTTTTCTTAAATCAAAATCCCATTCAGGTGGATGGGAAACTGTGTCCAAATTTTTGACTGGTACTGTATATTGAAAAAAGAAAAGAAAAAGGAAAACATGTTAGCTTTACATTGTCTCATCTCTCCTTCTACCTGTTCACTCCAGGTGGTGGGAGCCATCATCTTCCAGCCAATCAACAGAGTGCTGCCGCTGCGCTGCCTGGAAGAAAAGTACGGCTTGTCCAACAATCATCGAGATCGGCTCATGACGCAGGAGAGACGGAGTAAGAAGCGCCTCAGCCTCAACATCACCAACGGACACACACATGACGGCGCTCACGCCACGGAGGACGGCACACACTGCCGGGATAACGGCGTGAGCCGGAGCAGCCAGCTGAGGTTGGTGCACAGCTAGACACCAAAGCCAGTACACAGCTAGAAACCCACAAAAACATACTGATCGACACCAAAGCCAGTAATGTGTGTGTTTGTTGTTTCACATATTCAACGTGTGTAATTTATTAAATGTAAGGAGTCAAGTTGAAGTTTTTATCTCCAGCCTATTACTGAGAGTGGGCAGTGGGCTACAGACCAAATAACATGTTGTCTGCTATGTTTAGAATGATGGAGACCCACCGTCACTCTCTGACAGTCTTAAATCAACCCTTTAAATCCTTTGCCGCTTTTAAGCTTTTAACACGTAGCCTCAGGCTGTTAGCATTCATCATCACCGGCGGACTGTATATACAGACATGTTCCATATGCATCCTAAGTCCTCTATAAATAAAGACACGGCGTACGATTTTACTCCTGAAAGAACGGAGGTGTGTAATTTCACGCTGCATAAGAGCACATGGAGCGTAATGTATGGAGTCCATATCTGTCGGAGGAAGGAGACAGACTGGGAGAGAGGAGAGGATAAATACGTGGCCCAGAGTAGAAGAGAACAAAGAGACGGAGGAGAAAAGAGAGGAAAAGAGGGAGAGAGGGAAGGAGAAAAACAAGAGAAACTAAAAGAAAGAGCATCTGATCTGTTTCATACTCTGAAAAAGTGATTTTTATTCTTCCAGTGTTAGAAATAGGTTTGAGTTATTTCTCCTTTTATACATGTTTATTATATGTAAACATGTGTATTGATATCCGTTTCTCATGTACCTTTTCACTCAGGATGAAGGATCGCTGTGGCAGCCAACCAGCGAGCCTCAATCAGGTCCAAGAGAGGCGACGCCCTCTCAAGGCGCACCAATCAGAAAGCTACCTGCCTCTTGGTAAGTTATATTCTTGCGCTTCTGTCATCTTTAGTGTGCTGTACATAAATGTTATTCCGAACAAATTAAATTCATTTCCACCTCTCATCGTCTCCTTTTTTTCATACTTTATTCTTTTTTTTTATACTTTATTCTCTTCTCTGTGTAACCACCTTTGCTTGTCCTCCCTGTTTTCTATGGTTACCTCTTCTCCCCAGGATCCAAACCTCAGCCCCAGCAGCCTCCTGACCCTCTCCTCCAGAGCCCTAACCCCAAGTCTCCAGTCTTTCGGACGGGCAGTGAGCCGGTGCTGAGCCCCTCTGTCCCACGGAGACCAGCAGAGCTTCTGGCAGGTCGGTAGACCTGAAAGATAAAAATCTAACATCACACAAACCTGTTTGGTAACAGATGATCACTTTTCAACATTGTGTTTCGCCTGACTGCCATTAATGAATCCGTGGTGCTCTCAGTGGTGTTGAAGCAGCAGACAAATTTGTAATTGAGCCTTTTACTGTCAATCTGTCAGTTTCAAGACAAGTAACAATGTGTAGTCGTGCAGGAGAGGAACAATCATAGAGACACAGACCAAGCCACCTCTGTAACACAATATTTTAGCAGAGACACAACCACAGATCTAGTGCATCCTGTAATAATGTCCTGTGGGAGGTGCACATGGTTGTTGTTGGTTGGTGGTATGGGTGCTGGTGGGTTCTCCCATTGTTCCCCCTGTTAAGAATGAACAAATCACTGACTGCCTGTAGCTCTTTTCATTTGTTCCTGCCAGTTTGTTTGTGAACAGGAAATTAAATTCAACCCTGTCCTCTGATGCTTTCAGCTTCTCTGTTCCCAATTAATCATCAGAGCTAAATGAAAAACAGACAGTGGCTTTACAGTACATGGCTCACTGTCACAAAGATGACAGACGTGTCTAAATGACTGTTGTTCATGTGTTTCCAGGCCAGGCCATCCGCGGCTCCGACAGCCAGCTGTGTCCCAAACCGCCTCCCAAACCCAGCAAGGTGCCGCTGGCTCGACTGCCTTGCTCCCCTTTCCTTCAGCCACTGGTTCCCACCTCCAACACCTCCTCCTCCAGCCTCACCGACTCCTCCTGCACCTCTCCCAGACTTACTGCGCCTCTCCTCGACTCCACATGCATGGACTCTCCTGGTTGTTCGTGGAGGACAGGAGGTAACTTTGTTTTTCATGAAATGCATTGTTTTATTGAGACCCCTAGTGGCAGAAAACTGCATGCAGTGCATGCAAGAAACCAAAGGAATTAGAAGCATGTAACCATTAATAAATGCATATATTATTCCACAGCCACCTCAGGCCCCCCTCCACCTCCAGTCAAATCACTGAAGTTCCAACATCAGCTCCAGCCCTCAGACTCTCTCAGCTCCTCCATGTCTGTAGTTTCACCTGCTGAACTGGTTCAGTATCCTGATTCAGAGGCCACATCGGGATGGACTGATCAGCCGAGCCCTGCAGCCCTGAGGTCCTGCAGCCCGCCGGAGTGGCAGGATTCAGACTCACCGAACCCCCTCACGGACGACACCCTCCAACTTCAGCCTACGCTCTGCAGCTACGTGGAGAGACTGAGGAGAGAGGGCATGGCAGGTAGGGCGGAGAAGGAGGACGAGAAGGAGGCGGGAGGGAGGAGAGGACTGGACAGGAGCTCCTACCACCACGCCATTGCCGCCTTAGAAAACACCAGCGAGGAAGAGGAGGAGGATGAGGAAGACAAGAGGAGGGAGAGAGATAGGAAAAGTTTCCAGCGACCGGTCGTAGAGATGGAGTCGTCGTTCCAGCCGGCGGAGTTTGGATCTCGACTTCTGCCGCCGGAAAACAAACCGCTGGAGATGGTCGTCCTGAAGAGGGCGAAGGAACTGGTGCTCAGCCACAATCACCACAGCATAGCCAGACACCTGCTGAAGGCCGACTGCCAGGTACACACACACACACACACACACACACACACACAGTTTGTTTACTGGTGCCGTTGCCCATCAGTCCCCTGTAAATGTTTGTGTCTGTCACAGAATTAGATTTCTGTCCTGCAGCTGATGTCACTGCTGCAATAAAATGATCCTCCCGATGCAGGAAAATCACTCAGGAAGAAAACACGCCTGAACCAAACAGGATGTTACACCTTATCAACACCACGGCAACTCCATGTCTAAACCTTAAAACAACAGCCACAATATCCTCACTTTTCAAGGATGTCCTCATTCTGTCCATTAAAAAAACTTGTCCTTGTGCACACTATGCGAGTACACACACACACACACACACACACACACACACACACACACACACACACACACACACACACACACACACACACACAATCAAAAAATCTTGTCGATGTTTTTTCACTCCAGGTTGTGAGGATTCTCGGAGTGACACCAGAGCTTAAAGGTCAGATGGGCGTGGCCTCCGGTCTGGAGCTGGTGACGCTGCCACACGGTCGACAGCTGAGGCTGGACCTGATGGAAAGGTACACACACACACACACACACACACACACACACACACACACACACACACACACACACACACACACACACACACACACACACACACACACACACACGTCACATCACAGATTTTCAGAACACTGACAAATGTAACAATAATGTAACAACGATTAACTAATAGTTTGACATTTTGGAAAGTCGCTTCTTTGCTTTCTTCCTGATAAATAGATTAGAAGATCGATAAAACTCATGTCTGAGGGATAAATATGAATTTATAGCCAGTTGGCAGCTAACTTAGCTTAGCATGAAGACAAAGTCAGTCCTGTTCTGTAAACCAGACAGCCACCGAAACATCGGACATTCCAACGGCGCCGACTGGTACTGACAACCCACCTCTCCTCCGTCTCCCAGACACCACACCATGGCGATAGGCGTTGCCGTGGATATTCTGGGATGCACGGGCAGCTTGGAGGAGCGGGCGTCCACCTTAAATCGCATCATTCTGGTGGCGTTGGAGCTGAAGGACGCCGTGGGTGACCTGTTCGCTTTCACGGCCCTGATGAAAGCTCTGGACCTGCCGCAGGTAACAACCCACACTCACACACAGATACTTCAAACACGGAGAGGATGAGTGTTTTAAATAAAAAGTGTAAAGAATAAATGTTTGTCCATCCTAGCTTAAGTGTCATTGGTTGGCAATCCATTTCTGCTGCCTCAAGGATGCACCTGACCACGCACAGATAGGCACAAGCGCATTTGCTTCTTAAAAAATATCGGGCCTGGCCGTGAAAATGGCGACTGCATCAGTCGGACGTCAGCAATGACACGTGAAGAAGATGGAGCTCTAAGAGTCGATGCTGTTCTCTCTGCAGATCAGTCGTTTGGAGGAAACGTGGACGGCTCTTCGAAGGAACTACACACAGACCGCCATCAGCTACGAGAAAACGCTCAAACCTTTCTACAAGAATCTTTATGAAGGCACAGGTACCGGACTCACACACGCAGAGACATACCAGAGTCATAGATGACATCAGATCGACACATTGATCCGAGGAGCATTATTGATTGTCAGGGAGTCTGAAACAGCTCCAGTATTAAATCATAAAAGGCTCGTTGAGATTTAAACCTGGCCAAGAGGACAGAAGTACAAAATATAAAAACAACATAAAAGGTCTGAGTTTCCACAACTCAAGAAAAAAGTGAAGACTGTATTTTTATAATTTAAAGTGAATTATAGTGAAGAACTAATTCGATGTTATTATATATGTTGGACAGTAAAAGGTAAGAGATACAAGAAAAAGAAGATTACATCACATCTTTTAGCTTTATTTTAAATACACTAACCTCCCTCCTCCTCTTCCTCCTGCAGCTTCCTCTCCTCCAGTGGTCTGCGTCCCCCTCCTGCTGCCTCTCCTCACTCTGATGGAGCGTCCGTCAATCACACCAGAGGGGGCGGAGCTCTGGGAGACCAGCGACCAGGGCTGTGACATCATGCTGCGCCACTTAGAGGCTGCGCGCGACGTCGCACACAACGCACAGAGCTACACGGCCAACGCACAGAAGATATTACAAGGTAAGAAAAAAAAAAAAGTTAATTTTATTTTCATTAAATGTTTCTCAGCATCATAAATTCAGTTCATATGTCTCTGCCTTCAGAGTTTCAGTGCGACGAAGAGCTGCTGGAGGTGTTTAAAACGGACTTTCAGCTGCGTCTGCTGTGGGGAAGCCGCGGAGCTTCAGTCAATCAATCAGATCGCTACAGCAAATTCAACCTCATCCTCACTGCGTTGTCAAGGAAACTGGAGCCGCCGCCCAAAACGCAAACCTTAATCTGAGAGGGGAAGAAGTGATGAGGCAGGACGTCCCAACAAGTGATCAGAGATGAACCGGCTGTCTCTTTAATCCTTTAATATTTCATAAATTAAAGGAGAAGTCTGTCTTTTTTACATGTTAATCATCAGACACAACTATGAGTCTCCAAATCATGTAACTTCCAAAGCAGATCTCCAAATACCCTTAAAACAAACGTCAGTTTTTCCTTAAACCTAACATATAATACACTATATGGACAAAAGTATTCGGACACCCCTCTTAATGTGGAGGAGGGATAAAGGTAAATGCTTCATCATACCAAGACATGTTGGACAATTCTATGCTTCCAACTTTGTGGGACCCCATTCTGTTCCAGCATGACTGTGCCCCAGTCCACAAAGCAAGGTCCATAAAGACATGGTTTGGTAGGTTTGGCGTGGAAGAACTCGACTGGCCCTGCACAGAGCCCTGACCTCAACACCATCGAACACCTTTGGGATGATCGGGAACGGAGATTGAGAGCCAGGTCTCACAAATACTCCTCTGCACGAATGGTCAAATATTAACACTCACTCCAAAATCTTGCAGAAAGCCTTCCCAGAAGAGTGGAAGCTGTTCTAGCTGCAAAGGAGGGACCAACTCTATATTTAATGCCCATGAATTTAGAATGGGATGTCATAAATGTGTTCCTGTAGGTGTAAAAGCTAGGTGTCCCAATACTTTTATACATATAGTGTATAACTAGAATGTCACTCTGCCACAACCAAACAATCTGTTGAGCTTTCCTGACACCTCAAAATCGGTTCAGATGTTTTTGCATAATCAGGCAAAATGTCTACAAACACCCTACGACCTATGATGAGAATATCAGTTCACCACAATCTGATTTCGATCTGGATCTGCATCAAATTGCTCATGGTTACAGTCCATAAGCTGTTCCCAAAGTAAATTAAAAAAAATAAATTATGATTGAATATTACTTTTCAAGACATTTACGAAGAAAAAACATTCCTGGATCGGAATCCTGATCTGGATCTACACTGAGATTTAATGGCTTTGTTCTGGCTCCAGTCCAGCCCCTCCACAAAATGTTGTGAAATTTGGTTCAGAACTTTTCAAGTCATCCCGCTGACAAACAAACAAAAGACACAGGTGACATCACTGTGGCAGTGAAAAGATGCCACCGCAACAGGTTCCCTCATGTTTTGGTGACAAAATCCACAACAATGATGACATCATCGACGCTGTGTTACATCTAAACCAGCATGACCTTTTTAAAGGGAGCGACTGATATTTGTGTGCGAACAGAGAAAACGAGAGAAGCAACAAGACAGGAGGAGTAAAATAACCGATAGGTCTTAAGTCCTGTTAAAGTAAACCTACCTATGAAGTCAGCGTCTGTGGTCGAGATAGGAATATGTGTATATTTGTATTCTTTTGACACAAAACCACCTGATCAGTTGAAGATGTAAACGAATTTCACAGCAGTGATCCCACAAGATGTTTCCCCCCTTAAATCATCAGAGGACAAACATCTGTTTATGTATTTTTTTACTGTATTTACACAGTAGAACGACGACACTTTGTGTACATGTGTAAATGTAGCTACCAGTCCTTTTCTTCACACATGAAAATGTTTTAGTTCCTGCATAATGAATGAGTGAATGAATGAATGAACAGATTGAATAACGACAGAAGTATTTCAACATGTGAGAGACTGAAGGTGTACATATTTGAAACATTAGCATGTTAATAATTTGACTGTACATATTTTATGTAGAAGACTGACTGTAAAAAAAGATGTTAATGATTTTAATGTTTATATTATTATGAACTACTGTAAGATGTAATAAATACAGTGTACGATCTGTGGATGCTGAATGTCCTCATTTGAAAACATGAAATCACACCTTGGTTAAAGGATTTGTGCTTTTGATGTAGACTCGGTTATTTTTTTTTCACTCTTGATTTCACAAGCTATAAACTAAAAGTCACTCGCAGGTCCCATCTGGCTGAACGTCACAGGACATCACCGATAAAATGTCACAAAACAAATCCACTTTTCATTGCTGCTGATTTTATTAGAACAATATCTTGGTTGAAGAAAACAAAAACAAGTATTTTGTTCACAAAGTATCTGACAACATTCAAAGTAAAAAGATGTGCACATCAATATGGAAAGAGAAGTACTGCCATTGGTTATTACAACATATACAACATGGTAAAAACATTGAAATAATATCCTGCAGAATCACTTTGGACCTGCTGCTTTTCTTTTCTGTGATTGGATGTGGTAGCTGATGACATCATCAAACAGCTGCAGAGAATCTGGTTGTTAGAAGTTTCCACAGGACAAACATGATGAGCAGAGTTTTAAAAAGAGAAGAAGAAGAATAGTCTGGGTGGTAAACAGTAGCTCGACAGGTGTCACTCACTGCAAACATTTATTCATGTCAAAGCTGATTTGTTAGTATGTATTTGCATAATATTAAGAATTACAGCAACAGCGGCTAATATAATACACAGCCCACAGTTTTTATATGTATATAAATGGGACTTTTGGTAAGTTTCAAAGCTTCTGCATCACCTCTGACATCATGTGTTCTTTAATTAAAGGTACAGTACGCTCCAAACAGGCCTACGAGGCCAGTCTAAAGGATGCAGCAACACAAGCACTGATTTATCAGGACACTTCACACACTGCAACTTTCTATGTCTTCACGTCATCAGAGGATTATCTCCATTACGACTGAGACTTGTATGAGTGCACATTCACAATTACAATCAGAGTTTAATGCTGAAGCAGTTTTTTTCCTCTCTACAATTTGAACAAAAACATTCAGTTTCAAGCTTTTCAAACGTGGCGATTTCTATATTACTTCATTATTATTGAATATCTTTGGGTTTTGGACTGTTTGACGAACAAAACTAGCATCGGAAGACGTCATCTTGGGCTTTTAAAAC
Source organism: Chaunax sp. Z400 (assembly GCA_037577475.1). Lineage (NCBI taxonomy): Eukaryota > Metazoa > Chordata > Actinopteri > Lophiiformes > Chaunacidae > Chaunax > Chaunax sp. Z400. The sequence goes on from CM075188.1 coordinate 26,027,065, forward strand.
TTTCAATAGGCATTATTCACTATTGCTGTTACACTTTAAAGAATTAATCAGAAATAATAAACCAATGATGAAAGCTCAATTGATTTAGAACAAACAGAAATTTAACAGTAGGACCTAAAAGATCAAATATGTAACACTTAAATGCATGTGTCTAATGTCATGGTTTAGTTTTCAAAAAGGGCTAAAAGCCATGTTGTTTCAGCTCAACGGAGGCTGTAGCCATGAGAGCACAAAACAAAGCTTTGAAAGGCATCATCAGAAAAATGAAAAACTGCTTGATTTCATTTTTAAACAATCAGTGTGGAGGATTTTTAAAAGAATAGTTGGACATTTTTGGGGAAAAACTCTCACTATCTTTCTGAGAGTTGCACTAGAGGGCTGATCTGATGTCTGTACTGTAAACATGAAGCTACAGCCAGCAGTGGTTAGCTTAGCATGAAGACTGAAAGCAAAGGGGAAAACAGCTAGCTCTATCCAAGGGTGACGAAACCCGTGTCTCGTATGCACAGGGTAAAGTTTGGAAAGTGAACGCCTCCCAATGACAAACTATTTCTCTACAATGAATCACAGCCAGGAGGGGGAATGTGGAGGTGTGAGTAGTTCAAGTAACAACACCTACAGCATCATTCTGTACATTTCACAGCTTCATCATGAAATACAGGTTACACAAAAGCTCTGCCACCTGCTGCTTAGATCGACAAGAGCGGAATCATTAGTGGCATTTTAGTCTTAAATAGCATCTAAATGAAGTCAAACTATCCTTCATGTGTGTAGTTATGTTATAGAGATACAGTGAGTGATTAAAAAACAATCACCAGAAAGAGGACTGAATTCAGAGAATTTAGAAAAATCATGCAAAAAAGACAAGATGCAGAGTTACAAAAAGAGTATAAAACCCATCCGGGTGAGAGAATTGCTGTTTGCTTTCTTGCTCCTATAGCAGTGGTCATTCACACAGTCAAACACTCATTCATTCATTCACTTGTTCATTTCATCAGATTCAAATGCTGTAGTACTTTAGGGCAAAGTGCATCAGTTCAATTCAAACCTTGTTGTCTCTCGTGTAGAGGTTCTATCACGCAAACCTAGGAATGATCACCATGGAAACACATTCAGCATGACATAAACGGCGTTATGTACAAATCATTCAATGGTAAAAACAAAAAACAAAAAAACAGTACACGTGTAACCCAGCCACACGCACACACATGTATGGCCATTTATTGGCCTTCCATAACCGTGCATACATGTTGGTGATACATGTGTACGAGTCGTCACATTCACAAATACAACCGATTAAATGGGGGTGAAAAAAACATTTCATTAAGATGCAGCTTAGAGTCCCAGAGTGGGTGGGCCTAAACCCAGGTGGCAGATGGGAGATGTAGTCAGGTGGAAGAGCAGACGCATCCAGATATGCATGGACTAATCCCAACATGAAGGTTTAAGGCAGAGTCTGACTGACCACAGCTCCTCTTGATGTTTGGCGTCACTGAAGGAGGCCCAGTCATGCTGGAGCTTGAGCGGTGGTTTGGTGAGGGAAGGCTGCCCTCTGCTGGTCGACTGGTGGATTTACAACTCAGGAATAAAAGGAGAGGAAAGGTGGGAAAACAAGGAGGTAGAGAGGTCATGTGTTCACCTGAGAGTCCTGCCTGCTGCTGATTGGAAGAAAGCACCGATCAATAAATAAATCATGCTCATGCTGGACTTCCTTTAAAATATCACGATGGCATTCAAAACAAAACCAAGGAGGCGCACACACACACACGCCTTAATAAAGTTACGGATGAAACACGCGATCATGTTTGGGACACGTTAAAATCATGCGACTGTATGAGGGGTGAAGGCAGGCATGAGGAGCAGAGTGGCTCAGGCAGGCAGGCAGACATCACCAACAGAGCACAGATGATGATGAAGGCGACAACAGGGATGAGTTGGAGCAATGCATGTCTGACTGTGTTAGTGGCAGCAAGTACTTTTAGCACGTCTAACCCTGAAGTTCTGAGTCTGATATGAACTGATTTTCTCTGACGAGGAGCTGGACCAAAGGTTTGAAGGTAAATATTAGAGAGTATGGCAAATGGACCAAAAACAAAATTAAAATCCTCCTCAACCCAAAGACAAAAGTCGTACCGCTTTATTTTTAATTGAAAGGTCTTTCATTTGAGTGAAACATGACGACAAAAGGCGTTTCAGTAGCTGCTAGCAGAAACTGTTCCTCCAACACTTTGACCAGCACCAACAGAGGGGACTAACCGAACTCGTAAAAAGAAAAGCATTAAAGCAGGCAGTGAATCAGTGAGGCAGAAAGATGCTTCTGTTCATTATTAAAGGATAAATCCACAACAAATCATAGAGGAAAACCTGCTGTTTAGCTGCTCTCTGTGAGCTGAAACCTTCAAGTGAACACCTATGTATAACCCTTAGCGACACCCCGATTAGTGAGGTCACAGGTCACACACCTCCTGCGACGTCACTGATGATGGAGGCGCTACATACTTGAATGTTTGAACCCACAGAGGAGCAGATTTATCCCCTATGAAAGGCTCTTAACCGTGTGCAGCCATGAGAACAGTCCCATCTTTCAAGACCCTACAGACCGGGAAAGCAGCAACACGCAGCCTCCGTTTATTTCGACAAAAGTCTGCCGGTAGCTTCGTCTTCATCGAGCCGGCAGCAGAAGAGAGGAAGAGTGGTTGGCGACCTCATGAACGAACACAAATGTTGCAGTTTTCTGTCACTGCTGCTTGAGTTTTACCGTACCTGGACAAAGAGATGTGCAGCGGCTGCAGCAGTTGTCGGCTTTCCGGGTCTGAAAAGGTCTTTACAGGCCGTTTCTCATTTAGAAACTCCTCCAGTCGCTAAAAGTTTTTGGCTTTAAGGTCGTCTACCCTTCTACTTATGGCCCTCCTTTTTTTCCTCTACTATCCCAGAATGCTTTGCTGATTATGGATGTGTGAGCGTGCAGACATGCAAACTTGCGACTTTGTCTCTCATTCCCTCTCTACCTCTCTTTGCCCTCATTATTCTCCCACCACCAATAATCAGCGAGCAGCGTGAGCCCTCCACCAGCCAATCAAATCGCCTGGCCACCCTGCAGCCCTCAGGAACCTGCAGTCACATAGAGGAGAGAGTCGGTTACTGACAGACAAACACGACTGATGTTTAATCGTGGAACATTTTGATTGGAAATACATCCAAATATTGTCAGGATTTTTACGCTCTGGACTGAGTGACAGTCTGACCAACACAACAAGTCTGACACTAAAGACTGATTTTAAAGCTTCTGAAGGGTTTAGAATAAAACTACAGCTCATTCAGCTGAAAATGAAATGAAACTGAACCCAAACCCAGTGTTCAGTTTTGTAGCAGCAGCAGGTTCACGACCTTTTATTCGTTTAACCAGTAACTGTGTAAAGAATCCCAATGAACAACTAAGATGTAACAATACCAGGGAAGAACCTGCAGCAGAGGACGATCATGGACATCAACGGAAACTAAAAGCTCAGAGCTGTTTAATCAATGACTCAAACGACGACCAAGAACATGGAGTTTATGAGCAACAAAATAACATCAAATACAGGATCTGTCAATGAGAATTAGAATAATTATTCTTACAGCCTGAAGTGAAACTACTTTCACACATCTTTTAGTCACTCGCATGACGTATTCCTAAAATGAGGCTTCTTAAATGGTTCATTTAAAAAAAATAAAAAAATATGTATATATATATATGGCTGGTGATATTCTATATTTTCTTATTGGTAAGAAATGCCCCCAAAAAAAGCCAAAACCAACAAGGAATTATGTTTCAGAAAGATCAAAAGAGAAAAATTACTTTAATACAGAAAATTAGAATGTATTTATTTATATCTTAGTTCTTACTGGATCCAGAATCCCTCCAGGCATCTAAACATTATTTAAAAGAAACAGATCCTGATCTGAACATTATTTAAAAGAAACAGACTGGAAAAGACAATTAGCCTTTGGAATAAACCGTTTGCAACACAAAGCCCAGAACTCATGTTTTAGGAGCTCATGTGAAACAAAAACTGATTCCTTCAAACTTAGTTTTTATGCATTTTTAAAAATGTCTTCTACGTTCAATTTTTATAAGGTCCAAACACGCCGTACTTCCACTTTTTTATTTAAGGTAAGTTTATGTTTTATTAGGTAAAGTCAGGAGAATCAGAGATCGAGGAGGAATCCCTAAAGAATACTTCACCTCTTCTCATGTCAGATGGATTTTAATTAGCATTCGTGGCTGTTTAACAAAGAAGACAACAACTCCCATGATCCCACCCTACTTAACTACAGACTAGATTGAAGTCTTCCATAGGAATCTTTAGGTCGGGAAACTGAAAGCGACGGGAACTCAGACAGTGTTGGTTTTGGTTTTTTAAAGGAATTTGTTGACAATAAAAAAAAAATAAAGACAAACACCAAATCTGCGCTTTAAAACGTTCAGTTCTGCTCTTAAATGAAATCATATTAAAAAGACTAAAGTCCAGGATGTCCAGTATGAAAATGGTCTCTCAACAGGCTGAAAGCAGACAATCCTCTTTATGTATAATTCAACCTTTAGCATGAGGGCAAAGGTAACAGAAAAAAGAAGGTTCACACACACACACACACACACACACACACACACACACACACACACACACACACACACACACACACACACACACACACAGACAGACACAGACACACACACACACACACAGACACACACACACACACACACACACACACACACACACACACACACACACACACACACACACACACACACACACAGAGCAGTCAGAAATAAAAACAGTTGAAATCACGAATTAGAGCTTAAAAAGAGAGATTTTAAACATCTCCACTTTAAAAAATAAGAAACATCAACATAATTGAAAGAACGAGTAAAAATAAAAATGAATGGTTTCTAAATATATTACATTAAACAATCTTAAACACTTTGATCGATAAAGAAGTGGTCCAGCCCTGACACGGGGCTCAGAACAGCAGCAGAGACACTTTCCATACACACACACACACACACACACACACACACACACACACACACACACACACACACACACACACACACACACACACACACACACACACACACACACACACACACACACACACACACACACACACACACACACACACACACACACACTTCATATACAAAAACACAAAGCACTCAAACACCATCAGACAGGTTTTCCCCTGTTTGGCTTTGTGCTCAGACACTCACCTCTGACACACCAGTCCCACAGATATGAGGGGAGGATGAAGGATTACAGAGTTAGAGGAATAACCCAGACAGACAGACGGGATGGAGATCAGAAAAAGGAAACAGATGAATGTCCATGCAGGAGTTCAGATGTTATCTGTTTTTTTTTCCCTCTGTAGTGTTACTGTGAGGGACAGAAAGCAGGGATGACAGATGGACGAGAGGACAGTGTAGCCTCAGATGTAGGTGACAGCACCTTTGCTGCTTTTCTCCATGGTGATGTCTACGTAGGAGGTGGGGACGTAGCCCTCCTCGCCGCTCTGCTTCCTCGCCCTCGTCCAGCCGTCGCCTTTGTCCTCCTCGATGATGTACAACACCTGCAACGGAAAAGGGATGCTCCTTTAAATGAGCGCCGGGAGTTTATCCTAGCTGTCAGCAGCAGCAGCAGCACCAGCAGCAGAACGAACGTGTTTATCAGCAGCAGTGTAGGAATTATCCACAAACATATGATTTTCCATAATGATGGAATCCGGATCTATTTTTGAGACTTAAGTTTCTGAAGAAAACCACCATTCCTTAAATATGATTTTTTTTCTTGAATAACTATCAAACTAATAATGAAACCAATGTGATTCCAGATTCTAGGGGCAGGTTTTCATGGTCCAGGAGTCACATCATGAGGGTCAAACGATCATGGGACTGTTGCTTTTAGCTGCGATCACATAATGGGGGAACTGAGCTGCCTCGGTGGAGCTTTGCACTCTCTGTCTAGTTTTCCATCATGCTGGCAAAGTGTTAAAAAAAAAGACTGAACACTGAAGAAAGTGGAAAAAGTGGTACAGATGCAGATTCTGGATCACTGATCAGATCCCAGCCCAGACACACCCCAACACAAGTCCATGTAACTAAATAATGATGAAGAAATGAGCGTTACCTCGTCCTCCGCCATCACCAGCGTCCCCTCGTTCTGACCTAAGAGTCCAACAAACCACAGTCGCATTAAACACACACAAAGGAAACGTCTTTCTCAAACTACTTCTCTTAATTTGATATATTATATATATATAATATATATTGTTATCTAAGAATAATCGACTCTAGAATAATAATAATAATCAGGGATATGTTTGTCCTCACCGTCGAACGAGTAGAGCGCTTTGCAGTGTCCGATGACGGGCAGCGGGTCGTCGTCATCAAACTCGTCATCAAACTCGTGCGGGTCGGGGTTCGGGTTCCCAGGCTGAGGAGGCCCGGAGCGGCGGTGAGGTGTGTGATGCTCCTGATTGGTGTCATCTGTGTAGCTGCCCTCAGGACTGGTGGGAAAGAGGAAAGAGTTTGGTGTTTTAAATACATCATTGCTCCAGTTGATTATAAAGCAACTAAAGACCCGTTGTCCCACCTCTCCGTACCTGCGCCGTCACCAGCTCTGATTTAATCTGAGCAGTCTGCCTCTGAGCCTCTCGCTTTGAGATTTCTTTATTAATTTATTAATAACACTTCACACTAAACAGAGATAAAGTTTGTGTGACGTCTTCCATTTGGGTTTGTGGGTGGCTGCTGGACTGTAGAGGAGTCCAGAAAGGGTTTGTTTGCCCTCTGTTTACATGTGTACATGTTTGTGTACATGTTTGTGTACATGTTTAACTAAAATACTCTCCATGTTAAAGTAAGTTACCTGACTTGAAGAATACCTGCATCTATTTTATTTTACAATCAGAAATTATAAGAAAATTACTCAAAAATGATATGAAAGGTAAGTTACTTAAATAGAATTACTTATTACACTACAGCTTATTACACATTGTCTGTATCTGTGTTGTGCATCTGTTTACCTCTCTCTGCCTTGAGGAGCAGGATGATGGTTGTCGTTGCTGTGTCGTCTGTCTCCTCTGGCGTTCGGCTTTCCCACCTCAGATAACCAAGTCTGTCAACAGAGAGTGGAAACGTCTATACGAGTACTTCACGTAGCAGAAAGCTTTTACACCTCCTTTCATTCCTTATGCTTGGGTTTTTACTATTTTTTTTGGCTCTATTTAAAAAGCCAAATCTCCCTTTCGTACCTCGTTTTTGTGGATTTCTGAGCGCAGCTTCTCCATGTTACATATGGTCTCTGATATTTTAGGCTGCAGGCTGCTGGGGTCTCCCATCTGTGGATTCTTCTCGTACACGTCCTTCATCTTGTTCAGGGCGTCTCTGAAGCAAACAAACATGGGCTGATGGGATGGATATAATGATAAAATCAATGTACTTCTTCAAGGTGATTTTTCTGCAACTCCTTCATCCATTTTAAGAAGATTAAAAAGAATCCAGTTGCTTTTTGTTGGACCTTTTTTAAAAGTCATCTCGGCTGCATACACACATAAAGGAGGCTTACTTTGTTGATTTTTCTGAACAGGTGATGATTTGAACGGCACTAGGGATTGTGGGTGAGGCCCTACCTCTGATCCATTTCTTTCTGCAGCTCTTTGCCGAGCTCGTCGATCCTCTGCTGCAGCCTCTTCCTCCTCTGCTCGGGTGGTAAATGGCTGAAATCCTCCAGAGTTGGGGCCTGGTGGCAAAAAAACCCAAAACAAACAAAAATATGAACTTCAACTAAATGCCAACTCAGAACGAAGTCAGTGATGTGGAAGATCCACTGTGGAGGATCAGTGGAAAATGCAACAGACGGATTCATTCAGATAGGGATTCATTTACGTCTGCTAAACCTCGACTTGCTTCCAGTTGAGCTCAGCTGCCTCCACTTGTTACATCACTTTCCATAAAACAAGACAAAAAGGAGCCTAAATAAGGACCTCAACACCTTAAAAACTGTGGCTTTGGTGAGATTTTTATGTAAATTCCAAGAAATGTAGAAAAAAAATCCAACTTGCAACCAACTGGGGCTAAATGACAATAATATTGAAACAAATATTATAATAATAATCTAATTTAACTAGGAGCTAGCAGTAAATACTATGGGATGTCCTACATGGCAGGGATACGTGCACGAGCACCTACTCTACACACACACACAGACACACACACTTACCATCTTGACTGACCACTGATGGATTAATGGTTACAGTAAAAAGAGACAAACAACATGAGATGCTGGTTAGTTGTCAGTACGTCAGACAGCCACCATCATGGCAGCTGGTCAGGATTAAAACACCAGTCAGATTGATGCGTGTTCCCAGTGTGGCCAGAAGTTTAAACGTCATGATGAAATAAGGAGCGAATCATCACACGCCAGGAGGCTCGAGTAAATATCCTCACATACAGTAGTTCATGTTTACTGAATAAGAGCCGTTGTTAAACATTATTTATAGTTCAATTATTTACATCAGCCTGCTGCTGGGAAATAATTCACCTCTAATGTGCAAACGGGCGCACTAGAGTCTGAGTATCTTTTAGTAATTCGATTTTCGTTTCAGAAACTGATATAAAACAAAAATAAAAAAAGAAGAAAATAAATAAATAATTGAAATACAAGGCGTTTTCCTTTTCCTGGCCAAAAAGGGAGGAGTGAAATTATTTTAAAAGGAAAAAAAAAAGAAAGATTTGATTTTGATTTTCTGTTTTAAATAAGAAAAAAATTAAATCACTACAAAACATAAATGGAAAAAAAAGGTGGTGCAAAGTGTCACGCGGACCAGTGAAACTAGCGTTAGCATGGACGCAACAGCTGAGAGCACCGAACATTCTAGTAGGAGAAACATAACCTGGGAAAACAGAACAATTGATCAAATCCCAGACTATCTGAATCTGAAACACAGCTCTCTTAACTAGAAATATTATTCTATAAGCAGTGAGTCAAACTGATGCTCAGCCAGTTCATCCACCTGAGGCCTGTACTATGAAGGACCTGAAACTCCTCGTAACCTCCTCCAGGCGTGTTTAAGTGTGCAGCAGAGAACGCCATCGTCATCTAGCCAGCTTAAAAGAAAGCCACCTTTGTGACACTGACAACTCTGGCTTTACGTTAAACCTACGTCGCTAACCCGTTCATTTTGATTCGTAGTAAACCCTCTGAGGGCCACTTGACAGATTGACCACACTGAAAAACGGCCAATCACAAATGGTCCTGACAGAACTGACAAGAGCAAAAGGCAAATTAAACGTTGGGTTTGGCACTGAGGCGGGTGTTATTTACAAGATTGTGTTATGCTGCAGAGTTTTATGGCAGTGTTAACAGAACCACTCCAACACACACACACACACATATAAACAGAGAGATTATTGCAAACTCATGCCAGACCAACATCGGAGCAACACACAAGATGTTGGTAACACATTGTTGGGTCAAATTTTCCCCACACAGCACCGCAACCGGAAAGCCAAAAACCCTCTAACTCTCTCTCTCTCTCTCACACACACACCACACACACACACACACACACACACACACACACACACACACACACACACACACACACACACACACATCCATCACCAAGGATCCTCCATCCTGTGATTGGTGCAAAAATCTGCTTCATAAAAGATAGATGAGAAAAAAAACAAAAGAAAAAGAGGAAGAAAGACACAGGAAAAAAGAAGAAATGAGGGAGAGAAACAGAACAGGGTGTCTGTAGGTTCCAGTACATTCAAATTAAATTTAACGATATTAATCAAAACAATGTATTTTTTTCTCTCTTGTGAACTACAGACACCCTGTAGAAGAAACTGAAAAATCAAAATCATGTCAATTTGTCTTCGTCAAACACACCGCAACACTACTTCCTGTCTCACCCCTCTCCTCAGGCCCCTCAAATTCTGGGGGATTCTGGGTACTGTAGTCTTTATCTCGGAGAGATAGTGGCTCACTAGATCGGAGCTGAACCGGGATGGAGGGAAAATGTAGGAGGTGGGCCGGGGGCGGGATGAAGAAGGTGGAGGAGGAGGAGAGGAGGGAGGGGACTGGTGGTGAGCAGGTAGAGAGGACAAAGACAGAGGTCAGGACCAAAGTTTGTTTGTGCTGCTGAGTCACATAAAAAAAAAGGCAAAAAGTTCCCTTTTTGTCTTTTTTTAGAAATGCAAATGAAACAGAATTCATCACTAAAACATCCAGAATAATTAACATGATTCCTACACAGTTATGAACGGGTCATAAGCGTGCCATCTTGAAGTGGGCGGGGCTCTGGTGGGGGAAAAGTGATGATCCAATCTCTTCAACAAAGTCAGGATAAGGCAGATATCAACAATTAAAATGAAATTAATATTTAAATATCATGAATAAAAGAAATCATATGTAAATATGTTTTTTTTAACTTTGACTATTAACTCATGAGTAATTAATGTACTTGCTAATACTTAAAGTTTAAAGTTAACTTGTATGGGACATGCCTGTGAACATTTAGGATACCGTGTGCTAAACAATTAAACGTAACTCATATAAACAAACACACACCCTTTTCGGTCACATCCTGATACTGTTAGTCAGCTGGTGGCTCCAACAGCAGAAAGTTAAATATTAACCAACATCGTCTTTATGGAGCGGGACAAGGTCCAGGGGAAAAAAAGATTTGGGTGTTGTCAGAAAAACCTACAATTCTACTTCAACTAAGGTGCAGAGAAAGTGACAAAAACATGAGGAAATAACTTTAGAGGTGTCTGAAAATGTGTCTCTGCTGGAGAAACACTACAAAGGGCATGGATGGAGCCGTTAGAGTGACTGTTCAGGATGTGACTAATAAAGCTGCAGGGTGTGGGACTTTCTAACCAACTCCAACACATCTGTAAGAAACTCTGGTGCTTTCTTAATTAAATTAGTGACTACCAGAAAGATGTATCATCTGCTCTAGTTTTTCAAACTTTTGCACACAGATTTGGTAACAATAACACTGGAAAATTATGCAAAATGTAATATTTTTCATTATAAAATGTTACATTTTCTAGAGGGAGGATCCCTAAACACCCGCAAAATGAGTGCACTTCAGTGAAACAATGATTAAAACCAGCTGTATGAAAACTGTTTTTCCAAATTTTGTCTCAAATATTCAGTTAAAAAAAAAAGTTTCTTAAAATGTATGGGAAAAAATTCTATTTCACAACTGTTTCGAAAGGTACAAGTATGGAGTGATAATTTGATAAATCTCTTGGAAGATATCATTTCTCACACATCTCTCACTCCTTGTACCTTTGGTTTCTTCCCAAAAGGCCACAGCTTGTTCTTGGTTCTGCTCATAGGGTGTTTGGGGTCGAGTCGTGGCCCCGGGGCCCCGTCTCTCTCCCTCTCTCCCTTCGGTGTGGTGCTGATGGCCCCATCTGAACCGGTTCTGCTCAGATTCTGACTGAAATCCTCGAAGGGGAAATCACCTGGAGGATCGAAACCGGACTTAAACGACTCCACGACAATGGCTGAATCCTGACAAGTAGGGAGGATAGTAACAGATGAACAGAGAGAGAAAAAGAGAGGAGTTACTCGCTTTTCTTTCTCACTTTACTTACTTACTTTCCAGTCTGCTACTTACCTTTCGCTCATCGACAGCTTTGGCAGCAGAAACCATTCCCTCTAGACATTTGGAGACGATGGGAATGACCCTCCGCTCTGCCTCGGCAAAACTTCGGTACGTCTCTCCAAGCTTCACTGTCCGACGTCCGTCCATGTCCTGCAGATTCTGTGACAGAGAGAAGAGGAAATGGAATGAGCTCAACGATGCAAAAAAGCCTCCCGTCAGTAAACAACCCGTTGGAGACAGTAGATCCTTTAAGCAGCACTGATACCGTCAACATATTTATAATGGTTTACATGAGACATGCTGCTAAGTTAAACATTTAAAGGGCCACTTTCTCTAAACATGACAACACATGACATGTCTGAGTCACCTTGAAGATGTGCGGTATGGCGTTGTTGAAATGTTTCCACTGCTCTGCGTTGAAGTTCTGCAGCTGCGCGGCGTAATCGTTCTTACTCTCATCGGCCATGTGATTCCGCAGGTAGAACTGGGCTTTGGCCTGGAGGACGCAGCACAAACATCAGAACTACAATCCCTCAAGTCTCACTTCACCCACATGATCGCACAAGAAGATCTCTCATACAACGGTCCGCATTCTCAACCTTGAACAAATGAAACAACTGATGAAAGTCAAAGCTGAGAAACTATTTTGTACACATTCCCTTTAATGAAAATCATGCTTTAATAGGAGTTGTGTCAGAACAAAAATTATTTTACTACAATGATAAAACTAAATCTTACAAAGCTGAAGCTGCTTGCTTTAACATGAGCACTAGCTAGCTTTTGTTGTTTCCACTGGTGTTCTCTTAAAACTGTCACATAGACAGTGTCTCATCTAAAAAAACAAGGCTTACTGGGCTGTGCTTCAACCTCTATGTGGAAAGGTTTCTTTTCCTTCAACTTAATCCACTAGTATAATTATGCAGTAAGAGGGGGGGGCACTGTATAATTTCATAGGTATCAATTATGCTAATGATGAAGTTTGATATTTTTATATTGTACTGTGGAATTTTAAATATGGATTTTGACGTCAAAAGAGAAAAGAAGTGTTTATTTTCCACCATGTTGAAAATTTACTCATGACTCATGCAATAATTTACTGTATTGAGTCATCTGGCCATTATAGACTGAAAGTAAAGACTCTGATGATAAAAAAGGGAGAAGCTGAAGACAGTGGTTTACAGACAAACAGTTGATTTACAGCAGGTACGTTGCAGGCGAGCCCCTCCTACCTTCTCCACCTCCGATTTGGTGGCGTTGATGTCATTGTCAAGCCGATCGAAGTTAATCTGGGATTTCTCTGCTTCTTTACACTCTCTCTCAAACTTCCTTTTACTCTGAGATACGAAAGAAAGAAAAAGAAAGAAGAAACAATGTCAGATATACAGAATACACTTCATTATAACACAGAATCTATTTCCTCATTTTCAAAGAGGTCCCAAATATTTAAAACTAAACAAAAAAAATGTGAATGGGATGTAAGAAAAAAAAAAAAAAAGCCAACAAGAGAGATGAATGAGACGGAGTAAGATAGTTTACTTCCTGCCAGCCCATCTGGGTCACATTAGTAGTGAAGGAAACACAGTGAATAACTCAGACATTACGGTCCAGTCACTGAGTAGTCACTACTTAAGTCACACAGACCACACTGAAACACTTTCCATCACATGTGCCAGAGTGGAGTAACTCAACAAATGGGCTACAGACCAAAATATGTGCAAGGACATGTATTATTTTTTTTATATCACATGCAGTGGAATTATGTTGTTAATTATAAGTCTTCTAATGAGCAGACTGTTAAAACTCAGCAAGTGAGATGACATCAGATGTGAACAAATGGAATCTCTCTGGAGCCTATTAGGTTGTCAAGGGCCAAATGTGTCACATGGGCCTTTAGTTTGGCGGGGGTGTGTGTGTGTGTGTGTGTGGGGGGGGGGGGGGACCCCCCCGTCCTTGTTCCCCATGGACTGGGGTGTTTTCCAGGAAGAAGAAAAGGACACTGCTGCCTTTTCTTTTGTCATAAATAAGCATTCTAATATTATAATTTCTTATTAATTCAGACAGATCAGTACAATATGAGCATTTGACACTAATTTTTGTTATCAATATATATATATATATATATATATATATATATACAAGTACCAGAAAAAGCATGTTTGTCTCTTTGATAAACGATGACATGCGTGGATTACAGTAAAAAGTGGATTCCCATTTGTCCTGCAGTTACTTTTGTTAGCATGCCTTGCATTCCTAATGCAAGCGAGTATGAGACGAGTCCAGCTGGCTGTCGCCAACAATTCTCAGAATATTTACACTAAACATTTCATTTTTCTCTCTCCACCCCTCCTCCTCCTCTCTCCCTCCAGACTTACATTGTCCATCTGTTTCCAGCAATGATCCAAATGCTGTTGAGCCTTCCTGCCCTCCTGTAGATGCTGCTCAGACACACACACAGAAACACAGGAAAATACATCTAAATAATGAACATAAGAATTGATGAAGGCATTTATGCTGGTCGCTGAGAAGAAGCGTGCTATGGATGAAATAATAATAGCTACTGAACATGCAGGGCGACACATGACCCTTGATGTAAACTGAGCATCTGCTCATCAGGACCATGTGATACAGTTAAAAGATCCAGGAAAAGAAAGAAAACCTTGAATTGAGGCTGTTTTCACAAACTCCTATTTCCAAGACACCCCCCCCAGCCCCCCCGTGATCTAATATGTGGGATTTATCCATGTTTTATCCTTTACTTTCTGCACAAAGGTTTCTATTAAAATGTCATCACTTCCACTGCAGGTTATCCTTAAGATCTTCAACAAGACGATTTTATATAAGACTTTTTTTTCTACTTTTAAATGAAACTCAAAGACTGAGCTTGGGAACACATCACTGGATGGAGGAGATATCCCATAATAGTTCAAATCCTAGCAGATATGAGACTCTGACGACTTTCTTATACAAATATCAAATGGAATTTGGGTTCCATGGCGCCACAGCGATGGAGGCTTACCTGCAAGCCTTAAAGCAAATATTGGCAACTCTCTAGTCATGAGCTCACATTATGAATCAACTCTTATCACTGCCAGGCAGCAAACAAAAAAGAAAACAACAGCCTTTCATTTCAGCATCAGCATGTAGCTGGACATTAATGTGACAAACATAAATAAAAAAAAAAAACATGTACATTATGCCTCATAATGTGTGAACAAATTCAAATGAGAGATTTGATGCTTTACAGCACAAAACAAGAAGGGGAGCGCTGTTCTTCTAAAGCTCACAACTTTTAGCAGTAATAGTGTCAGCAGATGGTGGCAGAGGTGAAAGACAGATGGTCAACATCACATCCAACATATTTATCCTCTTGAGAAAAGCCAAACAGAAGACAAAAGCACACGAGGCGACGCAGAGGAGACGGAGGGAGAAAACCGCAACGTCCATTTATTGGCAGGATGCAACAGGTTGTGCGCCGAAAACAAACCTCGCAAGTCACCTTTAGTCAATAATATGCAGCGAGGAGTGAAGTTTAAACTCGCTTGTGTACTTACGTGCTTCCTCTCGGCTTTCAGGTCCTGGCTGTACCTCATCAGCTCTCCGTACACCTTATGACCCATCTCCTCGGCCACCACCTCCCTCTGACCGGCATAGTCGTTCAGTTCATTCAGTATGGAGTAGAAGGACAGACATGATGTGAACCTGCACCAAAAAGACACACAGTAAACAAGAGATTAAGGAGTGGATAAAGAGTTTAAACTGGAGCCTAAATGCTAAGCTAATATCTAAGTATAATATTTGAATATGTAGCATATGATGTGATATTTATATTACTGCATAAATCTCCCACTTTGTTTTTCCATTCCTTCCCTCCCAGTAGAAGCTGAATAAGAACAACAATTATCATTTATTATGCTTTTTATTTTTTTTTTCTACAACGTAGATTCCGAATCAATTCCCAACTTGCAAGAATCTATTTTGGTATGTCGATCATGAGTTGACTGCACCCCTCATTGATACAGTAAACTATATAAAGCTTCAGAATTTCGCAGTCCATTTCGAATAGAGGCTTTTGCACTTTTGCTTTTATGGTTTGGTCAGACAGTCAATTTGATCCAGACCACTTAGCTTTACCACAAGATGTGTTCTATTTTGCAATGTAGTGGCTGAAGACATGAAGGAAAGGTTTGCCACAGAAATTGTAAGACTAAGAGATTGAAAGAAAAAAAGAATAAATTCTGAATCAATTAATGACCACGAAAAAACTAAAATGCACTAAAAATTCCCACCACTGCTTTGTCACCAAGAAAAAGATTCATAAAGGCGTTGGACATTTTATAGACTTTACATTCTGTGTAGAATCAGAGATGACTGTGGCTTAAAATACCACATGACAAACATAAGGACTATTTCATCAAGTCTAATAAAAACTTTTATTTTATTATCTGCAGGCCATGAAGTATTTTTTTACAGTGTTCAATAGTCAGTAATGAAACCACTTGAGGTGAAACATCTGTTTCAGTGATGACTGGACTAAATTTAATACAACATATTCACAGCTTTATTAAATGTACATTGAGTTTTCCACATCATTGAAATAGGCTTTTATAAATTAAATGTCCCCTGAGAGGCTTAAAACATTCTTCAGTGCACTTTAGTCCTATGTACAATAAAAATGTTTGGCAAATATTCAGACAAAAATGCACAGAACCGTATCAGACCCGGAGTCTGGATGCAACAGATAATCTCTAGCAGGCCTTTTTCTGCTCTAACAGCATGCAGACATTTAAGAAGTACAGAAAAGCTGAACTAGAAGAAATCATGCAGGTTTACTCACCTGGGCTCCTCATCTTTAGAGCGCTTTGGACAATACTTCTTCACCAAGTTGCTGATGGGAAAGAGAAAAAACACAGGAGGTTAACTAGATTTACCAGTTTGTGACAGTCGAGCTGCAGTTTATACGTCTATGTCTGTCCAGACCCATATCATACATGTAGTGAAGACTTTGAAAGACTTTGATAGAAGTAATAAGTTGTCACTATATTGACATGTGTGACTCCAGTGAGGAACATGCCGTCGTCACACAGCAACTACTTTTACAGAGGACCACAGGCGATTGTTATGGAGAGCTTTGGCACATTGTGCGACAGCAATCACCTGAAGCACATATCAGTAAAAAACAACAACAATAAGCTTGTGATGGACTGCGATGTTTCAAACATGTAGCAGCAAAGAGGAAACAAATTCTAAACACATTTTAAACCCAGCAAGCACAGAAGATCATAAAATTAGCACCGTTCCATGTTTGGCACCCATGGATTAGTGTTTAGTGGTGGCCAAACAATTGTTATTCCAGAACATTATGATGTCACAGTGACGCCGACCTTTGACCCCTTGGGGAAAAAAACAAACAGCATCACTACAATCATATTAGACATTTGTTTGAAATGTTCTTATAATTATTAGGATATGAATTCTTGACCAAATAGATGTGGTCACAGTGATTTCGATGACAAAATTCTTATTTGATCCTTATGTCCAAGTGGAAGTTTGTGCCAGATGTAATGAAATTCTCTCCAGGTGTGCCTGAGATATTGCGCTCACAGACACACACACACAGACAGACCTGCAGACAGCCTGAAAACATAATGGAGGTGGCATAAAAATATGCATCACAATCATGCACACACAAAAAGAGGATCTTTGCATATCATTGACGATGAATCAAAGATGAAAGCGTTTAAGTTGTTGTCTGCATGTTTCCTCAGGGTCTGACAATACAGCAGGTTAATGATTTATTTTAAGAGAGCACAGGAATGTGTGTGTGTGTGTGTGTGTGTGTGTGTGTGTGTGTGTGTGTGTGTCTGTTTACCGTAGCTGCTTGGCGTAGTTTTGCTCTATCTCCAGCCTCTCCTTGACAAACTTTGCGTAGCGCTCAAGGAAGTCAATCCCCCACTGCGTGTGTTTGTCCAGATTATCAAACTGGTCCTAAAGATGAAAGACGGGAAGGATAGGGAGGAAAAGACAAGAGAAAAGTTCTGTCAGATTAATGTCTCTGAAATGGCCAAAAAAAAAAAATTAAAATGATGTTTTGCACAAAAAAGAAGACAGGATTTTGAAAATGAACGTCTCCAAAGTCGAACGGAGGAGCTCAGAGCTGCTGGATGGAAAACTATCTTTCCGACACCTGGGGGTTAAAAGTCAGGGTTTACCCGACTCCGTCTGCCTGACTGTGAGTCTGTTCTTAGTCACACAAATAAAATACACATGTCCTCCTGCCAGTGACTCAGAGGTAAGACTGTCTTTGTCAGCAGTGTATATATATATATATATATATATATATACACATATATATATATATATATATATACACATATATATATATATATATATATATATACACATATTATATATATACACACATATATATATATATATATATATACACACATATATATATATATATACACATATATATATATATATATATACACATATATATATATATATATATACACATATATATATATATATACACATATATATATATACACGACTCATACGTCGTACCGAGTTTAAATCCACACGTGTAGCAAAGATGCAACTCTGATCAACAAGTACAAAAAAAACAAAAAAAACAGCTGCAGATTGAAGTCATGTGCATCAAACGTCACAAAGAGCCAAAATCAGACTGACGAGATGGAAAATCTGCTTCCACAATGAAGTCCATGATAAAAAAAAAAAAAATCTTTTTACAGAAATGCTTCAAGACAAAGAAAACCTCTGGGATTAGAGCTTCTACTGTGAGGACGCCACCGTTTTCCTCGCTCATCGCTCCTGTGGTGTGAGATGTAGTTTCTGGGGGGCAGGTGATGCTCATTTATGTCCCAACCCCTGAATTCTTCAGTCAGACAGCAGATCAAACCTGCATCTTTCCAGATAAAAGCCCACAGACTGTATGGATCCTGAGGTCTCTGCTGCCCAGCAATAGACGACAAAACACTGAGAAATAAATGAGGAAATTATTTTTTTTAAAAAGAAACAAGCAAAGTTGCAGAAAATAAGCCTTCCACTCCTCAGCATATATATATATATATATATATATATATATATATATATATATATATATATATATATATATATATATATATATATATATATATATATATATATATGAGATAACAAATGGATCTTTATCTCAGTCACACACATACTGTACACCCTATGTCAGTTAACACATGGCAATCTAAAGGTGGAGATAAGCCAGTAGCCTTTTTATTTTTTTTTTTTTTTATTTTTTTTTTTTTAAACTGTGGATGCTGAAATCATGATATCCACACAGTCCTGGCCTTAGCGACCTCTTTTTGTGTGCATCCTCTCTGCCTTTCTCTGTGTGTGTGTCAACACAAACCCAGGATTTGAAACGGACAAATAAGGGTAGCCGAGAGAAATAGGAGACAGCTGACCTCCTTGTTTGGTTCTGTTATCACTTCCTTCAAATACAAAGACGGCAGGGAGGCTCTGAGACAGAAGGGGCTGAGCAGCATTCTGTGTTCTGCCTAAAAAAAAAGTGTGCATGCAGACAGGAAACCTGTTTGGGTTTGTAAGTAGATGAGCAAATCCTTCATACTGGACCCATATTGTCCTGCTGAAGAAGCCCTTGAGCAAGACTCTGAGTCCTTACTGTGGTGCGACCTCTCCTATTTAATGTGTACGGTTGTTTTAAACGTTTCTTTAGGGTGATGTTGGTTTTGATCTACGTCATTCACAACAACGATCTGGAGGAGAAACGTTTGACTTGACTCACACACAGGAAACGAGAGAACGCCTGCAAGTCAGAAAGCTGCCATCTGTCAACGAACAGGCTGGATAAATGGAACCAGTGAGGCAAAACAATAGGACCTCAGCGTGTAAAAACAAACCAGCGACGGATCAGACATGTACCGGCAGAGTTAACGGCATCCACAATGGTCTCCAAAAGAGTCTCAGCGGTGCAAACAAGTGCAGCATGACTTAGCTGCCAGTTTAAAGCATGTTTTATCCCAGAAAGATACAAAGAACAGGCACAAAGATGAGCAGCTGATCTGCTGGATGTTACACAGACACATATCTTTTGGTCTTTCATTATCATCTGCCTCCTGGCTGTCTGTTACCAGCCTGCCTCTGCCCACCTCCTCTTAGTCGGCCCGTCTGTAGTTTGCGTCAGCCTTTGGTGACGGTGTCTATGAATAAGTAATAGGGCATGAGCTCATCCTTCAGACAGACTGGCTCACTGGGGATATGACGACATCTTTGGGGTCCACAGGAAGAATAGCTAGAGGATGAAAATAACGAGGACGATTTAAGGATGACTGCTGCTGCTGCTGCTGCTGCTGCTGCTGCACCGTAACACATCCCTTCTTCAGAGAAAAACCACAATCTTATTACTTCTGGCCTTCAGGCCTCCCACTCTGGTGTATCATGAAGTCGGCAGCTGCTGAATTGGTAACGACACCAAAGCTCCCCAATATATTCCTCTCATTGCTGAGTTAGAGAAGCTAGTGTGCAGCCGTGGTCTTCAGAATTCACCGTTAGCACAGTATTTTTATTATTCTAGTTTTAATCTGATTCAAGATTATTTAAAGTGATTTTTTTTTTTTACTTTCTATGACCAGAAAATTAACATCTTTATGTTGTAAACGAGACATTGCAGGACATCTCCTTGGGAATTTGGGAAATGCTGATCAGCACTTTTCACAGTTTTTAGCATTTTATAGACCAAATAACAATTGATTAAAGAAAATAACGGACAGATTATTCGACAACGAAGACAATCATTGATGAATACAGTAAGTGAGGCTTTCTCAGACTCTTACATCATACGAATGCTCATGATAGCTCATTTAAAACTAAATTATCTCAGAGCTTCTTATAAAAAATTACATATTCTTAAAAAAGAGCAATTGATTTATAATCCAGTATCAGTAGATCTCTAATTCTGACCATTATAACATAACAATTGTGTCGGCATGTGCCTAATTGGACTCATAACACTGTGACTGGTGGGCAATGTTTCCTTTCCACATTCAAACCCAGAACTGGGTCACAGATCTACTCCTGATGCGTTTCTCACTGACAAAGCCACTGCCCTGCAATAATGAGCTTAAATCTCAGGGTGAGAAAAATAAATGAGTTATTTAGCTTCCAGACAAGGAGAGCTGAAGACGCCCAGTGGAAACAGAATCTGTACAACCTGACAACCAATAAGATGCGATAAAACCGCTCCTTCAAAGCCAATCAGAGAGCTAGACAGCCTATATATACGTTCCATGGGAGAAGGGTTAATTAGCATAGAAAATGCTGCTATGACAAAAGACTAATTACTGAGGCATTCCAGAGCAGAGAGAGCGCACGCACACACGCACACGCACACACACACACACACACACACACACACACACACGCACACGCACACACACAGACTCACCCACATATGGCATGGCTGGGAAATGTCAACCTGTCTGACCTTCCTGGCCAGGACCAGGAAACGCACCCCCCCCACACACACACACGCACGCACACGCGCACGCACACACACAGACTCACCCACATATGGCATGGCTGGGAAATGTCAACCTGTCTGAAACACTGGCATCACTCTAAAGACCCCCAGACTCCGCCTTCACTGTGTGTGTGTGTGTGTGTGTGTGTATGTGTGTGTGTGTGTGTGTGTGTGTCTGTGTGTTTATGTCTGTGCTCATCTTCCTCGAAAACAACCAGAAAAGGTCTCTTCCAGGAATGTGATGAGGGAGAGGAGACAGGATTTGTGTGTGTGTGTGTGTGTGTGTGTTGCAGATTGAAGGTGGAGTGTGAGGGAGGAGGAGGAGGAGGAGAGTGGCATTAAGAGACGGGAGGTAAGAAAAAACAAGAGGAAAGTTGGACAGGAGAACAGCGCTAATAGACTAGACTAATCTCATTTCTTTTTTTTCACTGAATGCCTGTTAATTCCAGTTTGTCACAGATATTATTGTGCAATTTATTAAAGTTAGAAGGTTTGACATTATTTAGAGATAGTTATTATTTTTAAGAGCATTTTTCAATATTTTCAAATACTAAGCCATTATTGTAACAAAGTATCTTAAAATAATGAGTAAAAAAGTCTCCTTAAAATGACTTTTTTATTATTTCATTTTTTTTTAACTCACATTAGTGAAAATTGCTTAAATACCATTTGAAAGTGTGCTTTTCTAAAATGGGCGGACCCATCAGCCCCTCTGTCCGGTCCCCCAGGGGGGGTGATTTAACATGAACCTGTGTTCCTTGTGTGCCTCACAGCTCAGGGGAAAAACATCACAAAAGACCGGCTCATTACTAAAACACAAAGGGAGCGCAAAGGAAAAAACATTTCAGCTGCTAATAAATACCTTAAACACAGACGGCTCACAGGTGAAACCGACTGGCAGCTGGAAAGTTGTAACAGATGTTTGGATCAAAATGTCAACAATAGTCTGCTCAATGTTTTCCCCTTTAGAAAGTGGACTGAAGCAGAGATGATTCAGCTATTCATCAATTAGCTGACACAATCAAAACCAACAGTTTTACAGCATGGAAACCAGTTTATCAAGCCAGAATGTCAGACATTATCTCGTTTCAGCCTCTTAGATTTGAGTCACTTTTGGGTTTTAATGCGATGGTGAAACATAAGAAGCTAATTGAAGGCATTAACTTAAGTTTTATGAAACTGTTATGAGCATTTACTGTATTTGCTGACATTTTCTGGACCAAAAGGTTACATTGAAAAAAAAAGAAAAAAAAAAAAAGAAGCTGTTTGTGCGATCTGACGCTGGTCAGGAATGTGTCACCGTGTTGTGTCTTTTTGCTGTAAATGATTTATACAAAAGAACCATAAAATATATATTCCCAATTTTCCCGAGCTACTGTTCCCTCTTTGACGTGACCCATCACAAGTCGTTTCAGGCACGGGTTAGTCAAACATTAACCCTACCCTGCAACAATACGTTACACTATCATCTCTGTAAAAGTCATCCAATGTTGCCTTCACTGCTGTAAACTTATGGAAGTAAATAATAACTTTGTTTTAATCTTTCTGCGGTGTTGATTTACAGATCAAGTCACACACAGGGGGGTATAAGGAGGACAAAAAGGAAGAAGCTAAATGATACAAGGGTGCTGCCCTCCACTCCGTGGCCATAAATCAGTCATAGCCACACTTTAAACCAGTCAGAAGTTGCATAACATGCTTTTTGCTGACTAACTTGAAAGATGACACAGAAGGGGGGGGCAGTGAGAGAGACACACAGAACACGTGTGTGTCATGTGTTGACAATAAACATGGCCGACGCAAACTCTATAATCTGATCTCCTTTGCCACAATAAATGCGTGGATGTCGATAGCCATGATATAAACATATATAAACAAACTAATGAACAAATCTGGATATTTAGGCAAATATGCTTGATACTGTTGAGGGAAAAACCTGCAAATGACCATTATCATATGTTTCAGAAAACCTTTAATGTAAATTTGAGATGGACAATAACTTTGCTTCATATACACAACCGTAAAAAAAACTAAAACAATCCCCCACGGCAGAATTAGAGCACTATGAGGACAATATGCCAAGTCTGTAAATGACAGGACACACAGCAGACCCTGGGCACAAACCTGACAAACCGTGGCGTCTGTTGTACAACAAAACCCAGGCATTTTAGGAAGTGCTGAAGAAGTTTGTATATTTTAACTAGAATGGCACTCAGTACAGTGCATACCTCTGCCAAGGCCCAACAGTCCCCTTTAATTAAATCAAGCCTTATCCAAAATCAAACCCATAGCCCTGTAACCATAATTCAAGGTTAGGGTATCTGTACCAGCTAAACATTTTAAATCTGGAGGATCCAAAATGTTTATTTGGATCTGCACACACTCATAGATAACCAGTTATTCCCAGAGGAATTAAAGACAATGTTTGAAATACGCCATAAAGTTAAAGACCGGTTCCACCCCCTCTATATTTAATGGGGTCTATTCTGGCACAAGACCCATCCTCAAAATCCATTCAGCTTCTACAAATCCTGCTGACAAACCAGCCAACCAACAAACAAACAGACACGGAGGTAATAAGAACTGGGGGACAACATGAAAATCCTGCCTTGGATGCAAGAAATGTGATCAAGATTTTAAAAACTACCTCAGAGTTCTGCAGAAAGATGGAAACAAAGGCAATTTTACCATTGTTGCATATCTTAAATACACATAATCTAGGTTGGCTTTTGAATTTTGCATTTTTACTTAAAAATGCAGAACACAGAAGCTGCCTGTAAAGTGAAGTTCACATGACATTTCATTTGGATTTCTTTTTTTTGGGTAATATCTCAGCATTGACTAACTTCCTCAATGGTAAACCGATAAAACCTCTTTCTATTCATATAACCTGTTGTTTTGCATCATAAGCCAAGAGATTCGTGCACAAGCATGCGCCAAGTATGACATGAATCACGATCGAGCGTCGTGTAGCTTTGCGTGAAATTACTCTTCATATTTGTTCCAATGAAGATGAATCAAGAGGAGCAGATGTCGGCTGCAATGTGTTGAGCCCATGTGGCCACATTTACACTCCGGACATTACGGCATTTAGTCAGGGTGACTGTGCATGAAAATCATGTCAAGGACTTGCAGACAGCATAAATAAATGAAAAGGCAACGTCCACCCATTCTCAAACCTGGGGGCTTGATTCCAGGTCATTCCCACTGTGCTAACTACCTGCCTGTGGAAAATACACAAACACATGGGCCGTCCTCTGTGTGGCGAGCTAGTCAGGTTTCATAGCAACCTGATCCCCTCTATTGTCTCATTCTCTTGCAGCTTCACACACACACACACAAATACACACCTTAACAGACTGGTTTGGCAAGAGAAAAGGAGACAGTTGATTGGATATTTATTTAGATCCAGATTCAGTATAATCTTGTCAGGGCAAGCACAGGTTAGGACCCACTTTCAACACTTAACCATGTTAGCAACACAAGCTTGTTGGGTTAATATTAACACATCTCGTGTGAGCTGAAATGTTGCATGTTGACATGATGATTTTATGATGTCAAATACAAATGTCTGTCCACGCATGAAGGGCAAGCTAAATTATCCAGAGGGCCAACTTTGTGCTCAAAACCTTAATTTGCGAGTGATATATACAGTACCAGTCAATAGTTTGGACACAGTTTCCCATCCACTTGAATGGGAAACTGTGTCCAAATTTTTGACTGGTAGTGTATATCTATATATATATATATATATATATATATCTATATATATATATATATAGATATATATATATATATAGATATATATATCTATATATATATAGTGTGTGTCTTTGTTAAAGAAATAAGTGTATAGAGTAAAAAGTATTGCATCTTAGTAAATGCAGGTTATTTAGATCCAAAATATAACTTGCATTCAGAACCCAGCCTTAGTCACTTGGTGTTACTGGGATGGAGCACAGATACACTCATGGATGGCTAATTTGAGCACAATCAGTTTCAGAGGTTGTCCACGCTATATTAACTAGTGTTTCCTGTGTGTGTGTGTGTGTGTGTGTGTCCAATATGAAAGAACAGGCTGTGATGATTGATCTTTCTAATCCACTGGGTTGTGTCATCAGACCATATGTGCATGGCCCCGTGTTACACACTTACACATGCACAAACATCTCATTCATCGTAGAAAAATCTTACCGCTGTCCTAATCATAGCTATAGTCAGTGTTTTGCATGAGGCTCCCAGCTGTGTGTGTGTGTGTGTGTGTGTGTGTGTGTGTGTGTGTGTGTGTGTGTTGACTCTGACACCTTCTCCTCACAATCTTCATGGTGGTCAGTGTGGTTGCCTGTAGGCTCTAACACTGGTGCTGACAGCTGGCACTATTTAAGGGCAATGATTGTATCACAGTTTTAGTCCATTCAGGGCTGACAAATACAAATAAAAACCCAAAAATAAAACTAGTAGAGCAAAAAAAAGCAGGTTTATCACAGTCATGGTACAGGAATAGTCTGACTTTAAGGTTGGTAGCACTTTCTTATTTGTCCACTTAATATGAAGCTGCAGCCAAGAAGCTGGGGGGGGGGGGGGGGGGGGGGGGGGGGGGGAATAGCTACGTACAAAAATCAAAGAATTCCCTTTACATGGTTTGTATTATTTCAAAGACTGTCTGCATTTAGTGGAAACATCCCCTCAGAGAAGTCTATGCCATGATATAAATAAACAGGCAGATTCAAAGAAATGGCCTTTTACTTCCTGCAGGGAGCGACTGAGCAGGACTCGGCTCATCATGTGACACATGTTGACAGAACATATCTGCACAGTCTATGAACGTGTTTTCTTCTTCTTCTTCTTCCTGCTGTCTGATTATTTTCAAGCAGAGGACGAGGCAGCACAGAGGACCTTCCCTTCGAATGTGTATCATATGGATTAACCTTTAGCAGCACATCACATGACAAATACATGACAGGAGACCAGAACATGGGCGTTGCACTAGTCCTACTGCTGTGGTCACCAGCTCTGCTCCCATAGTTTTACAGTGTTTGAGCCAGAGCTGTCTGGGCCTGGGGCTACATAAGGGCTTTTATGGGGGGGGGGGTCTGTGCTCCATCAAATGAAAACAATAGAAACTGTGTGCACCCATTGAGTGCTATACAAAGAAACATTAAAATTTTAGTGGAATTGGAATTAGACATAGAAGTAGTTTATTTTAAACAAATGAGAATTTTAAGAAAATGCACACAAAAAAAAGAGAAAAAGAAATACTATAAAATAAATTTCATTTTGTAGTTTGGCTATCTCACAAAATAAAGTTAATATAGATAAGAACAATTAACAAGACTAAGAAACAGTCATGCTAGCAGCTTTGTGAGGCTATTTACAGGTACAGCAGTCCTTTAAGCAAAACGCTGCCATCTGCACACAAACATGCTTAGATGACAATGTAGAAATGCTGATGTTTAGTAGACATGTTTACCATCTTTAGTCTTGCGTTGCAAACACAGAATTTGCACTCAACACAAAGTCAACCTGAAGCTGGTGAGGATTTCATTTCGCTTTTCAAGTATTTACCAATAACCAAATGTTGACCTGATGATGGGTAGAAGAAAAATCTGTCAATCAATGACAACAGCATGGCATGGGTTACCTGGGTTACCCGGGTTACATGGCGACATGAAATGTGTTGAACAGTTGCTCAAAAGAAGATTACATACGACTGTTTATTCACACAAAGTATGCTGAGCAATTTGTGCACATATTAAGGATGTCATGCACAATATGCAGGATTGGATGCAGCATACGAACATCTTTTGCAAACTTATGTGGTAAGAAAAAGCTGCATGTCTTATATGCCATGATCACGGACCTATGATGTGTTACACTCTTTCTGTTGTTGTACTCATGAGTAACAAACTGTAACCATTACAAGGGTTTAAGTGAACAATGGCAAGTCTAACCAAACAAATAAGTGCTTGTTGAGAAAGGCTTTGGGAGACAATAGCGGGGTCACAAAGTGGGTTTGAATGAGTTCACAAAGGACTACAAACCTGAATCCTGTTTGAGACTATTGACAAGCTAACAAGCTGCAATTCATAATTAACTAATTCAAGCAATACCAAAGAAAAGGACTACGAATGCTAAAACAACTCGTTCAGTCAGTCTGCTGCAGCGTGTTTTTCTGCACTCTGACGACCTGACATATTACAGTGTGGGGTACCCACGGTATCCAGGGGGGTACACCGCATTCTGCATGGGCAGGTTACCTCGGTAACCAGAAACCCTCCATGCTGAGCAGCTAGTGTGTGTGTGTGTGTGTGTGTGTGTGTGTGTGTGTGCGCAAAAGAGCTGCAGCGAGATTTTATTGGGCTCTGAAACTTTGCTGCTCAAATAAACAGCCTGGGAAAACGGCTCTGTTGCTTAAATTAGCATTGTCTCATATGTAAACAGGCTCTGTGTCGGACCGGCAGAGCGACAGAGAAAGGAAAGAGAGGAGGTGAGTTAGAGGGGAGGGGGGTGGGCCTGTCCTAGTTACCCTTATACCCATGCATGCATGTACACACTTTTGCATATGTCGTCTGAACTTCTGGTATGTGCATTATGCAAAATTCCTGCCAGTAGCCAGTGTTTTCCCCCATTACATGCACTTTTCCACACGAGTAGCAGAAAAAAATGCACGACAAATAGTTTCTGCTGGCTGATAAGGTAACGTCGTGAAATGACACTGCTTGTGCTTAACGTCAGCTGCTTTTCAGAGCACAAGGACGGGACGGACGAGAACCCTTGAGATGCTTCCTGGAAGTCTAATCAAAAGGCGTGACCTTGAGGTCGCGACTCCTGTGGGGTTAAAGCTGCACTCGCTCACAAAAACATACTCCCTGAAGTGCTATGGTGAGAAGAACTTTGAGACCTTATAACAGGTAAGAAGCAGGCATAACTATATGTAATAGCAATAGCTTCCCTTCGAACCTAGTTCCATTGTAATCCACTGAGTAATTTATGTGTAACGACAACTTTCCCAAAAGCCTTATCCTCGGAACGTAAAAAAAAAGAAAGAAGAAGAAGTGAAACCTATTTCCTAACTCCACCCGCTTCATCCAGATCCTCTCCAAAATTGAAAGGGTTCTTCCTTGTCATAAGCCCAACCATCCTACCCAAGGTTCATGAAATTCAGTCAAGCAATTTTTGTGTAATCCTGCTAACAGACGGACAAAAAACACTGGTGAAAACATAACCTGTTTGGTGGAGGTAAATAAGATTCTGTTTAGTTTAGCAGTGGATTATAGCAGCAGTCTGTCTGAAAATGGTTTTATTAAAGAAGGGACGCAAAGCTCCCTAGGAGCTGACTTAGTAGAGCAGATACCATGTATGAGCGCTAAGTCCCAACCACAGTTTGAGCTCATCTTGGGCCCATTGCTGCGTGTCATCCCCTCTCTCTCCCTCTTGATTTTCCTGGCTTTCTCTGCAATCACTGCCAAAAAGCCATAAATGCTAAGAAAAATTATGTTTAAAAAAAAAAACACAGAAAAAAACATCGTCATATCCAGTTTAAAATCTTCCCATATGAGGGCCCTGGGAGAAGAAATAGCACTTCCACATCACTAAAGTCTATTTAGGGGTTTGTGACATTAACCTATTTTTAAAAACATTGACCATTTTTTTCTTGGAAACCCTGATATAAAAGTGTCTGTGCTGGAGAATTATGCTTGATTCCTGAGGGAAAAGAGGCTACTGATCTACTGTCACATGGCAAACAAACACACACACACACACACACACACCCCCGCTGGTCACTGGTCACGAACACACACACACACACACACACACACACACACACACACACACACACACACACACACACACACACACACACACACACACACACACACACACACACACACACACACACACACACACACACACACACACAAAGGTGCTTGATTCATTCATGCTTGATTTATTCTGCGTGCTCTAGCATCGGTAGCTAGGAAGTAACGGCACTGTGGAGACAGAGAACCAAAAATCACTAAACATGGACGGGAACCAACAATCAAGAGGACACAATGAAAGCTTCGCCTCGAGTATTATGTTATCCCTGTGTTTCCTCCGCTTTGCTTTGACGAAGTGTTTCACTTTGTACTTTGGTACTGTGTTTGTCCCACAGAGCAAACAGCATCATCGCTGCAGGGGTGAGCCGGTTTAACAGCCAGCTGATGTGTTTAGTACACAGCATCCAACGGCCACCAGCTGGAGGACATCTCTTTTTTTCTACGTCACCAACATGAGAGCTGTTGCAAGTTTACAACAGGGTCCACAGCCATGGCAAAAAAACATTTAAGTGTCACTGCTGTTTTAGGGGCCGTTTACGCGACAACGTTTTACCCTAATACAGGAAAACCTTTGTTGTGTTTCGGCCAATCGTTTACACAACAACAACGTTTTGGGGACATTAAGCACAGCCATGAATCTTGGCAGGTAAACTATTAATTAAAAATTCAAAGTGTTGGAGAATCCAAACAATCATATCAAGGGTATTGACATTTATCACACCCATCTTTTTTTCTTTCTTTTTTTTAATTTAAATTAAAAATATAGTCTCTACATAGGAGTTGGCAATTTGGATAAAATCCTATATTAGTGAATACATACTTTTATAATATGATATTGATATATTGTGTATAATGATGATACATTTTCTGGGCAATCTCTTGAGAAATTGATGATTGGGTAGACGGGAATTTCTGTTTTCGGATAATCCCGTGAATTAAACACCTAAAAAAAAAAATCTGTGCATAATAACAATGCTGTAAAAACTTGCTACAACTTGACTTGACAAGCCTTCCCACAATAGCCTGATATAACTACAGATATTAAGGGATGCACTGTGCCAAAACGGTCCTACAAAAATGTCATGATACTGCCCAACCCTATTCCTGTGTGTCACAGATAATAGGGGCAATCAAAGGGGAATGGTTTCAGCAACAAAACAAAGTGCACACTACTGAGTGTGAGCACGTTACACAAGCAGGGCTCAGATTGACAGCAACCAGCCAACCAACAGAGGTTTAGGGTAATGACTGGGTTGAAGATCTAGGGAAAATTCACCAGGAAAAAGTCCTAACATCTTCCAATTTTCCACGTGTCCTGAAGCTCGCATTTTTATCCACTAGCTAATGAAGCAACTGACTAATAAACAGCTGACAGACAGACCGTCTCCTGGAAGACAAGCACAACAGTGAATGCAAGCAGCAGCTCCGACCAAAGCCATGCATCTAAACAAGTCATGAATCTGAGACGTCTGGAACAGTTTCTGTCTCTGGTGATTCACTTTTTTACTTCCTGGGGGAAAAAAATGAGAACTGAAACTGATGTTGCAGCTATATATTAAAAAAAAAGATAAATAATGATACATTTATTCTTATGAGTGGTACAGTACGAGGTAACACAATGAGCCAGAAGTTAAAACTATATGCAGCAGATACAGTACCTGCCACAAGTAAAATATTTGACAATATGCCATGACTTCATTCACTCCATTTCTTTAGATGAGAAAAATAAACGGAAAAAAAAAACGACACTTCTATGAGATGCTTTGCACGACACAAACAAGTAACCCTGCAGGAACAAAACTGAGGCCATGCAATAATCCTAGTAAGTCTTTCTGTACCAAAGGAAAGCAGGACCACACCCACATTAGCACTGAACTAGGAGGAGAGTCACAAAGTCTTGTGGAACCATTTGGAATGACAGACATTGGGTTTATCCAGGGTCAGTGTATCCGCCTGAAAGGAATACAGGTGCGATTGGTGTCTGAATCCAAGAAGGGCTGGACTGTCAAACAGCTGGCTGGGTGGATGCAGCCATCACTGCATCCAGAGGGAGGATGGGGAGCGATGGGAGGATGAGAGGAAGGAGGAGAGGGACTACTACTACTGGACTGGGCCAAAGAGTCCAGTCACAACTCTGCAAAGAGTCTGGAAGTTTTTAAATCCTTGTTAAAAATGGACCGTTCCCCCCCCCAACCTTTTTTTAATCTGCTCGTTTTTAATTTTTAATTTACTGCTTATTTTTTTAATATCCTTTTACTTTAATTTGATTTTAACTTATTTGATTTGTTTTTTTATTCCTGGAGTTTTAAAAAAATCTGTTTCAGTCTTTTCTGTACAGCAGATCATCCCGTCGTGTTTGTTTAAAATGTGTTTATATAAATAATATGAATAGTCAGCAGATTAATGTAGCAGACACTAAATAAGGAGCACAATTTAACTGGATTTAAAATATGAAATAACCAGGTGACACAGATATACTCGCTTCAACAAAATTATATTTTTAGTGGGGAGACAAAGACGGATGACAGATACTTTAAGTAAGCAGCTCATTTTGCACCTATTTTTACTGTTTGGATCCGTTTACACAAGGTAAAACTAATTTGCCTCTGACAGCCTGTTTACTCTTCATGTTTCCTCTTATACTATTAATGTTTTCCAATTTCCCCACTGGGATCATTCATGTTTCATCTAATCCATTAAGTGCTAACCCATCAGCCTTCTCCTCCAACCATAAGAAAAAGCTCTCTCTACCATCCTTAAACCTCTCCCCTCCGACCTTCCTCTTCATTCTTTTCTCACACCTCCTTCCTCCCTCCTCCATCTTCCTCCCCATCTCCCTGCAGATGTGTGTTAGCACAATTTTTGTTAATTAAGTAAGACATCCTCCCTCCACGGGCAGGACATAAACAACGTAATGCGGTTACACACTCGGGAATCGAGACGACGCGTTCTCTCACTCGCACCTTCGAAAGCACCTCCCTCCACATATGCACTGTGTTGAAAAGCCTGGCTGGACTGGATGCGACAGCTTGTCGTGTCCAGGGCCGGTGCCCTTCAACATGACTTCACTCACACCCGCTGTGGCCTGCCAAGAACCAGACCACTGGCCTAAACAACAGGAAGCCTTTCAACAGAGCTTCCATCGCCACAGATCCACAAACCAATGACAAGAAAAGCCAAAAAGGTGGGTCAAGACTCGCTTTGGCCGTTGCCACGTGGGAGTTTCCGGGTATGTTGTGCCATTATTCCGCTTCGCTGTTCAGTATAAAACATAAAAACATGAAATCAAGGAGTGATTGTCGTTCTGCCTTTAAGCCAGTGGTATAGTAGCAGAGTCGAACGGTAACAGCCCTCCTTCCACAAAGACCGCTGTCACTCCCTCTGCTGCCATCTCAGAGGGGGAACAGCAATGACCCCCCCCATAATGTCGTTTGAACGTTTATCCAGAACTTTGAGGTGCAAAAAAAAAGAAGAAGCCCCGACAGTCCTTTCTTGAAAAGGCTGTGAAAAAGAGGCTTCTGAAAGCGAGTCTATAAACTTCACAAACAGGAACAGAGACAACCTTGTCCGAGTCCGATGACCACCTGATGCCAAGAACACAAGCAATCCTTTTGCTCTAAGAATCAAAATGAACCCCACACTCACAACAACGCCTCCCTTAGGACACCTGAGGAAACACAGTAATACGGCTTTTTCCAAATCCACACCAGTAACAGCGAACATTTGTTATGCCTTGTCCTGCAAAGAGGGTATAGCTGTGCTCACTGCTCTGAATCTGAGTTTCAACCATTGGTCTGAAGGGTCCAATTAATTCAACAGCTGACAGACTTCAAAGTAAAATCAAGAGTCCAGTCAGCTGTGCAGAGCCTGACATTTCTCTCCTATACCATCGCATCCTTTATCCCCTTATCCTCGTCTTTCAGTTTGGCCGATCAGTAGAGAGAACTGGTCGCCGTCAGCCTCTTGTCCCTCAGTCGGATCTGGCTGTTCCACTCCGCTGGCCTCCAGCTCACCTCCACCAGGCAGACCAGAGCACAGCATGGCAGCATCCTGGCACTAAATGCACACAGAGCTTTAATTCAGGCGACGCTTCCTTCTTTATGTGTGTGTCTCAGAGAGCAGGAAGCCAGTGCAGTAATAGGATGTTCCTCGGTTGCTTTGTAATGCCTCAAAGACTTAGGCTGGAGCCAAAACGCAGGGCGAAGACACCGAGCTACACTGAATATAAGAAGAAGAACCTGAGTGCTAGATACTTGGAGAATCAGATTGGCTGCTTGACTTTATCTTATCTTTCACATTTGGACAGTTGGTCCCAGAAAACAAGCAATTAGATGACATGGTCTCTTGATATCTTTTTAACTTTATAAAACAAACAAACAAACAAACACGATTTAAGGTAAATAACTGGCAGATTACTCAATAAAGACAATAGTTAGTTGAAACTCTGGGGGGAATAAGAATAGAGACAAAGCTATTGAATGTCATCTAACTCAATATAACCATCATAATCATACAGGAGACAACCAGTTTCCTAAATGGTCATATCATTGTATTTGGCCATCCATTGTAATCTCTGCTCTTGGACAGCCAATCATGTTTCACTTGAGCTCTGACAGCCAACCTACTGACTCATTCATAGTCTGTAATAAGAAATTAGCCAATCGTGTATCATGTCTGACATCATACAGTCAAGTCATCCATAGAACACAACAGCCAATCATTTTATCTGGCCGACAATAATCTGTAATCTGACATCAGACGCCCAACGTATTAATCTCATGAGGGGATTATGACGTCCAGCGTCTCCACTCAACAGATCATACATAGTGTGCTTTGCTACAGCGCTGACGATAAGAAGATGCAGAAATTTCACAGTTTTAATGAGTGAATAAAGGAATATCCTGACACTTTTTTGGAGTTCATCATATTGCATTACTGATATAATCCTCTGGATTTATTTCATTATGGACTCTCGATGGTGGATTTACTGCATTAGTTCGAGGCATTTTAAAACCCTGCTGTTGAATTAGTATTTTCTATTTCCACAAACTGTTAAATCTTTGTTATATTTTCTGATACCTTGAATTTCACCTCCTTCCATTTCTAACTGTTTTAAAGCTTTCAGGAAATTGTGATATTGGGCTTTACCAATAAGCAACTTAAATACAGAACTGCTCACACTGTGGAATAAAAACATAATGCTTGCCCAAAGTCCTGCTTTTATTTAAACTGAAGGACATATGTAAACCCCCCAGACCTAAAGACCTAATATTTTTTATAGATATAGTTCTGCACACACTTAAATACTGAGGACTCACACTGAAACCATTAGTCAGTAAATCCAGTAGTTCAACAGTGGAACCAATTGCTTGTGATGAGTAATACGTGTTTTTAAAGAAGCAAATGATAAACTGATAACTCCAAAAATAATCAGATTTATTCATAAAGAAAATAATCTTGAATAGTTGTCTTGGCAGACTCTTATATGTTCATGCGACCGAATGGAACGTAGCAGCATGTGGAAAACTCAAAGTGTCCTCTGTCACAAAGTGACACAGCTGATTACATCTGATCCATACTTGGTATTAGTCAGGAGAAGAAAAAAAATGGAAGAAAACCTGAATGGATAACATGAAAGGGAGATCCAAAAACAACACCGATATCCTGACAAATCACATCTGCATTTGTGTGTGCACTAGTTCACAATCCCTGGGAATAACAGACAGATATCTCTTTGTCTGTATAGCAGCATGGTCATGTTCCATTTGAGGGCTGAGCAAGCAAAGAATTAGCTTATATTAAACCGCAGATAATAACCAGTGAGGTCAGCTGGAGGAGTATCATCTCAGGGAGGTGAAGTATCCCCCCCCCTTCCACACACACACACACACACACACACACACACACACACACACACACACACACACACACACACACACACACACACACACACACACACACACACACACACACACAAAATGCTGCGGGTTACCTCTCTGGTTAAAACTGGTTGTGATGGTAAACAACTTAAAAACATGAAGCTCACCACATTATCAGTTATGCTTGTTATTCAAAGAAATGAGGCTGTTCCGCCACAAACAATCACAGCTGGAATCAAAACCCGATTGTATATTGAGGCGATTGGCAAAATCTATTATTCATCAGCTGTTTGCAAAAACCAAATCCAACAGTAACAGTTTTAATGGCTCCATGCATCACATTTTTGTCAATGCAATAAAAAATAAAAAACACGCTGTTCTTACTGACTACTGCAGTCTCAAAATTATTAATCAATAATAATATTATTCTAGGAAAACCACAGAATTTCTCATCCCAAGCAGACGTCAAAGTCCACCGAGTTTGGGTTTGGGAAGAAGTCCTGGATCACTCTAGAGTGGCCGTCACAGTCGCCTGACTTGACTCCTACACAAAACCTCTGGTGGGATTTGAAGAAAGCGGTTGCAGCGATTAAACCCCGGAATATTCCAGAGCTGGAGGCCTTTGCCCATGAGGAATGGGCTAAGATTACCCAGGAATGCTGTCAGAAGCTGTTTTTTTTGGGCTATGAATCACATTTGCATCAGGTCATTGCAACAAAGGGGTCTTTTACAAAGTTCTAGAGATGCTTGTCATTAAGGGATTGGATAACTTTGAGACAGCAGTAGCCGGTAAAAAGGAGCATTTCATGTTATATTTGGGCAAACCACTCATGACATCTGTTATATCGACCTATCTAAATTGTTCTCATTTGATCTGGTTATTGCAAACAGCTGATAAATAGTATTACCAATAAACCTATTATACAATAATGATTGAATAAATTTGCTTCCAGCTGTGAACCACATCATAATAACCAAAATGTAACGTGACTGATGTATGAGGACATATGTACTCAGTCTGAAATCTGCTGACCTTGTCAGAGCAGCAGCAGCTCAATGTTGGGTGAATTGAGTAGTAAAATCTGACATGAATGATTTCTATTTAGCAAATATAGGTAGAAAGAGGACAGACGCTGTGAGCTGCAGGATACTGGATAATTAAGTCAATATGAGCTCGTGTCCTATGTCGTCATATTAAAGTTAAGACTGAGTACCTGACAACAAACAGACATGTTAGGACAATCAATGAGTGGAAGTTGAGGTTAATTTTACTGAGAATCACGGAGGTCTCTCCCCAGATTGCTCCGGTTCTCCACCCTGCTACCGGGAGTCCCTGCCAGCTTCTCTTTGAAACAGGGTGTGACACATTTTTTTTTTTTAAAAACGTCAACATACAACTTCGTAAGTTGCCAGTCAAACTAACACATCTATTGAACAGCACAGTCATTATTTAAGTTGACAAGTAATCAGGTGGAGAGGCAAGGGAGCATGACCCTCACCCCGGCTACCGCTGCAGACTCGCCTATTGTTCCGCCGCTGTCACAGCCGTGAAGGTGCACCGCGGATTAGCTTTAGCCTCACCGGCTAACAGCACAGCCGGGCAGCTAGCGTTGGTTAGCACAACACAAAGCTAAAAGGTAACTCGGCACCTTTCTTCCACGCGATTTCAGAAAAGTCGGAATGTTGTCCGCGTCAAAACAGACCGCAAACAAGCCGAACATTAGGTCAAAAACGATTTGAAGAGTTTAAACATACCCAGAGCTCCGTTCCCCAACTCATTGCGGATGCCCCCTTCTGTCTTCTGCCGTATTGGATGCCGTTTTCCCCGCTCAGACACTCCTGACTGCCGCTGAGACTCTGGTCCTTCTGGCTGACTGTCCGCCGACAAACACCTCCTCCTACTGAATCAGCAGGTCCGCCCAAACCAGGGTCCCACGGTGGTCCTAAAATACTGGAACTGTTAGTCATCATCCAAGTAGTAGTAAGTAAAGACAAAAATAAAATAGAGCAAAAGCTGCGAGATTTTTTTAAACAAAGTTAAGTGAAACACACCTGGAAACAGCAGAAATAGCTGTAAAGGATAAATAAAATAATTATGAAAATAAGACAGAACGATTCAGTTCCGTTTAGAAAGTTGCACGCATGTTTTTAATTAAATATTAATCATTAATTTAGCAATGAATGAATAAATAGCTGCAATAGAACCAGAAAACTGACACATAAGACCTTGAATCTGTGGTATTTACAATTATGACATTAATTCAGTTTTTTATCAAGTTCACGTCAACATTATTTTTGTTTTAATGCTAATTGTAAGCCCATTTGCTGAAGTTTCAAGGCAATTTAAGGTTAAATTCTCACATATCATTGTGTAAAAATCGAAAGAAATATATAGAAAGAAATATAGAAATAAATAGAAAGAGCCTTCTTTCTATTTATGTGAAAAGCTTGTACAGAAAGTTTCCAAATGTCTCCAATGTATTGATTTCAAAACACCTATGTTTTATTTTGATAAAAATGTGCCATTTCGTTGGCATGGCATATGTAAAAAAAACCAAAAACCTTTACTGCAAACTTTGGACCCGAAACTCATTAATTTTAAGTAAACAGTTCCCTCTAGCGGCAAATATCTGTCACTACAGCTACATCCACAGAAAATGTTTCACGCTTTTCCAATTATTAAAAAAAAAGAGCAATTTAAAGAGAAATTAATAGTCCAATAATAGTTAGCCCCTCATCAGCCCAATATGACACTAAAATAGAATCATGCTGTACGGAATATAATTATACTCACAGGCAGCCGTAGAGGTCATAATCTAGAGATAAGAGATAGAATAGAAGATATGAAAAATAAACAGAAGAGATTAAAAAAAACAATAATAATAGCAAAACTAGAAAAATAGAACATACAATTCTTAATATGTCTTTCGAAAGTCTACATGGGATGACATCACATTCATGTTCCACTCCTATTCCATAAGTGGCGCTAGAGATGATCACTGCTTTAAAACTACAAACAAACAGAAAAAGAAGAAGAATTTCCTACACGGTTACCGAGAGGTAGAACCGATTGTGTCCTGGGGATATTTATTTGCAGCGCCTATAGTTGCGTATATCGCGTTATCATAGCAGACACAGACAGACATGTACCGCCACATGACAAGGTAAGAATATTTAGAAAATTAATTTTGACGTAATTCATACTTCTCATAGGAAGTACACTCTGATGACCTTTGACATAGATTCGTCTTGTGCTAACGATCCCTGTACAGTCAGAGGCTGTCTGCACAGATAAGTATGTTTAGATTTACCTGTACACCTTTAACTTTATACAGAACCTCCACCAACATACTGCACACAGTCCCTCCGTATACAGTGAAGCATTCACCTCAGGTTTAATGAGGTGGGTGAGCTTGAGAAGCTGCACATGATTCTGAATATGAGAAAGTCTTAATTTGTTATCTGCACACACTCTATTTTGTTACGCTTGTCGGCTATATTTTTTTATAATTCTATTCCGTGATCTTATTCTTGTCATCAATCAAAATAAATAAATTTAAAAAACGCAGCACGGGGAGAGGGCAAATAAGGTAAGCTCAGTTCCCCCATTCTGTCATTGCACCTAAAGGCAACAGTCCCATAATAGTTTGACCCTCTGATCCCTTGAGCATGAAAATCTAACCCTAGAATTTGGAATGACATTATTATTACTATTATTATTATTATTATTATTATTATTATTATTATTATTGCCATGGCCTTCCACCCAGTTTCATGGCAATCCATCACATAGTGTGTGTAATTGACAAAAACTATCCAAAAAGTCTTACCTTACATTCTTACATTTTACAAATTGAAAAAGAAAAAGAAAAAGTTCCTGGATTCATGCCTTTATCCAGATCCACTGCAGAGTTTAATGTCTTCTTCCCTTTCATATACCATATTTTATGTAAATCCAGCAAGTCGTTTTTGTGTAATCTGGCAGACAGAGAGACAAACAAACTCCAGTGAAAATAACCTCCTTGGCAGAGGTAATTATTCTAATGTAAATGTTCAGACAGGTGTGGAAGAAGAGCTCAGATCTTTGACTGAAGTTAAAGTAAGAATACTGCAGTGTAGCAATTCTTTGTTACAAGTGGGTCAT
This sequence comes from Chaunax sp. Z400, assembly GCA_037577475.1. NCBI lineage: Eukaryota > Metazoa > Chordata > Actinopteri > Lophiiformes > Chaunacidae > Chaunax > Chaunax sp. Z400. Next base: position 26,066,116 of record CM075188.1, read on the forward strand.
GCAGTAAAGATTTTACCTAATTATAGTACATATTTATCAGTGTAAAAATATTCTTTATCCTTAAACATACTTTACCAGTCATGGAGGTAAAATGTATATTATTATTATTTATAGTGTATTATTTGATTGCACATCTAAACAGATTTTTTTATGTTCTACGTAGTTGAGTTGAATCAAATTTAACTGCTTTATATTATGCATTATACATAGAGACTGCCTCGTGATTTAATTCCCACCTGTTTGTGTTTTGTTGCTTCTTTGTCTGTACATTAAAGGACTGTGTGTAGCGGAGGGAGAGTGTGTCCTGCCTTTGTGCCTTCTTTCACCCAGTCGCCATCATGGATGCTGGGATACATGACAGAGGAAAAACATCACAGGTGACTGCATCACTCGAACTCCTGTACTTCTAGTAGAGACTAAATATAACGAGCAATATTGCAATTTAAATTCAAACCACAGATTCATCTTGTTTTAGCAGATTTTGTTTTTTGCTTTTGCCTGTTTTTTTTTTGTTTTGTTATTTAGTTAGGAATCCACTTATAAATAAACTTGGTTTTCTGTATAAAAAGTGACCAATTTAACCCACATTTACTAAAATATTACATTAATGGTATACTTGGTGACAATATTTTCAACTTTCATGCAAACATGCGGCCCACAGTGCTTCACCAAGCAAAATTGAAACAACACAGACAGATTCCTAGGACTAAAAATTGTAGCAATTAAACTTTAAAACGTGAGAAATCAATAAAAGTCCATAAAACAAACACCAGGTGTAAATTTTAAAAAAAAAGTACAAAGGCTATAGTGTTACTCAGGCACTCCCACTGGTATTTTTAGGATCACATAAAGAACATTGGAAAGAAAAACTGTTGAGGACCTTAGTGATGTCGCTAGAACATAAAATGAAAGAAAATCTTTAACGTAGGGAGGAACAAAGTGATATAAAGCTTTAACTTTAATTTAAATGCTTAAATGTATGGTAAAAAAACTGTCGTTAAGAAATACCTGTGTGTCCAACTCACAAAATGACTGTTTAATTGCTATAACCTTTGAAACCTTCTGCTTATACTATTAACAGCTTGTTAATAAACTGTTATAATAGTAATTGTATGGGTTACAGTTACAATAGAATCAAAAGATTAAACAGTCTGACTTTTTTCTCTTGTGCAAAGTCCATCCTCTTCCTGTGTTGTTATTGATGAAGCTGATGATATACTCAAAGGCAAGTTCTTTATTTGTCATTCTCATAATGATTTGTTCAGTGATGTTGGGGCAGGATTTTGTGTCTGTTCAGGGACCCGACAGCTTGGGGGAAGAAGCAAAGAAGGTTACAGCATATTCTGGTAGTTCTGGCTCTAAAGCTCTGGACTCTCCTTCCAGTTCTCAGGAGTGCTAACAGATGATGGGAGGGGTCAACTATTAGGATATTGCATCTCCCGTGAACCGGTTGGCCAGATTCTCAAATTGCAATTTGCAAATTGATGGAAGTTTAAGGTTAGGGGGAGGATGGATCAGATGTGTTGCATGACAAGCCTCCCAAAGTTCTTCATTATAATCTGCATCAGTGCAATAGTTGTTAAGGCATGCTGGAGACATGGTGGCTGCAACTTATTAGCAATGCAAAAAACCCTTGCGTTTTATTTATTTTCTACCGGTTTTTCCAATAACCTTTCTGCAACTATCACGTCCATAAAGGGCATTTTACTATCTCTGACTTACAGTTGACAATTAATAATGAAAATGTTCACATCCTGGGTGAATCTTTCGATGTCGATGCAGGCTGGCTGAGCGGCATTGGCACTGTTCCGTCCGGTGTATGAGCTCCGCAGGCAGGAAGAGGAGAGCTCTGCCCAGTGCCTTCCCGGTGCTGGAGCAGCCCCTCCAACCCATCCATCAACACGTGTTTGACGGGAACCTCCGAAACAGCAACGCCTGCTATAAGAAGTAGGTCCTGCTCTCATCAGTTATTGAAATAAAGTCGTAAATACGGGCCATTCATTTACTCTCTCGCTCTGGAAGGTACATGGAGTTGAATGAAAAGGTGAGGAAAGGAGGAGGGGAAAATGCCATCGCCAGACACACTCAGAGGAACAGGAAGTTGCTGGTCAGGGATCGATTACACCTTCTGCTGGATGATGAGGACTTCTTGGAGCTGTCACCATTGGCTGGTTTGGGTCTGCCGTACGGGGACATCCCCTCAGCCAGCTGCCTGACAGGTCAGAAACCACCACAGTCCTGTATCTTTGGCACTAACCATAGACTGGAAAATCTGACTAGCTTGACCTCACATTTAATCTACTATTATTACAAACAGTTAATAATTTATTTCCCATCTTATAACGACATACGTGTGACGGACAAGAATGGCATTGACTTATGCCCCGTGATCTGTATGTGTTTGTAAATGTATCCATCCAGGTATCGGCAGGATCAATGGCTTGTGGTGTGTATTTATTGCTAACGATGCCACGGTGAAAGGCGGCACGGCGTATCCAATCACACTGAAGAAGCAGCTAAGGGCACAGGAAATAGCTATTCAGAATCGCCTGCCTTGTGTTTACCTGGTTGACTCTGGAGGAGCTTTTCTACCATTGCAGGTTAACACAAACACAAGTCCATAATAATAAGTGCTTAGGGTCTTTTCATGTGAATGTTAGCTGCATTATACTGTCCGATGTATTAATCTCTATTTCTCTGTGTGTGTATGGAATCATCCAGGCTGAGATCTTTCCTGATAAGAACCAAGGAGGAAGGACGTTTTATAACGAAGCCATCATGTCTGCCATGAAGATCCCACAGGTAAAGAAACGTGAAGCATTCATTAGAGACCTGCTTTTATAGAACCGTATAAAAATAGAAGGGCTTGGCTTAAAATCTGGATCGCAGGTCGGCGACATTAAGATTTGAGTTCTTTTCAAAAACTTTAATTTAAGAAAACTTTTGATTTTATCTGAACGAGAATTTTGTCAAAACCACTAAAAGTGTCTTTCTGCAAAGCTGCTGTTCAGTCAGAAAAGAGACAAATCTGCTATAGAAATTTAACACGACTCTTGCAGATTTAAAAAATGTACTCTTTTAAAAATGACTATTTTTGATAAATCACTGTAAAGTTGTCGGTGGTTTGCGGGTCATGCACGGCGGGTGGAGCCTACATCCCCACTATGGCAGAAGAGACAGTGATGGTGCACCGAATAGGGACCATATTCCTGGGCGGACCGCCACTTGTCAAGGCGGCCACCGGAGAGGAAGTGACACCAGAGGACCTGGGAGGAGCCAGGCTCCACGCTGAGTAGGTCCTTGAATCAAACCCGTCCGTAATGCACAGTTATTATAAAAATACACATCTAAATAATTTGCATCATCAAGACCGTCCGTTTATCTTTCAGGGTGAGTGGCTGTGTCGACCACTTTGCCTGGGAAGAGAAGGAGGCGTACGATTACACCAGAAACATCATATCCACTCTCAACTTCCAACTGCCTGAGGAAGAGGAGGAGGATGAGGATGAGACGAAGAAGAGGAGAGCAGCGGAGGAACCGCTGTACAGTTCAGAGGAGCTTCTGGGTCTCGCTCCCAGAAGTTATAACTACAGTCTGGATGCTAAAATGGTACAGTACGCAACAGCGCAAAGCTATTTGCTCTGAAGAATGAGTGGAGATAATGAGGAATATATTCTGTCCTTCTGACTGAACAGGTAGAGAAAAGAGAAACATCTACAGGCAAACTTACAAAAAAAAAAAGTTTAAATGACTGTATGTGTTGCAAAAACGCCACAATGGTGAGCGATCAGCAATTAAGACAGAACAGAAATGAGGACATTTTAGCTTATCACATCAAACTTTGTGTCAAATTGTCACGTGGTTGGTTTGTGGAACAGTTTTTGTCACGGCTGTCATGTTGCCGTCTCAGTCAATCCAGAATCCGTAACATGCTGGTGGTTGTTTCTCTTCGTCTGGTCCAGGTTGTCAGTCGGCTGACAGACGGGAGCCGCTTCCAGGAGTTCAAAGCTCGCTATGGAACAACGCTCGTCACCGGCTTTGCAAAGATTCATGGGTAAAAGAGAGAGTTTTCCTGAGACGCTACTGACGTTATTTTGTCATTATGTGTGAGTATTTGTTTTCACATCTGTGTATATGTACCCTGTTAGCCACCTGGTGGGAATAGTAGCCAGCAACGGCGAGCTGTTGTACCAGGCCGCTCTGAAAGGCAGCCACTTTGTCCAGCTGTGTGACCAGAGAGACATCCCCCTCCTCTTCCTCCAGAACACAGCACCCACAGCAGCTCTAACACTCTCCACAACAGAGGTATTCAGTAACACACACACACACACACACACACACACACACACACACACACACACACACACACACACACACACACACACACACACACACAGGCTGTCCAGGTCTGCCTAAGTACATTTGACTATGTAGTTTTAAAATATGAGTTCATCAGAAATGTCCAAAAACTACTTTTATTCATTTCCTAAAACCTTCCAATTATGCTTTATTTATTTTTCTAATTATAATTGTTGAAATAGTATTTATTCAATAAACAGATTTCGTAGAACAGATGGCCAGCAACATGTAAAGTCACAGTTTTGATCTGTGTCGATTAAAATAATTCCGTTGTTTTCTATTACATGGCTGTATTTTTTTTTGTGTGCGTCTCTCTCGTGTTTCTAGGCAGAGATGAACAGTAACCGTCTGAAAGCTCAGGGCTCAATGATGTCAACAGTGGCGTGCGCCTCCGTCCCCAAAATCACTGTGGTGATTGGTGGTTGCCATGGTACTGACAGCTACGCCATGGTGAGAGATATTACTTTAACTTTCTTATGCAAAAGTGTAATTAGTTAAGAGAACATGAAGTTAGTACAAAGCTTCTGTTTCTCTATTAAGTCTGTGATCCTCATTAATCAATACAAACAAGCAGTTTTCGAACCAAAGTAACTTAATCAAAATGAATTAAATGATGAACAGGTGTTTCTTATTATCAATTATTGACTGCAGTACTTTGCAAAAGCCTTTCTGAATGAGTGCATCTGTCAAACTGCGGATGTTTCAGGCTTTTTCTCTACTTTCATAATCTTACTTGACGATCTCCAGATGCACCAAGGCTTTAAAAGGTGTCTCTGTTGTCAGGTTAGAATCACAACACCTAAGATGGATTCAACTTATGGAAAAATGAGTACACAAAATGTGCACAGAAACCTCTGAAAGCCCTCCTGTAAGCATATCCAGTGTCTTTTCTGTCCATGACTGAACTCAACTGTGATTAAAAACACAATCTTTTGTTCAGATATGATCAAGTTTGCATCAGATTTAGAGTCAAAGAGAATTATTTTCACCAAAATACACCAGGATAGGGCTAAATAAACAACATCCGTTTGATGCTAACACTGTTAGCTGTTTACCTTTTGTTACAAGCAACTACATTTTGTTGCATGAGTTGCTAAGCGCTATAGGAACTCCACATATACTGTACATACAACCCTTACTATTATACACTCTCATTATATATTGTTCTCATGTGGGATTTCATATATGGAGCTAATCTCACAGTAATTTCTTAACCTTGTTTCCTGGTTGTCTTTAGTGTGGGCGGGCCTTTGACCCTAATTTCCTGTTCCTGTGGCCCAATGCTAGAGTGTCGATGATGGCTCCGGGTCACTCCGGCTCTCTGCTCCCAGCTGACAGTGAGCAGGAGGATGACCTGAACAGGAAGTTAGACGAGGAAAGCTCAGCTTTCTTCTCTTCTGGAAGGCTCTGGGACGATGGAGTCATTCTGCCTCAGGACACCAGGAAGGTAAAATAACCATTTGAGAGCTCTTTACTATTCTGGGGCCATAAAAACAATGTGGCCATATAATTTCAAGTTTCCCATTATTATTATTATTATTCCCATTATTATGCAGGTTCTCGGAAACTGCCTGGACATCATCAAACAGCAGCAGTATCAGCTTTCCACAGAGAAACAGCATTCTACACTTTTACGTTTATAGAAGAGTCCATCCTTCTCTTCCTCACTCAGTCTGGAAAGTACAAACATCTCCAAGATTATACAGCGGCTGTAGCCCATTGGCTACTTTAATCAATGTGAACTCACTCCGTTTCTTTCTGGTCAAAATGTCCGGCAAACAGTCAACAGTTAGGAGACGATGGATGTGTAGCATTTATTTTACAGTAAAAACATTAATACTGTAACAAGTAATATAATTACAAAATGTCAACTTGATGTAATTGTTTCATTTGTACAAAAGAAGAAGAAACGCAAATACCTGTTAAAATATCTTTTGAAACAAAATGATTTTGTATTTAATTGTGGCTCTTTGCATTTAAAGGATGAGTTCACAAACATGTTGATGCTATTTTAATTGTGAAATCAAACATTTTCAATGTGAATGTTTTAAAAGCAAAATAAACTGTATAATGTTAACTCATGCTCAAGTTTTTCATTAAAAAAAACCCAACAACCTCAAAATAACACTGACAACATGTGACTTGGCTGCATAACAAATGTACAATTTTGTGTAAAAAAATAAAAAAGGTGAATGATAACTGACATTTGATGCAAGTAATTTTACAACTTATTAGCGAGTTAGAGATGTTTTATTCAACATAAACATAAGAAAAACTATTTGGAGCTTCTAATTTAAAAGCCTAGTTGACTGGCAGGAGAGTGAACAAGGTGTATTGTGTAATGTGTCAGGTCAGGGTCATGGCTTGTACGTGCCGTGCAGGGTCAGGGGGATGATGATGTTGACCTCTGCCCTGGCCAGCTCTGTTAGTGTCACAGCATCCAGCACCAGCAGGAAGCCTGGTCTCTCTGCGCCGGGCTTCACCACGATACTCAGCAGCACACCTAGAGACAAGACGGGGTCAAATGTGTGTGTTTCCAGTATAGACATGATTAGGATGAGGAAGTATTTAGATTCTTCAAAAGACATACAGGACAGGACAGACAGGATTTCAGCTTCATTCTCTCCCAGCTCGTCAAATACAAACAGTGATGGTTTTTGTTTCAACGTTTATTTTGTACCATACAAACACAAGATAAAAGTGATGTAATGCGGGTTCAAAACTTCAACTCAACTGCATGAGAGTGTAATTATGTTTGCGATGTTTGCCCTACCATCGTCCTCCTCTGTAGCTCCAGGTGTTGGAACAAACAACGGCTCTGAAGGGTAACACTCCTCCTCCTGCCACACCCAGGTCTCTTTGGTCTGCACGTTCAGCTTGACTATCTACAGAGAGTCAACAATAATTTAAAAAAAAGCTTTGGATTTGTTTCCGATCGGGGAGATATAAGCGCTCATACCCTATCTGGGATGAAGTGGTTGAGTCCCAGGCCGTAGGCAAAGGAATACTTCTTCCCACGACACAGAGAGTAGTTAATCTGTGGAAACTCAAAGGCTGAGAGAGAAAGAAAGACACCAGGAGAGAGAAATTACCCAAACAGACCCCTATAAAAATATACTTTATATAGCTTTAAGTTGGACTTCATCGGATTTTCTAATAACTACTTAATTTTCAAATTAACGGTGATAATACAAAATGCGATCAACAAATAAATGATCATGCATTAATATAGGTGCAGCCATCCAGCAGTAGATAAAAGTGTTATTATAAGCTCCACCTTTACCAGCTGCTGCTTTAAAGGAGCAACTTGTGATAAAGCTGAAAAATATAGTGGGAGGTATATGACTGGAGAAAAGGCCGGCTGCTTCTCACTAGACTGTGTGCTGTAATTAAGTTTGGCTGTAGCTTTAGCTAACGTTAACTCAACGAGTGGCCCTACAGCTGACGAAGCGTGTCCGGAAAATGACCGGATGACGAGGGAAGTCACTGAGGCTCAGCTCAGCAGCCTCCAAATGAACATGGTTGGACACCAGACAGGGACCAGACAAAGCCTCGGAGACTAGTGGAGGCCAGTTTGACAGAGGATACAGTACAAGACACCACAGGTGGGGACGGGCGAGAGGTGGAGCAGCAAAGAAGGAAAGATAGTTGGGCATCAGCTGCTGGCAAAAATTTTCTTTTCTTTTATTTTTTGTGGAGCCAGAATATTTTCAAGTCGTTTGAGCTGGACTGTAATCCTGAGTGTGAACCATTAAGACAACTAAATCTGACCTGAGCAAAAAATTGGAATTGAACAATGAGCTTTGTGATGTGTGTCTGTTTGTGTGTGTGTGTGTGTGTCTGTTTGTGTGTGTGTTACCCTGTCTTGGTCTAGAAAAGAGGACTTCAGGTTCGAGCCAGATGGTGCCATCACTATGAAGAACGGCGGTTGCTGTAGTGTAGGACAGGGACACCAGATTCTTTCCCTGTTCTTCCTGTCCACACACACACACACACACACACACACACACACACACACACATGAATATACGCTCATGAAAAACCATCATGTGAGGTATTTTATGCAGGAGTGTAAGAAAAGTGTGGTTTATGTGAAAAGGGACCAGACAGTCGTGGAGAAGATACTCCATAAAGTCAACCAAGAGCTAACTAAAGTACGGATAACATAATCCTAGTTTAAAAAGTCAGGATAACTACAGAACGTTTGTGCTTTAAAACATTAAATAATTACAATCAGCTGGTTCTTGTGCATTTTAAGAAATGCGTGTAACAAACTATGGCGAGTATAAAGAATGCTATAAAACCAGTAAATGCAATAGTAGAAGTATAAGATGGCATGAAAAGGAAATCATGTGATCAGACACAGATTAGGAAAGAGGTGAACCTTTTGAATTTATACAAAAAAAATTAACATTGCTTCTGTTCTCTTTCCTCTCTGCCTCTTTTTTGTTCGATGACGTCTTTTTGTTAGAAATACAATTTCAAAGTTTTGCGATCTTTACGGTGTAATATTTGAATCTCTATGTTCTCCCCCCAAAGTGAAATGAACAGTTCAATAGAATTTGGTGTCAGAAATGCTACGTTAAAGGCCAAAAGTATCAAAGACATTATCAAAAAAATTTGTAGGAACTTTACTGGGTACAAATGTATTATGTGCCATGTAAGCACAGGATTAAGTGAAGTAATACAGGTTCAAAACTTGAAACTAGGAATTTAACTTTCTTTAAGAGAGGCATCAACCCTGTAATTTCGATTTAAATTATACATTTTGAGGTGACAGTACCAGTGTGTGTGTGTGTGTGTGTGTGTGTGTGTGTGTGTGTGTGTGTGTGTGTGTGTGTGTGTGTGTGGACTCACCCTGTGTATATCTAGAGGCAGTACGTAACGTCTGACCTCAGGCTGAGGAGCTCTCATGGCTCGTTTCTTCACCTCCTCCCACTCCTGCTTCAGGTTGGCCAAGTACAGGTAGTTATACACAAAGTCATGACTGTGGATTGGACAGAGAGATGAAAGGATGAGAACATCTCTATGAGAGGCCATGTAGGCCATACGTTACACTACTATACTCTCTTACATGAACAATCATACACTGTAAAATGTAAGATTGAATTTAATTAGAAATACTGAAATACTTAGTTAGAAATACTTGTTCATAAAACTCATTTTATTTTAGTTACTTTGGCATCAAGAAAACTGTCAAACTCAGTTTACTTGAGTTTGGTTCATTTAAACAAACCTTTTTTTTCAGTACTTAGTTACATCCCACAATGTAACTAAGTAAATTATGGCCCGTTTTCTGTTCAAACCACTTTCTACATGTCCTCCACTACTTTTCATGGGAAACAGCCCTTTTGTTATGTGAAAAAGTTGGATAAATGGTACTTTTGTTTTGTAAAACTCTACTCAGGTATTTCCTGTCCCAGCTTCTAAAATCTTTCATTCACATCCAGATCTGTTACATGGAATGCTCTTACATCACACACCAGAATAGATTCACATGTACTTGTTCATTGCTCAGCAGCTGTCCTGTTCAATGTTGGGTAAGTGACATTTTTTGCCCGTGTGAAAATAAATGTTTAATGGCAGTTGAAACAACCACTTTGATTTTGCACAATGGGTAAATAGATACTGTTGTGTTGGGGACAGGCGGGTGGAGTTTCCCAGCATACCTTGAGACAATGTATTTGAGGCCATAAACCCAAGTAACCTGTGTTTAAATGTGCTCTGAATAATTGAAACACCACACGGACACACACCCACCCTTTCCATGTGCAGACGTCGACGACGATGAATCCCTGGTCCTCGTAGGCATTGATGTGGTGAAAGATGTTGAAAGCCGATGTTCTGAATTTGTGGCTGCTCAGGTAACCTGCGGGGTCCTTAGTGGCCAGGTGGAACCATGTCTACAGCACACGTATACACAGACACTGTATGAGCAGACACTGTATGAGCAGACACTGTATGAGCAGACACTGTATGAGCAGACACTGTATGAGCAGACACTGTATGAGCAGACAGGCAGTCACATGTAACACACACCTCCCTTCAGAGACACGGCACAGATTCAAAGAAGTAAAGGCACATTTATTAAGACTCTAATAAGAAGCATTTTCTTTTCTATAACTATCAAACTGTGACTAATATTTATAAAGTTGTGGATATGAAATCATACAAATACTGTTTAGTGTTTACTTAACAGTACAGCTGCTGTTTGTCACTCATGTCTGCATCTGCTTGTGTTCGTTTGTGTCTCTGTTTGTGTCTGTCTGTTTTTGTCTTGTGCCTCTGTGGTCATCTGTTGTCTCTTTGTGGATATTTTATGTCTCTTTGTAGTCATCTTGTGTTTCTTTTGTGTGTTTTTTTCCCCCTTGCTTTGTGGTTGTTTTGTGTTTATTTGTGGTCATTTTATGTCTCTTTGTGGTCATCTGGTGAATCTTTTTGGTTTTGTGTCTATTTGTGGTTATTTTATAAATCTTTGTTTGGTCATCTTGTGCCTTTTTGTGGTTGTTTTATGTTTATTTGTGGTTATTTTATGCCTCTTTGTGGTCATCTAGTGAATCTTTTTGGTTTTGTGTCTATTTGTGGTTATTTTATAAATCTTTTTGTGGTTATCTTGTGCCTTTTTGTGGTTGTTTTGTGTCTCTTTGTGGTTATTTTGTCTCCTTGGTCATTTTACACTTGTGTGTGGTTATTTTATCTTGTGTTGCTATGGTTTGTTTTCTCTCTTTCTGGTCATTTTGTTTCTTTGTGTGGTTGATATTTCTTGCTTTGTATTTGTATTGTGTTACTTTGTGCTTGTATCGTGTTGCTTTATGGTTGTTGGACATTTGCCGCTGGCCGACTGTCGGCCTGATGTGTCTGGAGCCCGTGCTCCGCCTCTCCACCCCTCTGCCCTGCCCTTCGCCTACCCCCATACTTTCGTTGGATTCAAAGCAGTCCATGTACGTCGCTCCTCTGATGGTCCAAGCCGACAGAAACTTGAGGAGGTTTATCTTCACCGGCTGCTCCACAAACACAAAATAGTTGTCTGTCATCCCGAAACTATAGGCAGACAAACAGATAAATAGATGCATGAGCAGCTGTAACGACTTTTTGAGGGATCACACAGACAGTGAGACTGTGATACGAAAGCTTTGTCAAACAAGCATAGCTGCATATCCTCTGTTGAATTCATCGTATTACGCATTAATCATGAGAAATGGAAGCGGCACCTGTGCATGTAGGAGGGTTTTAACCTCTCACTGCTGGGCAGCTGAACCACGACCTGGGATTTCTCAAGAGGATCGGACTCATCTGGAAACAGTGTTGGAGTGGAAGCATTGACATTAAAGCAGACATTAAAGTGTGATATTTGTGTTGTTTTCTGTGCTGCACAAAGACAAGTTTCTGTTTTGTGCTTCTTTCTTGATGTTTTGTATATTTTGTATTTTTTGTCCTCTTCATTTTGGTCTGTTAACTAAACTTAATCTACTTTCTGTCATTTGGCACATTTTACCTTAAATATTGTTTCTTTTTCTTCCTTTCTTTATCTCCCCCCCCCTTTTAAAAAAACCTTTGTTTACATCTTGTTCTTCGTTTTCCCTTTCAGTTTCTCCTCCAGCCATCCATCTCACTAATTGAAGAAATGCCTTTTGAATAGGCAAAAATGAGTCCAAGAAAATAAGAGTAAGTGGAAGTCAAATCTGTTTCCAGCAGAAATACACCCTCTGAAACATTTTTCTTTAATTTCTTAGTTCAGTTATTCAGATAAAGAATTGTTCTGTATGAATCTAGAACAAACTCACCTTTCTGAGGAGGTGGGATCTTGACGATATTATAAGCCAGACTCAAGTTTTTGCCAAAGCAGTTACCGATGTTATAGATTGTACCATCTGCATCAGTGTGGGGGTGGGCGGTCACCCCATTCACTGACAGGTACTTACACAGGTCCACCTAAGATAAATGCATCCACACAGACAGAAAATAAATACCAGAAACATCTATCTTAAAGATGTATGAAGCACTTTTAAATGACATAATTTCTAACTGTATACAAAGTTGCATAAACAAGAAAGATACATAATTACTGTAAAATGGAGATGATGAAGTCACACCAGAAGTATAATTCAATGTTTAACATAATTCCTGTTGCCATATCACAAAAAAGGCACTACTTTACTCAAGTTCAATCAGTATTGAAATAGAAAAACTGCATCAAAAAACTTAAAATTCTTTGGCAAAATTGCATCCATTCATCAGCCTGTCAGCACGATGTAAGCCAATCACCTTCTTTAAAGTCTCCAGCGAATCAGGATCAACCTTAGTGATGTAATTGGTCTCTGTGACTGCGTAGAAGTCTTCACCGATTGGATAGATGTTCACCATGCAGTTATCAGTCACCTCAATGCCTCTGAAGTAAGTAAAGAATCTACACAGAGACAAGAGAGGCTGGTGGTCAGGTGACATTAATATGATGTCATATCAGTAATAATATTAATGCTGTGGGGCAGTGGATGTTATATGTACAAAATAATACATGCATATTATTCACACAGACCTCCAGAAAGCCTGAATCCATCGGTAAAAAAAACAGTGTTGTTGTAGGCTATAATGGGATTTAGGGCTACAACAAAAAAAACTTTTTCATTATTGATCAATCTGCCAAATATATTCTTTATTGATGGATTGTTTTTGTTGAAAAAAGGTCAGAAATTAGTAAAAAGAAGCCTGCATCATAATTATACCAGAGCCCAAGTTGATATTTTCATATTGGTCGATTTGTCGAGCAGTCTGAAAAAAAACCTCAATTCATATCTTGGACAATTAAAAAAGCCAGAAAGTTCGTTTTTGGTAACTGTCCTTAAACATCTTTTTTTCCCCTAAATCTAAATCCTAAAAATCTGTTTAAAATGGCTTTCATGATTAATCTACTGTCAAAATATGCTGAGCTATGCTAAATCTCCTGTGACAAAACTTGATCAATCAAACGACTAAACGGATCAGGACGTCGGGGGGGTGACCTGGAGAAGATGTTTTTGCAGGGATCTGGGTAGGCCGCTGTGCCAAACTCAGTGATGACGACTCTGTTCTCCGTCACGGCCCGAACGTATACATCCGTCCTGATGAACCTGCAGAGAGATTATTATTATTGTCAACTGTCAGCGTCACTTTCAAATCCATAAAACACATTCCTGATGCTGCTCAATGGATTAAACTGAAGGATTTTTGTAGCCTGTAGCTGCTGCGAGTTGTTTTTCCTCTCTTCTCTTGCAGTATTCCAGATTTTAATTTACAGTCAGCTCTTTTTCTCAGTGACTCAGAAAATCAAAATCAAAATGCAGATGTCAAAACAGATCTGCATCTGTATTTGGATCTGAAAAGTGATAATATAGAGGACAGATTTTGATCTGCATAGGAATGTTACGACGTTCATTAAAAAAATTCCTGCAGCCCCACATAGATCCAGATCCAGGTCAAAAACTACACAGTTAAGACAACATGAAAAAAAAATGTAATCATCTCTGAAGAAAATTTGGTTGTTGTTTGGTTTGTACACAGAAAATAAAAGAGGGATTTCCACAAAACCTGGTATCAGGATGGAGCATTCAGCTGTGGTGCAGATCTAGATCCAGGAGTGGATCCAAGACATTTTTTACATTGTCCCTAATTATGCAAAAACTCCCGAACCGATTTCCTTGACACTTTGTGGAGGGGTGGGTCAGGCAAGCTTAACACTTTTGTTTGGTCATGAAAAGTATTCTCACCTCCTGTAGTAGGTCACCTGACCGTCCTTTAGGTCAAACTTATGGATGAGGGCCTGTCCGTCAAACAGGTGGTTGAAAGCTTCACCTCCCACCTCGAAAAGACCTGGACCCATCCTGAGAAGACTGCCGCCCAGCCATGATGGTATATCACCTGCACTCACACATATTATATGATCAACAACGACATCATTGGAATGAATATGTTAGAAATGCAACACATAACAGAAAGAGTGTGAATTTTGGCAATTTGTGAAACTATGCAGATGTCATCTGCATGGCCTGGTGGTCTAAGGTGGATATAATGCAGCTGATTTTCAAGTTCAGTTTTGAAATAAATGCAAAATGCCAGAAAAATAAAGCACTGAATAGCCTGCTCTCTCTCTCTCCTACCAGTGATCTTGGCGGGTAAAGGTTCATTTAGCTCCTCCACGGTCTCAAAGATCTTCCTGTAGCCTCCAGCAGGATGCTCCACGCTGGAGAGGAAAATTAGAAACAAAATTTAAGGAACAATTCCAGAACATGGTCAAATCAGAAAACCCTTTTAAAAGACTGAGCTTCTTTTTTGTTTACAAGCTTCTGCTACTGTGTCGTTTGCAGTTCTCTGTTTGATCAGACAACAACTAAAACTCCAGCTGAGATGAGAAGCTGAACCTTGTGGGGAGCTAACATGGTCGGCCGCTGCTACCATTCATGTTTCTGTCATTGCCAATGCACAGATGTCTTTTTTCTTTCTCTGTTTTACCACTTCCTTTCCATCTATCTGTCCGTCTTGCTTGAATTTCTTTCTCTTTTTGTCATTTTTCTTTATTGCCGTCTATAAATGTTTTTTTTTCATTTTCTTTTTACCTCCACCATCGTCTGTTTGTTTTGTTTTTTACCAGATGTCTGTAAACTGCTGGGTGGATTTCCAAGAAACTAAACTGATGGGGACAAGAATGATTTGTGTGAAACGCCTTTGCATCCAATAATCTTGAGTCTTATTTTGACATTAAACTTGAAAAGCTGCTCCAGTGAAACACCACGATGTTGTTTCTGCATCTTCTTTGGCTCCCAAGATAAAACCAAGGAGTGAAAAAGCTGCGGCTTTTCCCCAAGTGGTTTAGCAGGCGTCATTTTGCAGAGAAGAGACACAATCATTTCAAAGTTTTATTGGGTATCTCCACGCTGCTGTAGCTCCATCTTTAATGTTGAAAACGGGGTTTTGTTCTCCTCCATTACAAAAAGAAAAAAGAAGAGACTCTGCATCGTTGGCTCACCATCAAATCTTTTTCTCTCACAAGGGAAAAACGTCACCTGGTGTCTACAGACTGCTTTCTCTTCCTTCTTTTAAAAACAAACATGTTTCACTTTAAATCATGCAAAAGAAAAGGAAAGAAAAAAGAAAAGAAAAGGAAATGTTGTACTCACCGGCTCACCATGCTGCTGTATGCGCTGCACACAGTCACACACAAGAACTCTGTAAAAACAAACTTGCATTTAAACCACACAGATTTCCTTCGGTGAGGGATGGAAGCTGAGGCCCCTTCCTCTCATCCACCCCCTCCTCTCATTTTCTCCTCCCCTTTTTTCCATCCTTCCTTGTTTCCCCCAATCCCTCCTCCATATCTCCCTCTCCCCCTTTCTCTCCTCCCTGTTTCCTTTCATGCCCGGTGCTCCCCCTTTTTTCTTCTTCCTCCTCCTCCTCTGGTCTGAACAAGCCGGCTTTGTCTTCTCTCCTTTCAGTCGTCTGGCGCTCGGCTCCGTAGAATGTTCTCCAGGCTTGGGACAAGGTCTTTGTCAACCTGGAACACATCCACTCGCCTTCCTGTGATTTGGGTCAAACTAATAAAGCTCATTTTTAAAAGCAATGTGTTGTTCGCACATGGTTGTGAAGAGAGAATCCTGTCTAATTAGTTCCAGACAGCCTCGACAAACTGTTAAACTACAAACTATTTTAATTGGCTTGCGCTGGAGGAGGAGGAAGGGAGGAGAAAAAAACAGAGGCAGAGAGTGAATAAGTCACCGTCACATTATTTTTGTCTTAAGTCATTTTGAGAAATGAAACTTAAAACACAGTTTATAAGAATGAAGGGGGAATAAAAATGAAGTGACATTATGAAGAGTTAAAAAGGAGCAGCAATCTGTTTTCTAGTTTGTTTGCTGCTGTCAAAAAGAGTAAAGGTGAGCCTCAGGATAGGAGTTATTCTTTGTAATACAGCATTTTGTCTTTTTTAATCTTTAAGCAGGTTATTTTTTCAGCAAGATGTGGCGGGGGTGGGGCATGGGCCAGGCTAGAACCATTTACATCATGGTACAGATCCAGATAAGGGGCAGATCCTGACATTTTAAACAAATGTAGTAAGAAATCTGACTTGCTACACAACCTCATAGGACCTCTTTAACCAGGAGGACCCTCAAAGAGTCGCTGCATTATTTCAAAATTAAACTGTTTTGTATAGCAGTAACACCAATGTCATCATTTTAGGTGACTGATATTTGATCTTATTAATAAAATCAACTTTGCACACATTAGGACACACATGCACACAACAGCAGCATATAAATAGGACAACTGAACAGATTTATTTCCCAGGAGTTTGCATAGTAAACAATGTAGAGAAAGAGGGTACAACTGTGTACATGTATGACATTCAGTCTGTGTAGACATTTACACACCATCTGATCTACAGTATAAAAAAACAACACATCAGAGCAGAACTAATACTTCATATAAATAAAAAAGGACAGAGGGCAGCTCTTTTAGGACAACCTTGTTACATTTCCTCAGACACTTGGTGTTGTATGGGTTCTGTGCTTCACCTCAGCTGACTAAATAATGGTGAGCATCATCACTGAAATCAATGGATGACAGCCGACAACAGCAACTCCTGTTATAAGGAATAGCCAATAAGCTAAGCTAAACTAAGCTAATAGCCACTTCACTGCTATCAAATGATTAATGCTGCAATTGATGATGAAATACTGAGACGTTATAAGGAGTAGCAACCATTTACCCAAACTATGACAAGTATCTGGTGAAAGTTAAAGTGAATTTGTGTTAAATTTGTATGATTTGACTTTTTGATGAGTGGCACAAGCTTACTTGCCACTTAGACGAGCTTCATTTAAAATAACTCAGCTGTGTGTATAAAAGCTGAGAGAAGGATCTTCTGTGAGAAAACCTAAAACATTACGGGAAAAATGCTTTAAGAGGAAAAAACACACCCAACAACTGAAAGCAACAGAAAGAAAAAAGGATAAAACTCGAGAATCTATGATATAAAACGATAAAATCTTTAAAAAGTTAACATGTCAGAGACGTACCGCTGATCCCAAAGTCATCATTCATATAAATTAAGAAATCTATAACCTAATTACTCCCAAATGGACCAGTGATGTCAGAATTTCATACTTTTTCTCTCTCCCAAAATCCATTCTAAAGTTGTAAACACACACACATATATACACACATACAACTACACATGTGAACAAGTCAGTATCAGTTAACAACAGAGACTAAATTTGACTGAACACAGATGTTACAAAAAAAAAACCCTGCCTCATATAAACATGTTCTATTTGAACAAACTGTCTACACACATCACAAACAAACATTTACCATCTTCCAGCCTGCACTAACACTCATACCAGCACACAAAAGAGACATTAGGAATAAAATGTAACAAGAACAAGATTTTCAAATCGCTTCATGTAAGTGCAGCCACTGGGGACGTAATGACTGTAACTTCTGTGTGGTTAGTTCAGTTCCTGATGCTGAAAGCTTTGGTTTTCTTGATGCTGAGGAGGGCAGGTTTGATCTTTGGCTTGTTGGCTTCCCGTTCTGTGGAGGGGAACCGATGACTGTAGATGTCTGGGTACTCCTTCTGAAACTAAAGCGAGGACAAATCAACTCATGACTGAGAGATTGACGTTCCACGTCTACGTGATGTACGTTTCGTCTACCCATATGTTCACAAGGGTCGGAGAGGACTGCACATCACAAAACCAATGGTAAGTTACCAAAACAAATGTCAATGAAAAGTTGCAAAGATTCATTTCAGAAAATACTTCACGAGCCCAAAATTTCAGATAAAAAAAAAAAGAGGAAAAAAAGTCACCTCCAGATGAAATAAACGTGCAGCACTGGTTAAAATAGTACCTGGAATAAATGGAGCTGCACTAGAAGTTGAGAATCCATCCATCCATATCCTTGTTAAACGGAGCTTTCTGTGAACTACTAACTTCTGACTGAGCATTAGAGGATTGTTTTACCTGCTTTAGTTTCTTGCGTCGGTCCTTCTCGCTTATATTTCGGTCTGTCAGCAGCATCTCCAGCAACTCCCCCATGGCCTTCTGGGTAGATGCCAGCCTTTGGTTTTCAAACTCGGCGCCACTAATCTGTTGGCAGAACGTGTAAATGGGCACCGGAACGCATGCTGGATCGCCGACATCACTGTTAGAGACGCCGCCGATCGGGACCTGGGTCAGGAGAGTGAAAAAAAAACAAAAAAACACACCAATATGTCTGTGTGAATTTACTGTATCTGTCGTAGCCACTTTCAGCCAGGAAGCCTGTACTGTAAGAGTTTAAAGGTGTACCTGAGCTGTGCGCAGGTACTGTATATGATCATTGATAGCACTGAGCAGATACTCCGGGACAGAGAGGATGCTTTGTTGATGGTCCATTAGAAACGACACCAGCCTGGTGGCCAACAGCTCGTCCAGATCACACTCCACGGCGCTGCCCAGGACACAGCCGGAAAACGTGTGAATCATCTGCAGGGAGAGACAGGTAAATAAAGACCAACAGGGAAAACTATATGCAAAAAAAAATAAAAAAAATATGCAGGTTGTTTGGTTCTAGGAGGTTTTTTTGTCCTCTCACCAGGGTTCGAGTGCCGATGGCGGGATGGAGGCAGGGCATGTCCACGTTCTGGCTGATGCGCGACATCATCCTCATGAGGAGCTGTAACTTCCTGCGGGAGGCAGGGGGGAGGAGGAGTGTGCAAAGCTGCAGGGCCTCGATGGCCACACACTCAGACTGAGACTGGAGAAGGCCTACACACAGACACACAACAGTGATGATGGAGGCAGCTTAATACTGTTGTGTGATCAGTATGGAAACAAACAGTATTAGCATCACTCTGCGTGGCTACATTCATCCATCACTGCTACATCACATTCAGTGGATTAGACAAATGGATGGATTGATGAATGGATGGATGGACAGATTAATCAACTACAACTACAACGTAACATGAGGCGGTTAAGACTTATAAAAATGGAACATTTTATTGTAATATATTATTAAATGCATTCCAGTGCATAGCCTTGGTGTAGAACAGTAAAATGTTCATGTGTGAATATCTCCAAGAACTTTTCAACAAAGTTTGTTACAGGAAAAAATGCTGAAAACACAAACTCGCCACCAGACGCAGAAAAATTCTTGCCGACTCAGAAAGCAGGTGTCCTTCCTCACTTACCGTATTGCTGCTCCCCGGTGGAGCACTCACTGCTTCTACAGGTGGTTAAAATCAGGGTTTTTGTTTCTTAACTTTTTTTTTTTTTTTTTTTCAAGCCTGGATGTTAACAAGACACTTTCCTACCATCCACAGAGTTTGTGTTCTCAATGTTCTTCCCGCAACAAATTCTATGAGTGAATTGGCGGCTCAAGTGTCCAAGTTCTGGGAGATGTCCACGCACATAGAACAACCTGATCCAAAGACGTTAGGATGTTTCTAAATTCTGTGTCTTTTCATACCTTTTCTCCATATAAAGCTACATGCCTGTTTTTCTCCATTTCTACACCCTTTAAACTTGACTATACTGCTGTAATTTGCATGATAAATTCTCCACTAGTGGGTAAATCTGACACATTATTTGAAAAAGGAAAAATAGTGACTCCTACTTTAGCAGGGGGTTTGGAACTTTTTTTTTTGTTGTTGCTTGAATTAAATACACAGAACAGCACAGAGAAAATAAAATTATGAAAATTATGATGTGCTGCATACCTGAAACTAACTACTAGTACTGTACTTTATTTCACTGCTTTGCTCTATGAAGACTTTGGAAATGTTAAATAACGCTGACCATGGAAAAAGTCAAATCATCATCTTGACTTCACCCTTTCATTTCAAGAGTTATATTTCTACGTTCTAACCTTGCATACCAGTAGAGGTTAGATGTTAGATGGCGTTAGTTTGATCAGAAGGACAAGCAGACACACAGACAGGGAGAGGGTCTTACTGTGCTCAGATTTGGGTTGTGGGGGCTTGGAGTTGCTGGTAGGCACACAGACAGGCGGTCTGAACAATGAAGCAGGTCGAGACAGCTTCGACACATCCAGAGAGCTGAGGCAGCGCCGGACAACAGGGGGCGCAGAGAGGGTCCAAAGGTTAGAGATACTGGAGGCGGGTCTGGGCCCACTGGGTCCTGTAGCAGCGTGAGACCCTTGTGCTTTGGTCATAGCAGATAAAGAGGAGGAGAAAGGATGACAAGAGGAAGAAGAGGGATGACAGGAGGACGACGAGGGAGGATGTGAAGCTGAGGAGGAGCGATGCTCCTCTGCGGGAGTGTTCACGTTAAGGCAGCTGGCTGCCCGGCCCTGCCACTTGGTCTCCTTGACATCTTCCTCCCTGGTTTCCACGACAATGTCCAGACAGCTTCCTACACTGCACGGCCGTAAGGGGCGTGGCCTCTGTTTGAGCGACAGTCCTGCTACAGAGCCTACAGACAGTCTTTTCCAGGCTTTGCCTCCTGGACATTTTTCAGACATTACGGGGATTCGTTTGGATACAGATGTAAAGTCTGTGGTACTGTGGAGTGTTGGGATGTCATTCTGCCTCCTGTTGCTATGGGCGCAGGATGCCAGGCTTTCATTGGACAGGAACAGCTGTTGTCGGGTGAGAGGAGCTGAGTCATCTAGGATATTTTCCATTGAGCAACTCCTGGTTTGAGGCTTCATAGAACCAACTGTGCTTAGGCTCGTGCAGCTGCCTCTCAATTGAACATCGGCAATGCCTTCTTTGGGCGCCGCTACCCTCGACTGAAGCTTCCCACCCAGCACCTCTCTCATCGGCGACTCCGTCTCATCACACGTCCCCTGTCTGAGCAGCGACAGGAGGAGGCACTCTGTGGAGCGGAAAGATGCCTTGGCTGGAGGGGGAGCTGAGGGGAGGTCAGCCTTCTTGCGTTTACCTTGTTGGTGTACCGTGGGCGCTGCAACATACCCACTAAACACTGAGAGCAGAGGCAGAGACAGTGAGAGGCAGGGGGTGCAGGCAGAGTGTCAGTGCAAGCAGACAGTGAAGGGGAGGGAGAGGGTTTCGTTAGTTTAAACTTTCACTGTATTACAGAACCATCAGCTGGTCAGAGACAACACAAGACAGGCATACACATAGAGAGTACAGCTGCTCATTCATATTGCTGTTACGACTCGACAAACAACAACCAAAACCTCTGTTAGCAGTCAAAAAGGCACTGTTAAGAGGTCAAAACAAGCAAACACAGCATGTCAACATGACTAAGCGACAAAATTCTGCAGACCATCCTGTCTGTTTGAGCACGACTTCCCTGTAACACTTGAACTGAGCCTTTTAAAAACAGTACCTGCACCTTCATAGTCAGTAACAGGAAAAAGCCTGATGAAATGAGTCCACAGTACCTACCCAGGACATTGATAAAGAGTTCATACAGTTCGTATGTAAGCAAAGGCTGCGGGAGGCTGTAGAAGTAATCAGACACCGTTCTGAAGACATCTCTCTCAAAGCCGGGATAGGACGACTGTGCGGTGTCGTACTTGGGCCCTACAAATAAAACAGCAGGTTACTACAGCCATCATGACACTGAAGGATTCTTTTTTTAATAGCTTCTACTCTTTAAATCACATTCACAGTGGAAACACGAACCTATGCATGAGCTTCAATTTTCCAACTTTACATAGATTTCTAAATACTTACAGAAAACCAGCCAGTGTTTATTTGACTCAGTGTTGCACATGATCAATTTATATTGGCAACTGATGAGATTCCTGCTAACATGTAGCACTTTTAAATAATAGCAAAAAAGCATTTATATATTTGGAAACACAAAATGTAGGTGCAAAATTCAATAAATTCAAACCATTTTTTTAAAACAGAGATCCCACAATACTGCCATAAAGAGGACATGTCATTCCACTGGCTTTGCCTAAACGCCACCCCAGGATGTGATTTTAAGTAGCATGTTGGTCTTGCCAAAGCAAGAGAAGTATGTGTAACACAACAGTATGTGGCCCGCCCAGCTGGCTCACAATTTTTTAATTCAGCTTTATTACAACCTCGGGTAATGGTTTCATGGTAATGGTAAGTTTTATTACGAATGCCTCCCCGTTCCACGTTCTTTTGCTGTATACAGAACGGTGAAGCGGAATAATGCTGCAACATCACAGCCATAACCAGGCTGTGTAAAACAGGCTGAAGCAGCTTGTTGGTATACTCACAGTTGGCCAGGCTCCTCATGGCAGACAAAACCCAATGGGGAAGGTCATCTAGAGAGATGATTAACAGGTTAGACTGGATGCCAGTCATGGTAAGTTGTTCTGTTTGTGGGTTGCAAGTCATGTGGATGATGATTTTTTAAAGTGAGTGATATCTAAAGAGACAGAGAGGCTGAATAGAGCTTGTCAACTTTTCTTTGGATAAATAAACCTACTGGCTTTGTCATCCAGAGTGACCACTCCGTGCTTGTTGACTTTGGTCATATTGTGGATGATGTTCTGGGGGTTTACGTAACGGTGGTCTAAAACCTCATCCAGAGATGAAACATGCAGAATCTTCTGCAGGCTGAAACACAGCAAAACATAGTAACACATACAGAATCTTCCTCCCTATCCGTTTGGCCTAATGCATCTGTATTTCCTGACTCATTCTACAGCTTATTGAAATAAAAAGAAAACATGTGCTTTGTGACAAATTTGTAATTTTAATCTAGTGATAATAAAATAAGCCATGCTGTACATGACTATAACACGATAAGCAATGCTTTTTCAGTTCAGTGTGGTTGTATATACTGGGTCAGGGTGATGTCTCTCCAGATCTCCCGTTCATCCTGCACAGTCAGCTCCCGTCGTTCCACCTGTTGCTCTCCTATTGGCTGATTCTCTCCCCCTGATTCAAGGGCAGGATCTACATTTTCCTGAAAGGCACAAACAGAGCATGAACCGTCACACAGTGGGTTCTTTTTATAGCTTTAAAATGTACTTCACAGCTGAGACTGTAAAATGGCATTTTGTCTTGAAAGAGACAGATTTTTCTAGATTAATTTGTACATAACATAGACACAATGATCTACGTCCAGTCTAACTCACCTGTGTCTCCTTGTCATGCTTCTTTATGGTCTTAAACTTGAAGAAACCCTCCTTGTCCCTGAATGAAGGCCTTTTCTTAATGGAGCTGAGGGCTGAGGCTGGAGCTGAACAGGGAATGGGCTTCAGAGGAGAGGTGGAGGGAAATCTGAGCAGATACAGAGGACATGGAAAGTGTCATTTTATGCAGGGGCACACAATTGATGTCATTTTTAATTTTAATTTGACAGATTCTTCAAAAAAAAGGAGTACATTTCTCCCAAATGCTGCCTACCTGTACAACAGGTTGTTGTCCTCCAAATCTTCTGTGCCCCATCGACCCTTCACATCTTCTATCACATGGTTCTTCAGAAACTTCTTTAGAAGCTGCACTGTCTGCTGCCTGGTGACATCAGGGCCAAAGTTGCTGTTGTTGCAGAGCAGCTGGTGAAGCCAATCCACAGCGGCAGAGGCGGTGAAGCAGGAGGCATAGTGCCGAAAGTTCTGTCGGTGTTTCTTGACGGGCATGCCAGCCCTAAACAAACGAGTTACCTCATTCCACTGAAAGAGAACAGAGAGTTTAGTACACACCAAATTATGTCACTAACCGATTTACTTTTAATGTTCAGATTATGTGTCCTGATGGATATTCCTGACTGCATCGACCTAAGGACCACTGGAGAAAGGCGCCACGATCGTTGTAAAGTTTGTCCTTCTGTTCAAAGAGTTGATGTCCTGCCGGAATTCTGACCATTTAAGACTATTTCCCACATCCATGCAAATTCAAAATACATGCAGATGAAGGAAATGAGAACCATAAGTCAGAAAAAAACAAGCAATGTGAATACATCAGCTTGTCTTTAAATTGGATCACTGTGAAAGTCATTTTCCATTATCTTCTAACATTTTAAAGATTGGTGAAAAATTGATAGACTGTAAATTATCTTTGGTGATTTACACACAAAAAAGAGGACAAATGAAATTCATTGACAGGGCGTTGGACAAGGATTTGATAAGTTAGTCTTAATATCACTGAACACATTGAGAGGCTGAAAGAAAACTATTTTTATGGTATATATTTCGATAACTATCAATAAATGATTAAATGGCTCCGCCATTTGTACGTAAAGCCCTCTTAGTCTTTGTCCCCTTCAGACATAATAACTAATAGCTAGGCTGTTATTGCTGGACAAAACATTTTAACGTTATGGAATAAAAGTTTATCCGATATGTGACTGCTGAGTACATTCACGGAAATGAAAACAATGGTTAGCTGCAGCAAAAGCATCGAAAAACATTGTAAGTCTTGAGAAAAGGCCATGTATAGGAAGCAAAACTACTTAGCTGGATTAGTGTTAGCTCGACGTTAGTTAGGAAGATCACACGAAAAACTATATTAAATCAACAATAGTCTTGTGCCATTGGATTAAACAACGGTTTATGTCTTTAACTTCATTCAATATTTTTGGAAAACCCCATGAAAAAGTTTATTTAAAGACGACTGACCTTTATAGCGCTGCCGATAACGATACTTTAACCCAAGAATTAAGCTAGCTTTTATTCAGCTCTAGCTAGCTATCGACCATATCAGTCAACGTTAACTTACCAGTTTTGTGGCTCGGTACGGTCCAGGAGTGATAATATGAGAACTCATTACTGTCAGGAAAGAAGGGCGCTAAAGTTTCCACTTCATCAGATGTAACATGTAAGAATATCCATTCTTTGGGAAAGACCGTACGGATGTTTTTCGCTCAGCTTTTTAATGGAAGCATTGGTGTCAGCGCTGCCCTCTGTTCAAAATTACGAGCCGTGCGCTTCTGACACGGGATTGGACAGCGCACGGACCACGTGATCAGCCTCGAAGCGAAGACGGTAGAGAATCAAAACAATACAAATGTAACAACATGTAGCATAAAAATCCTTAGGTGCCAATAGTCAATAGTCGTTCTGTTTTCACACAAAAAATCTTTAAAGCTGTTTGCTATTCTCTATTTTGCCTAAATGAAGAGACTGGGATCTGATGTAAATATGGAGTCAGCTCTTGAATTCACCAAATCACACTCGTGGAATTCGCATTTGCATTTGTTACAGGTCTTTCTTCTGGTCAAAGACAGTAGAGGTTCCTAAAAGGGTAGGTACTGGGAGGATGGGGTGACTCAAGCCACTGCTATAGACATGCTAATGTGTGCAAAAGGTACACTCTAAATCTTGCTTTGCGGATCTCCTCAGGCATGTTTAAATTTCTTACCTCTGCCAAGGAGCTTATGCTTTTGCCAGCATTGGTTTATTTTAATATATTTTTTACAATAATGCATTATTACTGGGAATTTAGTAAAGCAACATTTTCAGATCTTTTACTTGAGTAAAATAATCAGTACCACAGTGTTTAAAGTACATAAATTTTTTTTTTTTTTGCTTTAGTAAAAGTAGGACACAAAAGCATTCAAGATATACTTAAAATACAGGTTAAGGGTTTCACTGTGCAGAATAAGCAATTTTAGAATAGTTATATTATATAATTGTGTTAAAACTACACCAATTTATTATTGCATTTCGGTATGTGGAAAGTCAGAGTTTCAAGAGAAGTACTTATTTATGAAAAATCTGCCGTGACCCGGATTCGAACCGGGGTTGCTGCGGCCACAACGCAGAGTACTAACCACTATACGATCACGGCGAGCTAATCAGGAGATGAATACTAGCGATTTCCTACTGCAACACGTCACTCATCTAATAGTGAACAAGTCTTGCAATCACGTTGTTTGATCCATTAATGACGTCAGAGACAAAACGAAATCATTTTAATAATGATCTCAAACGCTTCCGATAAACCGGAGTGAGCTTTAATGTGCATGGTGACGCAAAGATCGTATACAGATATTAACCCATCACTTAATATCATAACACTGGATCACATACTCGTTTAGAAGAGATATTGAAACCACTCATGCGCTCCTCTCTACGGAAATATTAAAAAGCTAAATATTTAGTTCCGGTTCTTGGTATTATTTTCGGTTCATGTGGCACCTGGTAAAAATTAGTGGGAAGATAAACGAATCATTTTTCTGTCGCAGTGTCGAAAAATATTGTCAGAGTGACACACTTATGCTTTTCTCTCTCTGGCTATAGGCGTGGCTTCAAGCAGTTTAAATCCTAATCGATGACTGATTGGTCGGTAGCTGTGTATTCGCATGGATTCGATCTATTCTCCTTAGCTATTGGACAAGCCGCAGCCGTCCCTCACGTATGATTGGCTGATTAAACAGAACGACCGAATTTCAAACCAGAATGTGATTCTGTGTTGATGAACGAAGCATGTTTTTAACGTTTGCTAATATCGGAGCGGAGCAGCCAGTTCAACATCGATCACAGCGCTCTTTTAATAACATGTAGCTATCTTTTAAACTACGGCTATTTTTTTTTATTATTTAAAATGTCTGAAACGATACCGTCGACACTGAGAGGATTTCTGGACTTTACTCCAGTAAAGAGAGACGGCAACAAGGAGAATGACGTCCCGATACTGAGTTTGATCCAGTTTTCTAAGGCTCCTTTCCTGACGTTTGGAACAGTAAAACTGGGAACCTCCAAGTCGGCAGTTTTACAAATTGAGAACCCTACAGAGGCTACAGAAGCGGAGGTTTCTGTTGAAAAGATCCCCTCATGTAAAGGCTTTTCTGTGGACCACAAGACGTTTACGATTCAGGTATGTTCCTAGCTCATAGTAAGTTAGCTAACAGCACTCTGTCTGCATGAAGGGACACAATCAACGTACTTCAGAAGAGTTGAGTCCCACAGAGCCTGTCAACCAAGCTGCTGTCATATGCTAAGGAGCTTCATTGTGTCATAATAAAAATATGGACTACTATTATCAATTATTTTTGTTTTGTCCTCCTTGCTTCCGGTGTAACATTGATTTTGGTCCACATCTTGCCTTGTGCTTTGTGTTTGCAGCCTGAGGGCTCGTTCAGTTTGACAGTAACCTGGACTCCAACTGAGGAAGGTGGAATCAGAGAGCTCATCATCTTCAGTGCCAATGGGGTCCTTAAGCACCAGGCTGTTATGCTTGGGAGAGCAGAAGCACCAAAAAAGAAAAAGGTAAATATCCTCAGCTGAATACAGAAGCTGTTACAGCTACAATCATATTCAAATTGGTGAGAATATTCATTGGTCTGTTTATTGACAGAAAATGTGATTACTGATTGATTGCAGAAGTCATTATTTTAAGTAAATGTAAAAATGTGATGGATGTTTTTAACTCCTAAAGTCAAAGTGATTAATTGTGATTATAATCGTCAGATTAATAGAATATGTTGTGCAGTTGCAGCTCGATCATTCAGACGTTTTCAGGGAATTATAACAAATGTTTTTCTCCTGTTTCAGAAAAGCTTATGGGACACAATCAAAAACAAAAGGGAGGGTGAAAAGGTGGCTGCTCCCAGGAGGAAGAAAACAGATCAGCCACTGAAGATGGCAGCCAACAAGACATTCCAAGTGACCCGAAGGCCACAGTACAAACGGGAAAAACCTTGCAGCCCACTTTCTTCTGTCAATGAGGGGAAAGTTGTCAGGGAGAGGTCCGTCTCCAAGCGCAGTCCCCTTGACGTTTACCCCCTGAAATCAGAGGAGCAGAAGGCCTTGAATTCCACCCAGAGCCAATGGTCTCTGGTCTCGTTAAACCAGGAGAATATTCATCATTCTCAGAGGAACTCTCCTTATGACCTACTCATCCCAACTGGAAAGCTGAGGGACAGTGGCATCATGTCTGCTAGCCCAGATAACTTGATGAGCAAATCTGACAACAAAGATCTTGCCAAAATACTTAACAGGACGCTGTCACCTATCGGGACACCAGAGAGGTTTAAGAAGCTCATGCCTCATATTTACTCGGAGAGCCCACTTTCCGCTGTTGTGAAGCCTGTAGCCGATGCTGATAACGCTGACAGTGTCTCACCTGGGACCCCAGTTCTCTCTTTGAAAGATGCTCTGGCTCTCATTGACTCTGATCTGAGCCGCATCAACGCCAGTCCTCAAGACACCAGTTCGAGCTGTGGCTTCTCGGATTCACTGGAATCCAAGAGTGGGAATCACGGCTGTGGACTTCATGAAAATGTCCTCAAAGCATTACCCGATGGCCCACAGGGGTCCGAGTCCAGCGAGACAAGACTTACTTTCTTTGTCAGCAAAAATGTTGTGAGTGACGTTGTTTCGGAGACTGATAAGGCAACAGAAAGGGTCAAAAAGGCTTCTTTTACTTCTGTCACAGTTACCAAGAGCAAAGCACCAGTGGAGGGAAACTGTTCGAGTGGAAGGAAAATAAAGAAGTCGAGGCGGAGGCTCTTAGAAAAGACACTCGAGCTGTCTGAGTGCAACAGTCAGTCCGAGTCTGGACCGGACACTCCAAAGCTTCCTGTTATAGACACAGGAATCATGGGATGCCAAAACTCTGAGGCTGCCGTCTCCCCGTGTGACGACAGGAATCAAACCCAGGAGTTCATCTCCTCCAGCCTGGTTCCTCAGCTCGACGACTCGCCCACACCCATCACCTTCCTTGTCACCTCCCCTCCACTTATGGCTCCTGCTCGCTTCTCTTTCTCAGCCACCTCCCCAACTCCTGCAGTCGATGCCTCCATCGCTTCTACTGTCACCTCTCCATTGCCTCTGGGCTCATCTTCTCCCCTTCACCTCGCGTCAAACCCTGACGTTTATGAGCCGCATCCAACCGTATCTGCCCCTCCGGCCGTCCAGGAGGACTCATTTTCCATTCACTTAGCAGTGAACAGCAAGAAGAGAAAGAGTGAGGAGTATTTGAAAAGTGACGGGAAGATTGAGGATGCTGGGAAAACGGAGTGTGTCAAAAGGACCAGGGTGGCGGCTGCAAAAACTGTCCAGGAGAGAAGTGCATCACAGAGGCCACAGACGAGAGCAACAGGTAAGCATATATGAGGTATGTTTGTTGGGTGTGATACATTATATATATATAGTTCATAATAAAACTTAAAAAAATACAATAGTTGTTTCTTCTGTTTCAAGACATTTAATCAGGTTCACCTGCACCAAACTAATGCAGCTGGGATGTGTTTCTCTTTTTGTTTGGCTTCATCTTCACTTAAGCCATAATGTACCCAAACAATGGACACTGCATTCTTTTTAGGCATAAACTCTTCTGGTTGAGAACTATTTGTCGGCTTGATGTTTGTGTGACTGAACATGATGTATTTTTGTCAAGGACTGTTCATGAGGGAATGCATTGGATATCCTGCATGTCCTAACTAATGGTTTTAAGTAGTTGCATCATGCAGTCAGATATATAATGTCGATGGAAATTGGATTCATGCATGGAAATCAGTGAAATTTCCTGAATATCCACGCTCAAAAATGTTTTGTAATTTGTGTGTTTGTTTGTTTCTGGCTTCATTATTTACTATGATGCTTCCCCCCCTCAAGGATCCGTGCGCTCCGTGGCTACATCATCGCTGAAGAATGCACGGTCTGCGGTTTCTGCTCAGGCAAACCAACCGCGCTCCAAGCTCATCTCACGAGGTATTAAATGATTATATTTGCCTTCAGATGGGGAATACCCTGAGGGAAGTAAGGGTTGATTGCTGTTCTTGTTGTGTAGGTCTAAAATGTATAAGCTGCTGATAATATCAGGTCTTTGCTAACATGTGGTGAAATAAAACAAATTATTTTCTGTATTCTCAGCTGTTCGTTCAGTGAAGTCAGCCGGTGCTTCGTCTGTGACAAAGGCAAAAGTCGTTGCTGTAGCGCAGTCGAAGCTGACTTTTATCAAACCGGCGCAAACAGGTACTTCATGGCAGAACGCTGTAAAACCAGCTATCATGGTGCATGAAAAGGTATTTTGGTTTCATTCGTCTCCATTTCTTTTTTATCTCCTGTTTTCCTTCAGCAATACCGCGACACCCGATGCCCTTTGCCGCCAAGAACATGTTCTATGACGAGAGGTGGATTGAGAAGCAGGAGCGTGGTTTCACCTGGTGGATCAACTACGTCCTCACCCCAGATGACTTTAAAGTCAACACTGAAGTCGCTAAAGGTAAAACCCTCTCGGACATTCAGCAGGTTGATGTGCAGGTAAATGTGTATTTATATAAGGCAGGAGAGAATTGAGTCAGTCTGAACACTTTATCGCCTAAACACAGTAATTACTGCAGTGGAGTAAGTATCTTTATAAGTCAATAAAAGTACTGAATAATACTGTTTTCTAGTGAATGCTGTGTCCATTGCCATGGGCAGCGACGAGAAGTTCAGTGTGCCCAAAGCTCCAACCAAAGAGGAGATGTCTTTCAGCACCTACACGGCCCGACGCAAGCTGAACCGCCTGCGTCGTTCAGCCTGCCAGCTGTTCACATCTGAGGCCATGGTCAAGGCTATTCAGAGGCTCGAACTGGAGGTGGAGGCCAAGAGGCTGCTCGTCCGAAAAGACCGCCATCTTTGGAAGGACATTGGTAAATGAGTGTTGTAATATGAAACCTCTATGTAGGTGTTCCCCTCAAACCCCAGATAAACCTCAAATTCACCGTGTTTTTCTTTTTTCTTTTCTTTTTTGTCATCTTTTAGGTGAACGCACAAAAATCCTCAACTGGCTTCTTTCATACAATCCGCTGTGGCTGCGGATTGGGCTTGAGGTATTCTGATACAACAATGTTTTCTTCTACTTTTTTCTCTCCTTTCCAAACAGTGTTAGTTTCCTCACTATCCATGCTGTGCTCGCTGAACACAATGCTGCTCATTCACAGACAATCTACGGGGAGCTGATCTCTCTGGAGAGTAACAGCGATGCCTTGGGTCTGGCTATGTTCATCCTCCAGCGGCTCCTCTGGAACCCAGACATCGCCGTTGAGTTCAGACACGCGAAAGTGCCTCACCTGTACAAAGACGGTAATTTCCGATCGTTAGTTATTGTGTCCTCTGAGATGGAGTGCAAAAAAAAAAAATTAATGAATATTCTGAGGCGGAGACTTTGGTTGGGAGCTATTTGTGCTTTTTGAGCTATTTGTATATTTTCCCAGGCAAAGGTCCACCATACATCAGGATAATCCTTTCAAAATTAAATATGAAACGCTGTTTTCATTTTCACGTCAGAAAATGACATTTGAATTTGAATTTAAATTCTGACAGGAAAATATTGCAAAGTGTCTGATCTCCCAGAAAGCCTCATTTCCTGTAGAGCTTAAGATGATGATCAAACATTTTTTCTCCCACCTACATGCTATAAGCACACACTTTAATGGTTATTGTGGTCCTTTATTGGAAAATAAAATTTTGGATTCGTCAGAGCTAGAATATGTCTTCATTTATGATGAAAACAAGGAAGTTCCTGCAAAACTATTGAGGATTCCTCTGTAGTATAATAAAACAAGTGTGTTGACGCCTCTTTACCTTTTCTTGGTTAGGCCACGAGGAGGCGCTGTCTCGCTTCACTCTGAAGAAGCTGCTCCTGCTGGTGTGTTTCCTGGACAAAGCCAAAGAGTCCCGGCTGATTGAGCACAACCCCTGTTTGTTCTGCTGGGATGCAGAGTTTAAGGTCGGTCACGGCCTTCCAATGTCAACTACAAACATTAAATGCTTTAAAAAATAAAAGAACATCTAATCACAATCTCATGAAGGGTACAACCATAAGTCACATCTTAAATACAACACCTCCAGCTTCAATTTGAACCTGTATTTTTATTACATCAGGATGTCTTTATGTTGTTTTATTACTGTCTGACACCTGGAGCTGTTGCAGCCATTATTAAGAGGAAAGTTTGACTTATTTTTAGTTTATAAAAATTAAGATTAAAGGCGATTAAATTTAAATAAATGGAGAATTTGATTTAGCATAAAAAAATAAGTGTGCCATTTCTCCATCAGGGATTAACTGTGACAAATGTCTCTGTGTCTCTGCTGTGCTGTCAGCCTCAGTCGTCAGTCAGTCTGATTGAGTCTGACAGAATGTCATGATATGAGTGTCAGGAGCGTCATACAGTGTTAGCTCGTGTGGCTGACTGTGCAGAGTTAATCTGAGCCTCCTCTTAAATCGTTTTAGGAGCTGAGATCAACACTTACCCGGTTCACAAATGATTGACGGCTATGACAGATGGTTCAATAGTGGCTTAAGCTTTTGAATTCATGCAAAAATCACATCTTTACTCTCAGTAGGTCCCCTGGTTGGTCCAGTTGCTTCCACACTACAAGCAGGCCGATGCTCACCTTTTTAATTTGGTTCGGCTGCCGTTCACTTTTGAACAAATACAATAGCAAAAATGCAATTCCAGTTGTAGGAAATAAGTAACTTGCATTGCTTTAAACGCAAGGGATTTATTTACAGCACATTTCAACAACAAGACAATTCAGTGCTTTACAAAATATACCCTCACCCATCTCTCCATACTTGATGCTTCTGTCTCACACAGATGCACATTAAGGTACTGGAATTTGGCACCGATTAGTACTTAGTAGTGTTGGTACACTTAAATGTGCAGAGTTTGGTTCCAAACCTTTTTTTTTTTTTTTAGTGGTCTTGGTTAGGTTGTTTGCGCAACACAAAGGATCTAATGTCAGCTTTCATCAGACCTTTTTGTGTTGCATTAACCATACTGTATGCTTCCTGTTTTTTTTTTTTTTTTTTTCTTTCCTTCAGACAAGTAAAGACCTTCTCCTGGCCTTCTCCAGAGACTTTCTAAGCGGAGAGGGGATACTTCCCCGGCACCTCGGCTACCTCGGGTTACCCGTCTCCCACGTTCAGATGCCCCTGGATGAGTTCAACTTCGCTGTGAAGAATTTGGCAGTCGACTTAAAATGCGGCATACGTCTAGTGTGAGTGAGACATCATGAATTTTAATGCGATGCTCTGATCTCTGCTGGGATATTTGCTTTTCTCAGAGGTTAGGCTCGGCTACACGGCAGTATCCCTGCAGCCGGGAGGGATTTAGTGTTGAGGACTCTTCAGCAGAGCAGCTTCAGTCTGGGGATTTCCTCCCTGGGTTCGTCATTGAAGGATGCTCTGTTAACATTGTTGTTTTTTTTTGTTGTTTTTTGGTCATAGTTCAATCTCATGTTTGTGTCTCTTGAAGTTTATTTCTTTCCTATAATGCACAGAGCTGCACCCTTTTAATAAAGAATATTTAGATATTGGAAAAGGAATGTGGAAAATAAAATCTAAATATCTTGAATAAATAAAATAGAAAAATAAAACGATACACTCAAAACAATAAATAAAATGACTCTTTGTTAACAAAATTGAACTTTGAAGAGTTATATTTGACAGGGGTTTTATATCCATTCCTTAACAGGTGATTTACTGCCACTTTTCAGCGTGTCTGACATCATGTCCCAATATCGATAAGTCAGTAAAATATGTATGATAAAATGAAGATATGTATGATAAGTTGATGTAATTATCTTGAAAAGCCTGTCAACAAGCACGGAGCATCAAATATGTCAATAACAGATGCAACCAAAGAGTTTGGAGCATCATCTTTATAACGTATTTCCTTGTGGCCGTTCATTCCTAGGCGTGTGATGGAGCTCCTCGTCCAGGACTGGAGTTTGTCGGCCAAGCTCCGCCTGCCAGCCATCAGCCGCCTGCAGAAGGTCCACAACGTCGACGTTGCTCTGCAAGTGCTCAAAAGCAGAGGGGTCGACCTCAAGGATGAGCACGGTAATTCAGATTCTTCTCCCTGAGCGAACAGCAAAACACGGAAACGCTCAACCTGAAAGAGTGTTTGCTCTCCGCAAAATGAGATTCAATATTTTTTTTCCATTAACAGAAGGGTTACGTATTCATTGTGTTTTCATACTGGGATGTATTTTCCACCACATTTCCTTCATCACTTCTCTGGAGCGGGAACGCCTCCGCCATCCCAATAACAGCTTTTGTGTTTGATCACAAACATCTGCAGCTTCACAGCGACATAATTGGATTGCCTTGCCCTTGATGACACTCTGAGTGTGTGAACTTTATTGGCTATGTGATCCTTTGTGACCGTGCACTTCTGCATGATGTGTCAGAATCACCAAGCAGTCCAAGGTGATGCTCACGGTTTCGAGACAAGTGGAAAACAAGACCTGTTTGTCTGCTTTATGATATAAATCACAAAAAAACAAGACGTAATGCTTTAATTGTCTTTTAAATCATGAAACAGATTCATTAATAACTGTGTTTTTGAGACCTTAAGAAGAGGGACAATTATTAACTAAACATTAATTTTGTTCATTTGTCTGTAAATTATTATTGATGGTGGTGAAATGGTGAAAAAAAAGGAAAGATCTGGTACCCCTGGAAAGGCTTATCCATCCCAACATTTTTGGAATCGTGGTTTTCAGAAAGGAATTAACCGATATTCAATCTTTAAAAAATTTTTTTTTTTTTAACTTTCAGGCTCCACCATCGCTTCCAGAGACATTGTGGATGGACACAGAGAGAAGACACTGAGCCTCTTGTGGAAAATCATCTTTGCATTTCATGTGCGTATCCGATCTTGTGTGTAGCCGGTCGCTCACAAGGGTTTAGTTATTTATCGCATTGAACCTGTGGAGAGGGTCGATTGACGATTAATCTCTTAAGGTGGAGGTGATTTTGGACGAGGATCAGCTGAGAGAGGAAATCGGCTTCCTGAGGACAACCTTGAGGACCAAACGGCGGCTGGCGTCGCTGAAGGCCGATCAGGGGTTCCAGTCCAGTCTTTTAAGGAGCAGGGCGCCGTATGAACACGGCAGCGCTAAGATTACCCTGCTGATGGACTGGGTCCGAGCTGTGTGTGACTTCTACAATCTGAAGGTGGGGTTTCCAATTTCACTTTCAGCTCACAGACAAGCGAGAATATTTAGATGTTCGGAGTTGAAATGGCTTTATTGGTTATGACGTCATTTCGTCTTATCGGATGTCCTGTTGAACATTTATTCCGTTGTAGCCTTCGGTCTTTTTTCTTTGGTGGTGGTTTCTTACGAAAAACCTTCAAGAGCTAAAAAAAAAATCAAATTTAGTTTTTGATATGAAATTGCCTGTAAACAGGTGTTAGCTTGGGTTAGCTTGGTACCTCCAGCGAGTCCTGGGTCTGTCCAGTGGTGGCGGGGGCATCCTAACCAAATGCCTGAACCACCTCAGCTGACTCCCCTTGATGTGGAGGACCACGGCTCCACTCTGAGCCCATCCCGAATGCTCATTGTCCAATATACAATTAGCATTATTAGCACGACTGCTAGTACTTTATATTCTCTGCGAATCGGACACGATTTCAATACAGCAAAACCTTTGACCTTCTCTGAGCAACAAACAAGCTTATTTTTTATAGCTTTAAGTTACTGTTGCAGCCTCAAAAAAATCCTTCTTTAAGACAACTGGAAGGGAATTCTGTTGTCCTTCTGTGCAGGTGGAGAACTTCACTGTGACGTTCTCAGACGGCCGCGTCCTCTGCTACCTTATCCACCACTACCACCCCAGTCTCCTGCCAGAGGAGGCCGTCAGTCACAGCACCACTCAGACTGTCGAGTGCTCACCGAGGGGCCGCCTGGAGCTCAGCGGCTCAGCCAGCGACTCTGACAGCTCCTTTGACTCCGCTCCAAATTGCCCGAATGGTACTTGTCAGCTGCATATTGTGTCTTCAGTGCAAGCGTTAATGCACTTTTTTAGAAAGATGTTCGAGTTGATGTTGACACAGTGTGCAGACGTCTGTGATTCATTAGAGTGTAGAAAAGAGGGGATTTCATAAGACGTCTGAGGCATGAAGGGCAAAAAAGTAAGGAATTCAGGAACAGGAATTAACAGGAATACATTGTCCAGCATTTTTCAGACAATCATTAGTCTGTAGTAAGGAATTTTTAGCTGGCATTATTTTCAAGTTTTTAATTATTGAAGTACACAGACGCAGCTTTTTAAATTGACTGAAAAGTTAAAAAGTAATGGAAGCCAAAGTTTTAACTCAAATGCTTAATGAATTGAACCTTAATAGTTTCCAACGATAAAAAAATAGCCATTATTATTTTCAATTATAGCAACATAATTTAAATGTGTGTTTAAAATGAGAGTGATGATTGTATTTATTGTATTTTCATTTTAAGGCCCATGTTCTCCATCAGTGGAATTTAAAGAGCTACTGGAGAATGAAAGAAACAACTTCAGGCTGGTCAACACTGCGGTGTCTTTCCTGGGTGGGGTTCCAGCCATGATCAACCCAGCCGACATGTCCAACACCATCCCCAATGAGAAGGTGCGACCACACAGTCTTTCTCTACCTTCTGCCACAACTCTTTTTTTTTCTTTTCCTTTATTTAAAAAAAGGCAAACACTCCATTGCTCTAGCTCCATTATTAAATCTTTTTAAACGGTGTAGATAGAAAAAAATAAGCATCCACAGTCATTAAATGATTCATACCAAACAACTCCTAGATTTGTGAAAAACTGCGTGACCACAGTGAAATGCCACACGCCTTCCCTCATCCACATCGGTTCATTCCCAGGTTGTGATGTCTTACCTGTCCTTCCTGTGTGCTCGCCTTCTGGACCTGCGGAACGAAACCAGAGCAGCTCGGGTCATACAGGGCGCCTGGAGGAAATACAGATTAAAGAAAGATCTACAACTCTACAAGGTTGGTTTAATGTTTGGTACAACTCTTATCGATCTGACTGATTCAGCTCAGTCATCAGTGTGACGCTCAAAGTATTCATTTCTGGTTGGTACCAAAACCCTCACGAGTAATTTGAGGTGCCGTTTTGTGAGTTGCTGAGTTGTCTAGGTAAATTATAGTTAAATTATATGCCTCACTAACATTAGATCACCTGCGCAGATGAGTGCAATACATGTCCCACACATTCATTTCTTATTACATATCAGTCATTTCAGTTTTGAATGGAGTCTGACTGTAATAAGCTAGTCGATTAATAAACGATGGCCAGTAGTTTTTGGAATAATTTCCTTATATTTAATGATCACATTACAATGTAGTAATACAAATTAAAAAGGATCAATTAATCAGTCCTTTAGTTTGTAGAAAAAAACAAAAAAGCTCTATTTCAATTAAATTTTTTTTTTTGAGTTGCTATTTTTGATAAATTGCATTGTTACACTGGCCAGTCGGCGCAGCTTTTCTGGAGGTCAGTAAAGGAAATAAATATATGAAATTGTTCCGTATTGTGACAGATGCCCGGCATGGGAACAAACACAAAACCTAGCATTAATTAACAATAATGAGTTTATCTTGTTTCTTGATTTTCTTCTTTCTTTCTTTTTTGGACACAGGAAAGAAACGCGGCTGCTGTGAAAATCCAGCTAGTTGTGAGGACCTTTCTCCAGACGCGCAGAGCTAAGAGGCAGAATCGAGCTGCCATTATTATCCAATCAGTGTGGAGGGGTTACGCGACCCGGAACAGGCTGAGGCTGAAGAAAGAAGCTCACCTTCGAGCTCTACAGCATGAAGCAGCGACTGTCATCCAGGTCGGTGCTTGTAACATCTATGAGGAGGAAGACGACCATTACAAAACATAAATAACCAAGTTGTACATGATAAATCATTTATGTAAATATCTAGAATTGATTCAAGATGTAAAATATCACATAACAGATGTTTTTCTTATGTAGTGAAAGTTTTTTGTTGGCGATCTGATTTTGTTTTTCTTAATTCTGACAGCTGTCCCAGTTCTAAGAGTCACATTTTGTTCCAACTAGAATACTTAATGTCTTAGCTTAATGTCGAAGCCTTCCTTTGTAGTTTTTCTTTGATTAGATGGTTCTTATTTTGTCCTTATAGGCTCAATGGAGGATGTTTTCAGCCATGAGGGCTTACCATCGCCTCAAATACTACGTCATTGTTGTCCAAGCACAATGGCGAATGAGGAGGGCGGCTTCTACTTATAGAAGAACCTACTGGGCGGCAACAGTCGTTCAGAAGTACCGGCGAGCATGTGCTCTTGCAAGGGAAGATCGGGAACGTTATCTCTCCCTTAGAAATGCAGTGGTTAAAATACAAAGAAGATACCGGACATGGAAAACCCGGGAAATGGAAAAAGAAAACCGTGCTGCCAGAGCGATACAAGCTGTGTTTAAGAAATGGTACGAGAAAAAAATGACTGAAAGAACAGTTGCTGCTGTAAGGATCCAGTCTTGGTATAGAATGCAGACGTGTTTTAATGAATACAGGAAGCTCAAGAGAAGCGCTGTGCTCATTCAAGCTCAATACAGAGGGCAGGCACAGAGGCGCTGCCTTCAGATGTTGAGGTTGCAGCACCGCTCGGCTGTCGTCATTCAGAGTGCCTTCAGAGGGCATGCTGTCAGGAAACAGGTGGCAAGGATCAGATGTGCTGCAGTCATTATCCAGCGTCGGTTCAGGGCCTCTGTGGAAAGAGACGTGGAAAGGCAAACGTTTGTTAGGATGAGATGTGCTGCCGTTACCATACAGGCAGCTTATCGCGGAAAAGTTGCCCGAGATTCCCTGAAAATGCAGCACAAGGCAGCGACGGTGATCCAGGCAACTTTTAGGAAATACGCCGCCCAAAAGCGCTACCTTCTCTTGCGGAAAGCTGCGGTTGTGATACAGCAAAAGTACAGAGCCACAATTTTGGCTCGCACGACAAAGAAGGATTACGATGCTCTGAGGAGTGCCGCACTCGCCATGCAAGCTATCTGGAGAGGCAGAGCTGACAGGAGGAGAATAGAAAGGTGGCATCACTGTGCTACACTGATACAGGCTTACTACCGTCGGCACAAAGCGCGAGCAGAGTACAGGTCGAAGAAGGCAGCTGCTGAAGTCATACAGCGCCACTACAGAGCTTATGTGGCTGGGAAAGAAATGAGGAAAGCATACCTGCACATGAGAGCAGCCTGTGTTACTATTCAAGCTGGATGCAGAGGCATGAGGGTTAGGACAGACCTAAAGAAAAAACACTTGGCAGCAACTATCATTCAGTCATCAGTTAGGATGTTTTTATGTAAGAAAAAATATTTTCTCCTCCAAAGTGCAGCGATTATCATCCAAAGCAGATACAGAGCTCTTGTGGTTTGTAGGGCACATCGAAATGAATACAGAAGGATAAAGCAGGCCACCATAAAGATACAAGCTGTCTACCGCGGCGTCAGAGTGAGAGAAGACCTGAAGAAGAGGCACAATGCTGCCAGAGCAATCCAAGCTCAATTCAGGATGCACAGAATGCGTATAGCTTACCTTGCCACCAAGTGTGCTGCAATCATCATTCAGAGACGCTACAGGGCCAAAATGCTCCGCGATCAACACAGGCAGAGGTATAGAACAATGAAATCTGCAGCTGTCGTCATCCAGGCAGCATATCGTGGCCGCAGGGCCAGGAAGAAGATTGGAGAGATGCACCAATTTGCTACAATCATTCAGAGAAAATTTCTCACCATTCGGGATAGGAAAAGGTTCCTAGCTATCAAGGCTGCAGCTTTGGTTTGTCAGCGAAGGTACCGAGCGGTGACCCTGGCAAGAAAAGTCCGCTTGGACTATCTGTCAAAGCGCAGGGCCGTCATTTGTCTGCAGGCAGCCTACAGAGGTTATGATGTCAGAAAGCAGTTGCATATCCAGCGCACGGCAGCTGTAACGATCCAGTCTCACTTCCGGAAGTACCGTCAGAGAACCTACTACAAAAAGCTCCACTGGGCTGCCAGTGTATTGCAAGCACATTACAGAGCTAACAAGAAAATGAGAGCGGAGATGCAAGTCCTGACTGCCAAAAGAGATGCTGCCGTTGTCTTACAAGCTGCCTTCCGTGGGATGAAATCCAGATGCATCATCAGACGGATGCATCAGGCTGCCAGTGTTATCCAGAGAGCTTATAGAACACATTGTCAGCGCAAGCAGTTTCTTACCTTGAAATCCTCCGTCCTCACCATCCAG
Source organism: Chaunax sp. Z400 (assembly GCA_037577475.1). Lineage (NCBI taxonomy): Eukaryota > Metazoa > Chordata > Actinopteri > Lophiiformes > Chaunacidae > Chaunax > Chaunax sp. Z400. The sequence continues at coordinate 26,106,370 of CM075188.1, forward strand.
AGGAGGTATCGGGCCACTGCAGCAGCAAAGGAACAAATGCAACAATACCAAAAAATGCGCAGAGCAGCCGTCCTCCTTCAGGCAGTGCACCGAGGCCAGCAGGTCAGAAAGGAGGTCGCTCGCTGGCATCAGGCTGCCACTGTGATCCAGTCTGCATTCAGACGACACAGAGAGGAAGTGAAATTCCAGGCCATGCGTCTGTCCGCCATCATCATCCAGAGGTACTATCGGTCCTGTGTTCTTCAGAGGCAAGAGAGGGAGAAGTTCCTGAAAACAAGACATTCAGCCATTGTTCTTCAGGCTGCTTTCAGAGGTCATCGCGTGCGACGCAACATTGCCAAGATGCACAGAGCTGCTACTGTCATTCAAGCAAATTTCAAGAGGTGTAAACAACAGTCAGTCTTCAGGAGACAACGTTGGGCAGCCCGTGTCTTGCAGCAGAGGTTTAGAGCTCATAAACAGAGAAACGTTGAGATAAAACATTATCAAGAGGTCAGGAAGGCTGTCATTCATCTACAGGCTGCCTTCCGTGGAATGAAGTCCAGAAGAATCATCAGACAAAGGCATCAGGCTGCCAGTGTTATCCAGAGAGCTTACAGAACACACCATCAACGCAAACAGTTCCTTGCAATAAAGTCCTCCATCCTCACCATCCAGAGGAGGTATCGGGCCACTGTAGCAGCTAAAACTCAAAGAGGACAATACTTGGAAATGTGCAGAGCAGCCGTCCTCCTTCAGGCAGTGCACCGAGGCCAGCAGGTCAGAAAGGAGGTCGCTCCCTGGCATCAGGCTGCCACTGTGATCCAGTCTGCATTCAGACGACACAGAGAGGAAGTGAAATTCCAGGCCATGCGTCTGTCCGCCATCATCATCCAGAGGTACTATCGATCCTGTGTTCTTCAGAGGCAAGAGAGGGAGAAGTTCCTGAAAACGAGACATTCAGCCATTGTTCTTCAGGCTGCTTTCAGAGGTCATCGTGTGCGACGCAACGTTGCCAAGATGCACAGAGCTGCTACTGTCATTCAAGCAAACTTTAAGAGGCATAAAGACCAGTCAGTCTTCAGGAGACAACGTTGGGCAGCCTGTGTCTTGCAGCAGAGGTTTAGAGCTCATAAACAGAGAAAGGTTGAGATAAAACATTATCAAGAGGTGAGGAAGGCTGTCATTTATCTACAGGCTGCCTTCCGTGGAATGAAATCCAGAAGAATCATCAGACAAAGGCATCAGGCTGCCAGTGTTATCCAGAGAGCTTACAGAACACACCGTCAACGCAAACAGTTCCTTGCCTTGAAATCCTCCGTCCTCACCATCCAGAGGAGGTATCGGGCCACTGTAGCAGCAAATGAACAAATGCAACAATACCAAAAAATGTGCAGAGCAGCCGTCCTCCTTCAGGCAGTGCACCGAGGCCAGCAGGTCAGAAAGGAGGTCGCTCACTGGCATCAGGCTGCCACTGTGATCCAGTCTGCATTCAGACGACACAGAGAGGAAGTGAAATTCCAGGCCATGCGTCTGTCCGTCATCATCATCCAGAGGTACTATCGGTCCTGTGTTCTTCAGAGGCAAGAGAGGGAGAAGTTCCTGAAAACGAGACATTCAGCCATCGTTCTTCAGGCCACTTTCAGAGGTCATCGTGTGCGACGCAATGTTGCCAAGATGCACAGAGCTGCTACTGTCATTCAAGCAAACTTTAAGAGGCATAAAGACCAGTTAGTCTTCAGGAGACAACGTTGGGCAGCCCGTGTCTTGCAGCAGAGGTTTAGAGCTCATAAACAGAGAAACGTTGAGATAAAACATTATCAAGAGGTCAGGAAGGCTGTCATTAATCTACAGGCTGCCTTCCGTGGAATGAAATCCAGACGAATCATCAGACAAAGGCATCAGGCTGCCAGTGTTATCCAGAGAGCTTACAGAACACACTGTCAACGCAAGCAGTTCCTTGCCTTGAAATCCTCCGTCCTCACCATCCAGAGGAGGTATCGGGCCACTGTAGCAGCTAAAACACAAAGAACGCAATACTTGGAAATGTGCAGAGCAGCCGTCCTCCTTCAGGCAGTGCACCGAGGCCAGCAGGTCAGAAAGGAGGTCGCTCGCTGGCATCAGGCTGCCACTGTGATGCAGTCTGCATTCAGACGACACAGAGAGGAAGTGAAATTCCAGGCCATGCGTCTGTCCGCCATCATCATCCAGAGATACTACCGCTCCTGCATTCTTCAGAGGCAAGAGAGGGAGAAGTTCCTGAAAACGAGACATTCAGCCATCGTTCTTCAGTCCGCTTTCAGAGGTCATTATGTGCGACGCAACGTTGCCAAGATGCACAGAGCTGCTACTGTCATTCAAGCAAACTTTAAGAGGCATAAAGACCAGTTAGTCTTCAGGAGACAACGTTGGGCAGCCCGTGTCTTGCAGCAGAGGTTTAGAGCTCATAAACAGAGAAACGTTGAGATAAAACATTATCAAGAGGTCAGGAAGGCTGTCATTCATCTACAGGCTGCCTTCCGTGGAATGAAGTCCAGAAGAATCATCAGACAAAGGCATCAGGCTGCCAGTGTTATCCAGAGAGCTTACAGAACACACCATCAACGCAAACAGTTCCTTGCAATAAAGTCCTCCATCCTCACCATCCAGAGGAGGTATCGGGCCACTGTAGCAGCAAATGAACAAATGCAACAATACCAAAATATGTGCAGAGCAGCCGTCCTCCTTCAGGCAGTGCACCGAGGCCAGCAGGTCAGAAAGGAGGTCGCTCGCTGGCATCAGGCTGCCACTGTGATCCAGTCTGCATTCAGACGACACAGAGAGGAAGTGAAATTCCAGGCCATGCGTCTGTCCGCCATCATCATCCAGAGGTACTATCGGTCCTGTGTTCTTCAGAGGCAAGACAGACAACAATTTCTCAAAACGAAACAATTTACCGTCGTCCTTCAGGCAGCACTTAGAGGCTGGTTTGTCAGGAGGGACATCAGACGTCAAAGTCGAGCTGCCGTTGTGATCCAGTCGTACTGGAGATGCTCAGTGCAGAGGCGTATCTTCCAAAGGAAGAGAGAGGCGGCTGTGAATCTTCAGCGGAGGGTCCGGGCAGTGCAGCTGAGTAGGATGGAGAGGAGCAACTACACCCGAATGAGGGGAGCTGCAGTCACGCTTCAGACACACTGCCGAGCCTGGATTGCAAGACGACAGGTAATGGGCTTTATTAATTGTTTCCCCTTCCTTAAAAATTCCTGAAGACAGGTGATCCATGGCAACAACATAAATCTCCTGTCAGTTAACAGGTGGTAATTACATATGGTGGACAGAAAAAATTGCAATGATTATTATGACATTACAGGGAACCACTGTCTGGAAAGAAGCATGATTGAAAATGATTTCTAGTTAACAGGCTATAAAGAGTAAATGATAAGTTTGTATTCCTTTCCATGACGTTGCATTTCAGGCACTAGAGGCAGCCAAGGCAGAGCGAAGGCTCCGCTTTACATCGGCGGTCTTCCACCATGTCAGTGCCATAAAGATCCAAAGAGCTCTTAGAGCCCACTGGGCTTTGGAGTCGGCCAAAAGACAAATCCATTGCATCATCACCATACAGGTACAGTGGAGTGTCATTTTTCAAAATAAAGCAATTAGTGTAAAGCAATTATTTGATCTTTAAATTATTCCCTTTTGTTGGTAGCGATGGTTGAGAGCCAAGCAGCAGAGGAGCCGGTTTCTGGAGGACAGGAGGAAGGTGGTTACAGCCCAGAGAGCGGTCAAGCGCTGGTTGGCTTGTCGCCACAAGGCCGCGACCGTCATCCAGACGGCTGTCCGAAAATTCCTCCTTTTCAGGCGCCAGAAGAGGGTTGAACGAGGCATTCTCAAAGCTCAGGTACAGCAGTCAGTCGGAATTTGATTCAGTTGACTTCCGTGCTCTTAAAGGAAAGTTCAAGTGTCAAGAACCCATAAGAGCAAAGAAACGTGTTTTAGTGCATAAAGTATTTGCTGTTTAATGTTTATTGCCCCGATTAATAAAAAAAATGAAATCATGGTTTTGAATGGACGCCTATTGATCTGATGGACAGATGATTAGCAACTAATGCATTTTTTTTTTCCCCGCCTCCATCTCCCTCCTACCCTCCATCCAGGCTCTGTGGAGAGGACACCACTCCCGCCTATTAAATGACAATCCTAAACTGGTGAAGTTGAGACACCGCTTGTGCAAAGTCTCAGCTGACGTCCAGGAGGAGGACAAACTGTGCAACAAAACATCGTCTGCCCTGGACTACCTCCTTCGATACAAACACTTCTCCTACATCCTCGAGGCCCTGAAAAACCTGGGTAAGAATTTGCCATTTCGTCGATATTCACCCATATAAAAAGATCTATTGATCCTCCTGCTGCAAAATGTTTTAATCTACAAATTAGTTTCGGTGAAAAAATGTTGTTCGTTACCGTCACCCATACGTTTTGATGTTTACATCGTGGGAATTAAAGTGTTCAAGATTCGGTATTCCTAATCTGACATTGAAGTGTCGACTTATTTAGAAATTGCATCATCTAGAATATACAACCTGCATAGTTCATTTTGCTTACAATAGTCTTTAACCAATTCTGTTTTTCGTTTTTTTTTACTTTAAGCAAAATGTGTATTTTTGTAAATTTTGTTTTCATATTTCTTTACTTAATCTATTATATTTTAACATATTTTAACAGTGAAATATTATGTTGACTTTGAGATTTCTTTTTGCCAAAATATTGCATTAGATCATGTATTATAAGTGGAAAGGCAAAAGGAATTAGGTTTGCTGTATAATCTGGAAAACGTTTTGCAACCCAGCCTTGAGGACTCACCACCTCTCGCATCTGATAGGTCCAAATACTGCTTCAGTTTCTAATCAGTGAGCAGTGCCACAGCGTCTGCAGTCCAAACAGAATTAATTTATTCAGTTATCAGTGGTAAGGGGGGGGAAGGCATCAACAACAAACAAAACATGCTGTAGTGATGGAAGGTAACTGAATCAAACTTCAATAAAATGAAAGAAAATAAATGTACCTAACAGGAAACAGGAGAAAATAGTGTTCAACAAAAGGGCTTCCCACCCCTAGAGCTACATGAACGGCTCCTTTTTGCAGCTAATCTACAATATATCAGTCTGACATCACTACAATAGAATTAGCACAGGCACAGTCACGCTCAGCACATAATAACAAGGTCAGGTTTGAAGCCAGGGAGGGGAGAAGAGAAGTGGGGCTAGCATCCACAGGTGCCATTTCAAAGGTGGTGTCATCAACAAACACCATCACCATGTAGGGAGGGAAAGCAGAACCAAAAATCATAATGATGTGTGTGTGTGTGTGCGCACAGAGACCGCCACCAGGCTGTCCCCAGAGTGCTGCGAGCGGCTGGTGGAGAGCGGAGCCACCAACATCATCTTCACACTCATCCGCTGCTGCAACAGGAGCGTTCCCTGCATGGACGTCATCACGTTCTCCATCCAGATCCTCCTGAACCTCTCCAAGGTAGAGACTCAGACCTGCTGTTTTCATGCAGTGTTTCCACAAAAGGGCTCAAAATGAGAGACAGAATGTGTGAGAGATATTGTGTATATATATATATATATATGTGTGTATATATATATATGTGTAAATATATATATATGTGTATATATATATATATATGTGTATACATATATATATATATATATGTGTATATATATATATATATATATGTGTATACATATATAAATATATATATATATATGTGTGTATATATATATATATATATGTGTATATATACATAAATATATATGTATATATATGTGTGTAAATATATATATATATATGTGTGTAAATATATATGTGTAAATATATATATATATATATATATATATGTGTAAATATATATATATATGTGTAAATATATATATATATATATTTGTGTAAATATATATATATATATGTGTGTGTGTAAATATATATATAAATACATATATATATTATAAATATATATATTTCTAGTTAAAGAGTGATAACATTTAGAGAAATGTTCTCATTTAAAAAAGAATCAAAAACACAAACATGGATGTTTCGACAGTCATAACTGGATCACCATCTGTTTGTCCTCATTTGTGAGTGGACAGTATTTTGTTGCAAAGGGGAGAAAAAAGGTAAACAAATCACAGGTGCATTGAATTAGAGTGTACTGACAGCATATTGCATTAGTTCAAACAGAGTTTTCCAGTCATTCAGGCATGATGCAATAAAAGCATTATTCAGAGTTTTCACAGGTTTCTGCAAGGAGGACAGTGAACCAAGATGAGGGATCAGACAGCTGATCTCAGCTGAAGTGAAGAAAGTTGGCCTGTTTTTCTTGAGGCTTTATGGCCCCATTCTCTGCATGAGTTTGGACATTTCATCCATTTATCATAGAATGTTTGTCTCTATTGATTTTTCACTTTGCTTCGTGGACTTCGATAGCGTGGCTTACAAAACAATCAGCCAGAGTGGGGCAACAACGCTTTCTTGTAGCCTCAGCGTTTACATGGCTATCCATTCAGACGTCGATGCGACATTGCACACAAAGCCTCATGACAGCACCAAGGGAAAAGTCTGGCACAGATATGCAAGGTCCCCTATTGATGAATCCTGTTGATCCCCAAAGTGCAGTGCATCCAATAGTTGTTGTGATTTTTCAGTCTACACCAAAAAGCGGTGGACCGATCTACTGACAGACCAACAATTTCATCCATACAGCCACGGTGCTAGCATGGCTAAAATTTACCAAAAAAACCGATTCATTCCTCCTGCCACGCCTTTGCATACTTTTGTGACATCTCAAATATTTCTTTCCCTCTGCCTTTTCTGAAGAAGTGGTTATTTACTTTTAATTCCATCGTTAGAACATTTTCTTCTCCTCTTTGTTTTCTCTTTTTCACTCTCCTCTCTCGGTTTCCTCCCTCAGTACCACAAGACCACCGAGGCAGTGTACTCCGTGGAAAACTCTGTGGAAACCCTGCTGGACCTGCTGCAGAGATACCGCGAGAAGGCAGGCGATAAAGTGGCAGATAAGGGCGGCAGCATCTTCACCAAGGCCTGCTTCCTTCTTGTTCTCCTGCTGCAAGACAAGCACCGTGCTGTGGTCTGTAGAAACTATTACATACAGACTTTAATATATTAATCCAGTATTTATGTAAACTTAAATTCCAATACATCAATTGAAGTTTTACCTGAAAGACAAGTTTTGGAAAATGTAACGTAAACTTTTATAATTTCTTTAGGAGGTTATGAAGCTCCCCAAGGTCTCGGATAGGATACGTAGCATTTATCGCCTCACTGCTCGCAAACACAAGATGGACGCTGAGAGAACCGTCATCAAACAGAAGATGAACGCATCAGTCAATGGGAGCTTCTATGTTCAAGCAACGCCTCGTAAATCCTGCCCTGCACCAAAGTATGTAAACGTAAACGCATAAACAGCACTGTATGTGTGTGAGATACACACATAGTGTGTGTATTTTAGTGGTAATGGGTTTTCTGTTTTTGTTTTTCAGGTTCGCACCGGATTGGGTTCTCAGAAAGGACAAGCTAAAGGATATTGTGGATCCTCTCAGGGCCATTCAAATGGTAGCAAACACTCTCTCCATTGTGCTGTAAATAGACAAGCTTTTAAACCCCGATTCGCTGTTACATTGGTTTTTCTCTTGAGAAAATATTGTTTTATATATTAAAAAACGCTTCTTTTTTTTTTTTCCACAACGCATTTCCATGATTTTATGTTTAATATTAAAATGGATGTGTTTCTTAAACACGGGCCGGTGTCATGTGACTTTCTCATGTGTTTGCATCATTTTCTTGTGTGCGACAGTGTGTGTCTGCACACGTATGATTATGACTACTAGAGTTACTTAGGCAGTGGGAAGCCAGGTCAATTTTTAACGTCTGGATCAACCAATAAAGCCTTATAAATTTAAAAACAAAAACAAAAAAAGACCCCAAGACTTTTGGCTCCGCTGTCATATGATGGAGAAGTCATGAGGGCTAAATTTGGGGTTAGACTTGGGGAAAATCATCATGCATGAAAAAATAGTTTTAAGCAGGTGTAAACTTTAACTGTGTGTTCTAATATACTAATATATATATATATTCTAATATACCCAGTGCTTTTCCCAAGGTTGGCAGGTCTGTGTCCAGGATATTAAGGTCATAATAATGACCATCAGTTGATCATTTTTGCTGACTTGGTAATGAAACACTGTCTTAATTCAGTCACTTCCTTTTCCTACCAGCCATCTGTGTCCGCTCTGCCTTTCTGGAACATTCCACAGCATTTTTCACTTCCCCGTTTCCAACGGTTACACAATTATATTAGATTTAGCAGTGAATAAAATGTCAACCTTATAATCAACAGAAGTTCACAAACAATTCTTTACTATCTATTCATCACCTCAACCTTTTTTTTTGCTTTTAACCTCATGAATAATGTCAACAATGCTTGGACAAAAAATATACAATGGCATTCCATAAGATCTACCACACATCAGAGTCTGATCTGGATCCAAGTGATCCATGTACATATATATTGTACATATTATATATATTGTATTTGAGCGGTCTAGTATTATTTTTCATGATACTGGTGAAATGTTAGAAAGGAATCTACATCTCTACCCAGATTCGCCTCACAATTTAATCAACTCTTGGCCTAAGATCCACCACTACACAAAATTCCTTCAAAATCTGTTGACATCTTTTCAGGATATTTTGCGTACAAATAAACAGACAAACATGGGTGAACACATAATTTTTTTGTAAAAAGTATGGGTGTTAAATGTCACTTGACATAAATGTCACATTTTAATTGAAGACATTTTATTCATTTTGACACTACGTACAAACAATTACAGATTAAAACTTATCTTTTATCTTGGCTGTGCCTAACGGTGTATAAAATAACTGGGCACCACAGTATACTGCTTAATATAATGTAAAATTAAGCTGGAGTCACAGTACTGCCGCTCAAAGAAGCTCACTGACACGAAGGCAGAAGAATCACACCATCATTACATCTTTGACGCAGCGAGCCGACAGCTGTTCCTTCGGTGCACCGAAACTCAATAATATCATTATGGTTGGCATACAGCTTTCCGTAATTGTAATATCTAAATGCAATATTATGTTGCATCATGTCAATGTCATTCACTTGGCAGGGTTCTGCAAGACATAATGAACAAAAGCATTTTGTTAATGGTAAGAATGACCTGTACCTATATTTCACCTCTGCAAAAATGGTCCTGGTCTGAGTGCATATTGTAATAATGCAAAGCTGGTGAAAAATCAGCAAAGTTTCTACATTTGATTGTCTTTTAAATCAATCATATTGTCATATCTGACCACTGGAAAACATTTTGAGATGAAACTTTTGCAGAATGGTCGAGACTAACGACTTACTGAGGCATCTCTGCTGTCCGGTCCATTCACCATGGATGCAGGTTCTATGACGGTCTCCCTCCATGGTGTGGAACATCTGACACACGTATTCCACTCTTTCATTATGGTTGTACTGACTTTTCATGGTGTGCTTGATATCTCCGTCTGCAAGAGGTGGGGGAGTCTGACAGCCTGCAGGCAATGAGAGAATGTGGCATGAGTTTGGTTAAGTCACTTATAAAGCACATTTAAAACCAACACAGTTTCACCAAAGTGTCAAAAAATAAGAAAGAAAAAGAAATCATTGTTGAAAAACATCATTAATCAGAAAGAGGCTGTTCCACTATCTGGGGGCCATGACAGCTAAAGTGTAATCTCACTTTAATTTCCATCTAGATTTTAGGTCACATGATCCCAGATACTAAACTGAAATTTGACAGTTTGAAAGGTCTGAGATGTAAGGTGCTATTCCACTGTGTGCTTTTAAAACAGCATTAGCACTAATATAATATTATAAAGCAGCATTATATACAAGATTTTGGATGAAGTCAGCAGTCAGAGAAAACTCCTGGAGTTTATTTGCTTTGCAAAGCTGAAATAATTAAAAAAAAGACCTCAATACGTTTGGCTCCTCTGTCATATTATGATGGAGGAGTCATGAGGGCTAAATTTTGGGTTATAGGGTTGGAGAAAATCATCATACATGCAGCTACATATTTTATAGAATGTTGCTGTATACATGTAGGACAAGAAAATAAATAAGTGATGGAGTGTCTGGTGGATCATGCATATGAAAACGTTTCTATATCATGCAAATACAAGAGTATACTTTAATATCAAATGAGAAGTCAATGTATTATATCAATATAATGTCTGAATAATGCATCCTTTAAAATAGGAGGAAAAATACTGTGCCATTGGCTTTAGACCATTCTGTTGGTCATTGGTGCAATCACATTGGTGGGTGCATTGGGCATGAAAATGACCATCATTTTGGTTGGAAACTAGGAATGATACTACTTTGAGCTGGGTACGATAACCATTTTGCTGGTTGGCGTTTGGTTATATTTTCCACATATTTCCACACATGCAGACTGCACAATTAACTATGTCTGGGTCTTGAAACGATGCAGAGTAATGCGGGTGTTAATATAAATAAGAGTCGATTAGTTGGAATAAGTAATAATAAGTTGGAAATTAATACATTCTCACCTCTCTGTCAGACTATACATCTAAGAATAAGTCCAGGTTTCAATATTTGATTAAAAGGCTCTTTAAATTCAATGCTTGTTCTGTGTCCATCAGCTACTTCAATGTCAGTGTAACTGCGGTGCAGCTATAGAGAAATATATTAAAAAAATAAGCTGAAATCTGACACATTATTGAATATTCTTACCATTCTGCGACAGCGAAACGTCCATGTTCAGCCACAGGACAGAAAGCCAAAAAAGTACAGAGTATTTCATGGTGATGGCTCAGCTGCAGCAGTCAGGAGCTGAAATATGAGTCTCTTTATATTTATAGGGATAAAACGTTTCTACACAGTGGAAGTTCACAAATGTGTCATTTAACAGCCGCAGAACCTTTGGACTTTGGTGTGTTTGGAGGAGGAAGCTTTTGACAAAGTATTCCCTGAAATGGATTTGTCTGAAAGGCACGTACGACTGTGATCTTTGGTCTTTCGGTTCAGATGAACCTTAGTTTCACAAGTAACACATGTGATGAAACTGCACAAAATTAAAGCTGCCTTTAGCTAAGTTTTGTTGAAAGTTTTGAGGGGGGCTTGCAAATGGTATGCTGGATGCAGGAATGATCACCAGATAACCACATAACCTGCCACGAAAAGATCATGTCAGACGAGTTTTCCACTGGAAAGATGCTTTATGGCCCCGTGGAGTTCCTCTCTAAAGAATTAAAATGTTACAGGATAATATATTCTCATCACAATGTGCGTGTCTATGATTCTGGAGGCAGAAATCATGACAAGTGAAAATACATTCTTTATTAAAATGACCAAACATAGCACTGGGATATGCACATTAGATACAGTAAGTAGGCCTGACCTTTACATTCACATGTTTGTCCAGCCAGCTCATGTTTATCACATCCAGATGACTAAAAAAAACTTTATTGGCAAGTGGGCAAGTGTATCACACCATCAACACATCTCTGACGCATGCTGAATGCGCCGACACGGCTTGTTCTTCCAGTACACCTGAACTCCATTACATCATCATGGGTTGCATACAGCTTATTGTCATATATGTGTTTGAAGGCAATATTATGCCTACTCATGATGTCACTATCCACAGTGCAGGCTTCTGCAAGAGAGAATAAATAATCAAATAATAATAATCAAATAACTTTGTATTATCATAGAAATGACTGTAAAGAATACTCAATTTACTAATAATTATTTGTAATAATGATGGCTTGAAGATTAAATATGTCTTCCCCAATGTAATCAGTAACATATTACATCCAACAGAGGTGACGAGGTTCATTATGAACCTACATAAAATATAAAGCAATGCTGATACTGAACTCTACATGCCATCATTACACAGGATCTACATGCAAAATGTGTTCTTCCACCTTCCCTGTCCTTTAAAAAAAAAAGAAAAGAAAACACTTAAAATAAAATGCATATATAGTCTCTGTATATGATCAAAATTAAGTATGTTGAAATCAATATACAGTTTAAATTACATGCACTATTTAATGGCAGCAAACCCAGAAGCTGAGATGTCAGTTAGCCTATAGTTACTGCTACGCCGCTAAGCTAATTACCATTAGCAGGATGTAGCAAAAGGTTCAATATTTGCCTCTAAAATGTAGTTGAGTAGAAATACAAAGTGGCATAAAGTGGTACTTATATTTATGTAAAGTACTATATAATTAATAAGTTATGTTAATATTAATCAAGCTGCTACATACAGCTCTGAAAACCAAAATCAGTTTGAATTTTTTTTTTTTTTTGCAAAATCCTCACCGAATAAAATATGACACATATAAAGGGAACTGAAACTTACTGAGACATCTCATCCGTCCCTTCCATTCTCCGTTGACGCAGGTTCTGAAAGGCTCACCTATCATGGTGAAGAGATTCTGACAGGTGTATTCAACCTTTTCATTATTTCTGTAGAAGAGTTCAAGAGTTCCCCTGATGTCTCCATCCTCAAGGGGCGGTGGGTTACTACAACCCAAGGGAGCTAAAAAAGAATGTGGGAAGTAGTACAAGTTTACATGTTATTGTGGTGCAATTGTCTCACTTTCTATGGCCTTTTAAGTGAATGTAAATACAAACAACCACAAAAACAAATGAGTAATTTCTAGAAAAGCTCTCTAAAGCATTTTTCTAGTAGAAGTCTATTTATAAACTACCAGTTTATTACATACACCTACACTTAACTATTATTGCCCGATACAACAGTCCTATTTAATGAATTTCATTTCTTGGCTAAATTGGCTTAATGTCAGTGCTTCTGGTGTTTCAGGATTCATAAAGGTTTCTGTGAATTAAGACATTTTCACTTCATTTTAAGTATACGTTATATATGCTAGGACAGCATGGTAAACGGCAAATCAAGCCTTCTGAGATCTCAGTGCACGGTGAGAAACATCTGAAAGTTGTCATAGATTTTCATGTCTCTGCATTTTCAAAGGGCCGAATTGATTTACCTTCACATGTTGGAAAGGGATCGCTCCACTGTCCGTCTGCTGAACATTCAACCACTGCCTTCCCTTGAAGATTGTGCTCACTCTGGTGGCAGGCAAAATTTAGCCTCTCTCCTTTTCTTAGTTGATTGTTTTGTAAAGATGTGATGATGCGTACGCTGTTAGACACACCAGTGACTGTACATCGTCCTGTTTTGAAGAAAAGAGTCTGTTTTTACACATTATAGTACACAGTATACACAAGTATCAACCAGGCCCTATAACCAGCTTGGCTTGAAAGATCGAGATGAAACACAGCATTATAGGTGATGATATATGTATTATGATGGATTTATGATCAGCTCAAGTGGAGCGGTCATTTTTGACTGGGAACACCAAACTAGTTAACAAGAAACAAACACAACAGGAGGGTTAAGAGATGGATCATATTTATAGTTAACTTCTTCCAAATTTGACGTAAAAAAAAAAAGTTAAAATCTCTGTCACACAGTCAGACTTAATGGGAGCATGAATAGTGAATCATAATGCATTTATAAAGCATGAATAATGCTTTCACATCCACTATATTACTCATCATAAATCATAATAGGTGTGATTTAGAATTAATTATATGTTCACGTGTCTTATAGATGCTCTCGACAAGGTATAAATATGAGTTTGACTGATTGTAAAAACTTCAATAAGGACATATTTGGATATTGTTAACTGATTAGTATATTTTTTCCTCTTTGTTTTCTTTATGACCGCAAATGCTTGGATTTAGCAGGGATAACATTTATTTGACTGAATGAAACACTACCTACCCTGCAACAAATGCACTTCATAATTTGGAACATTCAACAAAAAGAGAATCATTGTCTGAACCTTAACATTTCCTTGTTATGTAGAAAATGTAAGACTGCATTAAGTTTCCTATATAAAACTATTTATTATTATTATTATTATTATTATTATTACTATATTTATTAATAGTACGTTAATGTGTTTTCTAGTAGACAGGGCTGCTCTGCATTGTGAATTAATATTAAAGTTTCCCTAAAAAGATTTATAGATGCAGGTAGCGCTTAACTTTGAAAAAAATTTCACATACCAGCACAAGTTGGAAAGGGTGCATTCCACTCCCCAGTTTGCAGACATTCAATTTGCTCAGCGCCTTCGAGATCATACTGATTGCTGCATCGAAACTGTAATCTATGTCCAGGCTTTATGGTTTCATCTGCTGGTGGTAGTCGAGCTACACGGAGATGTCTGTGCATCACGCCGACTTTACAAGTGATCTCTGGAATACAAAACAGATTTTGTCATTTTAGTTTATTGTGACATGCTCGACAATTAAAAAGTGTCACATTAATATTTTTATCTGTACCTTCACAAGTGGGGAACGGTTTATCCCACTGTCCATCTTTACCACAGACCAGTATTGAACTGCCATTCAGATATTTTCCAGGATCATCGCAGCTGAATGTGAGGAAGCGGTCGGGAAGTATGGGTTTGTCGTTTTCTGGGAAGCCTCTTATGGTTATCCGATCATCTGAAGGTGGGGGGTTACAGCTCAAGTCTGAGGAAACATAAGAGTGAGGTCAGTGAGTCAGGAAAAAAAGATTCTGATGTATGAATAAGCTTTTTTGAGCTGAACCTCTTCATTGAGTTTTTACACATTCATTTTTACAATATCCTCATCGGTGCTTAAGAAAGAAGACTCTTCTAGAATGTGGACATGTGTAGGTGTTTATGTCATGACCATAGGTTTTGATTATTTAATTTCTTGTCACGTTAGAATATGCAGCAAATTGTTGTGAACAAAAAACACAGTCCAATAGTTCCTGAATGCATCCAAAAGCCATGCATTAAATTAAAAGTGAATTGATGTAAGTTGCAGATTGTAAAACAAGTTTTCTCTGGATTGAATATTTCTCACAAAACTAGACTTCGGGAGTCGTAGTTAACCTCTACCCCGTAGTTTTTATGTACACAAGCTTAAAAATCTCCTATGCGGCTTTAAAGTTGATAGAAACAGCACAGCAGCAAGTTCTGGAGTTACTAAAACTTACGATCACATATTGGCAAATGATTGGTCCAATTGTCCAGCAAGCAAGTCCTGGTGTCATCCCTAGACATCATTTGATACCTGCAATGAATAATGCAATAGAGCTTTCCATTTTGAGATGAAAACCTGACAACAATACAACGAATCAGAGAAAAATGATAGTTCTGTCTGTGTTCTCACTCACACACATTTAAAAAAAAAGTATAATATATTCAATTTAGCCATTTTAAGAAATATATGCACAACCAATAAATGGTCTATAACACACCATAATGTAGTTATCAGCACATTTTGGGGCATTACTTTGTGTTTATTAATGTATGTCACTCTTCTTCCTGTGAAACTTCATGTAACTGGTGCTCCAGGAGACAATACATTACAATGTAACATATTATTTAACATAATTGTAATCACATGTGTCTTCACAAACATACATGAATAAACACTTAAAATGCCCTTTATATGGGTCTATTTACTGCTTGAAATGCCTTGTTTTTCTCAGATCTACATACCCCTGATTACAAAAGTATTTGATAGTTGCTCCAAAAACAAAGTCTGAACCGCGAATAAGTTGATAGTAACCATTGGGTGTGTCACCAGGAAGTTCACATGGCTTTACTGAGAAGAAGAAAAAAATAGATTAATCATTGTACAGTTTCTAAATGAGGTGATTGTAGAACCCAAATTTGGGTTTTAGACTTTGACTTTGTAAGCTCTAGCAAGATGGACAATGACGTGATTTTGTTCCAACCTTTTTCTTGTGATAAAAACACCAGCAGCATCCATGTTAGCATGCATGCATGTCAGGTTGGTAGAAATGTTTGTCAGTAGCATTTCTCAGTACTGTAAAACTAATCATTTAGCAAATTATTTTGTTATTGTGTCAATAATAAATCAGACTCCTCCGGATATTCTGGAGCATTAAAAAAAAACCCTGTTCAATCCATTATTTTCCTTAAAAGCTTTTGAAAATACCATGAATTGCATTCGTTTGTTGTAATCTGATTCCTCTAATCACCAAATTTGTAAGGAAATAAAGAATAGAAAAGTAATCAGTTTGACTCACAGTAGCAGCTTCCATGGTGGGATGCCTTCCAACCTCCAACACCACATACATATCTGATGGTTGGACCTGATATATAACCGATTTCACAGGTGAAACGAATTAAATCTCCTTGTTGGTACTCAGCTTTTCTGGTCTCCTCTGACACGGAGGCGTGAGGAACATCTGGGAGCTTTGAACAAGTTTCTGACAAACAGCAGCAAGGGGAAAAAATAAGATGAGACTGGACGTGTCTTCCCAGACAGATGCCACTTAGAGTCATATTAAAACACCTGCATCACAACGTTCTTTATGTTAGTGAGAAATCTAATTTTGACACTACCTACTCCAAGCATACCATGCATATAGACTAGTTCTACTTAATATCGCAATATATCAAAACATGGATGTTTCTCCTCTAAGTTCCTGCTCTGCATGTACTCTCAGAAAGGGAGCATTTTAAAAAGTCTGTCTTACCATTCTGTGATCGAGAAACTTGAACATCCCCCCACAGCTGGAGAAGGAAAAGGATTAAAGACGACCGCATTTCGACAAGCAGCTGAGCAGCGACAAACGAGTGAGGTTAAACTGAGGATAAACTGTTTTTTGTACATGTGTTTGTCCACATCCACGGTTCTCAGGGAACACTGAGGTCACAACATGGATTGACTAGTTGGATTGCACAAGACTGTATGAACACAGCATGACACATGGGAACACACAGCAGACACTGTTGACATAAGAAATACTGGAAGATCCAGAATCAAGATGTACAGAAACTGTCAAACTAGTAAATGGTCTAATAAATGGTCGTTGTACCTATGTGGTGACATAACTTAATTTGGGGCAGATTTGAAACCTTTATAATCAATCACACCAGATTTGACCCAATAAAAACATTAAACTATAAAATATAGCATGCAAATGATTTATCTAATATTGATACATAAAATGTAAAGCTGAATGTGTGATGTTTGTGAGAATCTACTGATGATAAAACAGTTTCTGTCCAGTATTGATTATCACATTCAATGTTGCATGACTAGTGTTAATACAGCAGAACAAAGTCCTCTCTAAAAAAACATCTATTGGAACAATCGGTAAATGATGCAATTAGATCAGATGGTACACAGAGAGCAAAACTGTTTATGGGGACTATGATGATTCATACTTTAAATCCAATGAGCAATGCTGCTGAGGAAATTTTAGAATTCAAAACGTATCTCACCGAAACTTGTCCTTCTCAATTGGAGGACATTGTGTTCACCTACATTCATCCTGAAGCTGCTACAACCCCCAGTCTTACCCAATCAAAAACCAGATATTAACCTTAAATATCCTAATATAATAAACTGGATGCCATTGAGTTAGGTGGGCAGATAAAATATTTAGTCCCACAAACATTTAATTCATGAACAGAGTACAAAATGCAGTGTAGCTCTAGTATTAGTTAAGTTGTGTAGTTAAGGCTACATTTGTGTTCATAAGTCTAGAGTTTCATGTACCAAATTGAAAACTGCTACAAGGCCCTAAGATGGAAAAATCTGTCTGACAAACTGAAACACTGCTGTGTTTTATATTCTGTTAAAAACTCATTTTAAATGTGTTGCTTTTATGTAATTACCTCTGCCAAGGAGGTTATGTGATTGGCTCGATTTGTTTGCCTGTTTGTTTGTCTGTTTGTTAGCAGGATTACGCAAAAACTAATGGACAGATTTACATGAAATTTTCACCAATGATGGACCCCTAACCCCCAACCCCATCCTAACACCCTAACACCCTAACCCAACCCTAACCCTTGGGACCCCTGGCAGTCAACTTAGGTTGACTTTAAGTGCATTTTAAGTTTGGGGCCCCTGAGGGCCCCTTGGGGCCATCCAGGGGCTCTTGGGACCCCTGGCAGTCAACTCAAATGGCTTTAAAATGAATCTTAAGCCTGGGGCCCCTAGGGCCCCTTGGGGCCCAAGGTTAGTATATTAAGGGTCTCATATTTATACTCTGGCTGCCTACTGACAGGATGGATCCAGAAGAAGAATAAAAAGAAGAGAAGAAGAAGCCATATAGTATACACAATTCTTGTCCAGCACCTCCCTGTGGACGAAAAAGCAATTAAAAGTCTAAGCTGAAACTGGCTCTGGAATGCTGGGTTCTAAGGCTTTGCTGGGATGTCGGATTATATTGTTATACATGATTGATAGGCACCGCTTTCGTTATGTTGGGCTTGAGGCCCACTAACTCAAGAATCCCATGACAAAAGACCCAACTTATACGTCTAAACTCCTATCCCTAACCCTAACCCAACCCTAACCCTAACCCAACCCTAACCCGACGTTAACCCTAACCCTAACCCAACCCTAACCCTAACCCAACCCTAACCCGACCCTAACCCTAACCCTAACCTGACCCCAATCCTAACCCAACCCTATCCCTAACCCAACCCTAACCCTAACCTGACCCCAACCCTAACCCAACCCTATCCCTAACCCAACCCTAACTCTAATCTGACCCTAACCCTAACCCTAACCCTGGCCTGACCCTAACCCTATCCCAACCCTATCCCTACCCCTAACCCCTAACCCTAAGGGGTCCATCTTTAAATTTTGGTGATGATCTGGTGGGAGATGGGACTGGTACTACTGGAATAAATGTGTCCACCAAAGCGTTTTCTCCCAGGTGCTCTTCTAAAAACACCCAGCTGGGAGAGCTTAAAATGGTATGTTACGTGATGAACACTGAATCAGAATATAGTGAGAGTGAAATTTGTAAAGAGAATGCAATTCTGCACCAACATACAGCTTGGCACAACAATGTCATACCCTAAATGTTCTACATGCCCCATCTAAAAACCTTTTTTCGACTCCATGTATTTAGTCACCATGAAAAGAGAAACAACAAGCTCTTTTCTTTTCTCCTCTTTTATTCAGTATGACAAAGCTTCATAATTTCAGCTCACATTATAACACAAATAGTTGATTAAATCATTCAGTATGACCCTTCCCAATGATTATATGTATCAGGATAATGTATTATATAGAAGGTAATACAGATAATATGGATAGTGATGTGTTTTGACTAAATAATTGATCCAGGAATACATCAAAAGTTATTTTTTGGCATGGTTATTCAGACTTCTTTGGGCATCACTGTTCCAGAGCGGGTTCCAGAATGGGAGCTGTGGGAGCTGTGGGAGAAAAAAACCCAGCAGAAGTGCATCAAGGTCTAAAAAATTTGTTTTTTTCAATATTACAAAGCTATTGGATTAATGACAGCTGACAAACATAAAGAACACGAACCCTTGTCTTATTTGATTCTTTTGAGGATTACACTGACCAGGCATGTTTTATTTTTGTGTTTTATTTTACTCATGTTGTTGTGTGGTCCATATGCTGACTTTTAAAGAAAGGCACACAGTTTTGGAGTCTTCTTTAATTGACACTACTCCTTACCGACACATTCCACTGTTTCCTTCTAATAGGGGGCTCAGGGGCTAATAAAGGGGCCCCCTTTTACACAGAGGAGCCACGTGTATGTCCAATATCCATCTAACTAAATCTATTTACTTCAAAAAAGGAAATAAAAAGATTGGCACGCTGACGGAATGACCACCGCGCTCATTTCACCACCATAAGCTGCCTCCAATGAGGCTTCAAAGACTGTAGAAGTACATCCAAGTGGCCTCACACCCGCAGAACATGTGTAACTACTTGTTGTCAACCTCATCGGATGCTCCCCTGGAAGACTTTACTTGAAAATCCTTAAGATTTTCCACAAAAACTGTTACAAAAACAACATCATAATCTTTCTGTGGCACAAATCCCAATGTAGTTTTCTACCTTTGCATATTGGACTGATAGTCCATTCTCCTTTGTCGTTGCATGTCGTTTCTGCTGAGGTCTCCTGAGGGTTTGAAATCCAGTACTTATCTTCACACATGACTCTTAGTGTCTCGTCAGGTAAAAACACGTTTCTGAAGGCAGGCTCATACCTGGTTCCTTCAATAGGTGGCAGATTCACTCTACATCTTGTGGCTGCATTTGTTGGGAAATAAAACATATGTGTTAGTTTGTTATAAGAGGACAGACTATGGTTTCATGACTTCCTACAGTGTGATATAACCAATAAATTAAATGACTCGGGTTAAACTTACGTTCACACGCAGGTGTGGGTCTCCACTCTGCCCTGTCGCCTACTTTTGTACATATTGAGGGTCTTTCTTCAGGTCGCTTGTATTGCGAATCGCACACGAAATGGAGGACTGCGTGTTCCTTGTGCTCTTGCGTCGGTCCGGGAACAATACCGTTTTCAATAATGGGTACGGTACATTTTATTTCTGTTGAAGAATGAACAGAAGCATGAGTATACGCCAACATTTCAACCCTCAGCTCTTTATGCATTTCAGCAGAAAGCATTTCATTCCTGTCAGAGCAGAGGAGAGAGAGATGGATTTACGTTTTAGCTACAGTCCGACCTCACATCCTGTTTAGAGTGATTGGCTGGGGGCTACAAGCCCAATACCTTTAGACTGATGTGTGGAAACATCCCCAACACAGCAAAATATTCATATGAATAGAGAATACAGGGTTTCTGCAGATACCGTCACACACTACTAGTGACTCATAAGTGGTGATTGAGAGGTGATGCTGATGCTTCAGCTACAGACAAACATTTTGATATCATTCTAACACTTTAATGAAATATATCTACATATATAGCATTTGCACCTGCAGATATAGATGTCACAGAAGCGTGATCTATTGGCTCAAGTTTACTAATTCATTCTGAGCAATTATACTTTTAGTTCTTTCTCAATATCAAGCTTCTTTTGATGAAACTCAGTATTTTTTTCAGTAAATATCGGACAGTATTTAAGACGCTGATAATGTTTTTGTAATGTCTCTGGTTTACGAGCAGCTTGGGAACTCTGTTGAATGTCATCCCTACACTCTGCTTTCACATTTACTGTCACATCTCAAAAGAGATTCTATCCCCCTGGAACATGAAAATATTTCAAGTTTAGAGCAAATGAAGTATTGATTTTGTATCTAAACATATTTTCTTTTACAAAAAAAAACATATATTTGACTCTTTACTGTGTGTACAAGTGTGTGTTGCAATGATTAAAAATAAAAGTGAAGAAATGATAAATTCCCCCAGTTATTTAGGATGGGCCAGTTGTACAAGTGGGCAGACGTAGGCCTGTTAGGCCTACCCACAATGCATTGCTTGGTATAAATGCAGCTTTTAAGGGGATCTTGATGGAGACTGAATTCTGTTTGTTGTTATAGGGTTAGTTGGTGTTAATTATGCATGTCTGTTTGGCTTTCTCCCTTCTTGACTTCATCCTCTCTTTTCTAAAAGGAAGGCGTGTGCTTCCTGTTTTTCATGTTTGAAGAACATGATTATTGCACAGGTGTGCTTTGGACTGGTCACAATGAAAGGCCACTCTAAAATGTGCAGTTTTATCAGACAACACAAGTTTTGAGGGAGTGTGTGATTGGCACGCTGATGGAAGGACCACCGCGCTCATTTCACCACCATAAGCTGCCTCCAATGAGGCTTCAAAGACTGTAGAAGTACATCCAAGTGGCCTCACACCCGCAGAACATGTGTAACTACTTGTTGTCAATCTCATCGGATGCTCCCCTGGAAGACTTTACTTGAAAATCCTTAAGATTTTCCACAAAAACTGTTACAAAAAACTAACAAATCCTGAAAAGTTTCACTTAAACCCCAAAACCAGTAGTTGTAAATTCTTACCTGTACAGGTCTCAATCCCAGTCCAAACACCCCGATCACAGGTAGCAGTATAATAGATTTCTCTGTTGCTCCAGCATCTATATTGGACTTGTTCATTCTGGCTGTAACTCTCCTTGCGAGCATAGTAAAATTCAGCATTTTCAATCTCAAGTTTTTTACACTGTCTTCCTGAAACAGAAGAAATTATGAAGTAATTTAAACACATATTTTCAAACAGACAATTTCATTTCCGGCTTGTCTCCCCTAACATTTCTCCACTTGTCTCTTGCCAGATCTTGTAGCGCTCCAGAATGAGCACATTAATACGGAACGTGCAAGATCTCGCTATGTAAACATGTATAACCTTTAAAAATGTCAAATACAGAGCTGTCATTAAGCCATCAAGTCATCAAGGTTAATGAATGCTCGTACATTTAAAATAGACTGACATTTAACCTCTGCAGTAATGAAAGGCCATTGTTTTGTTTAAACTATTAAAAAATCACAGATTCTGTGTGGCTTTTACTGGTGAATAGTGATTTATTCCATTATGATCAAAAGTCTCTGGAACTGTTCATAACTGACTCCGAGTTAAGAGTTCATTCACAATGTAAGCATGCCAGTTACAACAACTGTCTGTGGACAGTGTTTTCTTACTTGCACATTCTGAATTCTGGATCCACCTTCCTTCCCTACAGGTCAGAGTAAAAGTTCCCTCATGATAATCTTTGCAGATATACACAACCTTGTCACCGGCTCTGTATATGGACTTGAGCGCTCCACCAATGTCTGCAAATGTATAGTCTTGTCTGTTGCATGTTTTCTCTGAAACAAAAAAGGAATTGTTTGTTTGTGTACTGAATTGCAAGAGGACGACAGCATTTTGTTTTCGCATCAGCGTTGGTGCATCAGATTCAGATCATTTAGTTCCGTTGTAAAAGATTTCGGACTTAATACACACAAAGGCTAATTTCTCTCAGATTTAATGCATACAATTGTTAAAATCCATGTAAATGAGCACTTATCCTTTGCTAAGGTAATCCATCCACCTAACAGGTATGGTACATCAAAATGCTCATTGAACAACCTGATTATTGCACAAGTCACTGGAGCCTATCCCAGCTGACTTTGGGTGGGAGGCAGGGTTCACCCTGGACAAGTAACCAGTTCATCACAGGAGCACATAGAAAGACAAACAACCACTCACACTCATGCCTACGGTCAATTTAGAGTCACCAATTCACCAATGCATGTTTTTGGTGGTGGGAGGAGGCTGGAGAACCCAGAGGGAACCCATGCAGACATGGAAGATCATGCAAACTCCACACAGAAAAGTCCCAGGTCCTCTGGTGGATTTGAACCCAGGACTTTCTTGCTGTGAGGCAACAGCGCTACCCACTACGCCACCTTGCTGCCCTCTGTGCATAATATTTATTGCACTTTGAATGCACATGATATCATGACGAGAAACTTTCAGAAATATCAATACAAAACTAACTGTAATAGGTAAGAGTCATCAGCAAAATGACAATACCTTGACAAAGTGGTTTTGGCATCCACCCGTCTCTGGTGCATTTGGCCAGGTTGGTGCCAGCTGTGCTCGTGTAGCCTGACCTACAACTATAAGTTACAGTATCCCCCAATGTTATTCGTTGGGCCCTGTTGATATTCCAATTATAGACATGTCTGTCTTGCTGATTGGTGCATGTAATCTCTAGAATAAAAGGAAGAGCATGAACAAATAAATCATTATACGATTTATAACCATCATCATGTGTTTGTGAACCAATCACACACAATAGAGAACAACATCATAATCTTTCTGTGGCACAAATCCCAATGTAGTTTTCTACCTTTGCATATTGGACTGATAGTCCATTCTCCTTGGTCGTTGCATGTCGTTTCTGCTGAGGTCTCCTGAGGGTTTGAAATCCAGTACTTATCTTCACACATGACTCTTAGTGTCTCGTCAGGTAAAAACACGTGTCTGAAGGCAGGCTCATACCTGGTTCCTTCAATAGGTGGCAGATTCACTCTACATGTTGCGGCTGCATTTGTTGGGAAATAAAACATATGTGTTAGTTTGTTATAAGAGGGCAGACTATGGTTTCATGACTTCCTACAGTGTGATATAACCAATAAATTAAATGACTCGGGTTAAACTTAGGTTCACACGCAGGTGTGGGTCTCCACTCTTCCCTGTCGCCTACTTTTGTACATATTGAGGGTCTTTCTTCAGGTCGCTTGTATTTGGAATCGCACATGAAATGGAGGACTGCGTGTTCCTTGTGCTCTTGCGCCGGTCCGGGAACAAATCCGTTTTCAATAATGGGTACGGTACATTTTATTTCTGTTGAAGAATGAACAGAAGCATGAGTATACGCCAACATTTCAACCCTCAGCTCTTTATGCATTTCAGCAGAAAGCATTTCATTCCTGTCAGAGCAGAGGAGAGAGAGATGGATTTACGTTTTAGCTACAGTCCGACCTCACATCCTGTTTAGAGTGATTGGCTGGGGGCTACAAGCCCAATACCTTTAGACTGATGTGTGGAAACATCCCCAACACAGCAAAATATTCATATGAATAGAGAATACAGGGTTTCTGCAGATACCGTCACACACTACTAGTGACTCATAAGTGGTGATTGAGAGGTGATGCTGATGCTTCAGCTACAGACAAACATTTTGATATCATGGTACATCAAAATGCTCATTGAACAATCTGATGGTTGGACCTGATATATAACCGATTTCACAGGTGAAACGAATTAAATCCCCTTGTTGGTACTCAGCTTTTCTGGTCTCCTCTGACACGGAGGCGTGAGGAACATCTGGGAGCTTTGAACAAGTTTCTGACAAACAGCAGCAAGGGGAAAAAATAAGAGGAGACTGGACGTGTCTCCCCATACAGATGCCACTTAGAGTCATATTAAAACACCTGCATCACAACGTTCTTTATGTTAGTGAGAAATCTAATTTTGACACTACCTACTCCAAGCATACCATGCATATAGACTAGTCCTACTTAATATCGCAATATATCAAAACATGGATGTTTCTCCTCTAAGTTCCTGCTCTGCATGTACTCTCAGAAAGGGAGCATTTTAAAAAGTCTGTCTTACCATTCTGTGATCGAGAAACTTGAACATCCCCCCACAGCTGGAGAAGGAAAAGGATTAAAGACGACCGCATTTCGACAAGCAGCTGAGCAGCGACAAACGAGTGAGGTTAAACTGAGGATAAACTGTTTTTTGTACATGTGTTTGTCCACATCCACGGTTCTCAGGGAACACTGAGGTCACAACATGGATTGACTAGTTGGATTGCACAAGACTGTATGAACACAGCATGACACATGGGAACACACAGCAGACACTGTTGACATAAGAAATACTGGAAGATCCAGAATCAAGATGTACAGAAACTGTCAAACTAGTAAATGGTCTAATAAATGGTCGTTGTACCTATCTGGTGACATAACTTAATTTGGGGCAGATTTGAAACCTTTATAATCAATCACACCAGATTTGACCCAATAAAAACATTAAACTATAAAATATAGCATGCAAATGATTTATCTAATATTGATACATAAAATGTAAAGCTGAATGTGTGATGTTTGTGAGAATCTACTGATGATAAAACAGTTTCTGTCCAGTATTGATTATCACATTCAATGTTGCATGACTAGTGTTGATACAGCAGAACAAAGTCCTCTCTAAAAAAACATCTATTGCAACAATCGGTAAATGATGCAATTAGATCAGATGGTACACAGAGAGCAAAACTGTTTATGGGGACTATGATGATTCATACTTTAAATCCAATGAGCAATGCTGCTGAGGAAATTTTAGAATTCAAAACGTATCTCACCGAAACTTGTCCTTCTCAATTGGAGGATATTGTGTTCACCTACATTCATCCTGAAGCTGCTACAACCCCCAGTCTTACCCAATCAAAAACCAGATATTAACCTTAAATATCCTAATATAATAAACTGGATGCCATTGAGTTAGGTGGGCAGATAAAATATTTAGTCCCACAAACATTTAATTCATGAGCAGAGTACAAAATGCAGTGTAGCTCTAGTATTAGTTAAGTTGTGTAGTTAAGGCTACATTTGTGTTCATAAGTCTAGAGTTTCATGTACCAAATTGAAAACTGCTACAAGGCCCTAAGATGGAAAAATCTGTCTGACAAACTGAAACACTGCTGTGTTTTATATTCTGTTAAAAACTCATTTTAAATGTGTTGCTTTTATGTAATTACCTCTGCCAAGGAGGTTATGTGATTGGCTCGATTTGTTTGCCTGTTTGTTTGTCTGTTTCTTAGCAGGATTACGCAAAAACTAATGGACAGATTTACATGAAATTTTCACCAATGATGGACGCCTAACCCCCAACCCCAACCCTAACACCCTAACCCAACCCTAACCCAACCCTAACCCTTGGGACCCCTGGCAGTCAACTTAGGTTGACTTTAAGTGCATTTTAAGTTTGGGGCCCCTGAGGGCCCCTTGGGGCCATCCAGGGGCTCTTGGGACCCCTGGCAGTCAACTCAAATGGCTTTAAAATGAATCTTAAGCCTGGGGCCCCTAGGGCCCCTTGGGGCCACTGGGGCCAACCAGGGACCCAAGGTTAGTATATTAAGGGTCTCATATTTACACTCTGGCTGCCTACTGACAGGATGGATCCAGAAGAAGAATAAAAAGAAGAGAAGAAGAAGCCATATAGTATACACAATTCTTGTCCAGCACCTCCCTGCGGACGAAAAAGCAATTAAAAGTCTCAGCTGAAACCGGCTCTGGAATGCTGGGTTCTAAGGCTTTGCTGGGATGTTGGATTATATTGTTATACATGATTGATAGGCACCGCTTTCGTTATGTGGGGTTGAGGCCCACTAACTCAAGAATCCCATGACAAAAGACCCAACTTATACGTCTAAATTCCTATCCCTAACCCTAACCCAACCCTTACCCGACGTTAACCCTAATCCTAACCGGACCCTGACCCTAACCCTAACCCTAACCTGACCCCAACCCTAACCCTAACCCAACCCTTACCCGACGTTAACCCTAATCCTAACCGGACCCTGACCCTGACCCTAACCCTAACCCTAACCTGACCCCAACCCAACCCTATCCCTAACCCTAACCCAACCCTTACCCGACGTTAACCCTAATCCTAACCGGACCCTGACCCTAACCCTAACCCTAACCCTAACCTGACCCCAACCCTAACCCTAACCCAACCCTAACCCTATCCCTAACCCAACCCTAACCCTAACCCTAACCCAACCCTATCCCTAACCCAACCCTAACCCTAACCTGACCCCAACCCTAACCCAACCCTATCCCTAACCCAACCCTAACCCTAACCCGACCCTAACTCTAATCTGACCCTAACCCTAACCCTAACCTGACCCCAACCCTAACCCAACCCTATCCCAATTCTGCACCAACATACAGCTCTGCACAACAATGTCATACCCTAAATGTTCTACATGCCCCATCTAAAAAGATTTTTTCCGACTCCATGTATTTAGTCACCATGAAAAGAGAAACAACAAGCTCTTTTCTTTTCTCCTCTTTTATTCAGTATGACAAAGCTTCATAATTTCAGCTCACATTATAACACAAATAGTTGATTAAATCATTCAGTATGACCCTTCCCAATGATTATATGTATCAGGATAATGTATTATATAGAAGGTAATACAGATAATATGGATAGTGATGTGTTTTGACTAAATAATTGATCCAGGAATACATCAAAAGATATTTTTTGGCATGGTTATTCAGACTTCTTTGGGCATCACTGTTCCAGAGCGGGTTCCAGAATGGGAGCTGTGGGAGCTGTGGGAGAAAAAAACCCAGCAGAAGTGCATCAAGGTCTAAAAAATTTGTTTTTTTTCGATATTACAAAGCTATTGGATTAATGACAGCTGACAAACATAAAGAACACGAACCCTTGTCTTATTTGATTCTTTTGAGGATTACACTGACCAGGCATGTTTTATTTTTGTGTGTTTTATTTTACTCATGTTGTTGTGTGGTCCATATGCTGACTTTTAAAGAAAGGCACACAGTTTTGGAGTCTTCTTTAATTGACACTACTCCTTACCGACACATTCCACTGTTTCCTTCTAATAGGGGGCTCAGGGGCTAATAAAGGGGCCCCCTTTTACACAGAGGAGCCACGTGTATGTCCAATATCCATCTAACTAAATCTATTTACTTCAAAAAAGGAAATAAAAACTATTCATTTTCTTATGTATTGAATTTTAAACTGGGCTGCAAAAAAAGTATAATGCATGAGACACTTTTTCCCCCCTCCCAAATATGGAATATATAAAATAATGTGAAACTGGTAATGTATACTATCACAACATTTACAACAGATTAGAGCAGAAAAACATACAGTACAACAGAATTTCAACGAAATTAAAAATTTAAAACGGGAATCTTTTGATAGCATTCTGTGCATTTCTGGAAAATGATTTTGGATGTACGTACGTGTGCATTGAATCCTGTTCTCCCATTTCCCATTGTTGCATCTGAGTTTTCCTTCTCCCTCCATTTTATACTTATCCCTGCACTGATAAGTTACCTCAGAGTCAGACAGATATTGCTTCTTAGGTGGAGCCACAACAACTGCATTCTCAAATTTAGGTGGGGGTGTGCAGTTACTTGGAAGAGCTGCAAGAGGTTAGAATATGTTCAGTATTAGGTTACACCTTTTTTTTATTAATGTTTATTTCTGTTAGAGAAGGCTGAAGATGACTCACGTTTACAGATGTTTTTGAGCTGTACATCTGACCTCCACTCTCCATTATGACATGTTAAACCTTGAACGTGGGCCAGGAATCCTTCCTTACAAATAATCTGGATGCTTTCATGCTGTCCATAATCAGTATGTCGGGATGTCATTTTCACGTTTGGAATCACTGGAATTTCTCCACATTTGCTTTTTTCTGGAGTGGATGTGATTACACACAGTTAGACTTGTAGATTGTCGCAAACAAATATGATAAAAAAGCAAAGAATATTGCTCCTTTCCATCACAGTTTTTAAATAAAAAGTTTGAAGAAATTCACTATAACACATAATCCATCGTAGACTGTTTTAAAACATGCTGTGGCTGCAGTCATATCGGATTTCATTTTCCGCGAAGAAAGGGGTGAGATACATTTGCATCCCAAACCCCGTTTAATTTTCAATGTAAAAATGACAGCCACTGTGGCCACTTTGATTCCAGCTGGCACAGCTGTGGGGCATTTAAAGATGAATTACCGATGCAATGTCCAAGTCCAGACCACTCAAGGTTTTTATTACATGTGGCTTCACCCCAGCCGCCTTTTTTGAAGAGCTTATAATCTTTATCACAGGTGTAGTACAGCTTGCCATTGTTTGGGCCAACAGCAAATCCATTTTCTATTTCAGGCTTTTCACATTGTGTTTCTGGAAAAACAAAGAAAGTAGATAGGTAGGAGCAATGAAAGGACAGCAACAATGCAATTTTAGCCATCATGCTAATGGCAGCTTTAGGCATGGTATTGTGGGTCTGTAATTGCAATTTTAGATTTGTGTTACCCAGAATGCTACAAATGATTCTGATTCTGTCTTTCATCCAATGCCAAAAACAGATTTAGATGAAGTTTCTCTCCATCTATTGGATGCATACTGTACATGTTAACCTCATTGGATGCTTCCCTGGAAGACTTTACTTGAAAATCCTAAAGATTTTTCCAAAATCAGTAAAAAAAACAACAACCCAAAAACACATACTTAAAAGTTTGAGTTGAACCTTAAAACCAGCAAAAAATTCATTAAATACAGATACAGGACTCAAAATCAGGTTTACTGCATGGGAGTTGACCATCTTAACCTCTAGACCAGCCTGTCTGACACAGTCATCTGACTAAAATAAGGCTTTTCATGGTCATGATAATACTGGCAGCTACTGTATTTTCCTGTAAGAAATCTATTGAACATCTGTTTGGATTTTGAAAAGTCAAAAGTCATTGTTTATAATTATGTACTGTATAGTTTTAGACTGTAGGAGATGTTTAGGTTATACATACTCCAGTCACACTATAATCATTCTGTAATTGTTGTAGTTGTAAATCCTTACCTGTACAGGTCTCAATCCCAGTCCAAACACCCTGATTACATATAGCAGTATAAACGATTTCACTGTTGCTCCGGCATGTATATTGGACTTGTTCATTTTGCCTGAAAGTATCCTTGCCAGCATGGGGAATATCTGCATTTTCAATCTCAAGCTTTTTACACTGTTTTTCTGAAACAAATTAAAAGAAATAATTAATTCACGGCTTGTCTCCCTAAGATTTCTCCACAAAGTCTCATGCCAGACATTATAGCGCTCCAGAATGAGCACATTAATATGGAACATTCAACATCTCGCATTGTAAACATGTATAACCTTTAAAAATGCCAAATGCAGAGCTGTTCTTGTCATAGAAGCTGTAAAGATGGGACACAGAGCTTTTGTTGTCACTAAGCCATCACGTCATCAAGGTTAATGAATGCTAGCTGCTTAGACATTTAAAATAGACTGACATTTAACCTCTGCAGTAATGAAAGGCCATTGTTTTGTTTAAACTATTCAAAATCACAAGTCACTGGAACTGCTCAAAATGTTGGACAAACAACAACTGTATTGTGTACTGTGTTCTTACCTGTACATTGTGAAACCATGATCCAGCTTCCTTTCCCACAGGTCAGAGTAAGAGTTCCCTCATAACCATTTTTGCAGATATATTCTACCTCTTCACCGAATCTGTATTTAGACTTAGGCTCTCCATCAATTTCTGCATATGGATAATCTTGTCTTTCGCATGTTATGTCTGAAACAAAAAGGAATTGTTTGTTTGTGTACTGAGTGGCAAGAGGACAACAGCATTTTGTTTTTACATCAGTGTTGGTGCATCAGATTCAGATAATTTAGTTTAAAATGTTCAGACATTTAACCTTCAGTATAAGTTGAAACACTACAATGTCAAAGCAAATACATCTAATAGTCCTGCATTCCAAATTGTAGTTATGTACTTTGTACCAACAGGCATGCATTATGGTAACACATGCATTCTTGTTCCATGTAATGGTGCCTTTCTGAGTGTGTTTATACACAACAAAAATATAAATGCAGCACTTTTTACTCTTTTTTACTCCCATTTCTTACAGCAAAAGTAAAAGATGTTGGACTTTATGCACACATAGACTAATTTCTCTCAGATTTTATGCATAACTTTGTTAAAATCTGTGTAAACGAGCACTTATCCATTACTAAAATTATCCATCCACCTAACAGGTGTGGTACATCAAGATGCTGATTGAAGAACATGATTATTGCACAGGTGTGCTTTGGACTGGTCACAATGAAAGGCCACTCTAAAATGTGCAGTTTTATCAGACAACACAAGTTTTGAGGGAGTGTGTGATTGGCACGCTGACGGAATGACCACCGCGCTCATTTCACCACCATAAGCTGCCTCCAATGAGGCTTCAATGACTGTAGAAGTACATCCAAGTGGCCTCACACCCGCAGAACATGTGTAACTACTTGTTGTCAACCTCATCGGATGCTCCCCTGGAAGACTTTACTTGAAAATCCTTAAGATTTTCCACAAAAACTGTTACAAAAAACTAACAAATCCTGAAAAGTTTCACTTAAACCCCAAAACCAGTAGTTGTAAATTCTTACCTGTACAGGTCTCAATCCCAGTCCAAACACCCCGATCACAGGTAGCAGTATAATAGATTTCTCTGTTGCTCCGGCATCTATATTGGACTTGTTCATTCTGGCTGTAACTCTCCTTGCGAGCATAGTAAAATTCAGCATCTTCAATCTCAGGTTTTTTACACTGTCTTCCTGAAACAGAAGAAATTATGAAGTAATTTAAACACATATTTTCAAACAGACAATTTCATTTACGGCTTGTCTCCCCTAACATTTCTCCACTTGTCTCTTGCCAGATCTTGTAGCGCTCCAGAATGAGCACATTAATACGGAACGTGCAAGATCTCGCTATGTAAACATGTATAACCTTTAAAAATGTCAAATACAGAGCTGTCATTAAGCCATCAAGTCATCAAGGTTAATGAATGCTCGTACATTTAAAATAGACTGACATTTAACCTCTGCAGTAATGAAAGGCCATTGTTTTGTTTAAACTATTAAAAAATCACAGATTCTGTGTGGCTTTTACTGGTGAATAGTGATTTATTCCATTATGATCAAAAGTCTCTGGAACTGTTCATAACTGACTCCGAGTTAAGAGTTCATTCACAATGTAAGCATGCCAGTTACAACAACTGTCTGTGGACAGTGTTTTCTTACTTGCACATTCTGAATTCTGGATCCACCTTCCTTCCCTACAGGTCAGAGTAAAAGTTCCCTCATAATAATCTTTGCAGATATACACAACCATGTCTCCGGCTCTGTATATGGACTTGAGCACTCCATCAATGTCTGCAGATGGATAGTCTTTTCTGTTGCATGTTTTCTCTGAAACAAAAAAGGAATTGTTTGTTTGTGTACTGAATTGCAAGAGGACGACAACATTTTGTTTTTGCATCAGCGTTGGTGCATCAGATTCAGATCATTTAGTTCCGTTGTAAAAGATTTAGGACTTAATACACACAAAGGCTAATTTCTCTCAGATTTAATGCATACAATTGTTAAAATCCATGTAAATGAGCACTTATCCTTTGCTAAGGTAATCCATCCACCTAACAGGTATGGTACATCAAAATGCTCATTGAACAACCTGATTATTGCACAGGTCACTGGAGCCTATCCCAGCTGACTTTGGGCGGGAGGCAGGGTTCACCCTGGACAAGTAACTAGTTCATCACAGGAGCACATAGAAAGACAAACAACCACTCACACTCATGCCTACGGTCAATTTAGAGTCACCAATTCACCAATGCATGTTTTTGGTGGTGGGAGGAGGCTGGAGAACCCAGAGGGAACCCATGCAGGCATGGAAGATCATGCAAACTCCACACAGAAAAGTCCCAGGTCCTCTGGTGGATTTGAACCCAGGACTTTCTTGCTGTGAGGAAACAGCGCTACCCACTACGCCACCTTGCTGCATAATATTTATTGCACTTTGAATGCACATGATATCATGACGAGAAACTTTCAGAAATATCAATACAAAACTAACTGTAATAGGTAAGAGTCATCAGCAAAATGACAATACCTTGACAAAGTGGTTTTGGCATCCACCCGTCTCTGGTGCATTTGGCCAGGTTGGTGCCATCTGTGCTCGTGTAGCCTGACCTACAACTGTAAGTTACAGTATCCCCCAATGTTATTCGTTGGGCCCTGTTGATATTCCAATAATAGACATGTCTGTCTTGCTGATTGGTGCATGTAATCTCTAGAATAAAAGGAAGAGCATGAACAAATAAATCATTATACGATTTATAACCATCATCATGTGTTTGTGAACCAATCACACACAATAGAGAACAACATCATAATCTTTCTGTGGCACAAATCCCGATGTAGTTTTCTACCTTTGCATATTGGTCTGATAGTCCATTCTCCTTTGTCGTTGCATGTCGTTTCTGCTGAGGTCTCCTGAGGGTTTGAAATCCAGTACTTATCTTCACACATGACTCTTAGTGTCTCGTCAGGTAAAAACACGTTTCTGAAGGCAGGCTCATACCTGGTTCCTTCAATAGGTGGCAGATTCACTCTACATTTTATGACTGCATTTGTTGGGAAATTAAACATATGTGTTAGTTTGTTATAAGAGGACAGACTATGGTTTCATGACTTCCTACAGTGTGATTTAACCAATAAATTAAATGACTCGGGTTAAACTTACGTTCACACGCAGGTGTGGGTCTCCACTCTGCCCTGTCGCCTACTTTTGTACATATTGAGGGTCTTTCTTCAGTTCGCTTGTATTTGGAATCGCACACGAAATGGAGGACCGCGTGTTCCTTGTGCTCTTGCGTCGGTCCGGGAACAAATCCGTTTTCAATAATGGGTACGGTACATTTTATTTCTGTTGAAGAATGAACAGAAGCATGAGTATACGCCAACATTTCAACCCTCAGCTCTTTATGCATTTCAGCAGAAAGCATTTCATTCCTGTCAGAGCAGAGGAGAGAGAGATGGATTTACGTTTTAGCTACAGTCCGACCTCACATCCTGTTTAGAGTGATTGGCTGGGGGCTACAAGCCCAATACCTTTAGACTGATGTGTGGAAACATCCCCAACACAGCAAAATATTCATATGAATAGAGAATACAGGGTTTCTGCAGATACCGTCACACACTACTAGTGACTCATAAGTGGTGATTGAGAGGTGATGCTGATGCCTCAGCTACAGACAAACATTTTGATATCATTCTAACACTTTAATGAAATATATCTACATATATAGCATTTGCACCTGCAGATATAGATGTCACAGAAGCGTGATCTATTGGCTCAAGTTTACTAATTCATTCTGAGCAATTATACTTTTAGTTCTTTCTCAATATCAAGCTTCTTTTGATGAAACTCAGTATTTTTTTCAGTAAATATCGGACAGTATTTAAGACGCTGATAATGTTTTTGTAATGTCTCTGGTTTACGAGCAGCTTGGGAACTCTGTTGAATGTCATCCCTACACTCTGCTTTCACATTTACTGTCACATCTCAAAAGAGATTCTGTCCCCTGGAACATGAAAATATTTAAAGTTTAGAGCAAATGAAGTATTGATTTTGTATCTAAACATATTTTCTTTTACAAAATAACATATATTTGACTCTTTACTGTGTGTACAAGTGTGTGTTGCAATGATTAAAAATAAAAGTGAAGAAATGATGAATTCCCCCAGTTATTTAGGATGGGCCAGTTGTACAAGTGGGCAGACGTAGGCCTGTTAGGCCTACCCACAATGCATTGCTTGCAGCTTTTAAGGGGATCTTGATGGAGACTGAATTCTGTTTGTTGTTATAGGGTTAGTTGGTGTTAATTATGCATGTCTGTTTGGCTTTCTCCCTTCTTGACTTCATCCTCTCTTTTCTAAAAGGAAGGCGTGTGCTTCCTGTTTTTCATTCTCGATAGCCTGTTTTACCTTTGCATTTTGGAGCTGTGGCACTCCACATCCCATTTTCATCACAATAGATCTCTGGTGACCCTGACAAGATTTCACTGTTGAATTTGCAGCTAAATCGAACTACATTGCCATAGGTTGCTTCGAATGGGTCTCCATTCACCAGGATGTTATCGTCCACATCAATAGGTGGGCACTGGTGGGCTGGAAGGAAACATATGGTTAAAACAAGACTTGGATGACAATAAGCAGGTGAGAAACATTTTCAAAAACTTTCGAGATGGCACAAAGAAAGATACACAAAGCGACATTTGTGTCAGGTACAAACAAGGCGCTTCATTCCAGATCCTACCTTCACAGACAGGAACGATGCCATCCCAGCCTTCATCCAAGCAATTCCGGTACTTTATGCGATTTTGCATTTGATAACTGAAACAAGCATAATGTACAAAATAGATAATGAATCTCATTAAAAGCCAAATTTTCATTCCACACATCTTATGCATGCTTATATAACATGGTAAGCATCAGAAACACAAATATAATGTGTGATTATATATTCTCATACCCTTTTTGGCAAGTGTATACAACTCGTGACCCAAAGACAAAATCAGTTCCTATGTCCAGACGAAAATCGGCAAACTGGGCGTCGCCGGGATGACCACATCGTTTTGCTTATAATGTAAGAATGAAAGACAATATGAGTAAATATATTATCAGACCAAAATTGTAGTGATGGGGCATCCAACAATACACATCATTTTTATTTAATAAAGTCAATAAAAAAAATAGAAATTGGCATTGTACACCCATTCCATGACACTATTTCCATTTAACAGAATGTATACTGATACATGATTACATGTTGCATGTTATGCACACTATGATGGCAGAATATTTTCTTCCAAACAGCAAAGATCGGAACTTACGCTGACATTTACTGCCTTTAAACTCCCATTTTCCCTGTGAACAAATCAGTTTGAAATAACCACTGTAGCCAACTGTGCAGCCCACTCTCACTTGTCCTCCACTTGGGTAAACTTCCTCCAGATTAGCTGTATCAAAATGATCATCATGCAGGCGGCTGTTTCGAAACTGCTCAATTGTACAGTCTGGGGGACAGCAAAAAACAAACAAAAGTAAATGACCATGTTAATCCCCACAACAAAATACTCAACAACAAGTTAAATGTCAAGTTGGAAAGGAATGTACAAATTGCATAGTCTTACCTTGACTTTTCACAGAGGACAGAGTGTGCATCCACAAAAAGAGGACAAAGGTTTGGGTTATTAGATTCATCATTACCCTGATACACCAAGCAGAAGGAGAAACTGAGACTGAAACACTGTTATAGAGAGAGAGCTGTGGATGTCATAGGAAAAAACAGATTGCTCAATGACTTACGCAAGTCTGTTCCAACCTCCAACTAAAACCTCAGGCTCACAGAGACCAAAAAAGGCAAAGTGACCATGCACAATGCATGATTTGACAATCTGGATCCTTAACAAAAAAAAAATTGAAAACAGTTTATTATTTCATGTAAGATTTATTATATTTTAGAATAAAATCAATGAATCATGGAAACGACTCTCCAAAAATAACATAGCAGTTAGTTTATTGTTAAAGGAGGATTTATTTGATGAAATGCAATAATTGTTTAAATGGTTTCATGACCGAACAGCATCAGGATTTTCTTTGCTTATCATTCGGCGACTGAAAAAGATTCCTGTAAGGTTTTGTTTGTTTTGTGTTTGTGCCTTCTTGGTAATCATTTGCAGAAATCAATCGTGCAAACAAAATATGTTGGATTCCAGCAAGCACAGCAAGCATGCATCCTCTCGTCTAGAGTAAATGTAAGATAAAAAAAAAAGCAAAGTAAATTGTAGATAATAATTACATCAAAAGTATGAATAGTATTTAAAAAAGTATAAATTGTTTTTAGTGTGTCACTCCTAAGAGAGTTTCTACAAATGTGTGTTCGTTGATGGCCTTGTACAGCCGCTGCCAAAACGCTGCCAAATAAATTAATGCAGATTCTGACCTCGGTTTCACAAAATGTGCTGTAGCCGTTAAGCAACGCAGTACTTGCCTTTATTTCTCAATATGGCTTTATGGTATTCATACGTGTTTTGAACAGATGGTGTTACTAAAAAAACGTACATGTTGCACATACCCATTGTTTTAGAACAACTAATGTTGATTGGAAAGATTATCATGTTGGGTAACCTTCGTAAGGTCACCCAACATGGGACGTCTGAGTGTTATGTACAGTTTTAATGTCTTTGTTTCTCACCCTGTGGAATACGAAACAAAGAAAACTCATTAACTGATCCAACACTGATCCATAGGCAATACTCTTTAGATTCAGCAAATGTTCCTTCACTCAGGTTAGTGCAGTCAATCATTGGGGCAGTGAGACACATACAGATACAGGATATGCTGTAGGCAAAACAATTTACATGTAGTTACAGACAAGCAGAAAGCAACAAATGTAAACAACAATGTGTTTCAGTCCATCTGCTGTGTGTTCATTTGAAATCAGTTCTAGAAATGATTTTGAAAAGTAAAAAGACATCAGGATAACACTTTTTGTTGAAACCATAGCTGTATCCTTAATCCATGCATCATGTTACATTCACACAGTATGGTACATGTTAAAATGCTAACACATGCTAATCTCTTCTGTACCAACTATAGGAAATGTGACAAGACACGACATTCAGAAAAAGATTCAAACTCTGAAATTTTCACACCACCAACAAAACTGTATTTTATATTAATAATGAAGCAGCTCTTTCATTTCCTTTGTGGAATACATGGTGGAAGAATGTGTAGTAGTGTGTAGTATCTGTGTACTTTACGTATTTTTGTAGTATACAAGCGTCGGGCCCTATATGAGGTATAGACCACACACTGAATCTATTATGATTAACAGCAATTCACATGGGTTTATTATATTAGGTGAAATATTATACAGTTCTTAGTATTTTAAACTGATCTTTGAAGTAATGATGCTATGCTCAGGTTTCTCCTCGACTGGGCATACCAGATTAGTTGCAAAGGTAAATTTAAAATCATTACCACATGCCTCCACTAGAGGGCAGAAGCAATCCATAAGGATGCCGGACCAGCAAATAATACAAAACACAGGAATCAATTGGAATATTTTAAATGACAGGTTTTCTATTATTTAGGTTTGGCTGGACAGGAACAAAACCGGACACCAGCTGGTTTTATTACTTCCAGCAGCACTATTATTGACCTGAACCTTCCAGCACAGCCTGTTGTTTTGAATGTTAAGAAGAAAATATGTAAAAGGACACAAAGAAAAAGGCAATGCCTGCTATCTGACCTTTACACTGTTAATGCATTGGAGGGAGCACATTTGTGCTTCACCCTCATTTAGTTGCACATATATGCACAGAGGGTATGGATGGAGTACTGAAGAGCTAAATGCTGACTATTTAGGCAAAACTACTGGCCATATTTGACTTGATAGCCTTCAAAATCACAGTTATTCCAGAGAAACATGTCATTGAAAAGAGTCTACCCCTGTCAAAATTGAAGATTTGGTACTTTTAATATGAACTCTGACTGAAACTTGATATATTATTATACAAATGATTTTGTTGTTGTTTTCTAATTCCTAATGACAATAGCTTATTTTTCCAAAATTTAGGCTATGCATCATTGTAATACATAAAAAGGAAGAATTTCTAATATATCACGGCCAAACCACAAACATATAAAATATACACGATGTTCAAGTGTTAGAGACATAAATAATTTAATTGACATAATTACTCTTAAATGCGTCCCATAAATAATTCTGCTGCTTTTTAATGTGTTGGAATTTTGACATTCTTTAAAAGACTGAATGAGCAGATTTTCAGTGATGGTCAGATGACATGCGTCCTCATGTATCTGCCAGATATCGGAGTGAATGTTGTGATGCTCCTGATGAGCAGGACTTCCCAGTGAATCTGCTTGAGATTGTTGCTGGAGCAGCTAGCATGTTGTCTTTGGCTGAGAGGATAATCCGAGCCTGTTTATTCAAGGAGATGAGCATGAATTTTTAAGCTCACAGCAAGCAAACAGCCAAGCCCTCCCTGAGGATTTCAGCGTAATGTTAATGATATACAGTAAGCAGTAACTTTTTTTTCCTTTTTTTCTGCAGGTTAATGAACTGGGTGTTTGTCAGCAGAGCGAGAGATTTTCTTTTCAGCGGTGCTGGCGTGTGAAAATGACAGATTGTCACGATAAGCTTAGTCTCCGCTGTCATTGGCTTTC
Organism: Chaunax sp. Z400; assembly: GCA_037577475.1. Lineage (NCBI taxonomy): Eukaryota > Metazoa > Chordata > Actinopteri > Lophiiformes > Chaunacidae > Chaunax > Chaunax sp. Z400. The sequence continues at coordinate 26,145,646 of CM075188.1, forward strand.
TTCAGAGTCTATGCTCATTTTTGTGTCAGAGCTTTTCCTGCTTTGAATCTCATGTGTCTTCAGCTGATCGTCAAGAAAAGAGGCTCTTTTAAAAGCACTCAAATCCACTCTATCTGTTCAATGCAGCTGAGCCTCCTACAGATCATGGCTCACATAGATTATAATGACTGATTCAGTGATGAATCAGGAGGTCGCTGCCCCCAGTTCAGACCCTTGTGTCAAAAACCCCCCAAATGTGCTGTGTTCATTCAACAAACGGCGAATAATCAGAAGGGCAATGAGACGAAGTTGGGTGGGATCATGCAGGACTTAAACTCCAGCGTCCTGGATGAAAGTTGTGTGTGTGAGAGACTTCCTCCCCACACTGACCTCCACCCCTCTTTTGGGACTTTTTCGCTTGCTGCTCTGTGTTGTTCTGATTGTCTCATATTGACACAGATGGGTTTACATTGGGGGTAATTTATTGCCTGCTGACACAACCGCAGGATCCGATGCCCTGGGAATGAGACGGGGTTGGAAAGGTTACTGCGTAGGAAGCTGAAGGCCTATATGATAGGTAGAATTTTCAGTGGGCTTTCTACCCTGACAAGGATAGAAAAAAATTAAAAAAATCTTGAATGGTCAAATAGTTAAGATCTTGAATATAGTCTAAAAATAATTCAAACTTCCATATCAGTGGGAACTGAGGCTCTATCTTTCCCTGTCTTTTTGCTCTGTCAGCTGTGCAGGAACTAAAAAGTTTGCAAAGCTGGCTGCTCTCACAGTTCTCACTCTACAGAGATAATCCACTATTCAGCATGGGAAGCTGATGTAACAAAATGAACTTAATTCCCAGAAAGCAAATACCTTTGACTGACAGGAACTCCAAAGACGTGCATTCTGTGGGGTCATATGGAGTTCTACAGGGCCGTATGCTTATAGGACAACTCAAGGTTTAGCCTTCCCCCCCGGTTCCTCCGCTAAAATAAACATTATAATATAATATAATAATAAGCAGCTGCTTTTTTTAAGACCAACAAAAGCTTCGATATTCAATAGTGGTATACAGTATTTAGTGATATAAGCCCCTTTTACACAGAGCTGACGTCCGTATCAAAGGAGAGAGCAGGACAGGACAGGGCTGTGAGGTTTTGGAGACTTGTTATGTGTCTGACCTGTAACTGGGAGATTTAACTTAGCAGCTAACTCAAAGAAGAAGAAAATCAACCAAAAATGAGACAGAGCGGGGTCTGGGAGCTCCTTACCGTCACACCGCCATGTAACATGGAGAGAAAACATCTTTTCCCACCGCCATGGCATCCAATCTAAAATCAGACGCTCATGAAAATCTCTTACTTTATGTTGACTGCAGACTTTTTTCTAACTAAAAACCCATTCAGCAAACTTACTGACTTACTGACCAGAAAGTCGGAAGTAGAGAAATGCTAATGCATTCTCAGGTTTTAGCTATCATTCCTGCAGTACCAGTAACTATAGGCATAAATCTCACTTTGGCCAATTACCAAACTGATTACTTGGTCATACACACACTGACACACGCTTTTCTGCAGATACTCTTTGCCCCGTGTTTTGCCTCATAGGCCATTTACACAGTATATACAGTATATATATGTTAATCACTTTCATTGATTGGTGCTTATCAGTGGCATCATTTTTCACAATCAATTTTCTCCTGGAATTGGTGACTTTGAGAGAAAATAATAGCTAAAAATAAACCTTAAAAAAATTACTAGATTTATTATTTAATTGCTTTGAGTTGTGTGTTTAGTTCCAAATTCAGTATTAAAGTATTACTTTGACTTACATGCCCAATTCAAGAGTCTTACAGTTTCTAACAAAGTCAAATATTATTAATTACCAAGAGTGTCGATATCGACTGATAGCTAGTTGGTTATTGGCTAGCAGTAATGTTATGTTCCTAGTCCCACCGTGACTTAGACTGTTCACTGTTCACCTTATGTTAGGCACCAAATTCAACTCCTATATTCTGGTTGTAGATGATGTTGGTGAGTTTTAGCCATGAAAATAAAAAAAACACTTTGGTAAATCTGTACTTTTGACATCATCCAGTGTGACGTCACCGTTAAAAATGTACTTATTGTGCTGCTCTCCTTCAGCAGATTGTAAGTATTGTATGTTTTAGCTCAGCAGACTTTTAGCAGCCGCAGAGCATTTGGCCGCATGACACCGGGGATTTAAACTCCAAGCTGGAATGAGTTATTGATTATCACAGTGTAAAATTATCATCCTTTCAGGAAAGGTTTGGAATACGAAAGTCAGGGATTTTGTGGTCTGAGCTCACTTTGAGTTGGATGATACTATAGAAAGAAAAAAAACAACAACACACCAACCGCATCATTGCCACAGCCGCTTTTGTTAAAAATAACAGAAATACAGAGGACAGTGATGTATGTTCTGACCTCCACTCAATCCCTGGTACAGTCAATTAACTTTAATTCCACAGCGAGAGAGACAGCGACAGGGTTTCCTGTGGTTGACTAACCTCAGTAATAACTCTTCATTAGTTCAGAGAGGGCTGAAAGGGAATGAGAGGACGTGTGCGATTCTCCCACTGAGCTCAACAGTGTTGTTCCTGATTCATGTGATGAATGGCTCATATACGTCTGAGAGAAATACTTGTCACTTACCTTAGAATTGCAGCTTTGTCACCGAGTTAGGGAAATGCACTCAGTGGATGTATGTATTTTGTAAATGGTGTTAAATTACTGTGGATTAACATGTGAACAATATGTAAATGGTCAGATAATGTAATTTAGTGACGCTATTGTTTTGCCACTTGAAGAACCATGAGCTGATTAGATTTATCCATGTAAATTATAAATTAGTAGCAACCTTCAATGAATAAAAGAACGCTTTCAAGCTTGGAGGCAATAAATGCTGGTTTTACCTAATATCATTGAGTAGCTATATGACATTGGCTGTGGTCCGTGTGTCATTTGGTAATTCAATTTTCGTTTCAGAAACGGATATCAAAAAATGAAAAACGAGTGCTTATTTGATTTTTTGCTTTAAAACACAAAAGTCAAAATTGAAATACAAGATTTTTTCCTTGTTGCAGGGAGGAATGAAATTAGAAAAAAAAAATTTCATTTTCTGTTTTGAATAAGGAAAAATAAAATCACTTGAAAAAGACCGGATGCAGTCATCAGGCTACAAAACAAGACTTAGATTAAACATTTCTGCATAGTAGAATGTTCAGTGTTCTCATGGTAGAATGTTCAGTGTTCTCATGGTAGAATGTTCAGTGTTCTCATGGTAGAATGTTCAGTGTTCTCATGGTAGAATGTTCAGTGTTCTCATGGTAGAATGTTCAGTGTTCTCATGGTAGAATGTTCAGTGTTCTCATAGTAGAATGTTCAGTGTTCTCATGGTAGAATGTTCAGTGTTCTCATGGTAGAATGTTCAGTGTTCTCATGGTAGAATGTTCAGTGTTCTCATGGTAGAATGTTCAGTGTTCTCATGGTAGAATGTTCAGTGTTCTCATGCTAGAATGTTCAGTGTTCTCATGGTAGAATGTTCAGTGTTCTCATGGTAGAATGTTCAGTGTTCTCATGGTAGAATGTTCAGTGTTCTCATGGTAGAATGTTCAGTGTTCTCATGGTAGAATGTTCAGTGTTCTCATGGTAGAATGTTCAGTGTTCTCATGGTAGAATGTTCAGTGTTCTCATGGTAGAATGTTCAGTGTTCTCATGGTAGAATGTTCAGTGTTCTCATGGTAGAATGTTCAGTGTTCTCATGGTAGAATGTTCAGTGTTCTCATGGTAGAATGTTCAGTGTTCTCATGGTAGAATGTTCAGTGTTCTCATAGTAGAATGTTCAGTGTTCTCATAGTAGAATGTTCAGTGTTCTCATAGTAGAATGATCAGTGTTCTCATAGTAGAATGCTCAGTGTTCTCATAGTAGAATGCTCAGTGTTCTCATAGTAGAATGCTCAGTGTTCTCATAGTAGAATGTTCAGTGTTCTGATCCAGTACTGCTTCACAGCATTGTTGAGATCCATTCACTGGCCATTAAACTGTGTATTGCTCTCTCTTCCATCAGCAGCTGTGTAATTTCTTAACACCCTTAAGCAAGGCACTTAACCTGCCAGCTGCTCCAGATGCAGGGGGATTTGTGTCAACCTCATTGCACCTGTCCGGTACACAGTAAAACAGTGTGGATGTGATTATGTGTTTGTATTCATCTAAAGGCTCAGGCAGGCTTCCCAGTGGAGGCAGGTCACAGGGTTGAGAGTGCAGATATGTTTTTCTGTTTTCCTGTACTTTTAAATCCAGAACATTTACACTTTTGGCTGCTCATGCAGACGACTGCAAAGGAGGTGTTAGTTAACCGCTCCGTCAACCTACCATAGCTTTCCACCTCAGCACATACTGTAGACTCTACCTGATGCTGGTTTCAGCGGCTCCCCTGGAGACTCGATGTAAATCCAGTCACTCTTTGTCCCACTTTGTCAAAACAAAAGAGAAGCAACTCACTGCTTCAGGATTATTTATAGAAGGCCTTGTGATCATGCTCAGCTGAGTCACTGAATAAGTTCAGGCATCCTTACAGTTTTTATTATGAAGCACAAGCCATCACTGGCGCTGCTGTGTGATGTTCTGGGACACAGAAGGTGCATTTGAGGTGATGACTTACAGACCCGATTGCTCTCATTCAATATGATCTTTACTCATGTTTTTTTCTTGATCATCTAACTCCATCTTTTCTCTACATGATGTCAGGAATTGCTTTATGTAAATTAAAGCAGTTTATCAACCTCGGTGTTAAGACCTCATGTAAGGTTGCTTGAGATGCAGACAGCAGTTGGTTCCAGCCTTGCTCGCGGCGCGGCGTGGCTCTAGGGATGACGATGTGAGTCTGTGCTCTGAAGATGAATTAAAATGACTTTGGTGATACTTGACTTTTGCTCTACAGCGTCAACATTCAGTTGACGTGTAGGTTTGATTAAAATGTCTAAAATACTTTTGGATGGATTAAAATGATTCATGCATGTGTACTTATTTTCTAAGTAATAAGGTGATGAATAAGGCCTAAATATGACTCAAGAAGTAGCAAAATAGATACTACAAAAAGTTTTTTTCAACTCAAAGTGAACTGAGGAAACAGAAAAGTCTTAATGCTGCATTTTAATGGGTTTTAATGTAAACCACAAATACATGCTTTAGGAACCACAGTCATTATTAACAAAATATAAATCAATATAAACCTTAAATATCATCAAATATAAAGGATAATAAAGGATATAAAATCTATGTGTGTTTAGTCTGTGCATTTTTATGATAGTTGACCTTTATTTAACCATTCAAATCATTAAGAAAATGAATCTTATTTACAGTGGTAGCCCATAAGGCAAAAACCTCTCAGAGGAATGGGGTAGAGGCTAAAAAAGGAATATCAATAGCTAAGAAAAAGCAGCAGTACATGTCCAAACCTTTCTGACACACCCACCACTTACATGTAATCACAACCAGCAATACAAATCTGACCAGGGACTATGACTCCTGTCGAATAATTTTCTCCAGAGAAGCAAATAAGCTTCCTTTTTTTTTAAAAGACACAAACTAAAACACAGCACATATACTGTATTATATGACAGATCTTGACATATTGTGCATTGTAATTTGTGTCTCTTTGTCGCAATCTATATAGAGGTTGATTCTATTGCCTCAATTTAACTTGTATAGATTGAAACTGTGGCTTCTATTTCTCTCTCCAGTTGTATTTTCTTCTGTCTATGAATAATTGATCTGGTAGTTTTCAGATGTCTGTTTTGTCTGCATTCTATGCCTGGGTTTGGCAAAGCCCCTCACAGCTAACGCTGGCATTTTATCTGCTGACCTTTGATGTTGGTTTTAATGTTCAAGAAAATCACCCCAGGTCTTCGTAACTGTCACCTAAATCCAACCCGTGTTATCTCGGAGACTGTGTTGTCACCTCTTATCTACTTTTTCGCTGCTGGTGATCAACGGAGTTACGCCGAGCAAGTCTCTGCCAGGTCTCCTGGATGCTACGACTGTATTGTCTGCAGAGGCACGAAAGACCTCGTCATGAGAGCGTGCATCAAACAGCGGCTCAAACGCACCATGAGAGTTAAACGGCAACACTGCCCTGTTGTGTCGGTAGAATTCTATCCTTGAAATCAAAGTTCAAGGTTTTGAACATACATGCAATAAAAGAAACACGTAGAAAATAATTAATTCACAACCTTTTTTGGCATGGATAAAGGGTTCGGTCTGTCGGTTGGACTGCCAGGTCAAGGTTTCCTGTCAGGTCCAAAATTGTACTTATCTAGTTAAATATCCGGTTGGAGCCGATCCCAGCTGACATTAGGCAGGGAACATACTGGACAGGTCGCCAGTTCATCATCGGGCCGACACATAGAGAGACAAACAACAGACCCGTGGTCATTGTACAGTCACCGTTTCACCTACATTGCATGTTTTTGGACTGTGGGAGGAAGCTGGAGCACCCGAAAGGAACCCACACAGACACAGGAGAACTGTGTAAACTCCACCCTAAAAGGCTCCAGTTCTGGATCCAAACCAAGAACCTTCTTACTGTGAGGCGACCATGGTAACTACTGAACTACCCCACCACCCGTGATGCAAATTGTCAGTACAAATGTCAGCGTAGAGGAAGAAAGCAAAGAAATAAAAACCTCCCTGGAACCCTCCATTGCTGCATAGTTTATCATATAAATGAACTTTCTTCCTCACAGTTACATCTTGTCAGGTGACAGGCCTCTAGAAAAAAGGAGATTATGGGTTGCCAGAGGACGAATAATTATCTCCTATAAATCCAAATATAATTTTGTCAAATTTCAGGAATGACAAAAGAAAAATCACACAGCGAGGAATTACATGAAGGTGGAATTGTTGATATTCAGTGAAGCACTATTTTTTAATTAAAATAAAAATTAATTATCTTATGGGTTTAAAATATGTACAGTGCAGTGTCCCGGCATTTTTATTTTTGTGTTTGTTTTTTGTGTTTTGTTTGTTCTTTTTGTTTTGCCTTCTTTTGTCTTGTTGTGCTGAGTTGATATACTGTATGAATAAGAAAAGTAATGAAATTTAAGTCATAATATAAAAAGGAAATCTTATAATTAGTTGGTTCCAGTCTAGAAATAAGTAGGCGAGATAAAACAGACAAACAAACAAACTAGTAAATACCTTTTAGAAGAAAATAATCTATAAAAAGGGGTAGGATTATTTAAGTTTACACTTCTTCTTACTACTTTTTGTGCATGTAAATTGTGCGATATAAGTGTTGGCGGGTGAAAGTTATTGTCTTTTTTAAAACTTTTGTTTATCTGTTTTTTAAATTTGTTTTTGTTTCATTTTTTTTTACAAGTTCGAAATAAAGAAAGAAATCAAATCAAATCTCATGTTGTGTCCAGATGCAAGATTTTAAATCTTGGCAAATGCAGAACAATTTGCAGTGTGTTACACATCAGCATATTGGAGTCATGAATGTGTTAGCATGTAGCTCAGAGTACCTCTGTGCCTAAACGCCTTTTGGCTCAAGAATAGTAAGATTTGAGGGTTTCGAGGATGATGCGGAAAATTCCTCTAAACCCCGTCGTGTTGGGTCGGCAGAAAGATTCCTTAGCAGATAAATGCAAACAATCTACAAGATACCAACATAGAGGTAATTGAAAACATATTTCCTCTTGTGATTGAGCGATTTCAAGTTTGTGAAAATGCATCAGCATGTGTTGCATTGGCTTGTGCTTCCCGGATGAACCATATCTTTTTTCAAACTGGTATAATTGTTCGTTCAGGAGTTGTGGGATCCGACGGAACCTTTTTTTTTCTTTTTTTTTTTGCCTTCGGGGGAAAACATGTCCACCTCTCTTTGTGGTTCGGTGCCTTTGTTTACGTCTACCTATAAACATCTTATGGTCAGCACATCACACCTCTGTCAGGGAATGTCAGCAAAGTAAAAAGACAAAGCCGCAGAGAGCACGAATACATTTGTATGCGCAGCAACACGTCCGATCGGACACGTATGCAGTAACAATCACCCCACCATAAAAAAGAAGGAGAGAGAGAAACATACATGAAAAGCTGGGGAGTCTCATCCCTCGTCTCCAGTCTGAACATGTACAGAGCTTTCTATCCCCTGAGCTCAATGCCTCTGTTTTTGATCCTGTCAGCTCGGCACTGCTCTCTCGGACGGTCACCGGATGAGAGCTTTGGGTCTGGCTCCTCCACAGGGAAGGAACCTGGACCTCAAAGAGAGGTCAGACAGAAAAACTTAAACCCCGGGGAAGAGGAGACAGACTGCTTATCAGAGGCTTATCTAGCCATGGAGAGTTATATGCGCAGTCAGGTCTCTGAGGATTGGTATTAAAACCTAAAGAGGTAAGAGAGAGAGTGAAATGAGAGAATGAGAAATGGGAGGAAGACGGAGTGATGGGGCAGTAAGAAGGGGTTGGGTCTCTGAGGGACACAATAAAAGAGATTAGTTTTTGATGAGATGAGCTTCATTGTCGCCATGCAAGAATATCCTTTGTCTTTGTAATCAGTTTCCCCTCTTTCTCAAAACCAAGACAGAAGCAGAGAAATTTCTTTGGACAACATTTAATTTATTCCAGGACTAAAAAAACAAACAAACATTAGAGCTCCTGGTGTTGATCACCAAAGATCCTCTATTGTTCCAAATTGGTCGTATTGGTCTTAAAATGGTGTGCATAAAAAAATAGAATAAAATCTTTAGAAAAGATAAAAAAAAGGTCTGTTTTTTCATAGTAAAATCATCAAATAAAATACATTTCCTTGTTAATTTTATTTAATGCCTAAGTGTACAACACACATCATCAAAAAATATGTCTTAATGATCACAGGACTAGGAGGACTGTATGTATGTATGAATTCATGTTTAAAATTCTATGTAGATGATATCTGAATATATGTTGGTGGCTATGTGGTTGATGTCTGATCAGTTTCACCAACTAAAATACCTCACATTCACCATTTTAATGGCTTTACTTAAATCTTAAAACCACAGCCATGGGAAGAAAAACATCTGCTCACTCCTAGCTCATTGTTGTGTTCTTTGCCTTTTTCTTCATCTTGACATTCAGGCAGTGAACTGTTGAATTGTCTTCCTCGCCTGTCAACTGTCTGCATGACTGTGCATTTGCCCCCCAATGGACTGGAAACATATCTAGGATGTAGACTGATATAGACTTCACCTTAATGCAGTATACATTACAGGGAATACAGGGATCCCATCATCAGGGTCTAATAGTCATAAAGGACGAAGGCAAAAACTACAAAACTGTATTCTTAAAAATACATTATCACGATAGAAAGAGATACAAATGGCACTTTTTCCTACTGTTATCTATTTGACACATTTTCCACAAACATCACACCACTCAGACTCCTAACTGAGTCTTATCTAAACATACAGACACCATAAACACTTTGCTTCAAACAGCGGATCTCTGTGCAGGGATTTTAGGATATCTAATGTCTATAGGGAATAAAAGTTCAGACATCAGTTGAGAAATAATAGAAGAAAAACATCTTAATCATGCTTTTACTTCACTATCAAGACTAACCCAAGTGATATTTGTTTGCACACTGTAATAGAAGGTGTCTGTAGCCAAACCAGCGTGACTATTCATTACGCAGATTTGTCTAACATATAAGCCATTTGGTTCTAGACCAAAAACAGGCTTTGGTTCAGTTTTAAGACAACGTTCCTTTTTCCCCAGAGCTGTGAAGCTTATTTTTTTACCTCATGATCAAGTTGGCATTGTCGCCTCAGAATAAGCATCTTACGCTGGTGACACCTGATTGCCAAAGCAAAAAGATGCAACCATGCGTGCAGGCCGATTGTAATCTTTCACACAGGGAAAGATTTTATATATCTTTCAAAATCTCAATTTTATATATATATATATATATATATATATATATATATATATATATATATATATATATATATATATATATATATACACAGTATATATACAGTATATATATATTGTGCTTGATGAAACCAGCCACAGACAAAAATGCCTTACAGATACACAGGTATGAACATCAAATTGCATCAATATTCAGGCTGGAAGAGTGGAGGCCTCTCCGTCCTGCGGGGATTCAAAGAGACGGTTTTAGTAGCAAAAGGAAAACAAACATTGCGAGGAAGGCAGAGCACCAAGGAGCTCAAAATAGAGACATAACTCCATTTCCCACGTGTATTTTGTATTTCAGACACACAAAGAGATGCATTTAGAGGTCTGTAATGTGCAAACTGATGTGAGTTTAAGACGTTTTGATGAAGCAGGAAAAAGCCAACCAACGAGTGCCAAAGCTGTCTTCACCTCTGTGTGTCTCTGATAGCTTGCTGCAGGGTTTGGGGGGTCTTAAAGAGCTCGATGTGCTTAATCTAACATACTTACATAACTGAGGCAGTCATGGCAAATCCTGTAACCACACAATGCCTACAGTGCACTCTTATTGCAGGAAAACACTGTTTATATTCCGGGTAACACCTCTATTTTGTGTGTTTGTCTAGGCTGCCCTTTCGCACATATTTATTGACGTTTCTTTTATAGTATATCACGAACAGTTTGACAGATATGCAAATGTAACAAGGTCTTTAAATCTCTTGTGAATGGGTCAGTTGAATGTCTTACCTTTATGCAGATATTTATTTGGATTTTCTATTACGTTCTATTACGTCAGTGAAAATTACAGTAAAACTGCACAAAAATCACACAAGTTATAAATCTGTAGTTTGTTTCGTTCTGTTTTTTTTAATGTGTTTTTTTCATTTTCCATACTTATGCTACTGAAGCATCTCTTGCAAATGCTAATAAATATTGTATGGGAGTCTGGTGAAATTCTGCCCCTAATGTCAAATGCTGCTGACAATCATCATCAATTCTCTCACCGATTTAGGATCTTATTCTGTTTTGAACAAGCCATTTTGAAAGTAAACGTGACAACAAACAGCATCTGACTGAGAAAACAGACAGATATAGACAGAGCTAGTATTTAAATGAGTAATTACAATACACCACTTGGGTGAAACACAGGCACTCACCTGCACTTCATTTCATAACAACTGTTATCACGGCTAATTGATACCTGCTGCAAATGTAATCATCAGGAGCAGAATGGAGCTAATTGTCAGATGTCACCTACAATACAAATAAAAACAAAAACAAAAACAGTGCAGAGCTTATTTCACATCTTTTACTTCATCCCAGCCTTCAGGACACAAAATCCTCATTAATTCCAGCTCAGATTCCAAGCTGTATATTTTAAAATGTTAAAAGTTAAGTTAAATTGTATGATCGTGGTCTTAACTTTTTATGTATACCCTGCGGTAAATTTTCAAATATATTTCAGAGGTTAAAGCTATGTGATAAACCTGTAATACTGAAGATAAGACCGCACAAGTCGACATTTGCCTCTATCTGCTAACAGTTCAAGTAGATATGAAATGAATCGATATTTAAATTATTTACATAATCATCAAAACACTAATTAGTGAGCCAACAGGTGCAGAAGGGCAGTAAAGGTCATTTTTGATGTGATTATGTCTTAGCATTCATGCTCCTATCATCAGAAAGCCTCGATCCCACAATCAGCATTCCATCTGGCAGCAGCGCAGCAAATCAACCAATCACAATTAGCATACGAGTCGTTAGGCTCTGACAGTGCGTCTTTCATCTTGTTCCTCTTTTGCTGTTTATATGAAACCTCCCATTGCTAAATGTTTTACTGAGCAGGTTGCTAATAAGCACAAGACGGTCTGTCTTCTCGTGGCTGTTGTCAAAGCATCAGGCCTCTGCTCTCAGTCTGTCTCCTCCAATACCTCAGCTCTTCCTCCATGAGATATGGCACATGATGGGAGGCTCCAAGATAAGTCAATGGTTAATGCATGAGAGACGGTACTTTACACTAATGGCAGCTGCAAAGTGCAAAATCAGGCTACGAGGAGAAAGAGCAGTAAGAGGCGAAAAAATGAGGAAAAGGAAAGAAATGACAGTGAAAGAGATAAAGGATGATAGATGGCTGGAAAAAAGACTGAGCAGAGAAGATGTATGAGCAGCAGTGAGTTTAGGTTTGAATTGAGGGGGAAAACTGGTGCGCTGTTTTAAAGATGTGGGCAAACTTAAGAAATATATTCAGTTGTTTATTCAGTGTTTAAATTAATGCCAAATAAACAGGCTTAATTATTCAAATGTAAAATAACAAGTAGCTGCAAGTCTAAATTGCCTGCAGTCAGACATGTAAAACACATAGGAGTAGGTAGTAAGATGGCTTGTGTGTGTTTGTAGTCTTTTTTCATCTCTTTGTGGTTGTCTTTCAACGCTTCATGGTCATTTTGCGTCATTTTGTAGTCGTTTTGTGTCTCTTTGTAGTCATTTGACATCCCTTTATGGTCATTTTGCATCATTTTGTAGTCCATTTTTGTCTCTGTGGTCTTTTTGTGTCTCTTTGTAGTCATTTTACATCTCTTCGTGGTCATTTTGCATTCCTTTGTGGCTGTTTTGGGGGATGCCTCCTTTTATATGTTGCAGAAATAATGAATGTGAAAATGTTGAACGGCCCCTGGGCCTATACCCAGTAGACCTTTTCAGTAACGTATATCCATGATTAAGTACTTACAGGTCAACTACCTATCACCCCATGACTCTGGATTGGAGATGGTCAATCTGATTCCGGGGGATGGGGACATGATGGGGTTTCCACCAATCAGCTGTGTGCAGGGTGATAGAGAGATAGGAAGAGAGAGACATTATGGTGATGTGACCTCCCTACCAATCTCCCGGGCTTGCCTATATCCGAAGGTTTCAGGTTGTTTGGGGGGTGAAAGGAAGTGTTAGTGCCCCTAGCACCTCTACAGAGGTAACAGATAATAAGGAGTGGGGGTATGACAGATGACCTGCATTAGAAACTGCGTTGCAACCATGTCACCTGAAAAGAGTGTGTGATGGCTGTGGTGGGAGTTGAGTGGAGTTGCAGGACATATTCATGATTCACAAACTAAATGACTTTAAGGAAACCTTTTTACACAGCAGCATTCATCAAGTGTTAATGAACAGCTGAAAGGGGACAAATGCAGCGACTGGGAATGGGAAATGAGAGAGAGAGAGAGAGAGATGGAGAGGCAGAAAAGAGAGAGAGCGAGAGAGAGAGAAAACTATCATCGTTGTGATGAATGAGGGTGGTGGCAGAAGCCCTGAGGCGATCACTCACTCACTGAGACCAGCTTCTGTGGCCCTAACTTCATTATCATGACACATTCACATCAACACACTCCTTCAGATAGGAGCACAGCAGAACTCAGCTCCAGAAAGGATGAGTTAAACTGGTCTGGGTTCAGTGGCTCGTCACAGACAGAGAGGATGGCTCGGTTCTCTCCAGGCTTTAAAAGCCTGTCAAGACTTCCTCTTCATTCTTTGGAAAATCTGACAAATTGCATGTCAGCGTTATACTGATATCACCTCTGAAAAGATGTCAGAAATTCTGATTGTCTCATTTAAATGAAATTTGTCTCTTTATTTTTCACACACCGACTGACTATAATGTTAAAGCACTTATGAGGGAGCACAGTAGTATAGTAGTGCAGTAGAAAACACTTTCTGTGAAGACCATATCCATGGTGCATTATGGGACATTCATAGTGAATTCTAATGCATTAATAATTCTTCATGCACTCATAAATACACATGATTTGTATCAACAGTAATAAAACATTTCAGATGTGACATAAAGAATTTCACCAGCTCTTCCCATCATTGCCCTTGCTTCACGAAGCAGTGCTCCTGTCGCCTAGCAACAATGGCCTCTGGAGTTGATTAGTAGTCATAGTTAAAGTAGTACAGTAGTAGTAAAAGCTGTGACATTGTAGTATTAATAGTACTAATTGTGGCCTGAGTGCTTCAAGATGTATGGTGTAATTTATTGTACAGCTTTATTTACTTTTACACCAAACATTACCGATATCTGTCTTGTAGAGCCATAAGGAGTATTTCCTCTCTGACAGCCATTACGTAAATTCCATAAATAAAATATTTTGTGCTTTTCTCTTTGGGGGGGGGGGTGGGAGGTCACATTGGGGGGTGCAGGCCACACCTCCAAATGAATGGTAGGGGAAACACCGATCAGAGTCTGTTTATTTTATTTTTTTATTTGATTACTGATATAATAAAATCATTTGAAAATATGCTCAGATAATTCAAAGGTGAACACAGATGCTTTCTATTTCTTTTCCAGACCACCACGTATTCCTTATCAACCCACGGAGAAGTTTTCCACTTGGCGTCCTTCAAAGAATCAAGTGCCAAGAAACCAGGCCTTACGCCTTGAGCCATGGTATTTATCATAATTGGAATTCACGTCCAAATTTGTACCAGTTGTTTAATCTTTGTCAATTTTGTCCCTGGGTTAATTTTGCTTTACATTGATTCCCGTCCTCCTGGGCGATTTGCAGCAATCTGTGTCTGATTACTCCCAGTTTGATTGATGAGGTTCTGTGGTCTCCTGCATCTTTGGTCTTACAATGAAACCGAGGTGGTATTGTAAGATGGAAAGGCCCCTCACGTCGGAGAATCATCAGAGATTAACAGCCAATTCAAGTGTGCTTAATGTGGTCAACGGGGAAGACTTGAAGAGGCTTTCAAAGGTTAATCAACAAGAATTTCAATTCCGCTAACACTTTGTGTTGCCTTTTTTATGGTAGCATAACAATTATAATGGTAATGAGTGGAATAGTTTCCATGGTTGCTAGCAAAACTGTAAATTGTGAGTCCAATGATACATTTTGCAGTTAATTAAAATGTGGGAGGTGGGGATATAAAAGGTCTGTATCAAATATTTATGCTGTGAATTAGCTTCTTCAAATGTGAATGAGAATATTGTATAAAATATGCATGAGAGGATAGGTCATTAGGAAGCAGCTTACACCATTTTTAGCGCGCTGGGAGAAGGGAAAGAGAAACAAAGCAAATGGTAAAAAGGAAACAACTTGTGTTGCACATAAAAGAAAATCAATTCAAATTCAACATGCAAAATGCATTTATGCTCTCCACATTATATATAAGTATCTGACCTTCAAACAAAAGGTGGTGAGAGGTTTATTTCTGAGGACGCTGGATACCAAAGGGCCCTCGCAATTAACAGAAATGAAAGGTTGTGAACAAACTGCCCTCAAAATTACGGACATCTGTGGAAAGCATGAAAAGATTAGTACAGAAAATATAATCACCATAAAGCAAATGAGCCATTAAGACCACACGGCTCAGTGGCTGGGGAGAGCCAGGTCAATTAGGAAAATTAAAGCACACTGAAGGTAACGCAGGGGCTGCATAAACAGTCGAAAGGACTACAAGTGTGCTCCTTTTTGTCTAATATTCAAAGATATGCATCTAAATGTTAGATTTGCTTGTTAAATCTAGAAGAGAACACTTGAAAAGTAAGAAAGCATCATCAATTTGACAACACAGCATTTAAAAAAACATGCTGCAAATATACACAATCAGTATTTCAGAAGGGTGAGGGGGACATGCCTCAAATATGCATCCCCCTTTGTACCCTGCCATCCACCTTCAACCCCCATTAGGTGGATCATCCAGGCCCAGACACACATACTGTCCTATGAGTCCATTCTGACAGTTTCTATATTAAACAGTACAGCATTTCTATATGGTACTAGCAGGCCAGTTTGTATGTTGCAAGTTTTGTAAATCAAATCACATGATGCTACTTGGCCAATCGCATCTGTGCATTCTGCAGATCAAGTTGAATGGGTGAGACGGATACATCAAATAAATAAATGGATAAATTCACACAGAATGCTCTAAAAAAATGCATATGAAGTTTTTAATCAAAAATGGAAAAAAACTCATTCTTCCCACTGTTCAGTTAAAGACTAGTAGGTCTCATATCTGACATGAGACCATTATTAAAAGCAGCAATGTGAAGCACGGCTATGAGAGGAAGCAGAATATCTTTTGATACCCACTCAAATTGGTACTGAGGGCACATAGAATATATTATAAGGCACTGAACTGGACCTCTTTTGAATTTTACTGATCCCTAGAAGCACACCGCTTGCATGGTTTAAAAAACAAAACAATGGAGGGCATCGCACCGGGTCCTTAAAACAATCAGGTACCCTTCAAGATGTGGCACGTAAGACATAAAACAGTGACTATTCAACTGGAGTTAAGGCCATAACCCTGTGGGCAGCAATCCCAACAGTTCTGAGACACTGTGATGTGAGTTAAATGTCCTTCAGTGAAGCTTCAGTGTTAAACGGTGGTTTCTCATGCGTGGATAAAGGACTTCGTCAGAGAGCCTCAGATCTATTGGGATTGCTGACCACAGGGTCAGGGGCTACATATAAGCTGAGCAATCATTGGTTTATCTCTGCTCTTAGTTAATGTCTTGTGGTGTACCAAACAGATCTACTATTAGATCTACTGCATTCAGCGGTCATTCAAAATTCTGCAGGCTATCGTCAATAAACCCACATGCAATACAGCCATGAGGCATATTATGGTATGGATTATTTTCATTTGTTCAACACATTCATAAAGGAACTATCAAAAGGGCTACTATTTTTTTTTAAAGCCATTTCTCGTGGATGTTTACACTCCCATAAACCTTCTGGGGGTCCGAGGGCATTTTCTCAATTTGTACCAGGTAAGTGGTAGAAACTCCCGTTGGTTTTTGTTTGCTTTTAAAAGTAATCTCTGTCTGTGGTTCTGTGCAGCATACAATAATAATTCATTTAGTTTGTGAAGTGGGCAGTATTAATATTTGGGCGCTGGGGATAGATGAGCAGGAGGAGGTTCTGCTGACTGTGGCTTAGGGGTTAAGAGCGGTTGTCCACTTATCAGAAGGTCAGTGGTTCGATCCCCAGTTCCCCCAGTCCACATGTCGAAATATCCTTGAGCAAGATACTGAACCCCAAACTGCTCCCCGGGCGCTGTACTGGCTGCCCACTGCTCCTCAGGGATGGGTCAAATGCAGAGAAAGAATTTCACTACATTGTACCATGTATAATTGTATGTGACAAATAAAGCTTCTTCTTCTTCTATAAAGAATCGCTCAGAGCTGCTCATTATAAAAAAACTGAACTAGTTCCTTTTAATTGGTGTTTGAACTGAACTTTGAACTGGTTCATCTGAAGTGTGAACTTGCACAACACTGCCTGTTCTAAAGCTTGTGACAGAAACAAGCACGCATTCACAAACAAATGCACACTCAGCAGCACGTTGCGTCCTGTAATGCAACCGTGTCTCCCTCAGTAAAGCGGCCATGCGTCAGTCGATGGCTTTCCGGCGGCTCAGACAAGACACGTTTTCTGCATCAGGAGAAAAACCTTCCAATGTGGCGCAATGAGCTGACCCTCTAATCAGCGATTACTGCCAGGCTGAGGGACAGACGGGGGAGAGGCTCCCCCGGTGTGTCTCAAAGTTTATCAAAGCCCTCACATACATACAAGGTGCAGAGATAAGCACGCCCACGCTCATCCACTGTGTCAACACAAACACAGGTTAGCAGACTCTCCTGAGAGCCGAAAACCCAGTGACAACATGACATCCGTAAACACTCTGTACCAACAACGTTAAAGTCCCATCTGAGCCAACCAGGAACAGAGTTTGTCTTGTCTGTCTCTGTTTGTGTACAAGCTATCTGAAAAAGTTGTTCATTTATTTCAATGACATTTTGTGGAGGGGCGGGCCTAGAGCCAAGGAGGAGTCGACTAAAGGTGCATTCCACCTCTAATTCTATCAGTGTGTAGATGCTCTGCTTGTTAAGTCAAAGAAAGGTATTTTTTTTATCGATTTATTTATTTATAAGGTAAAATTTCGTTATGGGCCATTAAAGTTCGTTTAAAGTGCATTAAATCACAAAATATTTGTCTGAATGAGATATTTGAAAGTGACAAGTGTTGAGATGGTATCATGTAAATTAGATACACATAAGACTACAAAGATGGATTATAGGCCTTCCACCAAGATGACTGGAAATGGAAGAGCATATCCAAAAGCAGCAGACAGGAGGAATAATGACATCACTATTTGAAGGATTCATTCAGAATTAATGCAGCTGCAGTAAGACAAATGAGTAAAACACCTAAAAGTCACCTCTCCTTATTGATATACATTTCACACAAGTGGCTGCTGAGGCAGAGGCTCGTCAACAATCATCATGGCCAGCCCAACGCTGTGGCCACCTCTGTCGTGTGTCTTCAATGATCTTCATTCTGCTGAAATGCAATGTCCCTGCTGAGTTTAGCAACCATGAAAGAGCCCTTGAGTCAGACCCTGACCTGCTGCTGGATCCACAACTGAACGATTACGCATCCCTGAGACGTGTGACATGAATCCTGATCAGGCCGACTGCTGTGTCTCCTTTGCTGCCATCAAGAAGGAAAAATAGCCACTCAATCACCCAACGGGACAAATAAAGGGACTTTTCATGGAATCCAGGAACTTCGTAGGAACTCCTAACTCCTAACCTGCAATTCAAGCATGGAAAACCAGGGTCTAAATGTAGCACATGGGCCCAAAAATGGGCTACAGTCATTTTGTCTGGGCCTTTGAATTACAGAGGTTAATACTGTTTGTCTTCCTCTGACAGATTCCAACAGGAATGACTGTTAACATGCTGACACTTTTTAAATCTTATTGGAAAACATTTTCACTTCACAGATATCTGATTATTTACCCACACCAGTTTGAATTTATTAGAGGCGCTGCATGCTCAAACTGTCTGAAAATAAAACATAGTGTGCTATCTATCATGTTTATTTCCTGCTATGGATGTGTATACCAATACATCATTTTACTTTTATAGAGAACACTGACATTTTAATTATATTTAAGACAGTAATACACATAAAGGCATCTTCATTCCTATTCGGGTTCCTGAGTGTAGTTCTTGCATAGGCCTCCTTAGCTGATGAGAATCTGTGATTGGAACTCTCCAATCTCCAAAGTCCATCTGCAAAATGTTAGCTTGTTAAACACCGAGAATGGCATTCAGCTTAACTGGCAGCCAGACTGCTGGAGAACAAGCGGCCAAGACAAGCTGGCAACTCATCACTTGTAAACAGGAGCCCGTTTAAAAAAAGGACACTGTATCCACTGCTGTTGTTTTCACAGTGAATTGAAGAGTGGGCTCCATCAGAGGGCTGCCAGGGAAAAAAAGAAGAAAAAAAGAAAGAAAGGGCCCTGGAGAAAATCTAAGTGATAAAGTACTGGCATTGATACAGCTGCCTGCACAAAAAAAAAGAGCAGAGGGTCAACTGCTTCCTCTGGCAAAGCCCCCAGGTTCACCAGATCTTCAAACCATCTTGTAGTGAGCGATACAACAGTTATGAGTAGGAGCTTTATTTTGAAATCAGTGAATGTTCACAAGTGTGAAAAGCTGAGGCACATTTAAATAATAGTCATAAAAACAGTCGGACTTTTAAGCATCTCATCCGTTTGTGAGTCTAAGCACATTTTTCCCAAGCTCTCGAAATCATTTGGTGCATGAAAAAATTTAGAAATGGAGTGAAAACAAATGTGTTCAGTGAACATCTTTCTCCACATCTCTCTCTCTCTCCATCTATTTCCCCATCTTTCTCTCTCTACCAATCTACCTCGACCGGTCAAAGCAGAAGGCCGTCCACTTTGAGCCTCGGATCAGTTTATCGTCGCCACTGTTGCCAAGTGCTTGCTCATCGGGGGGGATTGTTGGGTCTCTGTAGAATAAAGAGTACAGTAATAAACCTGCTCTTCTTGGAAGGTGCCTTGAGTTAACTTTTATTGTGATTTGGCGCTATACAAATGAAACTGATTTAAAAATGGAGGGAAAGAAAAGAAAACTTAACGTAAATGAAAAATACTAAATTGTAATCTAGACTTTTGTTCCTGCTGTTATGTTATCTGTAACTGTGGGTGGGTCAGACTTTTCTTTTGCACGCCTACTTTTCCAAGACTCAGCCGTCCATCTGCATCTAAAGGACAAGGGATATTCCTTTGAAGACCACAATGTTAATATGCTGGATGAAGAGAACAGATGCTTTAAGAGAGGAATGAAGGAAGGATCCAACACTTTTTACACAGAGACCAAAAATGGGTCAAAAGCACCACACGAGTAAAACCTTTCCTACAATTCGACTGTCTATCACAGCAGTCAGTCAGTTCTGTTATGAGTGTGAAATGAAGCAGATATTAAAATGCAGAAAAGCACAATCAACAAACAGCTGCTCGACTTGCTGCAAACATCAGTGTTGTTTCCAGATGAAAGAGTGATTCCGTTTTCTTTTTGGAAACATGTCGACTCTCCATAAACAGAAGCCCTGACTCCATCGTCCATATGCTCAGATGAGAAGAGAGGACACACGGAGCAAAGACAACATGTACATCACCGGAAAAAAAAGAAAAGAAAAAAAAAAGCCCTTGAGCTGATTGGCAGAGCGTAGAAGAAGTCAGGAGGGTCCAGTGTTCAGAGGATGAAGGACAGGCAGCACAGTTGACCTGGACTCTGTCAGGCTCTGACTGTGGGGCAGAAGTGGTCTGTATGCAGAGAACCAGGCAGGATCTCACCTTGCACTGCTGGCTCTGTTCTGTTTGTGGTCTACCGGCTGTGTCCGGGTCTGCAGGTTTACATCCCTGTTGTCTTCGCCTGGGGAGTGGTGTGTGTGTGTGTGTGTGTGTGTGTGTGTGTGTGTGTGTGTGTGTGTCTGTGTGTGTGTGTGTGTGTGTGTGTGTGTGTGTGTGTCTGTGTGTGTTTGACAGTTGCTGTCCAGGTTGTTAAACCTCGACTTAATGTGAGCAGCTTTGTCCTCACGTCATTGTAAATAAAAGTCAATCACATTTTTTGGGGATTATTGCCAGCACTTGCTCTGCTTTAATTGTATACCGACTTACTCTCTATACTTACATTATATTTTCTCTTTTCTCCGTTCATCGAGGTTATGGTGAAGATGATGTCATTTAATGTAACTTAGCATGTCATCAATAATAAAATGTGGTGTTCAGACACACATTGTCACACAAATCAATAACTTATGTCATGGTGGAATAAACACAGGATAAAGTTTGCAATAGTCTTTTTTTGTGTGTTTTTTTTATATTAATAGACTAAAACTGTCTCTCAATAAGTCCTGACTTTGCCACCCACCCTGTCTATTTCTTATCTTCCAGCCCAATGAAAATACATCAGAAATATGTGCAGCCAAATAAAGAAATATCGTCTAAAGCCCAGTAATGTCCTAAAACATGTAGAAACTGTAGAGCGGGCTAGCCGTAGCTGTCTGAAGCTACAGAGTTGCTATTACAGCGTCTTATGCAGCCACACTTTTGGGCTCTATTTACTTTGACACCTGTACTACTTTATTAAATAATAATAATACAGCCAAGCCCCATTCAGACTGGGTTTATTTAATAATAAATAATTTTAACATTACCTCCATTTTTCATGACTTTTCCATGATTTTTACCCCAAACCCAGGGCACATATGTGGATAATTTTAAATTCAAAGTACAGCCAGTGCTTAATTTGTAAGGAATAAGGAATCAGGGCCAAAAGTTCTTTTTTTTTTATCACCACAAAAGGCAAGAAGACTAACCAGACTAAGTGACCTGTTCGGTCTGTGTGTCTGTTGATCTTCTCCTCCTCTCCTAAGAGATAACGAAGGTTTAATCTGTGCTGGATCCCGCTGATCAGATTAGCATCAACATTTTTCATTTCCTCCATTTAAAAAAAAAAAGTCAAATATCACACTGGGCTGATTAATTAAAGTAACGCAGAAGATCAAGCACCTCTTAAACTCAAGAGATCCATTTTAAAATACAGTTAAATTGCTCCCAGACAGGATAACAGGAGGAACAGCAAGTTTTTGCTGCTTGGCAATTCCAGGATCCTGTCATGGTTCTGTATTTAGTTTGCCATTTTCCATGTTGTCATTTTCACCTGTGCCCTGTCCTCACCTGGTCTTGTCTCCTCACTCTGTGTATTCAGTCTGTGTGTTTCAGGCCTTCATTTCCAGTTCGCCGTGTTTCTTATAGATGTCTCTCCACACGTTTCCAGCCGTCTTCCTCGTGTTTCTGTCGTTTCTGTCATTGGGACTATAATATTAACCAAATATTGCTGCAGCTTGAAATTAAAAACATCACTTAATTTGGTTTTAAAATGCATTACGATGAATTAAAAAAGTTATCACAGAAGAGGATTTCACATTTTAACAATGTTTTGGAGACATTTAAATTTCTTGAAAGCCTTTAAGTCAGTAACATCGACGATCTTGAAGTTCCACCTGTATTAGAACTGATTTTGCTTTGAAATGTGTACTGTACGGTGTACTGAATAGATGGTTTGGAGGGAGAGTGGCTCCAAATCGACAGTGGACTGGAGCAGATTTAAGGTGTCATGTAATTGTGAAAGACTGTAAAGCTGTCTGTGAGAGGAAATCGATGGTATCAGTAGCACACAAATCCACTTGTTTACAGGTGTAACTTCAGCCGGAAGAACATCCAGTAAATGTGTGGAATGTGTAAAAATGTGCCCACACAAACCTCTCCTCTCAGGAAGGAGATTGTCTTGCCTATTTCATGGATTTGTTACGGGGGGGGGTTTAAAATTGTATCCGCCTGAGTGTTTTCGAAGGAAATCTCTGTGTAACCTTTCTGCTTCCTCACTGTCTGCCAGACTAGGGCTCATCTTCTCTGTAATAAAGGCACACAAAAGAATATCCTCACCCCTGTCCTGTCGTCTGTGAACACTGTGCTTCTTTTCTCATTCCATCACAGTGTTTTGGCAGCAATATTCACGGGGAATTTTTCAGCCAAATATCTAATTTAGTATTGTGGAAACTTTGAATGGGACAGAAAATCTTGTGCAAAGAACACGGAGATAAATTATTAGCCAATTTCTGAAATGTAATTAAACAAAACTGAAAAGGAAAGAAATGAAAGTCTTACAATGCGTGATGGAACATTTTGGTAAAGGTGTGTGTGTGTGTGTGTGTGTGGTGTGTGTGTGTGTGTGTGTGTGTGTGTGTTCCCCTCTCCTGCTCCTGCGTTGCTTTGCATTTTTCTGCTTAGAAATCTAGTGTGGTGTTTGTGGAATCTTGCCTCAGGTTCACCTCTGCCTGCCTTCCTGGTTTCCTGCGTCATCCAGCTCATTGTCATGTCTACAAGCTCTGGCTCTTTAAGTCAGTATCCAGCCTCCTCTGCCACCCGTCCTGCTCTGCAGCCACTCTGCTCCTCAACCCATCTTCATCAATAAACAGCTGTGGAAATGTTTCTCTGTATGAATTCTGCTTTTGGGTCCACAAGACTAGTGACTTATTTACAAATTCCATCCTTTACACAGGTAAAAATCCATAAGCATTCCATGCATGTCTAGCGGACATAATGGTTCTCATGCAAGAAAGAAATGCAGACCTGTTCCTTGGTGTTAAATACACGTTTTCAATGGGAACCATCTCACCTAACCTTGATGGATAAAACAGACCTGGTCCTTTTTTGTATAAGTTAGTGTGGTTCAAAATGTGAAAGTGTCCCCTTGGCTGCCTCCATGCACCTAAATTGGTTAATAGTTAATCACTAATGCATCACAACTTGTACAGTACAATTACTGTAACTTTCATTAATGTGTTTTAATTAATGTGTTTAATAATTTAGTGCCACTAAGATGCTGTGTATCAAGGATAATTGTATTAATCCACGAGGGGCAAATTGTTGTGCAGCCAGCAGAACATAAATCAACAAATAATAATAAATTTAACAATCAGACATGAACAATGCAACAGATAAAACAACAGTCAATAAAAAGAGATGTCAGACAAAAACATGTCAAAGTATACAAATAAAAAAACAAACAAACAATATAAAGCAATAGGCACAAGACAACAGACTATAAAAATAATATATAATATATGAGCTTCATTAAAAGGATCAAATAATTACAATGAGTCGTTTAAAAGGCAGCGGGTACAAAGGAGTTCTTAAGCCTGCTTCTCCTGCACTGAGGTCCAATAAATCTGCATCCAGACAGCAGCAGCTTAAAATCAAAGTCCTGACCTTATGCAGGTCAGTGAGGTCCTGCAAGGTTGTGCCTGCAATTTTACCGCACACTTTGACAATGCCTTGCAATCTTTTTTTCCCTTTTTTTTCATGGAGGAAGACCCGTACCAGCTTACAAAGGAGAATGTTAAAACAGACTCGATAAAACAAGAATAAAACATTTTCATGAAAGTGTTGTCCATGTTAAAATTGCATAATGTCAGATGAAAGTGCATCTGCTGATGGGCTTTCCTACACACAGGGTCCACCTGGGGTTCAATAATCAGCTTGTGTCCATAATAGTGCCACAGTATTTATATCGTTCAATATAAACAGCCTGGTTGTCAATGTCAGTGTATGACGAGTATCAAGCACTGACCAGATGATGAAATGAAATTGGTTCTTCATGTGTAATGTTGTAATATACCAAAGGCTGCCTTTCCTCACCTCTTTTACCTTTAAAGAATCAAAACCCTGGTTCTTTCATGCACATCAAAAGGATTGTGGTTGACAGTCTTCTGGTAACATTAAAAATAGATGTCCTTTACCTTTTAATGAACAAGTAAAAGCCTCAGGACACCTTTTCAAAAAGTCTCACTTCAAAGTTTGCCAGCCCTGTTATGAATGAGAACCTCCAAAGCTCCTCCCGTCCTTCAGGACTCTCATCAATTCACTTTTCATGACCCAATCACACATGCCAAGTGGAATACATCAAGGCGAATTAGATTATGGTGCCCGCTGCTGTTTGCTAATGAGCTATCACTTTGTGAAGAATCAACTCCAACGTTTATTTATTGTTAACTCTTTGCCCTGGAGTGGCAATTAACCAACTTCTAAGACCTTTTGGATGCCAGCAATTAACCATCATGATGTGGTGCGTTGTGGCCAAAATTTAGAAGAGCAAGTATGCAAACATACGATTTCTATTTAGGGGCCTTAGAGGAAACATTTTCATGTAGAAATGCAGTTCATGTAGACATGCAGGTTTGCTGCTCGTTGCATGGCTGAGGTACATATTGAAGGCAGAAAAAAGGCTTCAGACACACCCTGTCAAACAGAATAATACCCATATTGCTCATAATTAACATTGGTCATAATTTTTAGCAATCCTAGTGAGATAAATCAAATAATCTCTCAGTATTTGTGCGTGCATTTAGTCCTCACAGTGTTATAAACATTATAGAAGACACAGACACTCACTGCAAGTGCATACAAAACAAACAACAGCTTTTGTTTGCTCAAGAACCACAGAACAGATTGTTAATGGAGACCGATGTTCATTTTAATGAAATAACAAATAAGTGAATAGTGTGTTGGTAGATTACAAACACAAGGCAGAGCTAAATGCAGATATTCAAAACAATACAAGCTGTCTTTGCAATATTCCTCTGATATTATGAAAAAAAAAGCTGAATATTTGACAGGAAGCCCCTATGGAGGGAAAGACAGGAGTCCCTCTGAGAGACCCCAGTTTAAAGAACATCTGCTGGCTGTCCAGGGAGACCTTAACCGTATTCTAAAAAAGGGGTATTCAAGAAATAAATTCAACTCCTGCATTTCACTCGTGGGATTTCCGGAGTTAAGGAGGCCCTGCTAATTTCCTCAGCCTTGCAGACAATGGTAGACCAGCAGCAATCAAACCACCAAAGAAACAAGAGAGAGAACGGATGTCGACGAAGGCAACAGACATGTACGCTTCTCTGGAGAAGAGCAAACAGCTGTTCATTGCTAATGAAGCACACAGGGGATTTCAGACTCAAGGTCGACTAAATGAGAGACAGAAACACAAATATAACAAAAATCCCAGTGGATAAATTAGCATTCAAATAAACTACACATAATGAAGGAAGTGTTATTAATTTAATAAGATAAAGTGAAACTATGTAGAGCTCATGAGCAAGAAAATAACTTCTGTGGCCATTGCTCAAACATTCTGCTTTAATGAAAACGAATAATTGATTGAAAATACATTTTGATGCAGGAAAGAAAGGTAGAAACCTATGATATGGGGCTGTGTGTCGCCAATTAGTTTAATTGTGGCCAAATTGTTCCACCAGTCAATGACAGTGTCTCTAATGTGAATTCCAGAATGTTCATCTGCAGTTTTTTTTATAAAGCTCCAAGTAATATCTGTGCTGAAGCGGAATACCACAGCCATGTTTAAGCTACGTTTAAGTCAAAATATTTAAATGCAGTTGCACAAACAACACTTTTTTCCATTTTTGGCATGAATAGACACTCATATAAAAAAGATGGATCAAACCTTATAGTTTTGGTTTAAAATTAGGAGAACAAACATTTAGTCATATGAAGGTTAACATTTTCCTGTTTTCTTTTTCTCCATTATTGCTATGGAGCAGTTTTATTAAGAGTTGCTCATTTTTAAATTTTGTCTCATGCATGGTGATGCACATGCAGGCCCACAGGTATGATGGGATGCAAAGTCCTGTCAATGGTTCCACACTATTCCAGTGATGGCAGTGATGCTCCGAGATATTCACCAAAGACGGGGAAGAAGAACAGTTGTAGACTTGTAAGGATGCAAAGCAAAAAAAACACAGGATTTCCAAATGTTTTATGAGCTGGGAAATGCACTCATCCATTTTGGTGGGTAACCCTGAGTTTAAACATAACCTTGTTTTGTTTACAAGACAACTGTGCAGGGCATCCCTTTAGTCTTAATCTGTAGGATTAACAGGATGTGCAACAACAAAGATTGGATTTAGCATTTCCTCCTACACAGGTCTGTGGCATAAACCCCCACAGACCCATGTAGGAGGTATTATGTTGTTGTTGTAAGGTATGGGCTATCATTTAGTTGTAGTGAAAAGAAGGTAATTGTTTGAAATGTTAATGATTCAGTCTTTAGCTGTGATAATTAGCCAGCTTTAATGCTTTTAAGACAACGCTATTCAAACAGCACCAGAAACAGTATTTACAAGATGATAAAGTGCAGTTCTGTAATTATAATATGTACAATAAAAATCAATAATGTTAATGAGATAAAACATTAAGTATGTGACAAAAAGTATTTGCAAGTTGTGTTTTAAATCTGCTTTCCATAATGTCCAAGTTTTTTTTTTTTAGCATCAGGGTTATAATATATGATCAGTTCAGATCCGATCAGATCATAAAACTTGATATTTCTTCAAAGATCAAACTACCCCCATATATAAAGTAGTTCAAATGAGCTTAACGTCAACCATCCAATGTATAAATGCTGCATCCATGGTGAAGCATTTGTCGTATATAAATATCATACTGACAGGTCACGCTGCTGTCATTTGATTTGATTTGAATTACTATATTATGCTTCCTTTGTGCTTTTACCTGAGTCATATCTTCAGTGTAAGAGCTTTAGATATAGTATAATATTTTACCCAAAGGTATCTGTATTTTTACTTAACTAAAAGACCTAAATATGCCACTGATCATTTCAAAATCATTTCAAAAAGTGTTGTTGTGATGTTAGACTGGAAATGCCTGTGATTAGTATGTGCTACTGGGCGTTAAACTTAAAAAAAAAAAGAAAATCTGCCCTAATAATCATATTGTTAGGAAAAGACCCCTGAAGGAGCACTAATTTATTTTCCCTGAAAGTGACCATTGTTTGCAGCTTTTAGCCCTTTTGTAGACGGTTTGTGTTGCAGGGAACAGCGTCTAGAAATACTTCTTTTCCTTACGGCCTTGGGGACCGTTAAAAAAAGGAAAGCCCTGGCATGAAGGGCATGGATATTCACACATTTTTGTTGGATGTATTTAGATTAAGAATGTGTCAAAAAGCACCCTTTCTATGTGAAAACATGAACTGAATGGCTTTAGGAGGCTACAGTGAGCCAAACGTGATCTACGCTTCACATTTGCTATGTGTATTGCTGGGAACCCAAAGACATGCAGTGCTGAATTTGACTCATCTCAGTTATTGACATGCACACACAAGCAGTCGGAGAAATAAGTTATTAAGAGAAAATTGGACATAGTGTGGTCTAAAAAGAGGAAAGCGGACGGTAAAATCAAAGCTTACAGGAGATGTGTGTGGGCACACCCCCAGTTTGGTTAGTAGAAGCAGCAGGAGAACCTGTGTGGGCAGATAAGCAGAAAATCTACCGCTGTGGGCCAGAGCAGGAGCAAAACACATGTTGGCCATCTATACAATCTGTATCAGTTTAAGTGTAAATCATATCACTCTCTCTAAAGCCACCTCACTGTGCCAGCCTCCATCTGTCAGTGGATTACAAACTACCAGACTGACAGGAGGCAGCAGGTGAGGCTGGTTCAGGAATGATCAGCACTGGCGTCCAACAGGGATGTATGCTCTCCCCTCTGCTCTTCTCTCCCTCTACACCTACGACTGCACCTCAGATGACCCATCTGTAGAACTCCTGAAGTTCGCAGGTGACACGACGGTCATCGACCTCATCAAGGACGATGACGAGTCTGCGTAAAGACCGGAGGTTCTACAGCTGGTCCTCTGGAGCGATCGGTGGACTTCAGGAGGAGCCACACAACACAACACCGACACAACAACACCGCGTTTGCTGTGGAGACCTTCAGGTTTCTGGGATGCACAATTTCCCAGGGTCTAAAAATGGGTTTCCAACATCAACTCAATAACCAAAAAGGCACAGTAGAGGATCTGACACAGTTCTACACTGCAACCAAACCAGTCTGTCCTCTGCTCATCGATCACCGACTGGTTTGGGTCGGCCACCAAACAGGACAGGAACAGACTACAACCACAAGAACAGTTTCTACCCACAGGCCATCACTCTGATTCCTTGTATGTGCACATTATTTGGTCGCTTTATATCTTCTGTTCGCTTTAACAAGCATGAATGAGGGAGAAAATGACTTAAACTAAGAGACTGACAGAAACTAAATTGCTTCAATTATTTTTCTCTCCCTCACACTGATGCAATAATTTGCATTTGCCAGTGATGCTATAAATTCTATAACTACAGGGATGAAATAAATCAGTGTTATTTTGAAGTATGTAATTAAAAATATTGGTTCTCCAGTTCAGGTAAAGGGTTGATGTGATATACAGTGATTAAATTAATCTTTGTCTCAAGGCAGTCCAGTATTTTTATGATCAGGCATCTGATAGGGTTTATTTTTATGATGAATATCATAACACAGCAGCGACGTACAAATTAGATGATGTTTAGGTACTCAAGTATTATTTAGACAAGCTTTTTATATTCACTTTAGGTAAATAAAATTTATTTATTTAAAATTATTTGAAACGAGTGATAAAATGAATAGAT
This sequence comes from Chaunax sp. Z400, assembly GCA_037577475.1. Classification (NCBI taxonomy): domain Eukaryota; kingdom Metazoa; phylum Chordata; class Actinopteri; order Lophiiformes; family Chaunacidae; genus Chaunax; species Chaunax sp. Z400. The sequence goes on from CM075188.1 coordinate 26,174,977, forward strand.
AACAAACTAATTGTTCGGTGCTTATCCCCGGAGCCATTTAACCCTCTCTCTCCACAGAGCTGGTTATGAGGCATCAAATAAGTGGAGTTTTAATGTTAACTTTGAACAAAATGTGAACAAAAACAAAAGTGTTGCGTTCATATTTGTTGAGTGTAGTTTGGACGGAAGCTCCAGAAGTCAAGCATTCAGCTCCTTCCAAACAGGTATGGTGTGAATGGACGCTGCACTGGTTTGTGAAACATTGCAATGCTTTATGACATACAGTATTCAATGCATGTAACCCTCAAAATCAAACATTGGTATAAAGATAATATATTGAGCCAATGAGACAAGGCTGATTCTGAGTAGGGATTGAAATGACAGCATCAGCAGTATTACGTTGACATAAGGTACATTTGGCCATAGATATGGAATAATATTGATCTAAACCCCTTGTCAGACATTAAATACACAGCATTGCTGGCTCCATAAAGCTGTTAAAGTGATGGCATTTTGTATACTGTGATCCTTTTCATTCAGACATAAACACACATTGATGATAAGCAATATCTGGCACCTGGTCCACAAGAGAGTGAACAGCAGCTTCTGTAGCAGCGGTGAGCTAAAGAGGTTATGGTAGGAAGAAAGAAGACTTTTTAGTGTTTGTTCACATCGATGGATTTTTGAATTAATGGCCACTGAGGGAGCGAGGGATGCTCACTCCCACTTTCACATTGATTCTATTATCCAAGTTATTGGAGAGCAACTTCTGCAGTCTGTTTTATTTAGCCAGACCTGATGCAAAAGCATTGAATGAAAGAGATAAAGTCACAAATATTCATCAGTTGGAGAGGTTGTGCTGGTCTAATTATTGGATTTGATTTTGGACTTAAGGGGATAGTTGAGGTACAACTTATTATACTGTGGGTGGAACAACATCTGCAGAGTGGTGGACTCAAGGGGTGGGCAGGAGGGTAACTGTCTGGAGCAGAAGGAGTTTCAGTTTTTCTGCTGTCACAAAGCTGATAAAGACGGTACTGAAAGTGAGATCTGGACCATTGGAGGATCGATCAAGCAAGAATACAGGAAGAAACAATCATTTCTGCCCTCAGGTAGCCTCTGAATGCTTCGTGTTCACCTCCGATTTTCAAAAGCTGCTCACGATGCCCTCAAACTCAATATTTGTAGAAAACCCCCTGTTAATTCTTACATGGTGCGCAAATAGGTGTGAAACAAAGCTGGAGTTGGAAGCGTTTCCTGGGGATCAAACTAAATCTAAGAATAGATTTAAAATAAAATGAGTTGATAAATCTAATTTTGAGATGATGGTCACATCCATCGATGGACATATAATGCATATATATTTGTTGTACATATTAGATGCAAAGCCCACAAATTCAGCTTTCGTGATTATTTAATTAATGAGAGGACTTTTTCTGATCTTACACTGTTTTCATTGATAATATGGGAAAGGTTATGAATGCTGTATTTAAACCAGGATGGAAAGATCAAAGACTTTTTTCTCCAAGAAGTGTAATTCAATTTGAAAAATTGGTGTGTGTGTGTGTGTGTGTGCCATTTCTCATCCCAGTCCCAATTTACAAGCCTTCTGCCATGTTTGAATAGAATGAAATATAATGGGACCAAACTCTTCCCAGCAATGCTTAGGAGATAAACCACAGAAGACAACTTTGTTCAATTTGTTAGGAGTAACTATGCTGCATTCAATGAGGAGCCAAGGTGTATTTCCTTCCTGGGGGCAGAGCATAAAGGACAAATAATTCAAAATTAGGCTCGCCAAATCCTCCTCGGTGTTTACTGTGATAGGGGATTGTATTATTAAGCCTTGGTCGCTCGCCTTTCCAGATAAATTTAAATACAAGTCCCCGTATCCGGTTCCAGTATTGAGGGTGTGTGGATCATGGGAGCATGCTGGATATAAAATTAATCTTTGGTCATATGTTCATATTAATAATTGATATTCAGCAGCATAACGATTGCAAATACTGTAGAATTGCACAACAATGTAGTGTTAGGAATTTCATCAGTGGATGAAAAAATACACCAAGGTATGAAAACATACATCCGTAAAGTCTCTACATTTAAATGCTGACATTATTTTCTATATAACTATTGGATGCATATATGAAACGGGATGTATATGCTTGACCTTTTGACTGATGCACTTGGCATCTAAATCATCTTCAAGAGAGTTATCTAGTCTTTTATCTTCTTCACTGCATACAGCATATTCCCTGCAGTGGTGGTGCTTGAGGAGATCAGAGATAATTACTGAGAAAAAGACACCTCTGATGCACGTCTGATCTCTTACAGTCGTGCCTGCAGAGTACTTATATCTCTTCTGTGCATACTTTGAAGGGGGTAACAGTGAGCAATAAAGGCCAATTGCATCCCTGCAGTCTTCACATGACCACAGCTCCACTGGAGCACATGTGATATTAGTAATCAAATGGAACCTTTTATAGCAACCTACAACTTTTCCAAGGATCTTCTAAAGTGCTCAGTCAGACTTCTGCTTTCTAATCACTTCAGATTAATTTCCCATTGCCTTGTTTTCATTAGTTTCCCATGTGCTGTATGATTGCACAATTTGATAGATTTTAATTCTCTTATACACCCCAAGGGAGGAAGAAAAAATATCCTCATTAGAGTGGCAGGAAAATTGCAAAAAAAAAAAAAAAACTAGAGCAGCTGATAAAGGGTTTGCAGAAAGACATGAAATTAACTAAAATAAAATGTGGATAACAACAAGCACCCTCCCAGGAAACAGATCACAATGCCTTGGCTTCTTAAATCGGAACACAATGGCGTCACATTTGGCAACAGAGATAGACTGAGTGGCTATAAATCATTAATAAAAACGCCCAATTAGATTTCCCTCTGCTTTGTGCACAGACTTAAAATTATGAGCCTGCAAAGTGAAATGGTGCAAAATCCAGGTGATAACGAGGCACGATGAAAAACACAATCTCAGAGTTGTCAGCTGCTCTCTATTTGATTTGTGCTCATTATTCTGGAACGGTCGCTCTCATCACAAGGGATGATCTCTGATCTCCATGTCCACGTGTCTCTCATGGGTATCTATTATATTGGTTTTGCCCTGTGAATGAACTCTCAGGCCTTTTCCCCCGTTGCACGTTGGCTGACTTTTCTCTAATGGCTGTCACAGTAATGAGTGACCGACAGAATACACATGATGTGGCTGAGGTTTGCATCACCATCACCCGCATGCACAAACGTGGTCATTAAACTCAATTTTCTCTCCTTCTATGAGTCGGAGGCAGCGCCGCTCACTCAAGCTCAGTCACACTTCAGAAAACATTTGGATCATGAAGGTGACGGTACTGTTGTCTCCTCTGAGTACAAGTTACATTTTAGAGGACGGTGTATGAAAATATAACAGATATTTCTTTAAGAAATACATTCTGTGTGAGCTTGAAAGATTAACTTATATAATGTCCCTGTAGCTTGCTCATGGCGGTCTACTTGGATTTATAGCAGTCTGACAGAAAATAATGGAGAAGCTGGAGATGTTTATGGGCATGTTTTCATAGCTATTCTGGGATCCAGACATAATAAGACATCTTATGACCCAGGGATAAAAAAAACTCACTACACACCAACAAAATAATCTGAGCGCAATATTGGTCCCTACCAGTGTATTTATTTTGTGCAAACTGTTTATTTTTATTTCATTTTTATTTTTTAGTGCAATAAATACAATACAAGTGCAAATGACCCCCTGTGAATGGTAGCATATGACGAGGTTGTCTTCAAATGTCCATCTTATCATATCTTATCTTTTTTTGTCAGAGCTGCTTTGACAGATTTTTCAGTGAAGTATTCCTTTAAAAGAAGAGAAAAAAAAGATTAAAACAGGATATAGTGCAGTTGAGGAGTATCAATGTTAAACTCTGACCTCTAGAAGATGTATTTATAGAATCATTTGTGCAGCCACAGAAGATGATCTTTATTCTAAGGCGTGGTTAAAAAAAAAACATAAAAAACAAGTAAAGTCACTCTTTTCCTTGATCACATACCTACAGTTCTGTTCATGTTCATGAAGTAAATATTTAACCATGATCATGGTAATTCTCTGAATTTTAAATGCTTGTGGGCTCACTTTTTGATTTCCCTCCAAATTTAGTGGTAGCAAACTGGGAAGCTTGTGTACAACCAGTTAGATCTTCTGATTGCTTCTGTTTGTTGCCCTGTTAGACCTTCATATGGTTTTAGCTGTCGTTGCATTCTGAGAGGTTTATACGACGTCCCAAACAACAAATACAAAATCCCAGTTTAGATAAGCTGCACTTTTGCATAAAAGCAACAGGTTTATCTTTGCCGGAAAATTACAGCACAGAAAAAAACAAAAACATTCCAGGTCTTAAAAAAGCCCCACAATTGATAGAACCATAAAACTTCCAACCATCCTCTAACATCCAAAAGGCCTGATATGTTGCTTGAACTTAACATCATGCCATAAATGTATAGTTATGAAGCACGTCTTTAGAAAATAGCAGAACTTACACGCTGCACACAGCAGCTGAGGCTGCAGACTGTTTTGGATTCACAGTATCCTCTTTCACAGAATCCTTTTTTTTCTATTTGGGGATGATGTGGAGATTATGTGAAAGCTGTCTGATGGAATCAGGTTAGTCACCAGCGAGCTTGCCGTTCGTATAGCTGTGGCCGCGTCTTGGTGACGCATACTGTACCACAGAAGCCTTTATCACGCTGATCACACTTGGCACTTTTCTCATGATTGCAGCATATAGCAAATCAACAGAGGCAATTCCAAAACAGGGGTGTGGACGTAGCAACTGCATGTGATAAATTTCACACTTCGAGACCATCAGCAAAAAGATGAATTTCTAATACAGTGGTTTTGGCCATCGGTGGTACAAAGAGAAAAAGACAGTATATGTACAGTTTGCACACACACGTTTGTTGTATACACTTATGTTTTAAATTAGAGTGGGTGACAAATGAAAGGAAAACCCAACATGAATTAACTCTGTAATTTGTTTGGCCATCACAAGGTAATAGCTTCAATGCACCTTAGCCTGAGCAGCCACCCACACCCCACTGACAGGATGAACTTAAACCCTTCCAAAAGATATTCCTTCAGTTATGATAATGGTGGTGGCTGCTCCAAACTCTCCCATAGGTGTTTTAAGTGTGTTGAAACCTGCAGACGGAGAGGGACAAATTCTTTCATTTGATACCTGTCTATAGCGAACGAGCTACATTATACAGTACTGTTTGTGCAGGACAAAATATCATTAGATATGTACATAGGACTTTTTTTTTCTTTTTATTTATTTTAGTTCTCATTATGTAGCTTTTGATTTTGATGCCCACATCACTCTTGTAGTTACTTTTATACATCCATACATTTTATTATTGCTATGTTTTTGCTCCGGCTTACTTTCTGGAAAGAAAAAAAAAGGACAGGACATTTTTTTCCCCATTGTGCACACAGGCTTCAGGTTCACTTTCTAAAGAGGAAGGGACCATCGGCTGAGGAGAAACTCTACCGGCTGAAACTCATGTTTAAAACCCAGGATGAAATCTCACATCGGGTTTTCAGATGAACACAAAACCCTTTGAATTGTGCACCAAATGAGGCATTCTTGCTCCTCACGCCTCCGCTTTACATTTCAAGTGAAAATCTGACAAATTACGTTTGAAAGGGGTCTGATAATTCATGCATGACTGTCAGGACAAATCACAACAAACACTTGACTGGGAGGGGTTTCACTTTTGAATACACTCTTAATAAATCTGATGTAATGTAACTGATTATTCAAAGGGGGGGGGACTCGCACAGTTGGGCTGCCATGTGATGCAATGCTTTCCAATTAATTTCTAATACCGTGGTGCTGAGTCAACAGTCAGGACCCTCCAGTAATAAACCGTGGGTGCATAACAAATGAGTGCACTTTATAAAGAGAATGTTGTGTTTGACACATGAAGGAGTGGCTCTCTGTTTCTCAAGACTAATTGTCTCTCATTAGTATGAAAAGCATGACATGATGCAGTTTATGCAGCAACCCAGCGAGGCGTGGTGAAACTGTTTACTCATGTGGTGGCTGCTTTTTCCCCCCCCTCTTGTTTTCACATCTTTTCTATGCATAAGAAATCAGTCTATGTTTTGGCTTTAATGATTAAATAATGGTTAACGGACACATTATTTTTAAATGTATAGTTGTGTCCTTAAAATATTAAGAATACATTGCTGGTATTGTATTATTTAGCTGAATTACATAAATAAAAAAAATACAGTTTAAGTATAATTTCATGTGTCACCTTCAGTTTAGATGTCAGAAGGTTGCCACAGAGAATCAATAGCAGTATCAATCAGGAGGGTATGGAAATGAGGGAGGCATCAAAGACACATCTCAGTCTCCAGACACGGGAAGCATTCTCTGTAATATAATGCTATTCATCAAGCGACTGAATCTCCTCCGCACGACTCCAGGGCTGTGTTCTGCAGCTGAGATTGACCTTTGACCCTCTGTGGATATTCTCGTGGTTGTTCTTTCTCTTGTTGTGAAGATCAACAGAATGTCAAGCCAACAACGCCTTCGTACAACACACAGAGCCCAGCTGAGGTTCATACGCTTTTTAAGATAATATGTAACAAAATCAAATGTGACAAGTAGCCTAGCAGAGGAGGACAGTGGTGCATCCTGGGAATTATGCTCAAAGTGGACGAACGGGAAGGAGGCCTACACAATTTACAATTTGCCTTTCTACAGTGAAGTGGAAAACAAGGCTGTGGTTGTCAGGATGGTGCATGGTGCCTGTGGCAGTTTTGACTTTGCATCTCATACCCTTTGCAAAGGAAACCCAGATTTATGGTCGACATAAGGTGAACGTCAGCCCCCCCGTAGATACCTAAGGTGAAGGTTTTGATTTATACTGTGTCATTGGATTGTTCCCATTGATACAGGTAACATAACATTAGATGGGTGATTTGTGCATGAACACGCTGTGCCCATTTATCAGATTTTGCACAGCTCTCTTTATGCAGCTTTTTTCAATTATGCAGTAAATTTAGGTATGTAGATTATGGTAGATAACTGAATGATACTTTGGGAAACTGCATTATGAATGGATTTGTTTTCATACATCCTCAGCCAGAAGAGCAGATGAACATGTTGGATAACTTTTCAACAACAATAGGTTAATATTACACTCTGTGAAAACGTCAATGTGACTTTGACTCAATGTCTTTACCTTCTGCTTAGGAGTTTATGTTTTCATCCATTTTGGTAAGTGTGCCTGCCTTACAGCTTAATTTGTCTCATCGCATACAGTATCTGCTGTATACTTAAATCTACCTGTTGTACTATGTCAGCTTGCAAGTTGTCTCTCTTCCCTATCTGTTCGTGTGTACAAAATGCATGGAGTTCATAGTGGGCCGTTATCCCTGTCAGCATGAATGAGGTGAAATATATTGTATGGGCAAAATTCTGCAGCAGGGATCATGACAAAAGGAATCAGTGCAATAGTTTAACCTTATAGTAACAGACACATTCTTTTATGCCTCACCCCCACTTCTGAAATGAATCAGGCCCCTTATTTTTTGTCGTTATGTATGGTCCCAGCCAGAGGGGACCGTACCTAATGGGGTATGGTCTATCCTCAAAAACCACCAGTGAGAATTCAACGACATTTCGCGAATGCTTTATGCTTTGTAGGGGCCCTTAAAGGTGTGCATCTCACGTTAGTTTGCTCACATTGCCCTGTGACAGGAGTTATGGTCAATCCATATCAACACAAATCAAGTTTTTCCAGTAATGGGGGCATCTTTGTCTATTAATGTTCTAATTCAGTGTGGATTATAAAGTCTATTTCTGATGATTTTAACACATATGTGCATGTATGGGGAAATAAACAGCAGTTATTGGCTTTACATAGCAGTTTGCAGCTTTTACACCAGTCTCCTGGTACTTTAGATGTTGAGTTTACTCATAGTTGCTCATTAATGCCAGTCCTTAAAAGATGCTTTGTCACTAAGCAAATCCCCCTGCGGTCTGAATAGTTTTATCAATATTTAAACACTGTGAGGCAGCCAAAACTTGAACTATTGAAGATTTTGCATCCACAATGGAACATTAATATGAATAAATAGTATTTGTGGAAGTCGTGAGAATCTCATGGCTCATAAGCAGGAATGACTTTGAATAAATATGTATTGTCCCCTGGAGCAGTGCTGATGGAATATATTCATTTGGCATAGTTGATTGCCTTTTTCATAACCCTCACTCCCCTCATGTCCACGTTTTAGAGAAAATAATTAAACTATGACAAATATATACCTGGAGCAATGCAAAAGCAGTATGTGAGATCATACTCCATCAGCATAGACTCTTGAGAATCTCCTTTACACCACAGGCATTTTCAATGTTGATCTGTTTTTCCTTTTCCAGCACTTTTAACATCTTGTTAGACTTTCGTAGATGCTAATGAAAGTAGCAGATAATGTGTTATAGAAAAGTAATGAGACTGATGTCTTTACCTAAATTGCCCTCTATAGTACTATTAAGTCATTTTCAGTTGTGGGCTGTTCATCAAAAGTTAGATGGCTGTATCGTTTATTTAAAGTGCATTTTTATATTGGCCTATTGAAAATGATGATTTCCATTTAAAACCTGTTTTGTTCAGTTAACTAAAAAGAAAAGAGCACCCCCTATAGGCCAAAGTAAAAAACATGTCTGTCACTTCACCCCACAGGTTTTCATGTCATGTGACCCTGTGACGTCACATCATGCACTTTTACATGCAGGTTAAACTGAATGGCTTATTTAAATTAAGTTAATAAAGACATTGTTTTATTTTAATTAAAATTTTTAATAAAAAATCAATTTGAAATTTTAATTACATTTTTTTAATCAAATAAAATATTTAGACCAATCGATTACTTCATTTTTAAAATTTTTTTTAAAGTTTATCCAACATTGTGTTTTTTCACTATGATAGACTTTAAGCTGTTGTTGATAATATTTGAATGGTAAATGTGGATAAATCTGATTCTGATTACTCACAAGTTTATTTCTTCCTTCCCTCTGAAAGCATCAGATTTAACTTTTATCTTCAAACATGCTCACAAAAACAGTTACATATGAAAAAAATGAACTGAGCAACCCTGCCAAGGAGAAAGCAGCGTTATGTAAGTGCACTGCCATGAATAAATGAGCAGGTTTGAAGTGAGTTCGCTTTGGACCGAGAGTAATTCCACAGCATCAATTTAACAGGCCCCAAGTTGCAGCATCAAACAGGGTCTTGGCTAATTACTATTCACTTTGACTATAACTAAATAATAGATAAGTTATATACTTATGCAACCAAAAGTAGTGGGAGGTTACAGAGCAGATCCGTCAATAACATGACTCCTGAGAATCTCCTGCAAGGACACATTAAAATTCTAAATATCCTAAAAATAAGAGGGACATCATTTGCATCAGGATGTAAAATAATAAAGAGTACATAGTGTGCCTTTTTCCATTTCAAGTAAAAGCTGTCAAACTGTGAGACGAACTTTAGTAACCAAATACAAAATTCATCTGTCTGCTTCTCACCTTGAACGCACCACACAGACCTCCACCCACTGAAGCACACGTGGTGTTTGGTGCCACTCTTTGGTGGCGCTATCGCTGCAACCTGACAGCCCACCACAGCAGAAAGTAACAGCAGAAAACCAATATGGACCACGTCTTTGTGTGCCTAATTATGAGAAATTTTGTCTGGTGGGACACGAAATTTGCATTCCTCTCTGCATAATAAACTCTCCTTCTGCTTGAATCAACAAATTTTCCCTCTCCTCTTTTAAGACAGCACAACTTCTACTTTGTACTCGCCGAGAAAGCTAAGTAGGCACTTCATATGATGGATCTGCTTTTTATGATGATAGGTGGAGGTCTTGTTGGAGCTGGTTGCATCCTCTGAAAAATATCCAACAGAAAATAACAAACATAAAAATAAAGCTAAATTAAAACTACTTGTAGTCAGCCATCACTGACTGCAGCTTCCCAGGCCAGGAGGTGGAAGAGAGAGAGAGAGAGAGAGAGAGAGAGAGAGAGAGAGAGAGAGAGAGAGAGAGAGAGAGAGAGAGAGAGAGAGAGAGAGAGAGAGAGAGAGAGAGAGAGAGAGAGAGGATTCTTGCCCTCTTTTTATTGGCTGATCCCTCCGTCAGTGCAAATCAACCACACCTGAGAGGAGGAGAGAACACAGGACAATTAGACATGATGAAAGCAGCATCCAACTAACAGAGGAGAGCATGTAACAATGATACATATATACGGGTTTGAACATTATTAAAGTAGCAAACAAATATTAGCTATGGAAGGATATATTGTCTACTCTACTTGTCCACTCTCAATGGACCTCCTACTAAGGTTAGGGTTAGCTGTTTTACTAATAGTTTGAGGCTAAACATGCGTTTTGTTTTATTTCCTGTATGTAATGACAAAATCTAATCTAATCTAATTAAGACAACACATGATGAGAAGCTGGGTCAGGATAGCAGCAGTATTTACATTACAGTAGAGGGACAGCAGTGCCTTTTTTGTCATTTGAAAGCATCTTAAGACGTTTTTGGATGGATACCAATGCATGTCACGCTGCTTTTCCGCTGCTTTTCCCAGAGCTCAACTGTTGCTAGAGGGCGACGCTCTCATTTAGTGTTTTATCTTTGAGTGTTAATTATCTAGTCATTCTTCTGTTTATTCTAAACGCTGCTGCTGAAGCTTCACTTCTTCTGCACAAAGTCTCTATAAAGGAACAAATGTAAAAGTTCTCATGAATCGTTCTCTTATTATTTGATGCAGCCATAGAATGGATTGTTTAGCTATAGTGCGTGTCTACTGAGGATGATTTTCTGCCTCTATAGAGGGAGAACACAAAGGAGTGCTCTTCAGTAATGTATAAATAATGTATAAACTCCTGGAGTTAAGATTGTTGATCTCAACCCAATCCTCACCTGCATTCTCCTCATGCCTGATCCTGCATACGTCCTTCATAGTCAGCTCTTCATCTGCCCTCCTTCATGCTGGACTGCAGGGATCACAGCTCTAAGAGACCCAGACATCTAAACCAGTCCAGCTATCTATTTTCCTCGGTTGTGGGCATGCATGCGAGGAGGAAGCAGCAGAGCAGTAAAGTCTGAGATGGTATCTAGCGACGATATCCGTGGCTCCTCACAGGTACCTCTTGGAAGTCACCATGCACAGATGGTCAGGCTGGCTTTCCTCAATGCATGCACTGATCTCTGTACCTGTGATCGTTTAGGCAAACAAGGAGACACACTCACAGACACACTCCTAAAACACACACACACATTTAACGTCACACACTACGTGGCCAAAAGAATGTGGACACCCATGTATGATGGTTCAACAGAACTTCTTCCAAAACCGTAGCCGTTATGCTGCTGCGCTTTTGGTTTCAGGCTTTCGCCGCATTTGGGAACTTGATGCAGGGATTTTGGTCTCATTCAGCCTCTAATGTTGACCTTAAAGGAGAATTCTGAGGATATTCGACTTTTTTTTTTTTTTTTTACATCCATCCACTGTGGCCATGTTGGAGCCACAATATTGACTACTATTGTTTGATCTAACATTTAATTTTCAATTTTCCAATTAGAAGGAACATGAAGCAGCCCCAGAACCAGAAACATGCATGTATGCAAGCCAGTTAATTTAGGAAATCATTGCATGGATGCATCTTTCATACTCATACAGGTCTGGACTCATTTGTCTCTCTGGCACCACACACACCAGTGATTCATCTCTTCTTGAGTATAATGCTTATGGAATTAATGTGACACATACATGCATGAGTTATTACCTGGAGCACTACGTTACATGAATTTTGAACATATACACACATTCATTCTGGGCACACATGAGATAGCATAGACTCTTGAGAATCTCCTTTACACCACAGGCATTTTCAATGTTGATCTGTTTTTCCTTTTCCAACACTTTTAACATCTTGTTAGACTTTCGTAGATGCTAATGAAAGTAGCAGATAATGTGTTATGGAAAAGTAATGAGACTAATGTCTTTACCTAAATTGCCCTCTATAGTACTATTAAGTCATTTTCAGTTGTGGGCTGTTCATCAAAAGTTAGATGGCTGTATCGTTTATTTAAAGTGCATTTTTATATTGGCCTATTGAAAATGATGATTTCCATTTAAAACCTGTTTTGTTCAGTTAGCTAAAAAGAAAAGAGCACCCCCTATAGGCCAAAGTAAAAAACATGTCTGTCACTTCACCCCAAAGGTTTTCATGTCATGTGACCCTGTGACGTCACATCATGCACTTTTACATGCAGGTTAAACTGAATGGCTTATTTAAATTAAGTTAATAAAGACATTGTTTTATTTTAATTAAAATTTTTAATAAAAAATCAATTTGAAATTTTAATTACATTTTTTTAATCAAATAAAATATTTAGAGCAATCGATTACTTCATTTTTTAAATTTTTTTTTAAAGTTTATCCAACATTGTATTTTTTCACTATGATAGACTTTAAGCTGTTGTTGATAATATTTGAATGGTAAATGTGGATAAATCTGATTCTGATTACTCACAAGTTTATTTCTTCCTTCCCACACTCATGGATATTCTTGGAAAAAAAAGTCGACTGAATTTTCAGTTTTCTTCAGTAAGTGACAGATTAAACTCAAATATCCCACAAATGATTGATTAGGCACAGAATTTAGGACCAAACCTTGCAAATAATACATTGAGGAAAACGGGAAGAAATGAGAAAAGGGTCGAAGTTAATTTTTGTAATGCATCAGAAAAGAGAGGCAGGATCATGTATGGCATTTATATTTTGCATTTTTGTGCACAAGATATTTAGAGTTTGGAAGATTACGCTGTGAGCATGGAAAAAGCTTTAATCTTAACTTAACCTCCCTGACCTTTGCTTCACTCCTGCACAATCAGATGCGGTGTTGCACATTAAAATATAACCATTAAGGGCTGCTGCTGTCAGAGGAAATGTTGTCTTTGCATTGCTCTGAGTTTAAAGGATGTCTTAAGCTTTTTACTGGCACAGCATCCTACGTTGTGATTTGGTGGGAAAAAAAAAAAAAAAAGGGGATCTATTTTGGTAACGGGGTGAAATGCCCTCAGCAATGTCACAACGACAGCTTGTTTGCCACATATGTGTCCTCATTTCTCACCATAAGCTGAATATGTGATTTTTGTCTTCTCTTGCATCGATGCAGGTTCACTGTGCACACATGGAGGAGTGGAGTGTTGTGTGAAAAGCCGGTATGGAAGTATGGGTGGGGTTGTGTATAATTATCTGCTTCAGTGAATTAGCCTTTGGAAACTGATATATAGAGGGAGAGAGGAGGGCAGGGAGGAAGTTGACAGAGTAATGTGTAAGAGCTGAGAAGAAAGAAGAGCTAAAGAAGAAGAGTGAGAGACTGACAAAGAGAGGCGTATTTAAACAATTCTTAGTATGCAGACATTTCGTTCTCACAAACACTAAAGGAGGATGAACATGGATGTCTGTTCCATATTTTATTGTGGCCTTGCACTTGTTTAACTGTTGTGTTATGCTAACTTGATGTCTTTTATATCTTCACTGTTTGTGGTGAAAATACCAATAAAGTCACTTTTTAGACTTTAAAACCCAATTTATGCAACAGTGGTAACATAAAAAAAAAGTGGGAATATGAAAGACTAGATGGATATGCTCTTAGAATTTTAAATTTCATGTCTAAATATTTCTTACTTTAAATCACAAACAGTTTCACATATTGTTGACTAATATGAGTCATGTTTTATTTTAAAACATGTTTATCTTATTGTTTATTGAGAGATTCATGAAAAAGACTAAATATGCCTTGCAATGTCATGAGAATGGAAAAAAAAAGTTATCCTGGATTCAGCTGAAAATCTAATCAACTCTTCCGTTGGCCCGCGGCCCATCCTTCTACAAAATTTAATTGAAAACTTTATGAGATATCTTGTGCACAAACACTCAAATGAGCACATCCAAACAAACTTGAGTGATCACATAACCGTTGGAGGTAAATATATATTTGTTTGCCAAAAAGTAGGCAAAGAAAATTACAGTAAGTTGTCTTACACTGTGTGATACTTTGAGAAGTCTAACTCCCCGTTAGATCTTCTACAAACAACCTATAATTGAAACTAGATTAATGTATATGTATGATTCCTCCTGTTATACCATGAAGGTTGGTTTTATTGGCAGAATATAAAGGAAGAAACTATTGTATAGTGTAGTAAGTTGATGTCTTCATGATATATCTCAATGATATAATTGGCAGCAGCCATGAAATATAATGTGATAAAACATGATATGTGTTTTGAGCTGTGGGGGTGCCCGGGGTGTCCAGGGCCCCAAACACAGCATTAATGTCACCTGCATGTTACAACACTGCTTTGCTTAGAGGATGACTTAATGGTGTTGTCTTTAATCCAGGCAGCTTAATCCAACACAAACACAGCCAGAGCTCAGGTAGCCAATCAGCTTGCTTTCTCGCTTCAGGCATATTGGATAGAGAAATCAATAGAAAAAAAAATCTATACAAAACTGTTTTCTAATTCATTTTACCCAGCAGATGGAACAAGAGGCATAGATGCCCAGAAAGTAGTTTTGTAGTTTTATCTGCACCGTGTTGATGGACAGACGACAGCTGTGACGTCACGCTAATGAACCGTCCAATCACAGCAACACGTGATTGTTATTCAGCATACATGTAGCCGCCGTGGAGCCACTGTGGAAAGCAGTCACAGCCCATAGCCTGCAGCCAAAGATAGCACCATTCAACACAGATGAAATGAGGTTCGGAAAAAAAAAATGAGTGAAATTCCAAATGGCCTGGAGATAAAACTGTGTGCCTGTTGTTCACAGAAATAGCTCCCGCTCCAGCAACGGGACAGGGAGAGGAAAAAGACAAGGAAAAAAAAAAAGACATAACAATACAGAGCTGCCATTATCAGTGTTGTTACCTGCAAATGTAGCAGTGCAATGGGTTATATTTATCACTAATCAGATTAATATTGCAGCTATTTGTCCACAGCTGAGCCCGAACTGCATCTGCTCAGAGAAATGAGAATTCTTAGGTGTAACAGCAAAACAGCAACTGGGTGGGGGGCACGGCAAAATAGTACAAATGGATGTCACACAGGTATATGCACTAAATACCACTGCACACACATATAAATATATATATATATATATATATATATATATATATACAGAAACCGATAAATAAATAATCATGTTAAAGCATAAACAAGGACAAAAAGGAGAAAAACAGTCACATGTCTATAATGAATCATTTCTAGGTGTCTTTTTGGATAGATTTCATCTTAATGGGATGCTGCATGGAAAAAGGGTAACAAGAACTTCAATCAATACAACAGCTGTCACTCATCCTGTGACTGTGATCGAATCAATAACAAACTGAAGCATATATAGAGCAGCATCCATCTGCTAAGACGCTCAGACTGAGACATGATCTATGATTTAACGTTTGTTTCCCTCCCGACGCCCCAGGGGCAATATTTCTAGAATATTTCAACAGAGACACAGAGACAGCGACAGCTGTCAGAAAGATTTACATTATGCTCCCCCAGTGATGTGCTAGACACCGAAATAAATTCTGTTTGTGTTATTTTCTTATGCAAGCTCATTTATTTTTCTGATGAGCTGCGTTCGCTTATTTTAAGTATTCTTCTTGTAGAGTATATTATACTGATGTTGACCAGAAGCAATGCTTACACAACACTTTATTTCATCGCAAACTTATGTATAATATGTACTGAATGTGTATTTTATTTTGTGCTTTTATCCCCCCCCGACATAAAACTGACAGGGATCTAAATCTGCGGTATAGCCGTCCGTCTGTCCCTCCGTCATTTTTTGTCTGGAGCATATCTCGCAGACTATATACTGCACATACTAACTATGTTAGTTCAATTTCTGTGGTTTCCATGGAAACATGTTGTTTTACATTAGGCGAGTCTGAAGGGTGGTCATTTTGTCCGGAGAACATCTCTACAACCTGATCAATCTACAAATCTCTACAACCGACCGATAATAATAAATAAAAACATAATAATAATAAGCTGTGCCCTTTAATGTTTACATTTTTCTGCACATCTTATTTAAACTGTATTACTGTAAATAGCACTGCATGGCAGCAGTCAAGGAGAAACTGTCACTAAACTAATCTCATCTCATCTCATCCAATCTAAGATAAAAATGGTGATACTCCACCAACAAATGTGACGTTTGGATTGTTTAAAAATCCTGTCAAGTTCTTGTAAACCAGGATTATGCTTACATCCAGTGTCTTTACACCAATATGCTGACTTTCTTAAAAATGTCTATGTCAAGGACCTTCCTTATTTCATCGCTTCTTATGAAAAGTTTCTAAACTCTCTTCACTAAACACAACTCAAAGGCACCAGATGGTAGATGTGTGCTGTAATATTTATCGACATGGTGTTTAAGTGCAACAGCAGCAGAGCTCAAATTAAATATGTCGACCACTTGTGGTAAATGTTGCTGCTTTCACAATGTCGAGATAAAAAATGAAGCATATGGAGACGTGGAGCAAAGAAATCAGACTTTGTAACACCTCACACAGAACGCAGCCGTGTGGATTTGTTCTCCAATAGGAACATGTGACCTTTCTGTTGCAGCCTGGCCAGGCGGAGCGAGACCGCAGGGTCAATTTAACGGCAGGCGCAGGGCCAGGAAAACACAATTAGCTGGTAGAAGACCTCCCACCCTGCACAAACCTTCATTTCTACACAGACATACACAACCTCACACCTACATGGCCTCGGTTTCCTCTCCCTTTATCTCTGCTCCACTCAGGAAATGTCCTCACCTTCAACACTGATCCTCTATGTGTGCATGCAGGCGGTAGTCATGCATGTCATTACCCTGTGAGGAGTTTTTATCTGCCTGTGGTTCTCTCCCCCACAGGAGGGAGGAAGGCTGCTCCCCTGTGAGCTGCAGCGTGTGTTCGGAGGAAGAACATGCATTTTTAAAAACTCAACCCTGAGCACACAGCTATCCTGTTCCTTTCCTGCTGATTAGCCAAGGATGTGAGGGATTATCAGTGCCGGGGGATGAAACTACAGAAAAGAAAAACAAAAATAATGGGGGCATGGTGGTGTTTTAAAAAGAAGGTTTCCTTTTTAAACATTCTGATGAGCATGTGGACCAGGGGGGCCGGCATACTGGAGGCCCCACGGCAAAACCTGGAGAAAAACTAAACACATGGTGACACACAAACGAAGGACATATCACTGAATACACAGAGTTACTCGTGGATCCACAGTGTTTTGATTTTCTCTTTTGTTGCATTATATTACTGCAATGCTCTTCATGCAATTTTATCTTGTTAAATCACAATTGTGAGGTATGTAAATTTGACACATTTATAAATCCTGTAAAAATGTGACAGATATTTTTATATCCACACACATTGTTTTGGGTATTGTTTGTGATCAATGAAACATCATATTACTTATATTACTTCATTACTTTTATTATATTGTATGCATTGATTATTGTTTGGCCACTAACAGAAACACACAAATAAAAACACCCAATTCAATATTTTCACAAGTGAATTAAAATTTTAACATGTGAAAATGATCTGTTTTCATATGTGAGTTTTTTTGACCAAATCTTTTTACAATCAATCAATCAGTACTAAACAATTCAAATGTGAATCAGACTCTTTTACAAGGAAAAGATAAAAGGAGGATGTAGAGACTAAACATCAACAATTAAAAGCCTTGTGTTTAAGATAATAAAAGATCATTAATTTAAGATAACACACGCAGCAATAAAAAATAATGATAATAAAATAATAAGAAAAACCTTTTTCATTATATGTAACAATACAAAATATATAGTAGTGATCAAGTTAAAAAAATGACTAAAAATGTAAAAATAAGCAAATTGAAGACACAAACTATGAGATGCACACCATTAGGACGCAAACAAAGCATGTGTGAAATTTCATTGAATTCAGTCTGGTGGTTTATGAGGAGAAGTGGAGACTATTCCCCGTTATGTAGGTAGGGATGGACAAGGATGACCATATATGCCCCCTTTAGTGAGATCATAAAAAAAAAATACAACATAAAAGCCAGACTGAATAGATGGGGTTTTACCTCATGGATGAAAATACTGACATTCTCGGCTCCGTTGAGAAACTCCAGCAGGTTGTTCCAGCAGCTTAAAGCGTAATGGCGGAAAGAAAAATCAACATGTTCTGCTTTGAAGAACAGCTAAAGGAGGAGAACCAAACGATCTGAGGGAACCCTCTGGTTCATAAATCAGAAGCATTTCTAATAGTTTGGTCCATAATAAAAAAAAAAGAAGTGCCAAATTATTATTCAAAGCATTATATCTTTAAAACAAATCAAAGAGGAATCTTTAAGATAAAATAAAATAAAAATCCTCATGAGTGACATCAAGTTGGGGAGAGAGAGATAAAGGGGTGCATCAGTTTAATGGAGCCTATATACAATATGAATGCAGTTATATTTATGCTCCGCTATCTAGTTGTATACTATAAGTAGCTTTATTCTTAAAGCTCCTCAAGTGATCACTAGCAACCATCTAATATATCAGTGTTCCAACTGGAGGACAAAAACAGAATAGCAGTGCCCACTCGTGTGCATACTTATACTGTATGTCATCAATAATTTAAAAAGAAAAGCCTTAGTGCCAACCTTCACATTCTTTTCCTCTGCTGGCTCACTGGGAGACACTCTTAAGGCCTGCAGTGTTTCTGTCAGATACACTGGGATCACCTGTGATGACTGCCAGTTATCTGAGGAAGACATATATATATATTTATTTATTGCTCTGTACATTTCCCCAGGGACATTTTAGAGGGTGGAGCCACACATTTTAAATTCCCTCAGGTTTTATGTGTGTTGATGAAAATATGACAGATGCCTTATGATGTATGGCTCTGTGCTGATTCTACAATAAGTCTCAACAGCTTGAAAACGCGCACACAATTATTAATAACGTTTGCACCGAACCGCCTCCCAATGAAAGATTTACCTGCCTCCGCATGGTATCAATGATATAAATTGCCTCTGAGGTCAATCCGTATTGTTTCAACAAATTCAGATTAGACTGAACTGAGCTCATTTATCCTGTGGCTGAGACATGCAGAGAATCCTGTTTGTTTTTGTTTTTTTGCAGCTCTCTCAGTGGCCTCAGTCAATACGGATTTGATCAAACGTGAGATGCATCTGCATCTCCGATTAATCTTCGCCACCTTTTCCTGGTCCCTGTCTTCCGCCTGCAAGCATCCTGGCAGCCCTATGAGGCCAACCGCCTGACAGCAACATAAGTCACAAGGCTGCATTAAAAACACATTAGGCCAGCGGAAGGAATTAGGCTTGCGCTTATCTGACGGAGAGTACCTGCTCTGGAATGAACTGAGTGCTGGCGTCCTCATGCATCACCATCGCCTCTTTGACAATGTTGTGACTTATGGACTCAATGAATGCACTCCCAAGCACTTTTAGGGAGTCTAGGCAATATGAATATATTGAATTTATGAGATCTCAAAGGATCGCTGCACTCTCTCTTTTCTCTGACATTTTCGACTCTTCCACAGAGTCAAAGTAAGGACAGATGGGAAGAGGGGTAGACGGGGCAGAGCCAGAGGTAAAGAGGCTTTCGGGACCAGAGGGCCATGGATCAAACCTTTGTATGAGGAGCCTATTAATATTTCATGTTAAAACATCCGCACAGAGACACAAAATGACCACAAAATGACCAGAAATGGAAAACAACCAGCAAGTGATCCAAAACAACTACGAAGAGACATAAAATGACCACAAAGAGAAACAAAACGACCACAAAGAGACATAAAAAAACACAAAGTGATACAAAACAATGACAGGGACACAAGATGACCACTAAAACAACCACAAAGAGACATAAAACATCCGCATAGAGACACAAAATCACCACAAAATCACCAGAAATGGAAAACGACCAGAAAGTGATACAAAACAACCCCGAATGGGCACAAAATGACCACAAAGACACACACACTACCACAAAGAGACATAGTTTTATTATTATTATTATACTTTACATGTCATGTCCATCCATGTTGGTGATTTGTGGTTGCAAATAGCAGCTATTTGCTCATATAGTTACATGTTGAAATATTTAAAGTTGTCTTTTGGGCATTTATTTGTTCTTTTAATGGTTTCTAAACCCATCCTGGGAGGTGGCTGAAGAGGAGCAATAGGAAAAGGAGATGAGGCGAGAGAGAGAGATAGAGAGACGGGGCTCACACCGGGTGAGAGTGAACGTCCTCTCGAGCAGTAATTTGATTTCATGTGGCTCACAGTGCTCCGCTGTACAGAGGGACGGCTGTAATGTCAGCCACCTACCATCCATTATTACACTATGGAGAGCCGCGTGATGTGTTCAGGGTGGATGATCACATCTCCACCGCTCTTGGTGTCAGTGCATTTCCACTTGTGTTATTCATTAGTCACACAACACAGGATAAATGGTGAAATTTAGCTGGCTGTAGATTCGCACACGGCTGTGTTTACACGTCGGAGGAACGTATACCTGCTGATGGTTACAGTCCGATTGAGATGTCAATGGGGTTAAGCTGTTTACATGAACCTTTGATACCATGAAATTGAGTTTTCCTGTAGCCCTGAATAAACCACTTAAAAGACTATTTTCTTGCCATTTTCACCAGCAGGTTTACTCTACACAAGGGACACAAATAATGATTCAAGCTGTATTAGTATTGGGGAGGACTGCTTGCCTTCCTGTTTTTGTTGACATCAGAATTAACCTTTAATGCTGTGTTGTTGAATATGGTATACACCATTCTGAAAACAACAGGATTTATTAATTGTTACATTTTCCTAGGTGGCTTCTTATAGTTAGTTTCTGGTTGCCGGGTCAAGGAGGTTATTTGTTTGTTTGCAGGATTGTTGCAAAAACGATTAGACGGGTTTCCGTGAAGCTGGTGTGGGACAAGACGGAACCCATTCAATTTTGGTATGCATCCAAACAGAAGGGCGGGTGCAGGAATTTTTCTTCTTTCTTTAGCTTTTTTTCAACCTTATCCCTAATTACAATAAGACTGAAGAACAGATTTCCACAAAACTCTGGCCATGGGTCAGGGATGCTACACAGGATGGTTTGGCCTTGGTGAAGGTATGTACTGTGAGTGAAAAACGTCCGACTCTCCGGATTAAAGAGCTACAGACATCCGATTCCCACATAAACAGACAGAATACTGATTTGTAACAGACCTTTGTGATGTGTGTTGATGTGTGTGTGTGGTTATTCTGCAGCAGCTTGGTGTCATTTGCATGTGATTTAATGAAGGTAAATGGTGGACAGTTGTTGCATAATGTCACGGCGCTCTCTCTCTCCCTCTCTCCCTCTCTCTCTCTCTCTCTCTCTCTCAGAGGCTGCAGATTTATCAACACCTGTGTGGTGCTGCCTTCACATGCATTTAATTAACCGAAGTTGAAGCTTTTCAAATGGTACAAAGCACCAATAGATACTGTGAGACTTGCTTGTGTTTATTTTTATTCATTTAAATTATACCTATTTAATAGCATTAAAAGTTATTTCTGATGAAAGTCAAACTGCACCTACTCTCCGGGGAGTGAAATTATTAAATCTTTTTTTTAATTTATTTATTTATTTTACATTTTAAGGATATTAAGCATCTGAGCTCAATGTCTAACAAACATTTTCCAGAAAAATAGCAACAACTTGCTTTGCAAAGCTCCATCTGTATAAACCTGCCACGTCTGTTCTCTTCTCCTCCCATATGTGCATCTAATCACTTAAGACTCCTCACATTTCTTCAGTTGTTCGTAGCGTAATCGCAATATTAAAGTAATTCTTATTCAATGACTTTTAAGGTTCCTAAATGACAGTTGGGGGGGGTCATGTGTTGTTTAGGTAGAAGGAAGGCTTTTAAATATGTTACATTGTGGGGGAAATCGGGCATTTTAACTGAGGTTTAGTATAATTAGAAACTAAAAATCACACACAAAAGAAGGCCTTTTCACTTCATCAATATCTCACAATAGTGATAGTCATGGAGTAGGTATATTTGTAGACAGGTTCGATAAAGCTTACCTTTGGAAAAAGCCCCTGAAAAAACTTCACATTGAGATTTTGCATTGTTCAGACTGACCGAGACATTGAAACATTAAACTTTTTAAAGTCTTGACAGCTACAAAGAAAATTTCTTTCATCAGCAGCAAAACTTTCAGAAGTGGATATAAAGCTCATCTGATATAATCAATACCTATGTATCTATAGACCATGAGAGGTAAGAGGGAATTAGGTTTACTGACCCCATAAGAGGGGATTCCTCGGAGAATAAATGGTGCCGTCGTAGCTGGACTGAATATAAGCATTCTATCCGGGACAACAGGACACATCGCAGATTTCCTGTGTCAATTAGGAGGTATCGACTTTGTCTGTCTGAGTGCTGTAAGCTGTGATTGCAAATGACACGTTGTTACGTAGTATTTGCTCTAAGATGCCAAGCACAATTCTTCCGCTTGCTATTTATTCCCCACAACAAACAGAGCATGTAATTAACAGACTAATCTAGCCCAAACCTGATAAATTCACAAAATGGACATGAAGCCCCCCCCCTTCTTCTTGTTTATCTTAGACACACCACACACACATAATTCCATATGCACAAACATCTGGTTGATGCATTAAGAGGTCGCTTCACTATGCTGCATAAATGCACTTGTGCATTGCGGTCAACTCGTATGGCAGCATTTGTTGTGCGGCTCTGTGGGTGTGTGCAGGGCTCACAGACAGGCTGGGACTGCCTTACAGTATGCAAATCAAACTCCTTCACATACAGATGTAGCCATTGTATGTAAGTCCTGCTTTGTACTGTGTGTGTGTGTGTGTGTGTGCATTGTGTGCCACTGCTGTACTTCCACTCCTCTCCCGTGAGTATTTGCAGAAGCAAAAAAGAAAAATTCAAATTTTGTCCTGTTTTCCATGCAGTGGAAGGCAGCAGGGAGGTTTCCTAGGAGACTCAGGCAACACACACTGAATTTTAATTTTTTTTTTTTTTTAACCCATCATCTGACAAATCCAAATGATGTATAATGACGAATTAACGCTGGATTGTGGAGAATCACGTGTGTTTTTTCTGATTTGGCGTCTTTCTTCTCTCATTTTCCCTCGTTCCGCCATCACTGAACAATTCCATCTTTTCTAATCAGAGCTTTAGCTTGTTCTGTTCATGTTCACATATTCCTGCCATGACCCGTCGGTGTATTAAATGATAAGAGGAGATTGATTTCTCTGCCTGTAAATGTAGCCGTGGCAGGCCTAAAACCTTGCCTATAAGAAATGGGTTTCAGAGTTATCGGAGTGGATGAGTCGATGTGGTGATCAATGCCGAAACCCCCAACAAGGTCATTCCTGCCGCAGATAATGCATTTGTTATGCAGATCCATTCAAAAAGTCCATCTGATTGATGAAAGATATGATATGCTTATAAAATGCAACAAATTGTTAAATATAAAACCACTGATACCCAAACATTTTACTAGGGGCTCCTTAAATAAAGTGTCTAAATGAGGCTCCTTGTCTGTTGTCCCTTCCTTGTTAGATGGCGACTGATCTAATCCTCCACTCAGAGGGTAAGGAGCTCCCAGACCCTTCCACTGTCTTACCAATTTGAAGACATCGTTGGTTGATTTTCTTCTTCTTTGAGCTGCTAATGGCTACTACAACACTCAATATGTCATCAAAGTGTCATTCCCCGGTCCTGTCCTATAATGCCTTGCTGCCTAGTGAATAAAAAATGGCAAAAGCAGAGGCAGCAATGTACTGTACTCTGCAGTGGTCTGTGAGGCCATTGAATACATCCCGACATGTGGATGGAGTTTTTTTTTTTTTTTTTATTCCAGAAGAAATCCTCTCCGTTGTGTCTGTAGAAATTTGATGCGTCTTGCTTTCATCATGGTTGCACTACCCGAGTGATTTCCAGTGGCAGTGACCTGTTGGATCTGTATCCATAAGCTTTCAGAAAATATGCACAAATATGGATAAAATGAACACAAAGTACAGATGGAAGGCTCCGCCCATATCTGTATACATTTTTAACATTAAGCATAAAGGAGTCTATACTGCTGGATGTTCCCCACATCAACTTAAAATGCCATGAAATGTTGAGATTGTGTTCGCAGCTTACTTCTGCTGTAGATGATCTGAATCCTTCTATATAAACATGCAGCTGCTCCATCTTGGGAGTCTTCTCTTTTTAGAATGAAGACATTTTTTTTTTGTTGCCCCGCTGTGAATTACATTTGCTTTTAGCATTTTGAAAGTACAGTAAATAAATAAGTAGGTCAGTAAAGATTTATGGGAGTTTTTGAAACATTTCAAAATGATTCTCAGTTAAAGCCTTGAATACTGACAGGGTATAGGAAAAACACAAGAGCAACATATACTTTAGATTTAAATAGAAATTACAGTAAATTCTGATTTGATTAGTTCAGTTCGTCTAAACTTTCCAACTCAAAAGAAACATTCAGTCCAAATTAAAATGAGAAAATATCAGAACAGGTGCAGGGGAAGGAAAATCTTGCCTGCAATCAGGAGGGAGCTGCTTTGAAGCCTGTAGTGACACATTATTTAGCACATACATGATTAAAATATTTATATAACAACCATTTGCATAATGCATTATGCATGAGGATACAGAACTGCTGATAGTTTAAAGCCAGGATTAGCCTACTTCATATCAATCGTATCGCCGAATCAATCAGAAATTGGTTCTATCAGCTCTAGTTGTCCCTCTTTTGGCCACACTGCAGGGTTATCAGATACTGATAAAGTAACATTTCTGAAAGGTCAACGACAGATTTGTACGTGATCTTATTTTGAAAGATAAATGTATGTTTTACAAGAGTGGAGTTGGATTTTCCTACCAAAAGGGCTTGTAACCCCAAAAGGGCTTGTAACCCCAAAAGGCAAAATTAAAAAAAGAAAAAGGACCATAATTCTTTGCAAATGCCAGCAGGCTCATTCATTAAAATGCCTCTCAGTACTGTATGTGCTGTGCGACATCATTAAAGCCTACGTGAATTTACCCCTTACCTGGAAGTATGCTACCACAAAAAGGTCAATTACAAGTTATCAGTGCCCCCACACATTATGTCAAGAGGCAAGTCAAACTTCTCAGACTGCAAATTAATTTCCTAACTGAAACTGCGCTTGTTTTTTTTTGTTTGTTTTTTCCCTTCCACCTGCAGGGGTAAAACATGTTGGTCATTAGTATGTGGAAAATTGAGATCCGAAAAGAGAATTATACGCACAAAAAGATTCTTAATTTCTCTGGGGACTATGGCATGGTGTCGGGCTGAAGAGCTGAAATCAGCAATCAGAGGGCTTTAGCAGAGCAGCACAGTATCTGCCTGTTTCAACATGTTCATGTGATGATATTCACATGGTAGTGCAGATACTGAAATAACTTCCACCCTTTAGGAATGGATTACTTCAGTCCCTGTTGGACCAGATGTCAAGGTGTCAATAAAGCTATGAAAGCAATGAAGCTGTTGCACTGAGACATAGTAATAAAACCAGTGCGTTTGCAGGGTGGGTTATTGTTCAAGCAAACTTATAAGTATGGCATGGGGCCTGCTGCACATACCTCTGTTTTTAGCTACACTAGCACTAGCTCTACGACACCAGTCTGCCTTCAGATGGTTGTGGCCCAACCTGAGCTGACTGGTAGACATTCATGGTAAAAATAAGACAAATCCTAATGACTATAGCCACATTTCCACAGCGTAGTACTACTTGCCTTTTTTGGTTTTCCATCAGGTAAAAAGTACATGGTACTGGTTTTAGAACCACCTCAGTTGCGGTTCCAAGAGAGCCTAGCAGATACTAAAAGGTCACATTAAACGTTACAAACCACTGATTGGTCAATGCCCGGCATGCACGGAATATTCCGCCACACACAAACAGCAAAGTTACTTTGATGCTAAATTGAGGAGGTGCAGACGTTCCTGTCTTAAACGGCTGATGAGAAGATCACCAGAGGTGGCCGTCCACATACCCTGAGGAGGTACTATGCCGTAATGGAAAGGGACCTGCAGACCAGAATCCAATACCAAGGCGAGTCAAGGCGAGTCGAGTAGAGCCGGTACTACGCAGTGGAAATGTGGCTTTTGGTGACCCTCTGGGTTGAATCTAGACCCACCAATAAATAAAAGTACTCAATTATTCGGTAAAACATCTGCTGGCAGATAATGAAGCAAACCTTTCAGTGATTTCTATCCACACAATTTGGTGCATGGAAGAGTGAGCCATGGTCTAGAACCTGGTCTTCCGAGGGGAGAATCCAGTGTTTTTTGTTGTTTCTTTCCATTTTCTTCAACAATGCATGACAGTCCATTTTTCAAAATTTTTTCAAAATGTGCAAGAACTGCTGCTCAGCAAATCTTCGTGGAGGGGTGGGGTATGGGTCAGGCAAGCTTAGCTGGTGTAGGACTGTTGTTGGAGGTACTGTCTGCACTGTACTGAGTACTTTACTAGTAATCATTTTCTGCACCCTCTACAAATGCAGTCTAGTTCCGGTGAAAATTGGTAACAACAAAAATATGAGTCACACAACACAGATTAGGACAGCAGCCAGTTAATGGTACAATTCTGGGCTGTGAACATTATACAGGAGAGGACACTTCACAGGACAGGGGACAAACTGGTCTCTTCTCTCTGTCCTTTCGTTTTTAATGGTTCATTTTATTCATTTCTGCTGCTTATATGCTAATAAGTTTTGCATTCTTAATTATTATTCTTTTTTTTTTTTTTACTGGTCCACCTTTTCATGTGAAGAAAAGTTCTGTGGGCTCACTGTTAAACATGCTTTCATGTCCAAAAAGAAAACCACAATGTTCACACTGCCAAAATGCTAAACCCCAGCCGAGAGCTCCATAAATTTTTTCTAAGTTCATTTTACATAATCCAAACCTCACGGAGAAAAATATGCCAGGGCTGCATGTCTGTCCTGGTGCCAGAACAGGAACTGGTCCCATCTCTTTATAAATAAGAGAAGCCTGAGAGAGGCTAAAAAGAGAGAGTGCACAGGCAGAGGAATAAAGTGTGTGTAGAGTGAGATCACACAGTGCAATATAATGAGGGTGTCAAGATGGTTCACAGGAGGTGAGATCTCACCATACTGTCACTCTGTAGAAGTGTCAAACAAACAAACAGAAGAAAACTGAGAACACAACTGTACAGTAACTTTATGGATTTAGAATTAGGTAAGGGGAGCTGATATAATTCCTGTTATAGTCGCATAAAACTAAAAAAATGTGTTAAATGTGTCACATATTTGGATGGAACTATAAGAAGTATCATCACCAGGACCAACAAAGGACCTGATGGGTTCAAAAGGAATCAGATCAGAGGTTTTTTTAAAAATGTATAACTACTGGGTCTCGGGTTAAGAAAACCACTTGGGACGTTCCTCACATGAAACGCTAAAAAGAATTAGTATTCAGAGAGAACAGTACTGCTGGGTTATCCTCTGCTGAGCATCGGAGTCAGGTAGAATCTCACAATGTCATGGAAGGTTAGAAAGTTTAACAACAGTCGCATATATTCCATGTACACTATTTCATCTAGAGCTGTGGTTCCCAACCTGGGCTCCGCGTCCATTAAAGGATGCAGGGGATGAGACTTTGTCTGCTCTGAGGTTGTCTGACATGTTACTAAAATCATAACAAATTATTTAAATAAATAAATCAAATAAAAGTCTGGAGACACTTACAAACCAGGTCATTTAAGTGTCCATTGACACTTTTTAGCTGCCTTTGTGGCCCCAGAAGTGTAATATTTTTGTTTCCAGATGTGTTTGTGGAGACAAAATCAGGTATTTTTGACCTTTTCCTAAACCTAACCAGGTATTTTTGTGCCTAATCAGACCTTAAGCACAGTATTACCACAGCATAAAACATGAAACATAAAAAAAGCAAAGTTTCAACAGGTCACAGTGCCAAATTTGATCCTTGAGACTGGGCTGCAACACAGGTGTGTTTGGTTTAGAATTATCTAGATTACATACTTGACCTCCTCAGATTTTTTTCCTCCTCTAGTATCACCTGATTGAATCACCTGCTTCCTCAGCTCAGCTGCTCTTCATCCACAATCAGCCTCAGTTTTTAAATAGTATATAATATATATACGTATATAATATATATATGTGTATATTTCAGCCACTTTTTGACAGATTGTTGCCATGCTGCTGTGGCGCACCACTTTCTTGTGTCTCTTTGATTTTCAACTTCCTTTCCTTTCTGACGGATTAATACCTAATTCCTCTCTAGGTTCTGATTACCTACCTTTTCCTGCCTTATCTCTTTTGGATTTGTTTCACTTATTTGAATATTCTATAGCCTTGATTAAAAACCAAGTATTAACTTTTAAATGAAAATTCTTTTCAAGGGCAACCATTCTTCACCCAGACTGGAGATAAATCATGAATGCACTTCTACACTTGCGAGGATCCCCCATTAACATAATCCCCAACCTAACTTTAACCTTATACTTTAAAACGGACTCTCAAACTTTGAAGTGAGGTACACTTAAACTATCCTCACACTTTTGGTCTAAAAGGTCTTTAAAATAGGACAATAGGACACACACACTGATCGGCACACATGCCAATAGAGTTGAACTTGCTAGAACAAAAGAACTCTTACTATTGGCTCATTATTATTTCACTCAGGAGAAAAAGAGAAGCCACGGCCAGATTCAGTTTAAGTGTCTTGTCTATAGTGTGACACTTGTCTGAGAGACACGTCGCCATCGCTGCCCTGTTCCTTTGTGCTCTCCCCAGGACCGCTAATTATCCACCCACCACCTTCTTCACAGACAATGGCACAATTAAAACTTTATCGCTGAATAATCGCTTTACTGGGCAAAGGGATTTAATGACAGTGGGTGGGAGCAAATGAAGCCCTCTGGAGCAGAATTACTCCTTGGCAGCCTGGACACTAATCACAGTCCTTGTTTCAGGGAGACAGTATAGTTAATAACACCACACAGACCTCAGAACAGTGCGACATTCTTTATGCACAGGCAAAAAGAGGCTGACACATTTGATTTCATAATTAAAGGGACACAACAGCAATTTTATCAGTTTACTTGTCAGAAGGGATACCAGTCAGATAATCTTAGGCTTAAAATTTAAAACCAAAAGTCAGCATTACGGACTTGAGATCAGGAGTTTGAAAGATGTTTCCTGTTAGGCCTCAGCGACAATGCTAAAGAGTTGAATTATGGGAAATGCAAAATCTGTTTTTGTGCAGGATAGCAGTAGCTGTGTCCCAATTCAGAGGGTGCATCCTTCCAGGGCCGCATTTGTACACCGAATGCATCACAGCGGCACGACAAGGCCTGTCCCATTTCGAAGACCCCTTCAAATGCGGCCCTCTTTTCCCAGGCAGCAAAGGATGCACGCGATGGATCCTTCATGGCCCACTTTATCCCAAGATTCCTTGTGCATGCAGCTGAGAAGAGAACATGAAGCATCTTAATTTCTTATGATACAATCCTTCAAGTTTGAATGTTTCTTGCACGTTCCCATTGTGTCAGTTAGACGTTTCTTTGATGCACAAATCTATGAAAAATACCCCCTAGTGGTTCAGTGGCCTAAACCTAACCAAACATTAACCATCGTGTTGACACATCATAAAAAAAACTTTTGATAGTTTTACAAGTGGGCCGTGTGAAAGAGGCTAGTTTTCATGTATAAAGCATTGAGAAATAAAGTTGCAAGAACCTAATCTGAATCTGCAACCATCCACGTCAACCATTCAACACTGACTCACTCAACAAACAGAATGCATCGAACACGATTCCCATGTTACACACCTGTAATTGATGCACCCGGTGATGGAGTAAGGACATCACGACCTTGCCATTCGAGCTGAACTCTATTCGCATACACAGAAACACTCACCTCTACCCAGACTTGACATGTCTGCTTTATGAATCCCAATAAACCAGCTGTGTGTTTGTCTAGTTGTCAGATGTGCTCATGTCATTGTGCGAGACACAACTTGAGGCCTCTGCAGTTAATACTTTCCCCTCCTCTCCATCTATCAAAGAGAATGTTAAGCAGACAGGAAATGCAGCTGTCCCTGGTCAAATATTGACACATGGCAGGGATGCTGTTGGGACACTGCGACTGTAGCAAATTACATTTGCACACAAGTAAATATCGCCTCTGCAATATTAGAATGGTTGGAAAGGAATTGCCATGTTGACTTTTAAAATTCCAAATAATCACATACATGGTCTCAACCCTTTAAGGTTTAAAGGTCACTCTCTTGTTCACTCATGGTTGAATAGGTGTCATTTTATCATGTAGTAAAATAAAGCAGAAGTATTTAAATTTCAATATGATCAGAGGACATTGTCACACCAATCAAATGCATACAGTGAAACCCATAAATCTGTCAGCGTGTGTTATGGATGGTTTTATGGACGCCTTAATATAATCTGCTGCTGATGTGACTTTCACTTTTGTGGTCTAGGTAGATGAATATGCAGCTTAAGGACACTCCAGGAACATGTGCAGTGGTTTTCCTACGCCTCAGTCTATGGGTATGGGACCACAACATAAGGATGAGGCACATGCAGCAAAGTGGGAACGTGAGCCTTTAATTGCTTTACACAATGAGCACAATATTTACGATGAGAAGCTTGACTTCAGGGTGAACCAAGGCCAAGATAACAAATAAAACCTGACTATTAACACCACAAAACCCTGAAGGAAAAGAGACAAAAGGCTAAACCTAACCCTAGATTAAACAAAAACAGGAGAAAAAAAATCCTCAAAAGATGGCAGTTCACACCTATACTTCATGCTAAATGTTCTTTTTCTTCTATAAAATCATACTTACAATGGTTGTTAGAGCTAAAATGAGCCTAATACAAGCACAGGTGGCCTAAGAAGACTAAAATGCACAAAATGTTGGTGCTACCAGTAAGTAGATAGACACTATTTAAAAAAAAAAAGAATTGTTAGAAGGCTGGAGACAAGGAGAATTGATCACTGCTGCTTTGTCTCTGCATTTTATGAACCTGGAAGTTTGGAGAAAAAAAAGAAAAAAGGCCAAGCCCCTGAAACCACCAATTCACATCAGCGGTGGCACCGGTGGTCAGCTAATCCCCACTGAACCTGTCAAATAACACAGATCTTACCAGCAAACTGAGCTCAAACATACAGTGCAGATATCATAGCAGATTCATGCAAGACATTAAAATATGAAAAACACATGATAAACACAGGAAGCAATGATCAATCACATCATAGAAAAGAAAATGAATCTGCTGTCTTCACAGCTATGTTTAAGGTCAAGTAATTGTACTCCATTACTGCCCACCCCTGCATGTAATTCAGAAAAGTAAATTGAATTCAACTGAAGGGTGACTTTAAAAACTGATTAAAATAAGTTGTAGCTAAGTCGTGAAGTTGAGATTCACCCCTGTCTCCACGTCCTCTTTGAATTCTTCTCTCCTTGATCGGCATTGAAACATGGAGCTAGAGCAGATAAGAACAATGATAGAGGCAACTTAGACAAAGAAATTGGCAGAGACGTAAAAAAAAAAAACCCAACAAAGATACATACACAAACAAAGAGAGTGAGAGAGACACTGGTGGCTGAAAGGTGTCATCACATCCCACTCCAGCCTGCCTCATTCAATCACTCAGCCTCTAGTGGTCTTAAAATACCACCACGGTGTGTCCCTCTTGTCCCGGAGAACATAAAACCACACGACTTCCCTTCGCCTGTTTGACACCTCTTGCAGAAAAATAGCATGGTGCATAAAGTTGTCACCACCTCTGAGAGGGAATTTCATTATTTCACTTGCAGGATGGTGCATTTTTACCCACAGTGATAGTTCAACCCTCCAGCCGTCGTTTTCAGGAGCGTCTGCGGAAAAGAGGACAGATAATAGCTCTCACTTTGGGCCACTCTGCCCACTCCACATGGGATCTGAACCAGACACCTACTGATTACTGCTAGTGTGTCTCTGGAGGTCCGTCCCTCACTCAGCTGTCCAGTTCAATTACACACTAAGCAGTGAAGACATGGACGGGAATCTATTGTTCTATACCCTGAGTCATATGGCCCACCTACACCTACACCTACACATCTCTGCATGATAGATAGCTTCTTTATTGTAGTCCATGCATTTGTAAATCAGGAATTCAAATGTCTTGGAGGACTTTTCATATCTAGCAAGACATACCGAAAAACAACCCTAAAGTTTCGGATAAGGCTTGTGTATGACTTCAGACTGATATCTTCCTGGAGGGGGTCTTCTTTGTCCATAAACTATTCAACATTTTTTTTTAATATCAATGCAGTGCAGACACACATCCTCTTGTACTTCACACACTCACTGACATCTGAGCAAGCAGTGAGGGACCTGCAGGCAGAATGGTCAGAGGGTTGTGATTTCCATCACTGAAAGAGAAAAACTGGCACACAGACATGAGAGGCCCACCTGAGTGATTATGCAACACGTGCATTAATGCCGACTCTGTTTCAAAGTGTGCAATGTGCCGTTTTAGTGAGTGGTTAAGTATAACCTCAAACAAGACCGAAAACCAGCTCCTGACGTGAACATCTCAGCTCGCGTCCCGCATACATGGGAGTCATTCTGCATTGATCTGCTGCTGCAGCAAACACTTAAGCCACCGCAAACCTCCTGGGAGTCTGACTTCACCCACTATATGTACTCAGCCTGACAGCATGTGTTGTCACTGTGTCAAAACGAATCGCGGGCCTCTCGAAGATGGATGAGTCATAGACAAGGAGGATAGCGCTTGATTTGATCACTTCCTGGATCTTTAGGTCAGAGTTCAACGCTATTTATATGCTGAAGATGAGTTTGGGTCTTCATCCTCAAAGGTCAGGCTCATTAAACTCTCCCTAGAGAGCAGACCGAGGTTTTGAATCATAAAAACACTGGATATTAATAGTTTAATTAAACCGTCTTTTTTTTTATCAGCTGTCTGGTAGTAAAATGACTAAAGTGTAAAATATCAAGCATCACATTGAGCCAGGGCCTCTTATTAAATGTTGAAGTTGCAGACTCAATATGGAGTAGTGCGATTTCTGGCAAAACTTGGGGCAAAGTATGATTGGTCATATTTGCAGATGCAGTACGTTGTGGTGATATGGAGAAAATTGCAAGCTTGTGCAGAACGTGCAGGGCTCGGTTGAGTTTGCGTTAATTGTTGCGTTGGCGACATCGCAACCTCGTAGAGGGACTGCCTATGATGGTTTCTTCTCTTATGACAAAAAAAAAAGAAGACCACTCACAAAAACATAATCATTTGCAAATGAACTGGATTATTCCTGCAGGTTGTAGGTCATTTAGCTGGGCTCACGTTTGCAGCTTACATTTACAAACACAAATTGATAAGTATATTAAACTTGATGAGGTGACACACAAAGACACCAGCATGTTGGAAAGTATATTAAAGACTGTATACTTTATAAGATTTTGTGCTGCCTAGTTTTCCGCTTTTGTAACCTGGTCATCTGGTAAATGATTCATCAGAAGCCCAAAGTCTGAGAATAAATGAAATGAGCTCATTAATAATAGAGCTTGTAATTTGCTTCAGGAAAACAGCTCCGTCATCAGTTACCTTTAACAGCGAGCCTTGACAGAACATTGTGTACACCCAGCACAGTGCCAATCAATACAATCAATTATTGTCACAAACATTTTCCTCCACTGTGGCTGCATACAAAAGACAACAATCTTTTATAAGTGTTGATTTTATATTTGTAACAAATTGGCTGCTGTTTCAATTTTTTCTTTTCTTTTCTTTATTTATTTTTTAGAAAAAAAATGTCAAACTCGTCTGTTTATTCCCACTCTCAGAATCATAAATGATCTTAACGTATTCTCAAGTTCTCATGATTTCTAAACATTAAGCCTGTGTGGTGACGTTCTTCTGAGAAACACTACCAGATGGTGCTGGAGTCTTTTATGCTCAATATAAGATGCTGCACTTCTTCCAGATGGAAGGTGATCATTGAAAGTGGTACAGTGTGGAAAAAAATGGCAGTATAGCTTAAAGTATCGCATATTTAACATCATATGTGTTTGGCTTATGATCGGATTCATCCTCATAAGACGAGGCAGCCTGGTAGAAGAGTCTCTCAGAGTTCGAGAGTGGTCATACAGACAAAATGATCCTCATAATTATGCCTTCATATGATGAGGCGTGGAGGAATGGACAGGATGGATGAAACTTTACTCCAGCTTTCATTTTTAAATTCTATTTGCTGCAGTGTTATTAACTTACCTGTCAGACTTGCTGCATCCTTTCATACCTCGTCTCCAGCTGAGGTCACTGGACCAGCAGCTTCTAGTTGTGCCAAGAACTAGATAGGCACTTATAGGGCCAACCGGGCCCTCTCAGTAGCAGGCCCTAAACTTTTGGAATGACCTCCGTCTCCATATCAACTTTGCA
This sequence comes from Chaunax sp. Z400, assembly GCA_037577475.1. NCBI lineage: Eukaryota > Metazoa > Chordata > Actinopteri > Lophiiformes > Chaunacidae > Chaunax > Chaunax sp. Z400. The sequence continues at coordinate 26,209,588 of CM075188.1, forward strand.
ACCAGTATTCAAGTTCATCTTTACTCATTCGCTTTTCCTGTTTGAAATTAATTACTTTATCCCTTTGTTAACAGTATTTATTACGACCACTGCAGACGTTCATATTATGTCTCAGACTCTTATCTGTTTCTTACATGTTTTATTTATTTGATTTTATGTCTTACTAAACAAATTTTACATTCTTCTTAATTTGGGGTTTTATTTGTTATAAACTGTGACGCACTTTGGTCAACTCTGTTGTATTTTAAATGAGCTACACATATGAATTGACTTGATAGTGTAAAAACCTTGTACCTTAATCGTTCTCGTTGTGCATGGATGATATGCTGAAAAAAATATTTCTGCATCAACTGATGCATACGGTTTGTGCTGCTGGAATTACACGGCTTTTTTCAGAGGCATTGTCGAGCCATATGTTAATAAATGTGTAAAAATAACACCCCCTCAGCTGAGAATCTTCATGGATTACAGAGAACAGCGTCAGAAAAAGTCATTCTTGAAAGGGTGCCACTTTTTTTTTTAGAGCAATTTCTAATAAAAAACCATGTTGAGGCTTATCGTGCAGTATAAATTATAACGGTGATCTAGCCAGGTCAAGAGACAGACCCTCAGATGTTCAGTTTTATGCAGGACCCCCTTCACTTTTATATCTTTATCATTAAAAGTGATTTTTAAAATGAAGCCCTCATCTTTCCCAATTTTTTAGATGCTGATCATGTAAGATACAGTAAAGGGCTGAAAATCTTTAACACATTGTGATTTTCGTAGAAACACTATTCAACGTTAAATCATTATGTGCCATGTACAGAAACACCAGTGGAAATATTTAATTGGAGCACCATATGTTTTCATGTAAATAAAGGAAATCTTCCCGCAGCTAAACTGCTATGTGAAACATTAAAGTGTTTAACATATGAGAATGGTATTATTTTTTATAATGAAGCTGCTATCAGGATAGAGCAGACTGCCTCCTCATACAAAAGGCTGAGACAGCAACACGGGGAAAATATCTTAATGACTAATTACATTTTAAGATGTGCAAATGGTTTATATTCAAAGCCGTGCCTATGCTTTAATCCTGTGAGCAAAGAACAATGTTATTTCCAAAATCCCACACTGCACATATGGGCTATTTTACATGACACAAAATATAAGCCTTATGAGGCACAGCAAACAAACTTTGCCATGATGCAAAATATAACATTGGGATTTAAATTGTACATTTAAGAGGGGATCACTCCATAATTTAGAAATGTTCAGTGTGTTTTGTGACGGCGGTGGATTAAACGCCAAGATGTGTGATTGAATTAACTAAAAGCCTGCTTGAGTTTTGAGGCTGTTTTCAGTGCCGGCAGGATGCAATGCAGTGTGTCACGACAGATCAAATGAAATTCACTGCCGTAGAATATATTAGACTGCTTGTCAGAGCGGAAATAATAATGCAGTCAGGGTTTATCAGAGCTTTCAGAGGCTTGTCATAAGTGATGAAATATGGTAATTGTATTTTTTTTATATCAGGACCGAAGAGGGGGTGGTGAATGATGCAGCATTCCTGGTAAATTTGGGGCTTTATAGATAAATCATTAAAGTTGCTGACTTGTATAACAGGATCTAATGGATAATAACTGACTGCATTGCCTACAGTTGTGAGATTACACTGTGCAGTGGTGGAGGAAGTGTTTAGGGGCCTCATTTAACAATGTACAATATGGCCTTCAGTACAGGGGCTGATCTAGGATCTCAGGGGTCACAAAGGAGCCACATTTTACACAGAGGGGCCAAATATATGTCTAACATTCACGCTAATTTCCTTATTCAGTAAGATCTATATACATTTCATTCCTTGTTTGCCATTGGCTATATAGCTTTTAGAAAAGACACACATAATTAGATATATTTTGCAATATGTGCCTTGTTCAAGCACATTGTGTGCGTCAAAAAAGCTTACGAAATAAAAATTCTTAATTTCCATATTTATCGAATTTATTGAAATATTATCATATTTGGTTGACAGAGCCAAACACGCAGCTTTGCAATGTGTCCCTGCTGCAGTGAGGAAGGTGGAGCAGAAAGACAGAACTGCCTGTAAAAAATGAAATGGTTAGCAATCAATTCCTCACACTCTTAATTGATAAGATCGTGCAAAGTTTATCACATGCTTGAACATTTGAGCAAACCCAAGCTGCAAAACTCCAACATTACTTGCAGGAAAATAATTTGGGTCAAATCTGGGCTTTGCTAAGAGACAATATAATTTCCATGTCAAAAAAAGGGGGTTTGTACATTGTTTTAAAAATATATTACATGTCTGTTCTATAAATTATGTCCCAGGAATCTCAAATTCCCTAAGTGTTACCTGTACACATTGCAAATTTACTATTAGCTTTAACTGTTAAAGAAATGCAGGGAAAACTAAAACATTCTTTTCTATTAAATGTAGTACAATACATGAATAACAGCATAAGATTGAAATACCCAGAAAAGGCATACCTGCTTCACAGCTACCTCTTATTTTTAATCTTGGGAAAGGAAGTCATTATTTTCCCCTTCTTTAAGCAAACCTCAGGGGTGAGAAGACCAAAGTGATATCATTAGCCGCTGTGTTCTGTTGTCTCTGCAGCTCCTCGAGTCAGCTGTCAAATCTGACATAACACCTCACCCCTGCATCTTTTTACTGTCTTCTATTCTCCCTGGATGTGTGTGTGTGTGTGTGTGTGTGTGTGTGTGTGTTTCAAGGACAGGTTTAAGATGTAACACTCCTGGCTATAAAGGCTTGCTTGCAAATGTTAACCCATGGGGCTCTTTTAATTAATCAAGAGGACGAGTGATCTCTGCCACTGCTTCAGAAGGGGAGAGGGCAGATGTCACATGATATTATCTGGGAATGGAGGTGGTGATTAATCACCTTGACAGCCCTTGATTTGTAAACATGGCTAATTTAGAGCATTTTTTTTTTCTTTCTTGGGGAATCACACAGGTACGGGGCGTGCATCGCTAGCCATGACAGATTTATATTACCCTTCAGCAACAGCAAGGCAAGCAGCCAAAGTCTGTTGCCGTTTGATTTAAATTGAGTTTGACATCATGCTTAAGTGAATATGAATTGGAGATAAACTCAAAATGAATGAAGTACGTTTTCGAGACACTAAGTCTTTAGAAGCATAAAACAGTGGTGCTGCGTTTAGAGTGTTCATTAGCAGCACACAGTGAACACAATGTATGCTTTTCAAATTACATTTAAACCTGCTTTTAGACCCACTTTCGTTACGTCGCATTTTTATTTCTACAGCTGGAAAATGTATTTGTGAACCCGAGTAAACAGAAGTCGCTGCTCAAATTTTTTAGCTTAACCTAATTCATATAGGATGCCTGTGTAAACCTGGGAAGGCCATTCAGAGATATATCTCTGTTGTTGTTTTGTGTGAGATTGGTCATGTGCTGCAAACACCACCTGTTATGCGAACATATTCATGGATAGATTGAGAAAACCTGGGTTGACTTATCAAGTTTATGTGACCACTTAGCAGGATTGTGTTTGTTTGGTTTAGTGAAGCCAGACAATGAAAAGATATCCTGGATATGTTGAACTAGATTTGTAGATTCCAATAATCGAACCCTAATAACCTCATGGCTGAATCCACAGCTTTTCATTTAAAATGACATGTTTTTGCTTCACAAAGCTACTGATCAAATGATGATTAACTGATTAGACTACGCCAGTGAGCCAGCATGTAGACCACCAGAGCTCTGAAGACGATTCAAAAGGCCTGACTAGAAAAGCACCTGCGTTTTTTGTCAGCTTTAAGGCAGAAAGAAATGCCAACATTGATTGTATTCATTTGTGGCCTTTTCTAAATTCTAATAAGAAACATTAGACTTAAAGTATAAAAAACAAACAATAGAAGCCCTCTAAATGTGGTGACATTCTCCAGAGAGCCCCGTTACAGGTTCAACACAGCCATGTCTCTAAACAAAGAAAAAACAAAAAGGATGTGACACCAAGTAAAAATGGACATTTTTGTGGGGGGAACAAGAGAGCATTTTCTGAGCTTCAGCATAGTTAAAATACACTGGTAAAATATTTAATAACTGAGGAAACAACTTGTAATTGGAGTTTAGGTCTTTTTCCTGATTCAGTCCATCCAACCCATTTAGTTCTTTGGGAATATCTACTTTTAACAAGGCCAAACATCAGATATAATATTGGTACCTTCATGCATGAGGCTGATATAAAAAAATATAAGAAATTCAGCAGCTTTAGAAACTGATTTGTCCTCACTTCACTTCCTGAGAGTAGCAATTAAAGCCGCGGTGCAGAATGACAGTATTCTCTGGAAACAGATTGAATTCTTCAATATTATATTACATATTTTTGCGTTTTATAAAAAAAAAAAAAAAATCCCTTTCCTGTTCACCAAGATTCCAACCTGAGATTTATTAGAGCTACTGTCTGACCTCTGTATCTCAGCTGAGCTGTCAAATGAACCACTATGCATGAAAGGTTCAACATTTGTACAAGAATAAATTTGGACTCGACTGTCAATCATTTAGGCGAGAACTCTCTCTGCTTTGATTTGATTAAATTCCAAAGAATGTAGCAGCAGTGGTGGTAGTCATGTTGATGGTGGTGGTAGTGTGTGAAATGAAATAAAAATCTTATATTTGTGCAACTTATGTAACTCACACAGACTAAATACACTGGGATAAGGAGGGGATGACAAACAGGTGACACAGGGAGGAGGAGACAATCAGAGACAGGTGGAAACAATGAGACAATCAGAGACAGGTGGAAACAATGAGACAATCAGAGACAGGTGGAAACAATGAGACAATCACACTGGGGGGAAAATGGAGAAGGGAAAGTTAAAGGGGGAGACACAAGAAGGATACAGTGTTACACTAACACAGACAGACACAAGACAGGGACTACATAGACACAGAGGGAGGGGGAAACAGACTGGGGCAGAGACAGGGAAACCAAGGGGACGGAACAGATCCAAAGTAAAGAAAACAGGAAGCAGAAAACACAGCATGGAAATAAAGGAAACAGTAACACAAAAACCATAATAATAACCCTTCAAAATAAAAAGAAACGACAAAGTATAGGACCAAAACCATGACAGCAGGCATTCACGTCCCACATAGACTAACTGTACCTTGACCCAGAGAGATGCATTGGTATCATTATTATATTATTATTTATTCCTTCCTTGTAAAAGTCTGCTTTAAAAAGAGTTTCTTCAAACATTCAAAATAAAATTTTCAACAGCTGCCCAGCAGAAGATATTAACAGCAGGCAAACAGTAGGCCAAAAATTATACAAATCTGTAATTATAAATTACAATTTTTTTTTGTAAAGATATAACATCTATTTATATCAGTTACAGCCCACTGGGCATAGAGGGAATATTACTGTTAAAGGTTTTAACTTGCATTGATGTTTCTGCCGTTGCTAATGGCGACCCGAGAGCATCAATAGATGTGATGGATGACTTATTGCTTCTTGCAGCAACTCTTCTGCTATTGGACAGCGACTCATGGGAGCTGGAAGGTGACACTGTGTCCCTCAGAGTATCCCAGTGACACCAGTCAACTCCACTGGAACATCTTATGGATTATCAGCCTCAAGGGCGAGGCTGATATCATTTCTTCTCCTTTAAAGGAACAATCAAACATTTTACCTTCTTGCTTAGTTAGATGAGAAAATTGATGCCACTATCATATATGTATGTATGCTAAATATGAAGGTATACAGGCAGGAGACAGTTAGCTTAGCATAAAGACTGCAGGGAAACAATTAATCTGAGTCTATTTAGCGTTGTTTGTTTGTTTGTTGTCTATATAAAAACCAAACTATAAAAACGAGTTATGATTTTTCCAGTCTTTATGCGACTATTTTTGATGTATTTTCATCCAATCTTTCATTTCATTGGAACCTCAGATATCAGATATCTTATGATTATCTACTTTTATGTTAAGCATTATTATAAAATAATGCCGGCAGCTGCCAGTGTAATATCATCTGGCTTAGTGCGTTGGCGACTTTTGACACACCGACAACTCCATCAGCCTTTAATCCAGCTTGTGAAGCCTTTTGCATTCATTTCCACATTTAATCAAAAAAGCAACTCAACTCCAGCAATTCATTTCTTCTTCAGCGACTTACCACCACTTCCCTCCCTGAGATGCTGCTCCTCCAGTGTTTTCTGTCATATCATCTGATGTATTATGTGACACACTTTACACACAAATGAGCCCCTGATGAGGGCTCTTGCCTCGTGCACAGCAGCTTTGTTATTCTCCATTTCAAATCCAGAAGCAGTGCAATTCACCCCAAAGCAGCTAGCAGAGGCAACGGTGGGAGGTTGCTTGTTCTGTTTTTTTCCTTCTCATCAGTGGATTCTCTTTGCTTATATTGATTTTCTCATTTCAGAATAAGAGTGTTGGCTATTTAGTGTCCATCTGAAGTCTATAAAAATAAAAGTACAGCTGAAGACTATAGCTAGAACTAGTTTGGAGCTAAATGCAGCTGTATTATTATTATCATTATTATTATTATCATTATTATCATCATTATCATCATTATTATTTTTTGTTATTATTATTGATGATGATTTTTCTGTGTGTGAAAACAGAGATAATCCATGTACCTGGCCTTCTTTCTAATCCGTAGCTTTAGCATCTGAGACTCCAGAGGTCAGTGTTTCGGGGCCAACATGTACTGAGCAGCTTTCTCTGGAAGGTCAGGCCCTGCAACAGTAACGTGCTCTTCAACATGTCTCTGATGTTGGAACATGGTAGGGACTCATGGTAGGGCTGTCATTGGTCCTTGAGGGTCCTTACTGATTGTCTTACTGAAGTTTATTCATGAAGAGAAAAGGAAGACATTAAAAAACTGGAGGTCTTCTTGTGAGAAGCATTAAATCTTGCAGTAGGTCTGTGATGCAAGTAAAACATTGTTTGATAAATAGAAAAATAGAACTTTTTTTTTCATTAATTAGATGTGTATGTGTGGCTCATTGCTAGCTTCTGCTGGACAAGTGCGATTATATTGCTAAGGAGTATTAATTCAATGATAATTATGCTCCTACTGTGTGGGTTTAAGCATGCACTTACAGAACTACTTCTGGACGCCACCATGGCTGTAACAGGGCTCTCTCCGGATACCACAGAATTCACTGTAACACTGTAATAGCGCGTCTAATGGTTTATGTTCTTTCCAATGTTTTCTCATGTCTCAATCCCTCCCCAGGGTCATTATGGGGCCTAATATCTGTGACAGCTGCACAATAGGATTTGGAGCAGCGAGGAGGTCCTTTTTTTTCCCCCCAAGAACACAAGTGAGGAAGATTTACATTGTGAATAATTCCATTAAGATGTTAAGATGGATGTTAATTAATTTAGAAAAGACTAAAAAACAACAACTGATAAAACCAAAAACTGATAAGCTGCCTGCAACTGTTTCCTCTTTATTGACTGCTCAGTGGGCACCAGTTAAGAAGAGTATATAACTGAACCAATTTTTTCATCATCTGAGAGAATAGTTTATTATTCTGAACACTTCTCAATTAGCTCTCCCATTAGCTATGTGATTACTGTAAATGTGAGGAAAGTGCTGCAGTTCCACACGTCATCTCAGCTGGTTACTGGGATGCTGAAACAAGACAAATGGTTAATATTACAAAAAAAAATTTAAAAAATGCTTTGGCATGAGAAAAAAAATGTGATGCATGAAAGGGAAAAAAACCCCAACTGTTGCTGTTGTCATCTAATTGCGTAAATGTCTGATTCGTCTCGCCAGGATTGTGCTTGAACTCTTGCCAACAGCACTCACACCCCAAACAACACTGAAAAGAGAGGAATAAAGCAGAGGAACATTGCCCGTTGCCACTCGCTTTGACTATGTCAGCCACTGTGGTTCAGGAAGCACTTTAAGAGTCCACTATCATCCATCTGTGCCTGTGGTGGCAGCCACGGCTGCAGACGCCCCCTATTCATCACCGCCGACAGGTTACAGATCTGCTGATTCGCAGAGCAGTGGGAGGGGGGCGGGCTGTGTGAAAGCGAGACTCTGAAGAGATGGACCGTTGCCAGACGGTGGGTGTGAGCACACTGCATTTCCCACCACAGCAGTTGACAGTTTCACCCTGGCTGCTTGTACACACACGATTTCCCCCAACCATACTTGGTTTGGTGAAAGCCCTGCGCATAAACCAGGTGATAATTTAACCTCTGGGACAAACCCACCAACAGCTGGCTTTTTTGTTGTTGTTGTGGATTTAAACATGGCTGAAAAATAATATGTATAAAACTTAACAGCGAATAAACAAACATCTAAAAAACAAACCCTAGTTATCTTTACTTAAAATGGTGAATAATTCAACTTTAATGCCAAATTCTGTTACTTTGCATTGATGTGTTATATATTGTTGTTATATTTCTGTGCGTTGTAATTTACCACTTCATTGTGCGTTGTACACTTTGCTTCCCTGGGCATTGCCTCATCTGGGCATTCAGCACATTTTTGTGCAACTGATGTAATTTATAAGAAAATTGCTAATTGCTACAGGTCTGTATGTAAGCTCTGAAGATTTGTCTAATTAGCCCCAAACAATTTTCCATTTTGAGCATTTGTCACTAATGAAAATGGCAGCGTTGCATTATTTATAATCATAATTATGATAATATATAAGATAATAATATATAATTTTGTACCCTCAGTCAATGAAAGGGAGACCAATCAGAGAAAGGTTTACAGGAAAATAATTTGGAAATTTGAAAACGTCACATCTGATGAGACGAGCGGACCCTGTAACCCGGCCATCACATCGTTTAGCCTGTCTTATAAATGCTGCCTTTCACAACCCTCCAAACATTGCTGACAGCCCGCCGGAAGCCTCAGATGCCAGTGTGCCTCTGAGTCTGATCAAAGGACTTGTTACAGATTTATTCACGCCCCATGGTCACTTTGTTACCAAGCCAATTATATCACAGCTAAACGTTTAGTCAATCACAGGGGAGGGAGACGGTGCCATCAACTCATTCGGCTTCATTTCTCCTCACATCAGCCAGCGCCGTATCATTGTGAAGGAGTGGTGCAATTGCTAAATCATCTGCTCATAATCTCTCCCCAACTTCAATTAAACGGTGTGAGCATATGGTACTATTTACGATCACACGTGTAACACCAGTGACAATGAATCTAATTGAAATGTGTGCTGGCGATGCGAAGTCTCTACAGTTCATTTGCATATTTATTAAAGCAGTACTGATAGTAAGTTGTGGTCTAGAGATAACTGCAGAGCCTGCTGGTATTTATGCACAGGCAACACCTGGAAGAGCACGGAACACGTGGCAAAGATGGCAGTCATTGCAAAATAATGACAGGATAACATCTTGTCAGGTCTTTATAAAGGTCATAATGAACGTTTAGTGAGGTAATAGCAGCTATATCTATAGCTGCTAAGAAATGCTGCTGCTGTTAATATTCTCTAGTCTACATTGTTCGTTCTGGGTAACTCACAGGACGTAGCTGTAATTATACCTGGCAATTGTTTAGCTGAAAATGTCACAGGTGCACAAACACCCTCAGGTGCCAACACATTTTCTGAGCATTTGCATACTTTTTGCAGGAAAATACACCGTTCTGCAATGCAAAATGTGATGGAATAAGAATTTTAAGCAGTGAATAAAATGACCCAGCTTTAAACCACTATTTTGGAAACATGATTGAAAAATAAATGTGTTGTTTTATAGTGGAGTGAAGCTATGATTTATCATTCTATAACAAATGTACTATAGAAAACAATTCTATGACAATAATTACTTTTGTGACAGATTTTCTTGATCCAGGCATGGTGCCATTAGATATAATGCTGTCTTTCTCTTAATTTAATTGTTGCTAGCCAAGAGTTGGCAGTCTCGCTGATTAACACTGAACTTATCTGCATAAGTGGGTGATGCAGAATTTGACTGGCATCGTGCTGGATTGTGACAGATTGGCTGGACTTTCTACATGACTTAAAATCAGAAAAATAATAATGCATTTTGTCTTTAGGGGAATGCTTTTGTAAACAATTAAAACTCCATGGCTTGGAATGTTTGATTCCAAATTAGAAAGATACAATCTTTATGTAAGTTTGAGTTCAATATGATAACACGTAACAGCGTTTGCTATAATCACTACCATTTGCTATAATCATCTTTGTACAATAGGTCATTGGATCAAGGGCTCTTGGCAGCTATGAGATATTACCAGTTCATGAGAGACGTACCTGAAGTGGGTTTGTTTTAATGACTGTATGCCACCTATATGAACGTATGCACTGTGATATATGTAAAAGAGCAGAAGAGTCACAAGCAGGTTGTCCCAATTTGCTGAAATGTTCGACTAATGGCATTCCTTCTGCGTCTTCTCTAAATATAATTGAACAAAATCTTGTGGGGCCCATCAATGGATGCTTTATGTGAAGCAGGATCACTTAATACTGTAGACACTCCATCCGTGGGCCAACTGGGCAGAGAAAGCAGTTTCATGTTCTGATGTTAAAGTAATCCATACACCAACTGTTTCTATTACTCTTTTAGTTCTGTAGCAGCTTTTCTGTTTACCATGCTGTTTGTGTGTCTGTCACACCCTATTTGTAGAACAAAGACTCTCTGGAAATGACTAATTCAGGCAGGATCCAGGCTGATGGAATAGTGGACACAGGAAAAATCAGTCAACCTTGAGTGGGAATGAGATGAAGACCACAGATTGATGATACATGACAGCGTATCACAGAATTTTCCATTTTAAAGCTCTGCCTCTGTCCTCAGATGATGAATACGAGTGACATTTGGGTTGAAATAATTATTGTAGCTGACATTGCAAATCACATTGCAACACAGAGCGGTTTTCTGTGTGCCATTGCAGCTGTCGGGAGAATATTTTTTGGGGTCGGGGGAAACAAATGCCCTCAACTAACTACCTGTGTTTTTGCTTTATTAGAAGAAAAAAGATTATGGAAGCCCATTTTAGCCATGAAAAATGAGTAAATCATGTTACATCACAATTATGAGATGCAAAGGTATTAATTTGGACTTGCATATAGTAGGTAAATATTCTGATTCATCTTGCAGTTTAGCCATACAGTGCTTGATGAGAACAGTTTGATAAGTATTTCACGTTCATTGGTTTTTAAACTGCAGAGACATTCAGGTTTATACATTCCAGTTTCATGATACTGAACAGCCTGAAATTCACTATTATGGACTTTTTAAAATCCAAATCAAGCGATCCATTTGTATGTATGGTGCAGTGTGCTTAGACCTAATCAATGCCCCATATTCAGTGCTATCAAGGGCCACCCTGTGCTCAGCTCTGAGCATCTGGCACAAAGTGTAGAAACAGTGATGCCAACTTAGCACTTTTGTTGCTAGATTTAGCAACTTTTCAGACTACCCTAGCAACTTATTTTTCAAAAAGCACCTAGCAACAAATTTAGCTACTTTTAAAATTTATTTGGAAACTTTTAGCAACCAAATCATTTAAACACATTCAGTTCGGAGTACAATTGCTTGGTTAGGAAGTCAAGATAAAAAAAAAGACGAATTTAGAATTTAAATGACGTCATCACGCAATGACATCACAACGTCATTTAGCAACTTTTAGCAACAAATAGACCTGCCTGTAGCAACTTCCCTTGAAAAATAGATGGCAACGCTGTGCAGAACACCCAGCCGCCTGGCTGACATCAGAGCAGAGAGCGGAGTGTGGAGCATATATAGCGGGTTCGTTCTCTCTCTTGTGCGTTGTGTTTGAAATAATGCACCCAGTCTGTCATCTTTCGGCTCCACACGCCATTTATTACCTGGCAAAACAGGGTGGTAAGCTCCAGTCTCTCACAGCATGGCTTAATGCTGAAAACACACTAAAATAAACAAATAATTGCATTAATATTTAGATCATGCATGCAGCCGCACGAGGGGTTAGCTTCATGCTAACGCTAGATTAGCGACATACATTAATTCGGTAAATAAACATTTCATGCACATTTGAGACCTTCCAGCGTACAAGAAACATAAAATGCTTACAACAGAAACGTCTCGCATATCTCAGGTAAATTAAAAACCGGGTTAACTAACGAAATAAGGTCAGAAAAAGGCAGAACATAACACCATCGACCCACCGGTAGCTTCAACATGGCAAACTGCTACCTGAGGACGGGTTCCCCCATGAAGTCTGCGGAGTAGGGAGGCGTTCATGTGCGCCAATCAAAAGGTAGTAATTTATGGCACTTTAGAAAAATATATGTATAAAACACAAAATAAGATAGTAACTGCAAGTGGAATCATTAACCATGTTACACATACTTTGGAGAGAGCCCAGCTCCAGCATCAGATTTCAGATGTGTGCCATTCAGCTGATAACATCAGTGAAGCGGATTAAGCTGTGATTTTATATAATAGTCTTTTCGTGGCTTAGCATTTCCAAGTAAGACAAATTCATCTCTCTGAGAGTAGAGTTATTAACTTGCAATTTCTTTTAAGCCACAGTACTGTGCTGATGAATAATAGCTTGGAAGGTTCACAGTGAAAAATCACAAATATCCAAACACTGATCATCGCTGGTGTGCTGCAAAAACCTTTATACCGCAAATGTCTGGTATTTTTCTTTTTATTGCAGTTGACAGCTGGCATTATCTTCCATGTGCAGAAATGCTTTCAAAATGTTGGAGTGGAGCCAAACAATTGATGGTTAACTTTTTAGAGAAGCAAATGTTGCTACACAACACGGGTGACATGCCGTCGCTCCGAGGAAAAGCAATATTGCTGTGATATTATCCAGCACCAGATGGAAGGATAACATGCTGATTGCACCTGCCAAAACAGGTCACAGTTGGAGAAAAGTAGAAAGTAACATCCCAGCAAACATAAAAACAAAAAACAAAAAAAGACAATGAGCTGACAAAAACAAAGACATGCAGTAGTTTAAGATATAAAATAATGAAAGAGAGAAAAGCCTAATGAAGATTTAACAATACAAGTTTCAAAATCCTTTAAATTGCAAAATTATTTAATTCAGCAGTAAATAAAATGTAACAAGACATTGTTTTAATGGGATTTTAATTAAAAATCTAATGTAAACCATTATGGGGTATGATCCAATTTTGTTCTGCTGGGTAAAATAATATCTCGTTGAATGCAAAACCTTCACACAGACACACACGACGCTCAATACCTTTTTATGTGTGCATTAGCATGATATACACCCCAACAAAGTACTTCTGTTGCCCTATCAGTGGAAACAATTATAGCACACAAGTGATGCTTAATTGTTTATCATCTTTTTATTTAATACAAGAGACATTAAAATGATTTTCACAGCATATTATTTCGAACACTGTGGTTAAACTGAAATCCATGGTAGGCTACCACGCTAATATAAATAGGATTTGAAGTTTATAACTAGGCACACATATTTCCTAATCACAAAAAAGTCAAATATATTAACAAATGATGTACTTTCTGGAAGAGCAGTCCTTGTAATTTGTGCAGAGGTACAGACAGTAGTGTAAAAAATATTCAAATGTATATAATGACACTATATTCAGGTGATACATTTTAATTGGGGGTTATTAAAATCAAATTGACAGAGTGGTTGAAAGGCCAGCTCTCCCAGTCATTTAGCTCATGGCCCTGTCTTCAGCCTGCCAACATGCAATTATACAGCCGGGGACCAGACATAACAAGTGTTCACACCTGTTGCCACCCCGATCCAGATTTCAGATTCCTTAATGACCACAGCTGCCAGGCTGCTGGAATCTGCTGCAGGATGTGGCTTTCAACTCTACAAATAATGATAGTGAATGAAAGTCTGATGTTTTCCCTCAGGGTGTCCTAATTATACTTCAAGAAGCAGTGCATAAAGAAGTGTATACAATTTTCAGGTATTATCAATTCTCAGTAGTGAATCAACGACTTTACCAAACACTGTAAAACAGTCGTATTTGTGTTCCATCTTCAAAGAATCAGCTATTTATGTATTCAATATTTTTTTTTCAGGTTAGTTTATTTTCTATTTAAACTCCTACCTTTTCTTTAGAATGGCCAAACATATTTTTACAGGGCAAAATCAAAATGGCTCTTTATTCCAAATTAAAGTTATTAGAAATAAATAACTTCAATTAGAAATAACTGCAATTAGAAAAAAACAGGGTGGGGCGGTGCTGGTCTTGGTGCTCCGGTGATACTCTGGGGGGTTCTGGCGTAGCCCCCTGGGCCGAGCAGGCCTGGCTGCTCCCTTACTGGGGGGGCTGACAGTGGGGATGAGTGTGGGTGCCAGTCGGGAAGCTGGTACCCTGGGGCAGGGCAGCTTCTGCCACGCCCCCTCCCCGCCCTGTTGTGTCTCGCCCTCCTCGGGCGGGGTGGAGGTCAGCGGCCTTGGGGGAGGCGTCGTCCCTGCCTTGGGGTGCCATAGTTTTTAAATTGGAAGTTAGTTTTTCTCCTGTGGGAAACAGGTGAGAAATGTTGGGAAAAGTATTATTTGCCAGCCTAGTAAGCTAACTAGTAGCTTTGTGAGACTAGCCTGGCAACAATTAAGATGAATAGATTCTAAGCAGGGCTATACTGAACATTAGCAGGTCAAAGACATTATAACACAATGTCTGGCTAAAGAAACAGTGGATGAAATTAGAGAAATGTTATCTTAATGAACCATGCATTAAGCATCACTGATTCTGTAATGAACGTCCCAACAAATAGTGGGATAGTGTTGTGTTCATGTGCAGTATTTTTTTTTTTTTAGTGTATAGGCAGTGCAGCCAGTGTTCAGAGGTTTTTACAAAAATCAATACACAGGAGCCGGTGATGAAAATGAAGAAAGATGAAAGGTGATAGGCCTCAGGTAGCCTTCAACATGTCAGCAGCACTCACATTTTATGGTTCTCTCTGTTTCTGCTATGTTTGGAAGTTTCATTCTGTTTCTAAAGGGCAGCATTGACATCAGACCCAGGGGGAGGAAGCCATTTAGCCATCCTGCGACAGATAGGGGGATTACAATTTGACACAAGGGCTGATTCAAATGACAGATACAGGGAGGAACAATAGCAAAATGTGTGCTGTCAAGCAGAGGATATTTGAAAGGGAATCAGGCCTTGGCTGTCAAATATGGTTTTTCATTTCTCTTTGAAATCTTTTCTTTTCTTTCCAGACATCTGAATAGTTTGACTGCTTTTGAAATCTGAGGGTACAATACTGTCCATCTAGTTTTATTCCCCAAAGCAAGATAAGATTAATTTAATTCCCTCAGTGTTGATTCCTTTTCCTCCTTCAAGTCTTAAGAGATTCCATAGATTTTGGTGCCATTAAGGACATTTCAGTACATATGACCCCTGTCAAAAATTTATTTTTCACTCATCACATCCAGAAGAATGTCAGGATCAGGATCAGGATGATTTGGTATGGTTTGTGGAGGAGGCTTATCCTAATGTGTGATTGACATGTGCTTTGCATAGTTCTAAAGTTATAAGCCAAAATAATGAAAACTGCCCTATCTCACAACGTTAAAAAAAGAATCCTCAGATCCAGATCCTGATCCGGATCATCACCAAAATTTAATCACCTCTAGGATATGCTAGGGTCCATCTTTGGTGAAAATTTCATAGAAATACGTCCATTAGTTTTTGCATAATCCAGCAAACAAACAGATAAACAAACCGAACCTCCTTGGTGGAGGTAATCAAAGAACCACTTAGCCACTCTCTCTTATCTGAATATTCTGCATGTGAAGATAAATTCAACATTCAAATGAATGCAGTCAAACATACAGTATCTCATGATAGCACATGTCCATATACAGCAGAAATATTTGCCAAAACCTTTGCAATTGAGTTGAATTGTATTTTTGGAGTCTCTGTAACTTTCCATATGGTAAACACAAGCACATTCATTATGTGTGCCTTTGGATAATGGGACGAAATATGCCTCACCCAATTCATGAATATTGAAGTGGGAGCATATTCATCTTTTCATTCTGTTCGTTTAGCCTTCATACAAATGCAATAACATCCAATCTGCTTGTGCTGTTTGTCAAACAAACAGGCAGAGGCATCATAATTAGACCCCAGAGAAACGGCGCTGCTGCTGCTGTTGATACTTTGTCCACATTTCTTCAGCCTTTCCACCCCACACCTGCTGCAGTGGTGTAATGGCCTATGGAACACATCGTGTGTGTTCTTTGCCTTTGTGTGGCGTTCAGCAGACCGTCCCTCTTGAAAGACTGGTGCTGATGATGGCACTCATGGTGATTAGCTTGAATATTGGGATGTGTCGAGGAACAGATGGACAGAAATCACCAGCTCAATGTTGCGCAGCTGAACAAATGTGCGCTTTTGGCAGGCGGACCATTGTTGTTGCTCTAATTTCACAGTCCAGACGTTCACGCAGGTTCACCAAGAGAGAGAGGGGGAGGATTTTTCTTCCCTCCGTGGAGGACATCATTTCTCCCTGGCTAATGAGAGACAAACCCTCACACGAATAAAATCTTTGTTGAGAAATAACCAGAATGATTAATGCTTGAAATGGAAATGCTGGGTTTCGGCCTGCCTGATAACCTCCCTCGGATTCAGCTCAGACCCAATCGTTTCAAAATAATAATATGCAGCATTTTCATTGAAATTGCTTACAGCGAGCAGGCTCCTCCATCCTATAAGAAGAAAAAAAGTCGTTTAGTTGTGACTCGGAAGGAGTGAAGGGCCAAGTGCTCTTGAGTCCTCTTGAGATGATAGCTATTTTTTTTATTTGTTGTCTCCAGCAACGATCAGGCGTCCTCATTCAAACACTGATAAATCTTTACCCAAGACTCTTCCTTGATCTTTGGCTTAATTAAAGTTACATATCATTCAAAAAAGGAAAACAGTTTTGGATGTCGTTACAAAGCTGCTGAAACAGGTCGTTCTTTTTTATTTATTAACGTACTTGATACCTTTCTTGGCCTATTTGGTGGTTTGTAGTTTTTGTACTTCTGTTACCTTAGTAAATGTACAGAATATAATAACTTCTTTCCTGCGCTAAAAGTCCCCTGGCCTTTGGGTTCTTGTTGAGTTTTTGCAGTACGTCACATACCATTTGCACCTGTTGCCACCTGTATTGGTGGCCTTTCAGCTGATGGAGCACAACAGACACACAGCTCTTTCTCTCAGCATGTTCAATGAGTAATTTCACCTGCTTGGTGCAGTTTGGTCTTTATTTTTCCTCTCCAACCTTTGTTTACTTTATTAATCCCAGAAGGCCATTTATTTACACAGTCTAGCCCATTCATGTAAATAAATAAGAATAAATTCGTAGCAGCAATCAGACATGAACATGCTAGTGACAAGTGCACAGATCAACAACATCAATTACAATCAATAACGATGATGATGATGATGATTATGTGATGATAGTTGTAATAATAATAGTAATAATAGCAATAATAATAGTACTTAAAATAATAATAATAATAGTAATGATAATATTATATTACCAGTAATAATAATAATATTAATAATAATATTAATAATAATAACAATAATAATAACAGAAGTAATAACAGTAATGGTAGTGGTACTGTTAGAAGTAATAGTAATAATGATAAGAATAATTGTTATTATTATATAATAGGTGTAATAATGATAAAATACACCTTAAGAGCATTACAAATCTTTACCTGTGTTACAGCAGGAAAACAGGAGTTATCATTTTATGATGTGCATCAGGACACGGTTTTATTTTATGACACATTTCCATTCAATTGTACACCACAGCAGGAGCTCAGAGGTTCATTCCCAGAAACACTCCGCTGATGTGGCATTAGGTGTGATGTTAATGTTTTGAATGCAGCAATACTGATGAGCAGTTGCCTTCCAGGTGGAATAAACAGGAACAGGTTATAGGTCTGAAAAAGAGGCATTTAGTGTGCAGACTTCAGATGGGTTTTTTGGTCTAATTGTTAAACTTCACATGCAGAAAGTGAGAAAACAGCATTACTCATTTCTCAGCTGAGTGCAATGTTCAGAGCTCTGTGCATAATGAGCTTTTGATTTATTCTACTGATCGCTTTGTTTTTGTAACATTTAGCCCTTGAATTTCCTTGATGCTAAAGATACGGTTAATATGATTTTATTGTAATGCAACATATTAAATATTAATGACAGTAATGGTATACATTATGTTAAAATATGTGAAGCAATACTATTTTCTTATATGCAAAATGAGAAGGGAGACTGGTGTTTTCTCAGTAATGCTTGATTTGGTTAAGATGTAAGTTTAATATGTAGAATGGCTAAAATAAACAACCTGATACTTTTCCAAGATGCTGCTTAGCCTCAGCACTAAAGGCATTGTCAGAAATTATTCACTAACTCTAAACTGCATGAAAACAGCTAACTCAGAAACACATTTAAATGTTTGCATATATACAAAAAAAAATCTACAGCAAATTCAAACCGACACTTACTAAGTTTATATCACGAGATTCCTTCTACTTGTGATCCCAAAATGTTTATTCGAATGCCTAAAGCTCATAATGTTGCAACCAATTCCTGTTTCTTGGTTGATTGATTTTTTTTTCCATTTCCATTTATCCATTTTACACATTAGAGTTTGATTATAATGAATTTAGAGTTGGAAGGACCACATACATGTCTCTTTAATGGATTCAAGAATAGCTGGCAGTCCCATCGTTTTAAATCGAAGGATTATTGGTCTTTTTCTCTTCACGAGACATTGATTACACTCAGTACGTCGGATCAATCAGCGTTTCCCTCATCAGTCCGGCTTTAAAAACACATAAGGCAAGGAAAGAGATATGTATCTCATAGGAGAGATGTTTTGAAGGATCTATGATGAATAAATTGCAAACTGAGATCGGGGCTTAAATGAGAAGCATAAACTATGATCTCTCTAGGAGGTAATGATTCTTAGAAATGGAAAAGCTTTATATAATTCATACATAGTTGAGATTCTGTCTACATGGTGAATGTAAGTCAAATATTCACCAACATCTGGCTCTTTAGCTGTGAAATGCTCTGTTTGTGGTAGCTGCTACATGTCTGTGTGCTGATTGGTGTCAGGAATCTACGAGTGTCCCTTTTCACATCCAAGTAGTATTGTTACCCATTGTTAATAAAGTTTATTATAGCAAGAGCAAGATAGGTTAGTGTCAGCTTTTTGTTTGCGTCATTAGGATTTATTTGCTTTCATTTGGCAGCATCTTTGTAGTGTTGCATTTTTGACTGAAACTAAAGCATATGCTAACATACTGTGTCTATCAGTTGATTTAAATGAAACATCTAAAAATAGTAATTTTGTCAATAAAAGATCAAATGTAAAAGTTTTACCAAAGGAAGCAAGAAGCATTTGAAATGAAGGCTGAAAGTGAAAATGTCAAACCATATTTAACATGTATCCCCTGGGCCTCGGCACTAATTTTGACTTTACAGGATGGTGTCAATGTGTTATTGAGCAGTTTTCCCCTTCGCTTTACTCCATACACAGATCAAACTGGCAAATGAGGCAGTGCTGATCAAATATAAATCAAAATTCTGAGACTGCATTTCCTATTTCTCACCTCAAATGTTTGAAGAAACATATTTCAGTCTCTAATGAGAAAAAGTTTGTGGCCAGACAGCTGGAGTTTTAATTGGTCCAGTGTGGCCCACTGCATTCTGGTTATTGAACCTGTTTTTTCTGGTCCCACAGCACCAGTTATATAAAAAAAAATGCTTTTGTTCTACAGCATAGAACCCAATTTTATGAAAAATACCAACTTTCCAGCTGTGAAATACTTTTATAATGGTCCCCAGATTAATCCTTGGTGGGGTTACTAAAAACCTTTGGTTTATTACCAATCCCAAAGTGTTGCTGTCTGCCTGGGCTATTTGCATTCAGGTATTTCCATTGTTACCTTGAACTTGCAGCAGCATCTTGTGATGCTGTTAGCAGAGCCAGAGCTCAGAAGAAAACTGCAACAAGCCACAAAACTCTGCTAACCCAGTACCATGGTTATGCATGAACAGCAGCTCAAAATAAAATCTGAAGAAAGAAATAAGGGGACTGAAGGAAGCCACAACATCTGTGATAAAGAATTCACGAGCAAAGATGCACCCCTAAACCTAAACTACAATCTCTTGCCAAGCGCAGATGAAAAAAAATGGATGTTCCTCTACTATCCGGTAGTGCTGAGGCCACAAAATCTCCCTGCGATGCTGCAAATGGAGCTGAAAACCTGAAACGACCTGCAAGTATTCAGAGAGAGAACATAATTCACTCACTTCTAACATTCATGTACAATAAACCCATCAAAACCATTTTACCATGGCTTCTGGTTCCAGTTAAAGGTAATTAAATAAACTAAACTGATGGATGGTTTTCTAAATAGCTGTTAAAGCTGATGCTTAACTATCAAACATAATCACATCTCTCATGTTGATGTGATCAAAATTTGACATACGCATCTGTTTTTATAAAGGATTTTAATGACGCTGGATTGGATGATGTCACTGTGAGCGCTATAACAGAATGTTATATAACTTGTGTTTTATGCATGAGGGCTGTGTATGCATGACGGAACCACGCTACAGTGATCATGCAGGCTTGATTGACCTGCATGCGCCTTTTCTTCATTACTTTTTAAATGACTTCACTGTAGACCGCAGGAAGAAGCTACCTGCATATTTCTGCTGATCTCTTGATACCTAAAAATGCAACATCAACCAATACCAGCTGTGACATCTACTGTGAGCAACAGCGGGCCTGGTGATGTTGAGAAAGTATTTCAGCCTGCAGTACAAGCTCTAATGCTGGCAGTGAGAAAAATAGTGTGCGCTACTGACTACACAGGCCCCAAGCTAAGGAAGCCTTTGTGTATATAAGTATAGGCCTACTTTATGAATAAATCATACTTTTCATTTCACACGTCTCTGGTTTCTGATTTGATTGTAATCTACAAAAACTGCAGACAAATCAAATCAAACTGTCTCACAAATATATTACAGCAGAATTCAGCAGAAATGTCCTGCTCAAACTGATTTTGAAACTGTTTCCCTGGGTGAGAATCAGAGATTTGTTGTATTGCCTCTTGCCTCAGCTTTGATAGTTTATGTAGTAAAAGCTCCTCTCTGCATAAATGGGCCATAAACAGAGTGCATTAGGATTCATATTTCCTTTCTTTTATATGCATCAGTTCCAGTAGAATCAAGAGAACAACAACTGCTTCACAAAAACATTATACCCTACAGCAACAACAAAATAACAATGAAGCCACTTTTTTTTCTTCACAAAGTTTTTGTAGGATGCAAAGCAACGCTTAGAAAATGTGCAAAAAGGCAAAAACATTCAACACCGTTGGAACCTATCCCCTATTTATCCATGCAAATGGAGATTCAGGGAATGAAGTCTCCAGTGTCTTGTGCTGGCCTAGATAGGATTACAATCAAAGGGAGCAAAAAAAACAAAACAGGGAGCCCATCCCCTTTGCTGCAAACAGAATGAGTAAATGTTTCTCCCAGTGCTCTCCTCTCTGATTTCTTGTCAAGACACCAAAGTGGTGCTGTGCCAGCTCTGGAGATCCGAAGCCCGGCTTTCAGTTTATGGATGTCAG
Organism: Chaunax sp. Z400; assembly: GCA_037577475.1. Lineage (NCBI taxonomy): Eukaryota > Metazoa > Chordata > Actinopteri > Lophiiformes > Chaunacidae > Chaunax > Chaunax sp. Z400. Next base: position 26,231,210 of record CM075188.1, read on the forward strand.
GGCTAATGAAAAGAGAACATGAAAACTATGACAAAGACGAGTGCAAGAAGAAGAAAGAGCAGGAAACGGAGCGAGAGTGGGAAACGTGTGTGATGCTCCTCGCTTTATTTAATCAGAGCAGAGTGTTCTCAACCAACGGACAAGGCTGTGGAGATGCTGTGGTTCAATAATAACTCCTCGCTCTGCTCATCTGAAGACTGAGAGAGAGAGAAAGTAACACACAGAGGAGACTCATTCATTCATCATCTGCTAGAGCCCGCGGATGCATGGTCATCTGTAACTGTCGGCCAGATAAGAGCCACAGAGGTTTGAGAAACAGGTGCTTGATCTATTGCCACATATGTTGCACAGTGTGGAGACACTAGAGCACAAGGCCTGTCCCAGGGCTTCAGTCACCGTTGGGAGCATTTGCAGTCTGTCGAATTGCACATCAACAAATTAAAATACCAATGAGGAAGTCGGCCTGATTGAAGAGATGGCTGCGCACCTGCCATATGTCCTCTAAGATCCCGTTTACACTACAATTTAGCTGAAAACCGAGAAGTTTTTTCTCTGCGATCCCCGTACAGACGTATCTGCAAAAACGATTGAAAACCCTACCATGCCAAGTTGGTGGTGTAACTTTTCAAAATTAACATGACAGAATAAGATCACAGTGGCGGTTCAGCAAAACTAAATTGGAGGAGCGTCAATAAACTCAATAGAGTCTGCAGCACAAACGAAACCGGACAGTCCAACCTTGCATTTTTGTTGTTGCTCTGGACATAGTAGGCTGTTTGCTGTCTGTGTACGCAGCAAAGAAACCGTTATTGGCATGCACGAAGAGTTGCGTTTTTCCCGTTCATACGACAATGGTAGGGCACCGTTTTGAAAAGTTGTGGTTTCAGTCCCCGAAAACGCCGTTCTTGTATAAACAGACGGCCAACAAAAGGTTTCCGTTTTGGGGTGAAATGGTTGTCGGGTAAACGACCCCGAAAATGCATTCTCGATTCCGTCAGGCTGTCTTACCATTTTATTGTGTTCAGGGAATGTGATAATGATAATAACAATGTGATACCTCGTTGATCCCCTTTGGGAAATTCCCTTTTCGCCGTAGACTCAAAGGGGATGTGAGAGTGCATGAGAAGCTACAGTTAGTGATGGAGTATCTTGTTCAAGGGCACTTCATAGGGTTCATGGCTGAGACAAGAGCTTAAACCACGGTCCTGTGGTTGACGCTTTAATGCCTAAAGCCTCACATCTAATTGGATTTTTAGCCCTGCTTGAAGCGTGGCTCTAGGGATGTCAATGTCCATCTGTCATTGGAACTGATGTGTCTCCACAACTATTTGATGGATTGGCATGAAATTTGGCACAGTCATCCATGATCCCCAGAAGAAGCCGGCTGACTGCCGATACCCTGTCTCTTCATCTATTGCTGCCATGAGGTTGACCTGTTTGGTTTTAAATGACATGTATAAACGAATATCTAATGAATTGCTATAAGATGTTGGCGATCTCCGAACTCTTGCCATGCCTCCATTGTTATTTCAAAATTGCAACTTTCCAGTATTTTCGGTTTATGATTAAAAGACAACAAGACTACTTTAGCTTCATTTTGTGTCAATTAGTAAATGTTAATGAAGATGATGACGTTGGTAATGGCAAGTAGTATTGTTAATGGTTAAGTTACATTTTCCAGTACTGTGGTGGTAACATCACTGGTTTCCAAATTCATTACCTTTAAAGTAGCTTGGCTCCTTTGATTTTTGTATTATTGATCAAAAACAATGACTATGGTTAATTTATGCGAGGTAGGTGATAACAATGGAAACGCGGGGAAGAAAAGCAGCAGCTGTTATGAGACATTTCGTGCTGGTTCCTCCCTCCGGGCTCAGTTTTATTTGTTCTGTCTGAAATGTGTGTGCCTTTTTAAAATAGCATGATGTATGGACCCTGCGGTACAATTCCTGGTAGAGTTGATAGCGAGCTTGTGTTTTCTTTGCTTTTGATGTGATATACAGTGTCTTGCAGGTAAAGATCTCTCAGGGCAACAAGAGCCCATTCATCATCAGATGCAGAGAAAAAACCCCCACGAATAAAACAGACTCAAATACGTGGGAAACAAAAAAAGGCTACAGGATAACGTAAATAACCTGTTATTTGAAGATATGCTAACATGCCATACATTTTCAACTGTGTGGAGAAATGCATGAAATGATTGTTGGGGTGGAGGCAGTAATTGTGTTTTTCCTCACCCGGAGGAAATGGAGGTAAAAATGAGCTCAGTCTAAACCTGCAAAAATTGCTATTATCTGTCACCATTACACGCAACTCTGACACCAATGACTTGATGTCTCGCTTTTCAACCCTCTCCCCTAAGCTTTTGTTATGAGGAATAATTTGACTATGAAGGCTCCATTTTGCCATATTGAACCTGATCTCGCTAATGTAACAACGTGTGGGAACATCTCCCGGAGAAAGAGAGAGGCCGCCGCTGCTGGCAGGAGGAGATTCAGATTGATTAGCCTTGACTCGTTTGAAGTGCTGCAGGTATGGATGCAGCAAGGAGGCACCTTGTTATAATTGTGATGAAGCAGCTGTCCTCGGCAGAGCTGCTTCGGATTACCTCTCGTCTTTGTAACTGCGACAGCCCAAATGAAGAAACATACAAGATCTTTCTTTGGTTGGCGCCTGATTTGCAATTCTAAGCAGGTAAACAATAATTAATTATGCCAGATAACGGACAGCCAGTAGACAGAAGCTTATTTACCATGATATCATTAAATCAGTCGGTTGTGCCTCTCAACCTTAGCTCTCTTGCTCTCTGTCACTCTTCTCAACAAAGATGAAGATTTTCCTTACCTTATCATATCATTCCTAGCCTGTCCTTTTCACTTTCGTCTGTTTTTTTTTTGTGTGTGTGTGAAACATGCACTAGTGACTCACCCTGACTCATACTTGCTCCCTCGGAAGACTGAGCACTGCAAAGGATAGACATGGAATAAGAATGAATGCATTTGCCTTCAGTGGAAGTTCTTCTAAAAAGTATGCTCATTAGGCTTCTCGCTTTGCCCCGCACGGAGGCCGAAGGAAGCAGACAGGGCAGTTGGAGGATATTGGCGTGGTCATTATCTACCCTGTTGCTGCTCTCCGGACTACAAAGTGGGCTTGCTTTATCTGTCACCATTGCTCTTTACAGCTCAGACATGGTCTTGACAGCAAGAGCAGAGGCTATTGGCTGCAGCACGGAAGGGGGAGCCAATGCTGGATTCATTAAAAGAGAACGCTTCAGACTCTCTACCTGTTCCTCTTTCTTTCAGTCACGCAGCTCATTCAAACCCCGTCTCGTTTCCCATCACGACCAGTCCGTTCTGTTCCTGTGACCAAAAGTACCATCTAACACCACATGGCATAGTTTATACTGGAACACCGACCTGGAACATCCCGTTCTCTCTGTCAGTCTTCACCTTTTCTTTCCCGGTCTGATCTACCTACTGCTGCTTAAATCTGCTAAAGTTTATCCTCTGCTCAGTCTTCCCTCCCTCCCCTTGGAACATCATAATTTACTGGATATTTCTTTGCGTCTGTGCTCTTTTGTCCTCAGTCGCCCCGCACACTCCCATGCTCCTCAATCTCTTCTCTTTAATGACGGTGAAACAAGGTAAAGTGCAGGTCCTGACACTCTATGGAACGAGGATTAATCAACAATAAATGATGGGCTGCATTGTTAAGCGTGTGTGACAGCACAGCGATGCATGATTGAGCATACGCTTAGTGAAATTGTGTGTGTGGGTGTGAGTGTGTCTGTGCATGCAAACTGTTGTCTCTCAGGCTCTATTCAGACTGCAGTTTAAATCTATTCTATTATAACATTATAACCACTTGCCTAATATTGTGTAGGTCCCCCTTTTGCAGCCAAAACACCTCTGACCCATCCAAGCATTGACTCCACATGACCTCTGAAGGCGTGCTGTGGTACCTTCAAGGACAAAATGTTCACTTCCTGCCTCATAGTTGCCATTGTAATGAGATAAGCAATGGTGTGTGTGTATGTGTGCATATATAAACAGTAGAAATGCATATACCAGTATATGATACGTACTTGAGAGAACCAGTGGGATGCTGTGCTCTTCCATTTGTAAACACACACATCATGTCGGAGCGTGTTCCAACCATGGGCTAATTAGGATCCCCCCAGGTTTGCGCTGGTAACCCCAGGCACAACAAGCGAGAGTCTGTGTTAGCGTATCTATCACAAATTGAGAGGACCCTGGGGCCTGACAGCGCTGCTATCCCTCATGTTCCTGCTATACTGGGACACAGGTGGCAAGTAGGGACTCTTGTTTTTTTTCAACACAACTACAGCTCCGAGCTAGACTTCCTCATGCATAGAGGGAAGATGGAGGATTACTGCTACTGTAAGTCATACAGAAAGGGAATAAATGTAATGAGAGATGACTTGAGCATCGCTTGTCGTGTGGGAGATGTGACAGTGTGTGACATTCTCTTCAAGATTAGACAAAGCTGAAAGACAGAACCATAATCATTAATTAAAAGGTGATGGTGTTATACTGTAGCTGTGCATCACATTAGCAAGCTGGCTGGTGCCATTTTGGTCGTAGCCCATGCAATGAATTGTGATGTAGTGTCTGCAAGCTCGCTGATAATGAAGTAAACAAGCAGACATTTATTTTCTCTAGTTTGGGGTTGCTCAGTCGTTGTTTGGCTTGAAACTTTAGAAGCTGAAGCTGCCTTCGCATGATAAGAAATTTGCTTTTTGCTCACCTCAAGGTAGGGCGCAGAGCAAAGTGCAGGTATAGGCCCTAATTTAATCCACTCTCATGTTAGTCTTCTGCAAGAACAGCAGAATTTCTATATAACATGATGGGATTTACTGTTGCTACTGTAATATAATTATAATATTGTGATATGATCCAATCATAGCAGCTAAACTTAATTCATAAACTACATGGAAGGATAGGGTAAGAAATGGATCTTGGTCCAGGTACAGAGCTCTACTAAAAGGTTAACGCTCCTTTCGAGGTAGGAACAGCAAAAAGTTACAATTTTCACAATCTGGCAACCCAGAATGTGCCCTAATTAAAGTAGATCTACAAATCATTACCACAGAAATTATCAGAAATACAGACATTAGTTTAACTTGTAAATCCTGAATAAAACATGTATTGTTATAAAGTGGTACCCAACATCTGTATGCTGTGTTTTCTCCATCTTTGTATTTGGAGAACTTGTTGTCATGCTGAATAGGAGTATGTGCATAAAACGCTAACATAACAGTTCTGTCATAAGATGATGGTGACACTGACCAACAGCCAAACACATAGAGAGCCTCAGACGTTCTACAATGACCCACATTACTTTTCTGGTTCATAATTATCTACAAACATGAACACATGTCTCATGCTGTATCTAGTCCTGGTGAATGACAGATCCATCAATCATCTCTGAAAGAAAAGTGTACAACTATTTCAGTTTGCAGGATAATTGCCTAATTAACACCTTAAAAACGTAGCTTAAAATGTCAACATCTGTTAGTTTAGATGCTAAATAAAGTAGTCTTTATTTTTCCTCATAACTGTTAGCAAGACACATTTGTTCACCCACATGGCCATAAAAAAAATTACCCATAGAGCCAATTAGCCATAAAAATTAGTAAATGATTCATCAACCCTTGATAAAGCCATTTGTCACACAGGATAAGAAACTGATAAAAATTATGTTGCTGGAAGAGGTGGAGCTGATTTCTGCAAATATGTCACACATTGTTAATATGCACTTTTATATAACTGGACATTTTAATAAATTAACACATAACATGTTGAAATTTTGTATGGTAAAATATTAAAATTATATCAGCAAAACAATTAGTAACAAAATATAGAGAAGAATGAAGTTCATAAGTAGTGTGAGGATGTGAAACACACTTAAATGCTTAAAAATTATTTTTCCTTTTTTTCCACACACACTGACAAATGAACAAAATAATTTTGCCAGTCAACTTAAATACTGGCAGCATTTGGGTCACTTGAATGAGACAGCTGATGATTATAAAATGCCCTTATGTTGCTTCTTTTTTTTTCAGCTGCACATAATGGTGAACCATTGCTTTAATTATTTACAACACATTTCTGCATGAAGCCTAGGGCTCCAGGCTAGGATGTTTATTACTATTCCTCTTGAATCGCCTGGCCCGAGTTTAAAAGAAATTAAGAGAATAAAAATGAAAACCACGACCTTAAGTGCATTTTGTGCTACGTAATAGCTAAACAGCGCTTCTAATCAGGATGCATTCTTCATGCAACCTCCTGCGAAAAGGTGATGCTCAGCAACTAGTGAAGGACTCATTACTCCAGCCAAAGTGTTCCTGGGCTAACAGTTGAATAATGAGGCTATTATGGAGATATCCTCTAAGAAAAGCCGGAGAGGTCTAGACCCCCAGTGCTGAGGTAACCTGCCAATCTGTCTCCAAACATAAGCAGCAGCATTTATATATCCATAATACCTGCAGTGCATTATTGCTATTAGATGCACAAAGGTGACTATCATTACTTGATACAGCACATAATTAAAAATTGATGTTCAGTGGTTTGGCGGCCTGTTGGAGCTCTTTTGCTTTAAAACGGTCTGAATCTATCCCTCAATTGAGCAATACCAATAAGTATTTTCACCGTCAAGTAGTTTTCCTGAATCGTGTTTGCGGATGGCGAGTGCAGATTCAAACAGATTGGATGTGAGGCTCCTCTTGACACTTTTGACCATGCATCTCCCTCCTCAGTCTCTCCATTCTGATTCCTTTCATTTTCAGAATGAAAAAAATGGTATATTAAAGTTGTGGCTCCGGCTTTACTCCCCGGGGTATTGTGCCTCATTATCTAAGAAGCTGCTTACACTCTACTGCTTAGCTCATTACAGATGGACAGAGAAACAGAGAGCAAAGAGAGAGAGAGAGAGGGAGAGGGTATTAGAATGGCTACATGCTGCTCGAGTTCCACAGTTTTCTTACAGAAATGAAAAGTTGATGCAGTACCATCTGCAAGTTTTACTCTCCAACCTATAGGACAGTGTAAAAAAGCAACGCATGCCCACCAAAGCATCCCAGGGGTGACCCAAAGGATGCTGTCGTGAGAGCAGCGTTGCTCCTTTAAGGAATGAGGCAGTGCGGTGCAGAGTGTCTGCAAAAAAATGGGCAGGAAATTTAGAAGGAGAATTAGGTAGAAAGCCAGTGGAGCAGAGGAAAAGAGTAACTGTGTTTAAAAAAAAAAAAAAAAAAACGTCGGGAAGATGTGTAAAACATAGATAACTATAACGTACTCAGAGTGCATACCTCCTCCACCATCAAAATGGCTTCCCTCAGGGTTCTTGCAATGTTAAAGAAAGAGAAAAAACATCATGGATCCTTTGCCCCCTTTATCCTGGATTCTTCCAAACAGGCGTTTTTTTTAGTTTTTTTTTTTTTTTGCCTTCCACGACTTTCATGACTCTTGTTGCCCCTTTTCATTTTGTGTCCCCTGTTCAAATTTAGAAAAGCCATATATTTACAGAAATCATTTACATAAGTAATCAGTGAAAACATTACATGTATCCTATACAGCAGCCAGAGTCTGCTTTTATGTACTGGAACAGGGGGATTCAGGTAAGTCAACCCTCTGTGGAAGTTTCAGGATGTATGTATGCTACTTTATGAATATTAATACTGTATACTGTGAACTTTGATCACCATGTGAAAATGATCTATCAGATAGTCGTCTGATGATTATATAATAAAGGTGTGGTATAAAAAGTAAACAAGACCATATAACTACATCATTTATGGTGCTGTATTCATTTATCAGAAACCAATAAGTGGATACCAGAGTTGTGCTGTGTATAATGTGTAACCATGTTGTAAAACTGTGAATCAGATCCGAGCACACACCTGCCATCGATCGCTTTTTGATTCTAAGTGTTAAAGAAATCAGCTCATGTAGAATAAAGACAGACATTGTCCTTATAGAGAGCAGGTTGTTGTGAATGAATTATTAATTATCCTGCACCACAAATGACTTTAAGAGGAGGATATTTGTGATATTTCATGTTTTGTATCCAGACCTTAACTAAAGTACAAGGTCTCTGTAGAACAAAGACTACGGGCTAGACCTGCTCTTTTTAAAAAAGTGCCTTGAGGTAACTTTTGATATGATTTGGCACCAATAAAATTGACTTGACTCATTATTTGAAATGGAATTTCGTCATTTTTATTTTTTCTGTTTCCATGGTTATAAGTTGCACTACGGCTCATCCTGGTGGTCGATTTTGTTTCGGGAGCAGATTTCAAATTCTCTGCACTCCACAACCAAATCCTGAAGTAGTGCCTTTTGCTATTTATGATTAGCTATTTATTATTTATCATTTTGATGGTTACAAGTTAAATTTTGGCTCATTCTGTGAGTGTGATTTGTCTCGGAGGAGGGTTTTCACGATATGTACACATCTTTCATATTTAAAAGGTGCCTTTGGGCATTTTGGGAATTTATTTATTTAAAAAACTGAACTTTTTCTCAGATATGCCATTAATAAGAATTACACTTAAAAGTGAACAACAGTGTCTTTCGTCAATGAAATCCACTCGTCATGTGGGGTCCTGAGTATTTCATGTATTCCTAGGTTCATGGCAGCAAAAGTCTTTATGCTAAGCTAGGCTAAAATAGTCATTACTCCAGCTCTGTCGTTAACACATCGCTTTCAAGAAAAAAAACAGTCAACATGCTCTTTTCTCCAAAATGTTAAATATTCCTTTAAAAGTTGCATATTTCAAGTGACAAAAGTCTTCGTTTTCTTGACATGCAGTAGCTTGAGTGGCAGCTTTCCTCTGGGGAAGATGCATATAGTAAAAACACCTCTGCCTTTACATGATAGAAACATGAAAAAACCTAAAACAAAATTATAATATAACATTCTTTCTGTTTGGTTACAATGCTCTGAAAGGTTTTTATGTATTCTGGCCTTTGCAGAGATGTAAGTGTAACACCACCAGACAGAAGATTAATATCTACAAAGCCCTCGATAAGGAAGCTGAAGTTGGCTCAGGTCAGATCAGCTCAGATCAAGTTATCAGCATCAGGGATTAATGAGACAAAACCGAGAACCTCAAATTTTAAACAACACAACACCGCCGTCTCCTTTGTATTCAGACGCTACCCTCGGCCCTTATAGGATCACATTCCTGATCTCCAGCTACAAGTACTTTACTTCCAATCTGCCAGCAATTTCCTCAGATATAACAAATGCAGAATTAGTTTGACCTGCAGCAGAGGGAAGGGAGCCCACACAGTGTACATAAGGAGCTTTCAGGAGGGGGAAAAGTGTTTTTTCATGATGCCAATCAAAAATAGGACATGTTTTCCCCAATCTAAGCACCGTCAATCTCGCTGTGCAAAGCTGCCTGAGCACACCAACACAGCAGATCATCTTACTGCTGATTTAGGAGCATTTTCTCTCCCAACCTGAAACTGTCTGCGAAATGTTTATTTTAAATCTAGGAGATAGATCAAAAGCCTTGCCTTGACAAGCTAATATGACTGCGGCGGCCCTTGACACCGAGGGTACGATGAAAAGGAGATTAGAAAAGGAAAGAAAGCATTGTGGGGAGAATATATAAAGACAGAAGAAAGAGACATGCAAACTTAATCACTTTCATCATTTCTGAAAACATTTTTTTAAGCATCTTATCAAATAATGGTAGAAGAAGAAACTAAAGGGAGCAATTTTATCGGATTAATTTGTCCGGCTATTGTATGCGCGCCGTGAAATACACAACCAATGTCTGAGACTAATAATAGATATTTATTATTGTGGCTTCCAACAACTACAACAGTATAAATGAATTTTACATTAGTATGTAATTTTTCCCAGTATGCCATTTAATTTTCTATTCTGCTCATACGGACAATTCTACAGTTGTTAAATAATAATTTTTTTCACACAACAGGGGATCAGCAGGCATCAAAAACAAACATAATAGGCAGCTTGAACAATTTTAAAAGTCGGAGAGGGAAGAAAAAAAATGCCAATTTACACTCCCATCTTGCTATCACCAATGCATAAGGTATGATACCAAGCACTTTCAGGAACGTCTTGCAATGTTTCACTGTGGCATTTGGATAATTGGCTGGGGAAATCGTTTGCTGCAATTAGCAAATTAAAGGATTTTTAATGCTGTGTTCACTCTCTTTTTTTCCAGGGACAGCAAACTGCATCTCCAACGCCTCACTTTTCTGCCTCTACAGCAACTCTTTGCCCAGGTGATACTGGTGGTGATAACCTTTAAAAGAATGACACCTTAGCTTTATTGATATGCCTGTGATGTCACCTACAGAGATTTCCAATTTTGCAAAAACAGACCCTGCTGTGGTGAAAGGGGGGGGGAGAATGTCAGGCAACCCAGCTGGAATCTAAATGGCAGATATGTCCCTGACAATGCTGCAATAACTTATCGATCAGGTGCTGTGTAAGAGGTGCACCGGCTCGATATACAGTCTTGTGAAATCCCCAAAAAAGCAGGCTTCGGGAGAGAATTAAGAGGCAAGCTGTGAATTCAAATGTCAGCCCGAATTCTTTGACAACCTTTTGTGCCATCGAACGTCTCGATGAGCAGAGAGAAAGAATATAAATGGACTGGAGTTTAGAGCAGCTTTTCATATTCCACCAAAGAAAGTAGGATTTCTACATTTAGAGCAGGGGTTTGTTGCCAGAAAGTCTTGCACAAGTATGCAAATCACATCATATTAGTCCTGCATCCCCTTGAAGCTGCATGTGATGCATGCACTCAAGTGCGTCTGACTGAGGAGCTCATTGAGAGGAGAGTGACCGCCCAGGGAGAGCTTGAACAGGTTGATCTGATGAGCTACTTCACGCTGCATTTCAGCCCATTGATGAAGCTTATCAGCGTGATAAATAACTTCTGCCGGAGCCTTCAGACCTATCATTATCTCTTTCATACAAACTGATCTGAAAGTGGAGTAGAGAGCTTCCTACTGTAGTTGTCACTGGGAACCTTTTCTTCATTGTGAGCATACATGCAGCATAAGCTGCATGTATTTTCCCACACCTAGTGCCACCTTTATGAAAAATTTATATGCAGAACCATCTACACTCCACTTCCCAAATTCATTAAATGGTAATTATAAGAGAATAATGAGCTCACCTTACCGATACCAGCATACATTCAATTTTCTGGACTGGAAATGAACAATTCAGTGAGTGATGAATAATTAATGAAATAGATCTAATATAAACACTCTTTTACACAACCCTGATACTTATGCTCAAACCCCATTTCAATCAGGACAGACTAGTGGTTCAGTTGACAGCAACATATATATCCCCCCTTGGAGTCAAGACACTGGTGGTGGTGGTGGCTGATGAACCTGGTGAAGATGGCTCACCAAAGCTGGTGAATCTTTGAAGGTGATGGGGAGGTGCATGAAATAGCAGTATGAAAGAACTAGCGGAATGGAGAGAGTCAAAGGAAAGCAGCAAAATCATAAGATGATAGGCTGACAATGAAGATGTGTCACTTTGCTATTTGCTAGAGCATCATCCCAATCTATCTGGAAGGGTGGGTGGCCATAAATATCTGCCAGAGCACATTTAACATTAACTTTCAGATTCATCTGTCCTGAAGGTTAGAACTTTTAATTCCTGAAACTACAGTGTTTTGCAACTGGTTATTTCTCTCGTTAATTTGTGTAGCTATCACACATATCTGAGAACAGTGGTCTGATGCCAGGATGTAGGGAGTCAGAGCATTCTGGGGTTAAATGGCACTATAGAATTAGCCAAACCCAGGTGCCAAATGTGAACTTGCTCTCTGACTCCCATCTTTCAGGAGGACTGAGAAGCAGTTTCTTTGTCAATCAGTCACAATCAACTAATTGCTGGGCTGGCACATTCAAATCAACGCACGGCTGGAGGTTAATGAAAATTGCACCTTTGCTTGACATAACATCTGATCCTGTTAGCAGTTTTGAGCAGAATCCTGAGGTGGTGTCAAGTGGATTTCCCCTGAGAGCTGCTGCTACATTTAAAAGGCAAAATGTGCTTAATCTTATCCGTCATAACAGCCGTACCTGTATGCCGCATAAAAGCAACATCTAATCTCTATTACTTATACTGAAATGTCAGTCATGATTATTAATGAAACCGAAGGAAGTTAATTGCTACATAAAAACTGATTAGGATTATTTTTGATTAAACCATTTCCTCCAGTATACTGAGTCATGTATTTTAGTGCTGTGAAACCCTCCATACATGGTTGGAATTAACTAATAAGAGTGGCATTAAGAGATTTAAGGTAAAAAGCCTTAAATTAAGTTATGATCTGGCCTCATCCAACTACTTAATAATCAAACAGTCCATCAGGGTACATAACCCTGTACTTTTATGTATATAAAACCTTACCTTAGGAGTAACCTTACTCCTTATTGGATTTACTCTCCTCCTGGTGAGTCTTGGTACTGACCACTTAACACCTAAAACAACCGTGTAAGTTATTTTGTGTGTCAGATGCACTTTAAATAGCTAAATCATAATAAAGAAAAGCTTGGACTTGGAAAAACACTTCATCAAGACAAGTGAACGACTTATTGTGAAATATAAAATGAGACTAGGCTGAGACTAGGCTTAGGGCCTGTGTCCACCAAGCGTTATTAACATTTCAGTCAATCCAGTCTGACCAAAACCAATATTTTTATCATTTTACTTATTTCACTTTTTTCACATCAGATTTATCTGATCATTATCTGATAATGGCTTCTTACCCATTTCAAATTAGAGAGTACGTTGAGATAGTTTTGGCCCCAAGACCTCTAATCGTTCGCTGTACCAGATAAAGCTGTGAGACTCTGGGCACCAGCTATCCTGAGGCAAACCTTGGAGGGAACCAGCTACTAGATGTTTCAATTAGTCTTTCGCTCCGATACTCAGGTCAGACGATCGATTTGCATGTCAGGCTTTGCACGTCAATCTGCCCAGGCATAGTTCACCATCTTTCGGGCCCTATTGCCACTCGGCTGAGATGGGCCTGTGGTGCGCCTTACCCCGAGAGACAGGGATCCCAACTCAGCCGGTGCAGCACAGGAAACAGAACGGCTCCACATGCCATCCAATGAACAGAATATTTGGATTGTAATTGAGAAAAAAAACATTCTATTACATTTTATATGCTCCTTTATGTGAATGAAAATAAGGAGAGAAGGTTAGGTCTTTATTTTTTAAACTACATTTTAATCTGATCTCAAAACTATTGCATGGCTTCGTGTATGTGTGTGTGTATATTATATATATTCGATGATTATGCCATGCAACTCTTGAATTAGGGTACTGGCCCAGTTCAGGCATTGCTGCACAGTGCACACCCTTTCTGATCTATTGCTGATCCAATTAACTGATCTCATAAATCCTGGTGAAAGCAGGCTTTTGGGCAGGAAATTGGGCAACAACAGAAAAAAATACACAGTCAGAAACACAAAGCCAGGGCTTCATGTGAATATGACATGCTTATAAATTGTACAGTAATTGTGCAGGGCTTCGGCTAATGAGGTAAGAGAAGGAAATACAGTAGTGGGTGTCCACACACCAATGGCGGTGGCCATTTCTGAGTCATTAAGTGCCGCTGTAATTGTGCCATTACGCTGCTCATTACAGACAGACTGTGGCATAATCTCCCACAGGGCCGATGTCACCACTCAATTCCATTAGACACCGTCTCCAGCCTGGGAATCATCCTCGCTCACTAGTCTTAATGATGAACCCCTCGCCGATTCAAAGCCCGGCTCCTCTGACTCTGGTGTTCTGACTGGAAGCAGGCCAACGTCACCCTCTGAGACTGTCTTTATTTCAAGCTTAGAGTGGGCTGCAAGTACATTATGGATGAAGCACAAATGAACACATTCACTGGCATGAGAGAGGACTTTACTGGTGACAGCAGCCATCTATATGGCCAAGGCCCCTTGTCTTGTTGGTTTTAAACAGGATGTGTTTGAGACAGGCTTATTTCAGATTAAATGGGGCGATGACTGCAGATGAATTCAAAGAAAACCTGCAGCAAACGATAGAATTCAAACAAAGATTCATTACTATTTAATTCTTTTCATGACAACTAGATCCTTATACTAGTTGCATGACAGACACTTTTTTTTTTTTACCTAAAATTGCTATTCACATCCAGTCTGTCCAGTGCTAGTTGCATGCACCACACATTTTCCATCAAGACAAAATAGAGAAACAGGACAGTGGCAGACAAAGTCTATCCCAGAAGACATAATATTGAGGATTTCTGTTGAATTTGTCTTCTATAAACTTTGTTAGCACAAACAACAGTTGCAACTGATTCATGTAGCTTCTTAATATTTCCAAAAGTTGGTTTCAAGTAATAAAAGGATGAATTATTGCCACAATCTGCAGCTTTACATAGTCTTATTTATTATTTATTTATTTATTATATTTGTCTTTCACGTTGCGAACAAAAAATGTTCCCAGCACGGCAGCTACGCCATCTGATAGGCACCAAATGTGAGAACGACACGGTTAGTGACCAGGTGGTATACATAGTGGAGCATTTAGCAGCTAGAGAGGCAGATATTTCCATCAGGAGTTGGTGGAGACCAAAAACAGAGCTTAAATCATGGGAATACTGCACTTCATTATTTGCCCAGAAACATGACTTCAAATGCATGATAATACATCCATTAATGCCATATGGAGAGATGGGAGAAGTGTTTCCAACATAAGTGTTGTGTTCCTGCCTCTAATACAGGTTTTAAGAAATGGTTAGATGGGATGATAAATTTCCCTCCGTGCAGCAAATATGAAGCTCCAGCCAGATTGTGAAAGCCTCACTAATTAACACTTTATATCTTGTTTGATTAAAACTAAAAGGCTTTAGAGCAGCTGGAAAAGGTGGATTACTTTATTTCAGAGCCGGGCATGCTGTTCCTCTGCTTTTCCAGTCTTTGTGCTAAGCTAAGCTAATTGGTTTCTTCTTCATATTTTATCATATAGACAAAAAAAAAAAATCATACCTCATGTAACAGCAACAACGGTGAACAAGTGAGTTTCTTTGTGAAGCTTTTTCTTCAACAACTTATCTTATAACTTATCAACAACTTATTTAAAAAAAAAGATTTTCGTCTGTATTAATATAAGCATAATGTTTGGATTTTTAAGAATTGAATATTTTCTTCTAATCCAAATAATATCCCCATTGTAGCCTCAGTCATATGAAGCAAACACAAATTAAAGTAATGTAGTTTATAAAAGACATGCCTCAACAGAGATAACAGTGTGGCATGTATTCCTGCTTTGCTGGAGGAATGACAGAGAGGTTGAATATAACCTAAGATCACCAGGTGCACATTATAATACAGATAAGCACCTGGCAAATTGACATTACTCCGTTTATTCAATTTATTCTCAGAATCTGTATGAAATTGGCATCTAATTTAGTAATGCAGCAGCTAATTATGAAATCAGTGACCGAAACCAGCCACAACTGGAATGATTATTTGGGCATATTTTACTGATGTAATTACAGCAACAGTTAAATGGTAATCTGTGCAAGGATGCGGGTGAATAGAATATCACTAAAATGTTCCTTAAATATGTTTACACAAATCTGCATCTGCTTTTCAGAGGCAGAAAGTAGTCCCTGGCAAATGAACATCGTAAATCCAGCAAGCATATGCCAACACAAAATATACAGTATGTTAAGTGTTCCACGTCTGATGCTGGTTTATTTTCCTTCGAATTGCTGCCTTTTGTTTCAAAAGAGTCAAGAAAATGATTTAGTTTCAGGCTACTCAAGTTCACTGTTGATTTTATAGAATACTTTTCTCAACTTTCATCTCTTGTTATACCGATATAACTGATCACTTTTAAGTGTTTTTTTTCTTCCCGTTTGAGCTCCAACTGAAGCTAGGCACAACAAGCGCCACATCCTGGACCTGTTTTTATCCTCTGAAAAACATACTGTGTCGAGAATTTATGGTACCAGATCCTAAAATTATTTTGTTTAATACCTGTTTTTTTCAATACCATGAACTTTGATGCACACATTCCTCACTTGCGTCTTCTTAATCCATCTACAGCAGGTACATCTTGCCACACCCTGACTTCCTGTGACCTCCAGCCTTGCTCCTCAACAAACATTTTGGCTGTTTTATGTTCTTTTAATTCCACTTGTGTAAATATTTTAGATGATATTGCTCCTGTTTGGCTTAAAAAGCCCCAAAATGCCATCCTAGCCCTGGCTTAATTGTAAAGAGAACTTGCCAGAACGCATTGGAGGGCTACAAAACGTCCCACTCGTATTGAAAGGCTGAAGGATCTCATGGAAAAAAAAATTGGCAGCTTAAACTGGAGGTTCTAACTCCAGACGTCTCTCTGAATTTTCAGTCTCACCACTAACACTCCTCCACATTTCATCAAGCCCTCAGATGATAAATGTGAAAGGTTCAATCATTTTTCTCTCATGAGGTTTAAGATTATAGAATACAATTATTCCTCCTTCTCAAATTCTCCCATATCTTTTGATAAAACACCTTGCACTCTGCATGCATTCAAGTCAGTCACTAATCACCTGACCAATGTCATTACTACAATGAAATCATCCTCTTGACATTATCCAAACTCTGTTCTTTAAAGACATATTTTATTCAATTTCCTCTTTTGTAATCATAATTCCTTCCTGGCTAAGGTCCTGGAAAATATGATTGATAGGCAGCTCTTTGTTGCATGTTATCTGTTTTTATGTGGCGTCAGCACACTGAGACAGCTTATCTCAGAGCTGACTATGGCCAAACAACTGTTTTATTGCTTTGAATTTATTGGTTTTCATTGTGAGGTCGGTTATTTTTTCTAGGCCACAGGGTATTTTAGATCCTACATCTGCCATTTCTTCTATGGAGTGCCACAAGGCTGAGTCCTTGGCCTTGTGCTATTCTCCATTTACGTGCTACCTCTCAGTCAAATGTTTTATAGTTCCCATTTTTGATTAGATGACTCCTGGACTGGACATTTCTGTGTTACTGATGTTAACCTTAATTTAGTTAAATCAGAAGCCGTTGTTATAGCTCTAGACTTCACTGATGAGTACTTTTTCTCGGACCTAGGTTATCCATCCCACTGCGTCAAAATCAAATGTACAGACCTTGGTGTTACTTTTGGTAACAAATCTAACTTTTAACAACAGCCAAAGTCAGTTGTTATGTTGTGCTTTCTGCTTTTCTTAATATATCTAAAAATAAATCTTTTTTATCCACTAAGAATCTGAAAATTGATCCATGCTTTCATTACATTCTCCTGAGAGAACTGCAACTCTCTCTATTCCTTTCTCATTCGGTGCAACCTCTTCAAACTTCAACAAAATCCAACTGTGGAGTTTGCATCTATTTTAGCATCTCTACAGTGGTTTATGATTTAGAAGCTTTTTATGCTTACTTTTAAAGCATTTTATATCACATTTACTGTACTAACCTCTTACGAGCCTGAGATTCTCTAGCAGAGGTTTGTTAGGTCTTAAGGTTGAAACCGGAGCAGACCGAGCCGTTGGGAGTCAGGGCCCTATATACATGTCAGTCAGGCTAGCTCCATTTCCTCTGTTAAATCTCTCTTAAAAAATTTTTTTTCAGAATTGCTTTCTCCTGAATCGTTAATTTGGTAACACTTTCTATGAACACCACATATATAGTGCGTTATGGTGGCTTTCATAGTGAATAATGATGCATTGATACCGTTGTATGACTACCGTTGTACGACTACATAAACACACCTTGTGCTTCCACAAGCTCTTGACTAGTTGTAGCAACTAGGGGTTTAATGAAAATGTTTACAATGCATTATGACTACCTATACCCCCCCATACAAACCTCACTAATGATCTGTAGTAAGGACTGATTGTATGCTACAGTATAATAGTCCATACGTGCACATAATAATCAGTAATGATGCAGCAAGGACTATTTTAAGTGAATGAAGCTGCATTATACTTAACTATTGACACATTATGATGAAGCACACATTATTATAGATGCATCAATATGTAGGTCACATCACTTAACACATGTAGGGATAATTTATTATACAGAATGGAATATTATGCATACTACCAGCTCTTACTACCGTTGATTGTTGAGGTGTCTATAGGTGAGTTTAGGTTGTCATAATGTATTATAAGCCTCATGAGTGAATCTGTAGTTTATAACTAGTCAGGAGCATCCATAAGATATTTTAACTTCTTCTAAGTCCTACCTATGTTTTATGAGTGGTCATAAAGGATTATAAATACATTATAATTTACTATAAATACTACAAAAAATGATTATAATACTGATTTGGAAAAGTTTCCTTTGAATACATTTGAAAGGAGGGAGGTTAATTATACTTTCAGGCTGCTTTTTTGCAACGTCTCCAGGCAGCGAACACATCTGACAGGAGTTGAAAAATGTAAATGAGGTCCTCAGTATCAATGATTTGTAAGGAGGAACTGCTCAAAATATCCATAATTTTACACTGTGTGGACTGAGCACTCGGTAATGATTGTGCTACCGTTCAAGAGCGTACTTTGACTACATGAGCCAAGTCGTGCCGCGGAAAACTTCTGCCCTCCTTCAGGGAGAGAAACCAGCTGTCAGAAATATGCAACTTTGAATCATGTGTTTGCAGAAAACTTCATAACTGGTTTTGTTTTCTTCATTTGAGTCTCCTTTTTTTCCACCCTGAAACTTTTGAGCCCTTCATGAATGTACGCTGTGCAG
Source organism: Chaunax sp. Z400 (assembly GCA_037577475.1). Classification (NCBI taxonomy): domain Eukaryota; kingdom Metazoa; phylum Chordata; class Actinopteri; order Lophiiformes; family Chaunacidae; genus Chaunax; species Chaunax sp. Z400. The sequence goes on from CM075188.1 coordinate 26,250,004, forward strand.
CTCAAGACTTAAGACAGCTGCCATTCGCTGACAGCTATGCACATTTAATCTTTGTGGGATCTCCCAGCGGAGTGAGAGTTCAGTTTGCCTTTCAAAACCCTTCTTTCTGTGTTTAACCTCAGCTGCTTCTCTCTCAGAGGCACACCCTGCCGCTCTCATTTCCTCTAACCCAGGTTGGATTGCTCAAGATGAGAGAGATTTTGATGGGAGGAGTGTTGGCACTGACTTGGCTGTTGCTGGAGTCTTAAAGCATTTTCAGGTCATCAAAAGGACATATACGTAGAGGCGGCATGAAAAGAAATGCTTAAGCAAATTAGCCACCTCTGGACTCGCTCTCCTTCCCGAGGAGAGAGTGTGAGGGACATGCTGAGAAATAAGAGGAGGCCTATTGGGCCTTGCATGAATTGTGCATATGCAAAGGTTTTATCTGTGCATGCAAACATTTCAATAACTTTTCAAAGTCCCATTTCTTTGATTTTGTAGGAAAATGTCCAAGACGTGTTTCTGCTTAGATCGTCCTGATAGTATCTACAAAAACGGCAAACTGAGAAAATAGCTTTTTGTATGATTTTTTTTTCCTCCACCAAGCGGAAGCATCAAAAAATAAATTAAAACTCTAATGTGTCCAGAAAATGTGGCAGTAGAGCCCTGACACACTAGCAGATTGAAGAGAGGATATATGGTACTTTGGATTGGGCCAAAAATTTTGCAAGAATTGCAGATACTGCACTTTGCCTTTGCAGGGCAGTATGGCGTACTGGAACTACATGCATCTAAAAATATTTTTTTGTTTAATATATTTATATAGCATTGATTTAAAATGGGCATGTAGGTTTAAAAAAAGGCATATGGTAGGTTATTTATTGGGTAAAATTCTTATGTTTATTTAAATATGGTTAATGCATATGAAAATGAAGCCATCAACTTAATTAAATTCCCTTTGCAGCTTAAGCATTTGGATTGATTCTCCCCATGTTTCGTGCTATGGTAAGCCAGAGTCTCTAACGATTCTCCAATGTGCTCATCTATTATTCTTGTTTTGACAGTTTTCTGGCCGCTCTGTCTGGCTTACACATTTTCTGGCATGTATTTTCAGATCAAACCATGTTTTTAATTTCACTTTCACTTCTGTGGATACAAAATTAATTTCACCGGTTATCTATTTCCATGCTTTTTGCTGCCTGTAGCTGACATTTCCTTTTTTGGTCGGAGTTTAACATTAGCAGTCAAATGTCAGTGACTTGTTGGTTAGTGGTTTGCACACACCGCTCAAGTCAGCCGCCCTTACATGGATTTATTGTGTGCTAATTACACATTGTCTGTCAATTTAACATCAAACGATTTCATTACCATATTCAGGTGGGAAAGAACAGACCTGGCTGCCAGGAGTATATTTTCTTATTTTACTTATTTTACTTTAAGCAAGAAGAGATAAATAAGAAAAAAATCCATGCATGAGGCCCATTGCGTCATATGAAAGACCTTTTATTTCTTATCTTACATGTGTCTTTCACAAAGTTGTTAAAATTCTGTTCTCACCGAATTCCAATTTTATTGGGAACTTCTGCACAGTGTAAGCTGTCAAGTCAAAAATAAATACATTTGTTGAAGGATTTTTATTTCTAGTGTAGGAGGCTAATCATAAATCATAATAACCATAAAGAGGGATGGGAATGAAAATATAGCCATTAAAACTAAGTTTTCTCTTACTGGCATTTAAGAACAATTGTGTTTGTATAACTTAAGTGCTTCCTGCATGAGGTCTATTTGTATTAATGGATTTCCACCATCATTCCACACAGCAATACTCCCTCACTGTCTAGTCTCCAAAATTAAAACCTTGAACTTTGTTAATGCTTTAGCATGTAAAGAAAATGTAGTCACCTTCCCCTACTTCTCAGCTTTCAAAACTTTCCCTCTAACAGCTGTATTTAAAAAAACAGCTCGAAACACTACTGGTGCATAAAGTGCTTGTTTATCCAATTCGTCTAGGGATTTGAATGAGTGTTATGAGGACACAGCATGGAAGCGTCATGAAAGCAATCACACACCGCCAGGAAAGACAAGCCCCCGACACGCACTCACAACCCTGAGTGTTTTATTTATTATGAGTCACATTTGATGGGAGGCATCAAGTGAAATTCATGGGGGAAAAAAAACAAAAAGGGAGAGAATGGGCTCATGCCTCAATGAGGGAGCTAACAGACAACTGGCAGCGTCTTTGGATCCAGAGCCGGCGAGATAAGAGATTGGAAGTGGGTCGGAAGAGAAGAAGGCGATCTTCGTCTGAAGAGGCAGAGCTCAATTTAGAATTCTTGGGAGCTGAAAAATTCCCCTTGATACAAAATCACTCAAAATACACAGAGGGAGGAACGGCTTCATCTTTTCATGTTCCAGTAGCGTCACAACCGTTTACCCCATCGTTTCCACCGCTCTGTCAAGAGCTGTCTTTTATTCTCACGGGTTCAAAAAGCATAAAGACCCTGATGGTGTGGAGGAAGGATGAACTCGGAGTGGGGTAAACACTGAAGATTTAAAGTAAAGGTAGAAAAAAGCCATTTGTTTCTATATTTACACCACTGTGTGCTACAGTTTGGGTTGTTTCAGATGTCTCATTGTGTCTCGTGACAAAATCAGACAAACAGCAGTAGACTTGAAGAGAAAGAGGTTCATGAGACGAGTGGAACAAAGAGAAAATTAAACTTTGAAAACTGTCTTGCTTGTCATCTTTCGGGTTCGACATCCCAAACCATTATTCAGGATCCACACGGGCAAAGTAAACAGAAAACACAGGGAAATGGAATAATGCTTCAAACATTTTATCTGTGGCCACTGCACAGCGGACCAGCTCGTAAGCCTCTCCTCAACTATAGACATACGTCAGGAACCCCCAGAAACCTAATCTCCTTTCTCGAGATAAGGCCTGGCAGCGCTGAGGAGTCAGCCATGCGTGTAGCTGTGTCCAAAGCTATTACCAGAGAGCAGGAGCTCTCCCTACCCACCAGCCACGGCTGTTTCCCTTCACCAAGGGATGTTACTTTTAACTGACTGGAGCAAGATGTCCAGATCAAATTCACTGTGGCCCTGAAGAAAAAGGGAGGATGAAAAAAGAAAAGAAGAGAGGAAATAAGAGGAAACAAATAGTTGTTGTTTTTTTTGTCGTGAGGAAGTGAAGGTGTAAGACAGGGGCTGCTTCCTCGCAGCTCAAAATAGAGGACGTTGTTATATGCGTCTGGATTTACAGATGTGGAGTGATTCTACATCAAAAGGAGGAAATCCACTCAACATTATGTGAGCTATCACTTTTATTTTTGCTGTAATTCAACCTAACAACCACTTGAATGGCTTGAATTGTGAGCTATCAAGTACAAATTAAACATGTTAGCTCCTTTTCATATTGCAGCCCAGGGCCAAATTTAATGCTTGTCATTTTCTTCAATGGCATCGTTTTACAAATTGCTGCTTCTCATTTGTACCCATGACATATGTGGAAAAAAAAATTTGGATTTGTGACAATTCTGATTTCTCCCTGAAGACAAACGACAAACCAACACATAATCAGATGTTGACTTTATTGCCATTAAGATTTCTCCCTCTGTTTAGTTGCAGAAAGTGCAGATCAACCACTGCTCCCTCAAACCTCCCTCGCAAGCTGTGATGACCAGAGGCTTAAATAAGAGGAGCTCCTCCCTCTGGACCAACCAACTGCTGAGCACATCAATTAACTTCTGTTTTACATTATTTTATGCAAAATATAACTTCACTCTGCATTACTTCATTAAACACTCCTTATTTATCACATCGCCACCCAATGCCCAGTGAAATATCTGAATCGAACAAGCACAAAATCATCAATGATATCATTTACCCCCCCATCCTAGTGCGAGATGGTGTTTTCCACTCCTCAGCACACCTGTGCATGATTGTTGCAGTATAAAAAGGTCACTAAACAGATGCTCTGGTTGGAACCCTGACAGTCAGAAAATGTTGCAGGAGAAGAGTTAAATAAATGTATTTTATATAAATGAAAAAAAAGTTTTTTTCTGCAGGGGATATGAATTATTTTGGGATTTGTTAATTGGTGTTCAGTTGTGGTGCCCGTGCACTCACCACAATCACAGAGGGGGGGGGGGGGGGGAATGCAAGTTTGTGTGACCATGTGTGAAAAGTTTTCTGATCATGAGTTGAGTTTTTGAACATGTAATTTATTTACTTTTAATACAAATATCATGCAGTTAGAAAGAGGCACACCAGAGGAGACATGAAGACTGTTGCTGGTGCTGTTTGAGGCGAGGCAGGGGAGACAGAGTCCTCAAAATGCAGACGGCAGGAAAGAGGAAAAGTCAGACAGCCGGAAACATAAAGACCAAATGGAGACAGACAGGAGAATGGAACAGCACACCTAGAGAACCGGGGAATGGAGAGGATATTGGTTACTGAGAGAAGTTGTTCTCTATAGGGAGGAACCCTTTCATAGTTCTGAGAACCCCTCTTTTTAATTCAACACTGTTTTTAGGGACATTTTTAGCTCCTACTTCAGAGTAGATAAAAGACGAACCCTGAGTAAAGTGATTGGACCAGTGTACTCTGATTGGTCAAAGGCCATTTTTAAAAACCTGTGTGAAACTTTAAGTTTGTAAATGTAGCCTTATTAGTATTTTGAGATGTCCGCAACTAAAGATTCTATAGATCAATAGAATATTAAATGCACTTCATCTCCAGCCTCACCTAAATCACTAAGCATAATGAATATCACACCGTAAACTCTTTTAATTACAGAAATATCTATACAAAATGGACTAATTCATTTCTGACTCATGGTAACCCTGTCTGTAAGTTGAATCACATCACATTTATGTCTCATGTTTGGAAAATTCCCACTTCATAAATTCCCCTTACTATATGACATCCCTGCTCATCCAACAGTACACAAACAAAATCCTAAAGAAAACCAACTCGAAGATTCTTGCTGCTGTTTCAAATAACAATTTCCCTTCCTGAAAACAAAAGCCCCACAAATGTGCACACAAGGTCTGCGACTGGAGCCGAGCCAGAGGGTAATTTCCAGTTTGATTAAACAACCCACTAAGTGACTCATCATAACCAAGGCCAACAGATTAACTAGCATCAAAACAGTCTGAGACCAGGTCCCTCCCTCTGACGGCAGATGTTCTGCTGCAAATTAAAACCCCTGACAGGTTTAGGAGAACACATGTCAGATTTCTCTGATGAATAGAGGTGCAAGGAGTCTATAGAAGGCATAATTACAGCGTTATTGATTCAGATGAAATCCGTTTTCAGTCGGCAGTAAGTTGAATATCCTGCCGAGGCCGAGCGGCGCGGTGATGGAGCTCTCGACGGATGCTGGGTACCTTGGCTCATACTGTAATTTAAAGTAGAACAACTCACAAGCACTCTTGCTCGCAAACTTGTAAGGTTCAGCTATGATTGTTTTTGTCTCCATACATTGTCTGGATGACCACGTGACTTATGAATCAGCACATGGGCTGCCATCACTGGACTGGTGATATTTAGGTTGAAAAACCCACACAAGAAAATTAAACATGTATCTATGGACAGTAAGTAATATTTATAATCTGCAACAAAAAAGACTAATAAACCTTCAACTGCAGCTGAGGTTTTTATTGTGTTGAATAGATTTTGATGCATATGAGGGATGAAAAATGACATGTATGTATTTATTTATTTATTTATCCTTGTAAGTAAATAAATACATCAATAATTTAATACATAAATAAAAATAGATTTTGGTAATTGAAAAGGGCATTTATTTTTTGTATTTATTTGTTTATTTATGTATGAGCGTATCTGTTTATTTATTTACCCTTCTGCCATTTTTCGTCCTCATACAAAACAGAACAGAAAAGAAGAAGAAGAAAATCATGAACTCCGTCTGTATTGCATCAAATTGTTCTATTTCTATAACTCCTTTCTCAAAATGAAACAAAACATCCCAACACAAACAAAAGGCTAGCCGCAGGTCAGTTTTCATTCATCTTCCATCACTGTTTAATATTGCATTGCATTTCACTATAAGCAGTAACAATGCACTTGGATTTACATACACTCATAAATATGGCCTTTCCGGTAGGCAGAGGCCAGCATCAGGTGACATTTCCTTGGAATCGCCTTGCCTCTGCAAGCAATAACAACATTACCAGCCGACAGGAGCTTATCACACCACAGTGAGACAAGGCTGAGGCTATGAAGATCTTTGCAGACAAGGAAAGCAGCGAGAGACGGATGCACAGACCTGGGATGCTTCAAAAAAGGCAAGACAGCAACAGCAATTAGATTGGAAGGCAGATAGGTCGCCATATATGAAGCAATGCGAGAGCAAGTAGCATTAAACAGAATCCAGTTAATATCCTGTGATGAGGATATGTATCTCAACCATGTGGAGAAATCATATTGAAAGGAGATAGCTGTATGCCGTGAGTGTGGTCCATTCAAAACAGCTATCTGAATTTAGCTGGTATTAAGTCCAGCAGTGCATCAGCGTGATATCACCCATTTTTATGTTAATGCTCACGAAAATCCTGACATTTAGAATTTGCAGACTTAACAGCTGGACTCAACTTTGATTAAAGCCCATAGGGAGCATATTGGGTCATTAAGAGCCAAATATTTTCCTCAGAAACAAACCTGTCATCATTGGGATTTGAAAATAGAGGCGGCTGCACGCAGTGCATCCTTAAATCACCTCTAGGAAACCTCTTGTGTTAAAATGTTAATGCAACATGGATTGGATTTCTACATTAAGTAAGTGGCTACAGAATCAGATACCTGTTTGAAAGTGAAATGCTGTGAACATCCCTGCATTGTAGGCCAAAAGAAAAATAGAGAATATGTGACTTATCCTGTAAAAATATTTTTACAAAGGCATTAAAATGCAAAAAGCATACTCTGACCCACATTCTCTTTGTGTGTAAGCCTCCACCCATTTGGTGAGACTTTGGCAGGTACTCCATCCCTCGCACTCTTCTTCTTGTTTTTTTAGTGGGTGCTGTCAGAGTTACTCCACTAGAGATAGTCCACTGTCACAACATCCAAAAATCTGCCAACTTTCATTACTTTCTCCATATAATGGGTAGAGATAATACATATACTGTAAGTCCATTGGATTTTATTTTATTTAGCTCCTTCAATTGTTGTGAAATACCTTTATTTAAGTAGTTGTGATAAAACGCACCACAAGTCACTTTACGGCATTAATAGTCAGTGGAATATCTCTGCTATTATATTAACCAGGTCTATAGTTGGCTGTCAAATATGAAGGTCTTCCTGGTCCTCCTTTAGATATTCATTCGATTTCATTTCAAAAGTGTCTGTAGACTCCGGGAGACTTCGAGGAAGGATGTCGGGTCGCAATCAGAAACCCTTAACTGACCAATCAGCATTCATTAGCGAATGCTTGCATTTAGTGGGCAAAAATTGTTTTCGTTGTGTAAGGAAAACGAAAGGACATTAGTTATGTTTTCATTTCACCTCTGATGTATAATCGATACTATATTTGCACAAACTAAAATAAAAGTTGGTCTTTTTTGTCTAGGAGTAAGTGAAAATGATTATTTTGACCCTCAAAATAACCTCTCAGTCCTACAATGGGAAGCTTGTGTATCTGCTCTAAGAAACATTTACAACCCCCCCCCCCAGTGGACCAGATAAGCTGTTTTTCAGACTAAGGGTAAAGTGAAAAGTACCTCCTGCATGCTTGAGGGCACAAGAGTTCAGAGGTAAATGCTGACAACCCTGAACTGCTATGTTTTTCTGGACTCTTGGTCCTGATGCGACTACCTTTTCAGAGAGAGATGCCTTCACTTCTGAGAGCATCTGCCTCTTTCCCCGCCTCCCCTGGGCTCACACTCTGCTGTGCGGCTATTTTTCTCTCCACTATTCATCTCTTGTTATTCCTACTGTGTCATATGACCCTCAGCCTCCTGCTCAGGCTCTTCAGCTGCAGTGTTCCTCCACTACCTTCAGCCTCTTGTCCTCTGCTCAGAGCTCTCAAGTGCCGGACGAGAGCTGCCAATAAAGCCCAGCCGACAACGCTGGCTGAGAGGGAGATGGTGAGAGAGAGAGAGAGACCATTTTAGTTGATGTCCCTCGTCTGTTCAGCAGGGCTGCTTTCTGCGCAAATTAAAATCCAGGATTACGGGGGTGGAGTGAAGTGAGAGGGAGAGTGTGATGACAGCGAGCGAGGGAGGGGGGGAAGATGGATTGTCATTTGACAGCATCAAGCTGATGGGCTCATCAATAACTCGGCTTCACACTGAGACAGCAGAATGAAAAGGCCAAAGGTATCATCTCCATTGACAAGGGAACGCTCCCTGTCTGGTTTGCATGTTTGAAAGGACTGGTGAAATGGGTATGTAACGTGCAATGAAGGATAGAAATTGTGTGAACCAAATATTCTTATTGAATTTTGGAAAGTGGATTTCAGATCTGCTGTCCATCCGTCTCTATTCACACGTTCTCTTTTGTTATACTGAGGAAGAAATGATTGAACGATGGAGAGAAAAATCCCAAAAAAGATGTGTTTATAATCTGTGTTTTTTGATACAGGAGGGTCACTTTAGATCAACATTAAGTTAACGCTGTATTTCCACTTTGTAGTACCAGCTCTACTCGGCTTGGTTTTCTGCAGGTCGTTTTCCATTGCCGATGGTTCCTCTTCAGGGTAGATTGGTTGCCGCGCGAAAAAAACGCAACTCTTGTCCACCTTTCGTGATCCTATCATCAGCTGTTTAAGACTGGAACGTCTGCACCTCCTCAATACAACATTGAACAACAACAACTGAAAGTTACAGTCGCTAAAGTAGCTTCGCTGCCATTGATTTGTGCTGTGCAGGATACTCCGCGCATGCCGGGCATTGACAGGTCATGTGAAACGTTACAGTGGTCTGTAACGTTTCACATGACCTTTTAGTAGCTGCTCGGCTCGTTTGAAACCGCAACGGAGCAGGTACTAAAAAAGTAGTACCAGGTGCTTTTTACCTGGTGGAAACGCAAAAAAAGGCTGGTAGAGTCCAGTCTAGCTGGTTCTATGCAGTGCAAATGGGGCTTAATTCTGCAAAAAACCTTGGGGTATATTTTATGATGTCATTACAATATCCGTGCATGACAACTGCGCTACGGCTTTGGTATCATTCAGGTTAGCCATCTTGGCTAATTGGTTCCAGTATATAAGAAATATCAGACAACACTAATGGTGTGTAGATAAATGTAAATGTTTTGTTTTTTTTGGACACCTTTATTAGTCCCACAGGGGGAAATTCTTTCTCTGCATTTGACCCATCCCTGAGGAGCAGTGGGCTGCCACTACACGTGGCGCCCGGGGAGCAAATTGGGGTTCAGTATCTTGCTCAAGGATACTTCAACTTGTGGACTTGCAGGGGCTGAGGATCGAACCAATGACCTTTTTTGTTCCGTGAACGACCGCTCCACCCCCTGAGCCACAGCCGCCCCGTTTATTTAAAACGCTGGCAGGTGAGATGAATAACATTGATTCTCTCTTCACTATTCAGTATTCTGCTGGGTCCTGGCAGTCATGTAGCTGTTCTTTGACAAGTACAGTACCTACCATCTGAACTACAGTTCAAGTAGGATAACACACCCACCACATGACGAAAACCCTTCGAGAATGGCTTGAACAAGATCCCAACATGAGCAACCACGGGATGTGCTGCAACAAGTCCGATCCATGGAGCCCCAACCATCCCTCCATGGATAGTGGTTGGTGCTCCATTCAACCAGTGGCACAGGTCAGTGTGGCTCGAATGCTGTAGGTTGCCATCAAGGAATGCTATAGCCAATGAGGGGGTGGCTGCAGTGTGCAGCTGTGTTTAGGTGGGCGCTACGTGTCAAAGAACATTCGCATGAATGCAAGGACCCAAGGTTCCCCAGCAGAACGTTGCATTTATTAAAAGAGAGGTCAATGATATTCACTTCACCTGACAGTGGTTTGAATTCTTTGGCTGATCGATGTATATCTGCAGCTGAGGTAGATTATAATGATACCATATCAGTTTTATGGGGTTTGAAGTCGAGCCAAATCTCAAAGCTTTATGATGTTCATTCATGAACATCTGGAGATGAGAAAAAAAAGTAGGAAGGAAAAAGAAAGAGGTCAAATTATTGAATTATTTATAAATTATTGAGTAGATAAGCGTCCCTTGATATTGGACACAAACTGAAGTCTCTGATTAGATGGTTGGACATGATGTGCACCAATCAATCACCACACCATTTCTTTTTGCCTCCCTACATAAAGAACATTATATCTGCTACGAGCATTGATCTTGCGACGTGCTGCAGAATCCTCCAGTGTGAGTATACACTAAGTGCTAGCAAGACTGAACTGCTCTCTCTCTCTTGGCCGTGTTCAAAAAGAGGTTATTAATGAGATTCAGCTATGGAGCCTCTGAAGCTGGTCCAGAGTCAGTAATTCCTGAGGGACATTACAGCAGGGTTTGCTGTAAGAAACCTCGGCTCATAGGCTGAGCATTGGTCCTCATAATCACTATTGTAGCTTATTGCATGTAAGGACACAAAAAAAAAGAGTGACTGGAATAATGAAAGGAACGATACAAATTGTGGAACAGGATTCTCAAAATGGACGTTGAATTTCCAGAAGAGTTTAATGAGACTAATAATTTAAAACTCAAACAACGCTGTTACGTACATTTCCAGCTCTTTTATCAGCTTAAGGTTTAAAGTGGGGCTTGAGTAAAGAAAAAGGAAACTTTCTCTAACTGAGATGCCCTACTTTGGATCTTGTTTTCTAGTTGAAGTTTTTCTGTTGGCTACGTTCACCAGTGGGAACTCTAGTACAGATATTATAGGTTTAATGTGTTGGTGGAAACCGATCTGGAATGAAGCAAAGCTTAAGAGAGAAATCCTACAATGTCTTTTACTTTGTAGTCATTACTTTTTAGAACTAGACAGCACAAACTTCCACCAAGGCAGCTCCCTTTCCCCACGAAGTTGGAACTCAGTTCTTAACACAATTTGTCACCACACTACAGTCTCCCTGTGGCACACCTTCCTTTTCTAAAAACAACCAACAATACATTATATACATTAAATGTATATATGTATATAATAATGTCGTGACACCATCAATTATCACTAGATTCCACTTGAGGGTGCCAAAAAACAAATGTAACTGAGGCAGCGTTAAAAAGTTGTTGTTTTTTTATTCTGCTTTTAATTTTTCTCTTTGCAAAAAAAAAACCTGAGAACATCCTCCATCCAAGGAAAAAAAAAATCCTGAGCCACAATGAAAAGACCGTACACTGTAAACGGGCTTTTCCTTAAACCCTTAAGCAACACTGGCCATTGCACCAAGCCATGCGATTGCAGTCCACACTGTTTCCATCTTATTGACAGATGGATTTCAAAGGCTCACACAGAAAGTGAGGGCAGGATAAAGCTTATCTGCCCTAGTCCTCAGCAGCTTGTAAAACAATGCTGGAACAAGTGCAATCTCTGTGGTGATAGATTACAGCCCTGGTGTTAGCTCAGCATTCACGCTAGCCAAGCAAGACAATGAGATTGCTCTCAGGCGTATCACGGATGCCTCGCACACAAAACATTCACCTCTTAAATCTGTCTCGTAACCACCACAGAGACGATGCGTCTTATTAGGGGAGATAGAAACATCAGATATTGCCTTGAATCCCATTTTGGTTCATTTCCACGCAATTTTCAGCACTGAAATTTGTCTTTCAGGACATCTTTGAGGTCACAGCTTTATTTTTTATAATCAAAAAGAGAAAATGTTTGGAACACATTCAGACTGAATAATTATTTTTTTTCCCCCTGAGATTAGAGCAAGAGCATTTAGTAAAACTCAGTCAGCCATGGGATACAGTTTGTGTATCTCAATACCAACTGTTCAATTAATAATGCTCCAGGATCAGCTTGATGTTTTACACCACCAGTATAAATCTAATGGCAAATACTGTTGTTCTGCATGAGATACGACATGAATGTTATCATGAATGAACATTTTTCCAATCATTTGTGCATCATTCTGAAGCTGCAGCTTTGAATTTCAGACTCACCCAAGCATCATCCCTGCATCCCTTTTGCTAAAATAAAACTGAGTGGTACTCAGTGCTCAGTGTAAACATACCATAATCACCTTGCGTTTGTTCTGACAGTTTTGTTTAAAGTTAAAGAGTTTAAGTCACACTCGGATGAACCCCAACCGCCACCTGTCTTGGCAAACTTTGAAAAATGATTTGATGTGTTTGCATTAGAGAATACAGATGATAAAGGATACTCTGTATATGGATGAGATGCCAACACGGTGGTATCTGACACCCTGGAAATGAATCGGGTTCACCTCCAGGCTTACTGAAGCAACATCTGCCAACAGCACCGATGTAATTAAAGAAATCTAATATGATGCTTTGTTCATTTTACTGTAAAACCCCTGAAAACATTTATTCCCAAACCATTAAATATTCATGACTCAATAATAATCTATCTTAAAGCTTGGAATAGGCATTGTTTGTAAAAGTATATGGCTCAACATTTTGAGATATGTGCTTTTGTCTATATATGTGCTTTCCTGCAGAGGACTGATGGTGGCTTATGTTAAATATGAGGCTAAAGCCAGCAGTCAGTCAAACAGGGGGAGAGAAAGCTAGCCTAGACAAAGTCCACCTACCAGTCCCTCTGAAGCTGCATGATAATCATGCAAATCATCTCATTTGTTAGCAGCCTATGCCAAAATAAAACCATAGAAAGAGTTTTTTTGTTTTTTTTACAGAAAAATTATATGTATCCAGTATTTTTTTATTCTTTCTTAAATGGCATACAAATTATGTAAAATTATAATAATTAAGTGTAATTTAATATGTAGCTTGTTATGGATTTATGTCCATACTAAAAATGTAACTAAATTTTATTTTTGTGTGATTTAAAGGTGAATCTTATGAGTTTCATATTGTTTTTTTTCATTACATCAAATGCATCCTCTTCTTGAAAGGTTATCCACAATGAGAATTCTCTGCAAGGCTCTGCACATGCACGGTGACGTAACAGACCAGCATGGTGGCGTGGTGGTTAGCACTGTTGTTTTACAGCAACAACATTATGGGTTTGAATCCAGCTTGAGACATAGGTAGGAAGTAAATGTTAATGTGAGTGGTTGAATGGTTGTCTCCATTTGTTGACTCTGTGATGAAGAGGTGATTCATCCAGTGTCTACCTCGCCTCCTGGCCATCAGCTGGGCTAGTCTCCAGCACAGGATAAGAGCTTACAGAAAACAGAATAACTTGACACATTGGAAGTCTTTGATTGTAACAATGCAGGAAAAAAACAGCTTTTACCTGCAAAACCTTGCATGAAGATTCCTGTATATTTATTGCTTTCAAACATAATTTGAAGTAGGATCCTTTACTGCTGTGTTGGACAGAGGTGAGCTGTTTCTCTCCGTTTCCTGGCTGCGTGAGCTAAGCTAATCATCTATCAGCTGTAGCTTTTAATGAACAGGTATGGGAGTGAAATAAATGTTCTCATCTAACACTGCCAGCAAACAATATTTTTTCCCATTGGAAACTAATGTGCTTTGTCAGTGCTGTGTGGGCAAAGTTTAATCTGTTATGATGGTCAGCAGCATCTTCCCAGCAAAATATGAAAACTACCAGCAAACTGTCATAACATTCATTATTAAATTCTTTTGCAACCTTAACGTCTAATATCCATCCACGCCCAATTATATTCTCACCGTGAAGGCAAACTGTGACCTACAAACTGTAAATGTGAATATTGAGCTCATTGAAGCGAGAGACTGCTCTTATATCTCTGTCTTTAAAAGCAGAGAGCTACAGTGATGTTTTCTTCAGAAGACAAGAGATAGGACCAACAGAGGCCTTGAAATCTGCATTGAAAGAGGGAGGGAAAGCTGTTTGAAATCTTTACTAGATACATATCTTTATTAAAAGGAATGCACTATCAACTAACAGTGCACATCTCTGGGTTTAATGAGGCAGATATTATAAAGATTACAAAGTCTTGGGTGCAAAGGCCTTTACACACCAGGGAAATCATGAATAAATAAATGACAAGAGAATGAAACACTACCTGCTGATGCAAAACCGCGATAGTGGCTCCAATATGTTCATTTGTGACATGAGTATATTTTTATATTAGAATGAAAAAAGTAAATAAACCTACACATACAGAATGTAAATCAAGCAGGACCGGAAGTGGCAGAAAAAGCATAAACAGCTTGCTTGTGTCTGAGAGGACCCGGGTTCTTGGGGATCACACTGTAGCTCAGACCAGTTTGAGGACAGATAGAGAAAGGTCACATTTACTGGGTTCATCTCAGCTGCCGGAAGTCCATACTGGTCCATTAAGCTGTATTAATGCTTGAAAACAAACTAACTCATAGTGGCAGGAGTAGACAAGCAAGTAACTAGTGTAAAATTGCAGTTTTTATCAAAGTAGTTCTGAGAGATCACAGATCAGTTCCCCATCTGTAAATCCCAATGGCGGTCTGTCTGTGCAAGGAGAAACCATAGTTAGTCAAGTCACTGTTGTCACTTTGTCCCTTGAATTTTGTTGTCTTTATCATAATACAGCATGAAAGCAAATGTACACAATCAGCAGGGTTGTGAAGCGACACCCGTTTTGCACAACATGATTTGTTGATGCCTAAATTCAAAATAAGAAAGCTCAGAAAAATCAAAATGAAAACAATATTGAATGCACAGTAAGAATGCATGATAGAATGAGGCTTTTTAGCGCCGCATGTGCACAATCTGATGACGAAACCTGAACGTGATAATACTGTGTAAACCACGTGACATGGCTTTCTAAACAGACGAGGACCATGTTAAAGAATCACTCTTCATCTCATGGTTTGGTAAATATCGCCTGAGATTACCGGAACCAGCTCCGATTACACTCTTCTTCTGTTCATCCCATTCACTCTCAATAACAAAATATGACACAATAACAATTTCCATTTATGTAAACCTCCCTCACTGCCTTTCCTTTTTATTGGAGTTGATAGGCTGGGCTGTGTCATTTCTAATCACAGGAATTCATTTGGGGGAAAGCCAGGCAGCATTAAACGATCTGAGCTGCCTGAGAGGATCAGATAAATCCCTGTGTTCAATAAACCAAAGCGCCTTTCCTGAACGCAATCATTCTTAACGGGCACATGAGTGCTGATCCTAATCCTGAATATTTGCTGTGCCCAAAGCTGGAAACTGAACCTGGCACAAAATCTGCTCTGAAAAAAATATCTGTAATGGTTTGACTTTAAAAGAAGCACTCTCCATTTCACTGATTTGAGCAGAAAAATAAATGTTTATTACACTACAGAACTATGGATGATAAGATTATAAAGCTAAGAGTCACCGTGCTTATTTTAGCTCACTGATTTGTTTAACAGAACTTTGCTGTGTTGGTTTTTGGTCGCACTGATGTCATATTTCCTGCTGTCTCTGAAAAATCCCAGTATGCTCTCTGTCCAGCACCAAACAACAGGCAAAGTTTTAGTGGCTCTATTTTGTTCTCCACCAACTCCTGAAGAAACTGTTGTTGAAACTGTTAAGAAGTATTTCTTTGTGAAGAGTAAAAGTGTACCAATCTTGTGTTAGCAGCTGTTTGACGCACTGTTTGAACTGACTTTCCTATTTACACCAAATGAATAAAAGAATTAACAGTAGACACATTTTAAAAGTACAGGAGCAGTAAAAAGTAAAGGTTTCTTTTTTTGTTGCCCATGTGGAAAAACCCCAAACTCGCTGAGTTAGTGAATGAGTTATGAGAAACGGTACAAACCGCTGTCTGTGACAAATTGTCTTCAGACCTTCTGGCGAATTCTGCAAATGCTATAAATAAAGTTATTTCTTCCATTGTGATAAAAACATCGTGTACATTTGTCCCAGAGTTATACGTACTTTACATAAAGCAAGATCTGATCACAAGTGGTCACTCGGACACATTATAATGCTGGGTGTGAACATCCGGACGTGATCAGATCACCCAGGATTTATGATAATACCAGGTTTAATCAGGTTCCAATTTAGATAGCAGAAGCAATGGATAGTGGCTCCAAAAGAGTGATGGGTTGTGTGTAACGTAGACATGCAAGTTTATAGTTTTTTTTAAGTCAGTTTATAGCGAGACCTTTAAAAGATTCACCAAGTCCTGTTATCTTACGGGAATTTCAGACCGCTTGCGTAACATCATTGCTCCTGAAGTGCATAGTAAATATGCAGAAAAAGTGCCAAAATAGCCAATAATTTCCTTGTTACAGATGAGGAACCCAAAAATATTGCGAACAGCCAGAGAATTTTTCAACCTCTTCCTCGAGCCTGAGACGAGAGTTTGTGACAAACAGAAGGGTGGATGCCCTCATATTCAGGCGAATTCAATGTCTTAAATTTCAAACGAGCCCAAATAGTCATAAATAAGACCCTGAAAAAGGAGTGACTGTATAGAAGAAGACTTCATCAATATAAAATCAAAGTAAAACGGGTCTCAACAGTGATTATTGATTGACAAGTGCAGAAACACCCCAACAATGCCAAATATATTGAAAGGAAGAGACACACAGAATGGGGATTATGTAGATTACCTGCGTTGCCACAGCAACTGATTCACTGAGGTCATTTTATGTCCCTCACCTTGCAGGATAAGGATGAGTGTGTTTGCCAGATAGTCAGATAGTCCCCCTCCTCCGCCCTTGTTAACAAGTAATTACACCGTCTGTCAAGTTATCACTTGGTAATTATAGCATCTGACAGTGGAATGCTGCTGGTGGTGTGACGGGGCCTCACCACCGTGCCATGTGAGCGCTGTTAGACAAATGAATGTCAAATACAGGTGATATCATAGCTAGACATAAACAGGAGGCTTTCAGGTGTGAATAAACTGTTAAAAAGCTTCAAATGAAGCAATGATGGGTATTAATTTCATTTAAAGCCACTCATCCCTTCCTAAAATCAGTTACATTTTTCCATTAATAATAACTTGATTTCCCCGAAAGAGCATAAAATACTTTTTAAATCTGTTTAACCCAGTGCAGGACTTCTTTTTGCCATTTTCTCTCCCCACAACTAACCTCATATTTCATTTTTCTGATGCAAAAGTCAGACTTTCTTTGTGCTCCCATGTGAAAGCGGAGCTAATGATCCCATAAATCATGTGGCATTTCATATCTTCCCCAGCATTAATCTCTGAGGAGTTCTGCTATTATGTTGTTCTGGAGTAGGATGTTGATGCATAAAGAGTTTTTATCTGTTTTAATGTAATTACATCTCATTCCCCCAGCAATAACACCCATTTTCTCATTAGGCTTTCCCATCTGAGTAAAACACAGATTACATTTTTGCCTCTTCTTGTCTCTAAATAAGCCTTTAATGGGACTGCAAACATGGTGATTATCGCCACTGTCTGCATTATTTTCGTCATTTATGTTTTCATCATCACATGTAGCTCTCAGAATTGGTTAAACGCGCCGTAATAAGCGTTACTTTAAGAGAAAAGAACGTCTTGACGAGAGAGCGAGAGAGATGTTAAATATCAGGTTAGAAGGGAAACGAGAGGAAAAGGAAAGGCAGATTTAAAAGAGAGGAAGAGTTGAGGAGAAGAAGGGAGGAGGAGATTCTCGAAAATAAAAAAAAAAACCCAGATGCTAATCTCCCGAGAATCCTTCCTCCGACCTCATCTGGGTGACAACATGTCTGCCGGCCGAACAGATGTTTCTCTGAGGTCTTTTCTTGAATCATGTCAGGACATTCTGAGCCAATGGCATCTCCTCGTACATACGCAGACGAGCATCACGCTGGCCAGCGCTCGTCTATTAAATGACCTGAGACAACTCTCTGGTGCACAATTATGCTCTTACATCTGCTCATTATTCCCTGTGAATGACTTGAGTGCTGGTTTATACATGTTTTCTTCAGGGTTTTCACTCTTTAAATCCTGTTGGTGAAGTCACAATAAGACCTGATTTCAAAGGGTTGTGCACAAGTCCTGGATAAATTAACTAAAGGAGATTAAAATACTGGCTGTCACGGTTGCTCATTTGTCACCTTATTCAACTGACTCCTCCGGTTAGATTTGATTTATCTTGTAGCTCCAACATCACTCTCACTTTCAAACTCTAATCCGGTCTCTTTTTCACCCCCCTGGAGAGGAATAGTGGCTGGCTTCCTCTTTACCAGATGTGAATCCATGTCATCTGAGGTTATGTCTGGGCCTGGCTAGTCCATCTTCCTGTCTGTTTTCTAATTTTAATGCACCCCTGTGGGAATCTGCAGCCTTTCTGATGATGCGTATGTCAGAGAACGCAGAATAAGGAGTGTGTTCTACCAATCAGTCCCCTGCTCATTTAAAGGTAATGTCACAAATACTGCCAGCAGAAAAGGAAGTTAAACAAAGGCCGTTACTAAATCATTCCACCGCAGTATAGGCAGGCAATATCTGATGGAGTCAAGGGAGGCAGTTGGCAGGGGGTGGCAAAATGCAATTTAGTTTATTAGTATATTTCAAGACAGTCTCCTTCCTGCACCTCTGTGTTTCCGATCTACTCCCAGCCCTTTAATATGCAATATTACATAATATCGCTTAAGTATTGATGAAATTTTGCAATTTGGACGTGGTCCAAGTGCATTATTGTCCCCAAAAGGATGCAAAACAAGGGGCAAGAAATGATGCAACCTGTCAGATCAACTGTTTAGAATGGAGTCAAACAAGAAAGTATAAAGCATGTTATTATTATTCTGTTCACTGTTAACAGTCAGTGGTTTAGAAAGATAACCCAAAATAAGCTTGGAGCATTGTCATGCATGACTTATTTAAGGGGCCAAATTAATGAGGACATTTGGCAAATTCCCTCTTTGCTTCCAAGCAGTCAGTTAATCATTGATATTACTAACATTATTAAAAGCAAATGCAGGTGTGCTTTGACTGCACTTTGATTGCCACTATCCTCAGATTAGGTGATGGTTTCATGCTTGGTTCAGTGACATGTCAGACTTCAGTTTGAGCCCCAATTGGTCACTGATTACTGTTTTTCATGACTTTTGTGAAGTGCAGTTGTGATTGGACAGAAAAGGCCGTAGACCTGCAGGATCGAGGGCCAGAATGTTTCCGAACAGACTTCCAAAAAACGTGGGAAATACATTATGGTAACCAGATACTTAGAAAATGATCTGCACCAAGGAAGCAGTCAGTGCTCAATACAAAACTATAGTTAAACAACCAAAGAGTCTTAACAAAAATCTCTTCTTCAGGGTCTATGACGGTAAACAAGAATTACTGGTTTGAGAGTCGATACAACAGTTGGCTGACGAAAATCAACCCCACTGACCTCTTGCATCTATAAGACATGCTTAGTGATTCTTCGACATCTTATAGTCTGGTCTGTGCTGCTGTCAGCTCCAGGGAATGGCCAGCCTGAGAGCTGGCTGGTTTAGTTGGTCCACGGAGTCGAAGGGATGGATTAGAGAATTATTCCATCCTGTAGAACAGACAAACTAATATTTACGCACTATTTGGTTTGTTGCCAGTGGTTGGCAAGCTAATTGACCATCAGTTTCGTTGGATGCATGCTTTTTCTGAATTCAATAATCTCCTGCAGGCTGAGATGGGAGGCTTTGGCAGGCCCGATGTGGCCTGCAGCTCGCCGATTGAAGACTCTTGTTATATGGGATAAAATGACAAATTGGCTTGACCAACATACCGTATCCCTGGATCTGTTTCTGGATCTTTTTGGTGCCGACATCATCCTGGAAGATCTTGGCCTCAGATTCACACGGTTATTGATCATTTGCATTATGTGGGATTTGATCACATTTTAATCTGTTGATTGATAGTTTTACTTGATGGTTCTTTATTCTCAGTTGGTCTTTGCATCTTCTGTAGTGCTTAGACTGTGTTATACTTTCCTCTTATATATCTATTTGAGCTAAAAGAAGACAGTTAAGTAAAAATGACAACTTAATTTCATTTTAACATCTCTTTGATTGTAGGCCTGCATCCAACAATCAACCAGAATCTGCTTTTATTGTGACATGTTTCATAGGGTCTCTATTACAGGACCTCCAATGCACACATCTTTATGGCTGATATGCGATATATGATTTACAAGGTACATCACAGACTGGGTGTGCTGAATCATGAAGATGCTTTTAAATACTGGGCAATTGTTTCAAGCAAAACTTTCCTTTTCCAGAGACGTCCAGATTTATTGGCTCCATAAATAAATCCGCAGCTCAGCTGAAGCGAGCCCCAGTTAAGGGCCTCTGCACAAGAAACCTAACTAAGGCTTAGTTCGGAGTTAAAACCACCTCATACTTCATCAATTTTGGATTTATAAAGTTGAATTTGACGTCCCATTTGGACCATTCTGGGGTCTCAGAGCACGGCCGGTGGACACTGGAGAGCTTCATCATCTTGACAGGAACTGACACTTCAGGCGTTCGTCAGGCCACCAGCCGCACTGCATCCTCCCTCGGTGAGCAATTATGTGTGAATAGCCAGTTTTGTGTCATTCCTTATGGCTCTAATATCCCTTCCGCTTCATTGAACATCTGAAGGGGAGAACCGCAGCAGCAAGGGCCGTCATCGATTGCCTGAGAACTCTATTTTAATTAGCCGAGTCCTCCCAATTACAAACCATCGGAGATGAAGACAAAAACTCTGGATGTGTGCATTGATTTCTTCTTCCCATCAGTGTAAAGTGTGTAAATTCTTCATGAAGGTGACTCGAATGGCTTTCATAATTGAATTGAGGGAAGAATAAGTTGGTGGATTGGAGATAATATCAATCAGCCGTGCAGGATTGGGTGTTATCTTTTTCAAATACGGACCAAAATGATGATTTGTACTTCACAACATTCACAGAGCAGGAGGTAAACAAGAAGCAGGAGGTAAACAAGACTGACATTCATTCGTACCTATTTTATGTTGAAGGAAAAATTATCGGGGGTTTGTGTGCAAATTTTTCACATCACACAAATCGGCATTTCAGAAATATAATCAAGCATAAACTGCGTCTTTCACAACATTTTCCATCTTTAGTAGATTGGACACAAAATGCTATTCAAACATCTCCTGCCCTAAACTGAACTAGATCAAAAATACTTAAAAAAAAAAAGATATTAATGTTGGTTGAGGTCTGGAGAGTCGGTAACGAGGTGATATCTCAGATGATATTGACCTTTTTGGTGCAGGCCTTGACATTTGATTAGCAGCCCACAGCTGAGGATGACATGATTGGGATGAAGATCAAGCTACAGAGCAACTCAAAACGTGCTTCCTGGAAAAAATAACCTCAGTGTGAAAAGGTTCCCTTCATACCACCTGCGTCCAGTTAGGTTCAGGGTGCAGCCATCGATTGGTTGGTTCATTTCTAATGTAATCAACAGGATATGAAATAAAATACGTTTAAATTAACCATGCTTTTATGCTTGTTTGTGTATTTTGTATTAAACTTGGTGATGCTTTTTATGAGGTTTTCTGTATCCCCCCCCTTTTCTACTCGTGTCATTGTGGTCATTGGCGATCAGGGCTGAAGATGAAGTAGAGGGCCTTCATCTTAAAATCTTAGATCTGGAAATACAAGACTTTTGACAAAAGACAAAACTTTTTTTAAATTATCTTTGACTACATATATCTGGACTGAACCACCTTATTTTAAGATTTCTTGACAAGTAAAATGGTCTTGCTGCATGTCGAGATAACTTCACTAGTATTAAGCCATTTTCTTCTCAAATTCAGTGTTTTTTTTTCCTTCTTATATTTTAGTTTCTCTCTTTTGCAGTGCAGACATCAGTGGTTAGTTGGTATACTGTGGGAGAGTTGAGGCTTTCTTTGAGGCTGTGATATTTGTTATTTTTTTTTATTACTAAGCCTATTTGGTGCTTGTTCATTTTCTTCAACCCTTTAAAAATGGAAAATGTGTTTTCCTTTGTTTTATTGAGACATTTGGTTCATAAAACCACTATATCTGACTAAAACCCATCATGTCTATGTATAGTACCTGTTCAATCTCTGCTTTATGTTGGCTCTGCTTCTGTAAGAAACTGTCAGATGCAGCCTGCCTGATCTCTATAAGAAAGGTGTGGGAGAGTTTTTTTTCCCTCCAATCCCATAAACCCCCTCTGTGTGTATGTGTGTTATACTCTCCCCCATTAATAATACTCATACACATACATAAATTCTGGACATGGTCAACTTGCATACTCTCATTTGAAAGATACATTCAAGTGACAGAGACTGAATTTTAATCACTATAACTTTTATTATTATTTATTTGCATGTTATTGGCAGCAATGCATTAACTGAATAATTATTTTCAGTAAAAGTACTTCTAGTTGAGCAAGTGGCTGCTGTGTGTGCAGTTTTTATCAATCCCATTTCATGGAGTTGGCTTTTACCTGTTTGGCATTAAGGTTTACTGATGCAGCTAATCTCCAAGCCAGCCATCAGTGGACCTACAGAATGCCAAGCTGATACTTTGTACTATGACACTAATACTACTCAGAATTCATAGGAAACTTCTTTTTCTCTTGTCTGGCGCCTCTCTAACGCAGGAGCAAATGCAAATGGGTTTGAACTGAGATTTTTAAACTCAATCCTGAATAGCGGAATGAGAGTAGTATCTTAAAATGATACTCCACCTAAAACCCTTTCGGTATCAAACACTTCCACATGCATCTACTTGTAGCTTGATGGGTTAGCCTTCAGCAGATGTAGTTTTAAGAACAAATAGAGGAGGAGAGTTCCATCTAATTAATGTTAGAGAAGGATAACATTTTGGTTTAGATATATTCTGTTTTTCCCTCTGATGTCTTTCAGCTGCTCTGTCTGAACTCTTGGGTTCTACTTGATTTACAGATGGCTTTACGTGTTGCTGAAGTGATGGCTGACGGTACCGAGCTCAGGCGCCTGTGGACACGATTCACTCGAGACAGAACATGAGGGAATCCAGCACAGAGGTGGTTCACAGAATTTCCTGATGGACAGATAAGACGTGTGGCTAATCGAGCTAGTGGTAACTGTCTAATAGCAGCTGCAACGAGTTGTGTTAAAGCTAACGTTGCCAGGTGTCATACCAAGAAAATCACCTTTGTACTGGATTTAAATATTATCTTTCTGATGTGGAAACATCAACAATGTGATTTTCCAAGCAAAGAGCATGGGCATTAACAGAGAGAGAGAGAGAGAGAGAGAGAGAGAGAGGGAGGGAGGGAGGGCATAAGAATGGACTCTAAAAGCATACTACACTGGTCAAATGTTACTAAAACTGAATATACACCCCTCTTGATGTACATTTGCAAAGATGAGGATGGAAACGTTGCCCATTTTCTCCCTGCAGTTAAGTGCACTCATCTGTTGTACCACACAAAGCAAAGCTGCATCTATTTTCAAGGCATCTGAAGGCGAGCACTCAATTGATTGGGTGGGGGGGGGAATGTTGATTGACTCGCCGCAGCTACGTTTACTTTACGCTGCCTTTATGTTGTCTACCAGGATGGCTCATGGTAGGAGCTCAGCATCAGGCTGAAGGAGTAAAGTATAGGGAGATCTAAGGTCCCGAGCAGCTAGAGTCCACAGAACCTGGCAGATGGCCCACCCTCTGATTGAAAAATAGTGATTTTAGTGCTGGTGCATGCAGTTGTGTAACTGCTCCACTCCTATTCCTAAACCACTGTATAAAGTTGCAAATTTTAAATATTGATGCCCCGGTCATTTTCTGTCTGTCATTTTTCATTTATTTGGTTTACTTACGGGTATTAACTGATTCCACGACGGTCATGCAATATGTTTTATTGACATTTTCTCCCATGCAATTTTTAGGAATCCCAATGAAATCAATTCCTCCAAAAGGCATCAGATTTCATCTGAGTGGATAAATATGCAGGAATAATTGAGCGTGTCTTGTCTGGCAGAGAAAAGAGATGCTGATCCCTGAACATGAATGCTTGATAACCTTCCTCCTTTCAAAGGAAAACCAAAAGCAGATAAACAAACAGATTTGAGAAAAGAGATTCTGACCTTCTCTCACAGTTTAGTCACCGAGAACTCTTCAGTGTAGGTAATAAACAGGATATCATCCCTGCTCAGAGAGAGGTGATGGAACAATGTGACATATCTGATGCTGTTTATAATATCAAAGGAAGCTGAGGTAAAGGTTGATATTTAAACTTTTCACCAGTGTTCTCTGTTATTACCTCACTTGGAAGAGGTTACGTCTGTTTCTCAAAAAGTTGATGAAATCTTGTGTCGAGGTGGATCCAAGGAAGACTTTTTCAGTCTCTTCAACATGACGAGATGAGGCCTTTTTTTTCTTTCTTTTTTTTTTTTTTTGCCACTATCATGAAAACTCATGATGTTACACCACTGTGCACAATTTGATCCGGATCATAATCCAGATCTTGTAGATAAAAATATAGAGAAGGTCAATATGTATTGGGTCACAGTGCAGTAAAGGAGAGGGGTAAGAGACATGGAACTGCCATCAATATGCAGCTGAGGTAATGCAGATTCAGGCATTTGAATTAATTTTATGTGTCTGAAAGGAAAGAAGAACCAGATCTGCTGTTATGGAAAATCATAAGTTTGTCAGCTCACGAATTACTGATGATAAACACGTGTTTGGTGAAGGTTTCCAGGGTCAAGGAATTAGGCAGGTGTAATGATCCAGCATGTCAGGCTTTATTGACAATGCCATTTGAGTCTCTGAGTGCTTTCTAGTTGATGTGATTGAGGAGACGGTCGCGTCCACATTCACAAACATTGCATTTCTGCAGAATGTGCTCGAGGGAATTACCCACAGTTCATAGCGTTTTGATGTGAGGGTTTACCAGGAAATGCCAAGAAATGTTTGAAAACTCATGTTGATTCATAAGATGACATTTTTGACTATATGTTTATTTCATTATTCTGTATGCATTTGTTTTTATTCATTTGTAGGCTTGGGACCTAACCCTTGCTTCCCCCATGTTTTCAGAAACACAGCCAATGGATGCCTCTATGGTAGGTAAACCATGATAAAGATCCCTCTAAAGCGCCCTTCAAGTGGAGAAAACATGGTAAAGTGGTCTCTGAAGTTCTGCTATAGTAGACAAAGTGTGTTCTTAAAATGGAGAAAACAATGATGGACTCCCATCTAAGATGCCCCTCTGTAGGAGAAAGGTGATGCTGTATCATCATCATATAGAAAACACTGGTGAGCCTACATATGAACGTCTTTCTCTACTTCACTCAATTTACTAAACAATGAGCAAAAAGAGGAATAAGCTTGTGAAACATTATGCATGATCGGTAAAATGATGCAATGCATGACTTCTTTTCAGCCCTGAATGTAGCTCTGGGTTAATATCTGCCTTAGCAGACATCAGGCTGCCCTTTAACAGCTCAATAAACGTACTTAGCATTGCTTTGTCTGTTTCTTATTTGGTGGGTTTTCCTACTTTGCATAAAAGCTTTTTTTTTCTTTAAAAAAAAATAATGACATGCCTCTGATGTCTGCTGCTGGATATTATGGATTAGTGTTATCTGAGGTCTCACAACAGTTTATGTAGGGAAACATGTAATATAATTCTGTTTCTGAATGACTCATTTGAATATGTATTTTTCATGCATAGCCCATATAATATAAAGAATTTAAATATTTCCTTTCTGATGTAATGACATATAGTAATGTGGGAAGGGAAGGGATATCATTATTTTATATAATGGCTTAATAAAACGTAAATAATTGGTTGGTTTTGCAGTTATTTTAATAATGGCCATAGTGGGTTTTTGTAACACCTAATGTCAACTAAACAATGTTGGAATAATCTAATGCTACTGTATAAATAAACATATGATTATACAGTAAATGTAAAAAAAAAGGAAAAAAAAGGGCACATTTAAGGCAGAATCTCCCATTTGGGGTCAAGTTGGAAGACAGATCTCAAGATGTAGTCATACAAAATTCTGTTTATGGCTGAGAAGCAAGAGAGAGCTTTTCCCTCAGGCAGTGACAAATAAACTTTCAAATGAATTCTGTTCGACAGATATGAAGGACGTGTCTGTCCACAGAAAGCAGGACGCAACATCATCCCGTCTCTATCCTCTCTTTCACAACAGTTTGGTAAAGCATGAAATCATCTTTCGTTTGCAGGCCTTGAAAGAAAAAAACAAAGAGACTCAAATCATATCAGCTTAAAATATTTCATATCAACATCAATCCTTGATTTATTTTTTTCTCTCTGCTTATTTTCTTGTAAAGCTGTGCATCTGTTGTAGTCAATGCTTAAAGCCTCCAATCCGGTTTTCTTTTTCTTTATTTAACTTTTTCTTGTTTTTCTTTCTGTTTTCATTCATGTGATTGACTGGATCCGTTTTCCTTTTTCACCAGCACAAAGTAAAAAAAAATAAAAAATATGCATCTCTTTCTGAAAAGTATGTTTTACACATCCGTGTTTACAAAGTTTTTATAAAGTATTTTATTTTCACTGATGTGTAATGTTTTCCATTTACTATTTCATACTCTTCCATTGAAGTGACATTGTTGTAAGCTTTTTTCCAGCATATCCATTTCCAGGATGACTGACGGTGCCTTTTCTTAAAAGCAGGTGTGTTTTTTGTTTTTTTTGTTGGTTTTTTTGTATTCAGACAAAGACGACTCCAATCCATTTTCTTTTTGCTACACTCACCGATGTGCTGAAAGTCATTTAAAAAGGAGAGCGTGAGGGAAACCATTGGGGCTGTGTTATTGTGTTGTGGGTGAGTATTGATTTCATTGCCAGCCAAAAACTGGTGGTGCAACTTAGTGTCCTTGAGGTCCTTGAGTGTTTTCTAGTATTCTGAGAGATTCAACCTGAATTTACTTTAGCTGGTTTTCCAGTCAAATGATGGTCAACGCTCCTGCACATCCAAATAATGAATAAACCAATAAATTGTACTTTACTGCTCTCAGCTTAAGGCTACTTCATTTCTATTCTGCGCGTGCAACAAATGCATCATAGCACCGCAATTCCTTTTGCTTAATTCACAAGGGGCCTGGCACCAGGTGAGATGGTTACACCCACCAATAACAGAAACCAAAGTTGTTCCGTCATGTCAACAGCGACTTGTTTTTGGTGGTACTCATTTTGTGGTCCATTATCTCTCTTATCTGAACAACAAAAATATTGGTGAAGGCCAGCAAGCAATTCTTTGAGCTCCTCAAGGAAAACTATGTTATAATAAAATGTTTTGTGCTTCGCCAGCAGAAAAAGAGAAAAATGTTGGAACATAGACTAAAATCGCATTAAGAAGCATGGCCAAAATGTTGAAATGATTAACAGTGACCTTGTGTAAACCTCCCCCTAACCACTACCAGTGTCTATTTGTTCCTTTAACATGGGAAGTGAGGCAGCCCACTATCAAAAGAGACTAATCGTGACTGCAGTTTTTCCTCCTCAGAGTCAACACAGAGGCAGGGAGAGACAGATGAATGCATGGCTGGAGAGAAGCTACAACACGTTACCACACCTCAGGCACCGACAGGAAACCTGCGGGCTGCTTCGAGACAGAACGCACAACCTCAGGTTGCCATGGGAACCTGGGTGCATGGCGGAGCTGAGCAGACACAGACGTCTTTGCCTTTGCCCAGGTTTGAACGCTCTCGGATCGATATGTCAGCATGACCAAAAGGGAAGGCAGGGAGAGAGGAAAGCTAATGTGTTACTTCTATCTTCACAGAGCCACAGGAGAGAGAAAGGGAGATGGAAAATAAAAGTTTGAGTAAATACGCAGATCAAGCTGATAAGACAGTGATATTTAAACAGACACGTCTGAAACCTTAACCTTTTCTTCTGTGCGATTCCAGAGCTGCTCATTTATCATGTCATAATATCATTTTACCGAGACATAGAGCTTGTTTTAGCCGACGCTCAGCTCAACCACATCCTGTTGGACGCCGTCTGTCAAAAGCTCTCTGGGTTAAATCAGTGTTCTTGGCTGCCAGATGAGCTAATGAAAGCTGGAATCAATATTTGCGTCGAGTGTCCAGATGAAGACAGACGTGACAGAGACACGGCGGATGAAACAACAGAGATGTAGGAACACCGCAGACAACAGCCAATGATCTGGGCTGTCATTCCGATTCATCGACCACCGTTCAGGCTTGCTGATGCAAAGGAAACACCGTGAAAAGAACACAGTGTTTATATGACCTTTTCATACATCACTATCATGTCGGCTGCAGACAGGGAGGAAGAGGAGCTGGCATTATGTCCGTCTGCACCTGGTTTGATAAACAGAAGATAAGGTTGGTGCCAAAGTGCATCTGTGAAAAAGTTAAAAGTATGAATATTGGAACTATTTTGAGGCCTTCAAGATGTTTTATTTGATCACATATTTTAATGGCAGCTCACTATGATATATGCATTACTCCACACTTTGGATTTGGTATGTTTCTGTGTTTCCAAATTTGTTTCTGCCAATGTAATTAACCTTCACGGAGTCCATAAATGCACAAAACTGATGGTGCTAAAATAAGATTTAATATGGCTGGTTGCTCATATGTTTGGCTGGTTGGTTGGTTGTTTTGTTTGTTTGGCTGGTTGGTTGGTTGTTTTGTTTGTTTGGCTGGTTGGTTGGTTGTTTTGTTTGGTTGGTTGGTTGGTTGGTTGGTTGTTTTGGTAGGTTGGCTGGCTGGTTGCACAATTATGCAAAAACTGCAGGACTGATTTCCACAAAGGTTGGGAGGCAGGATGGGGCATTTGCTAAGAATGAACCTTTAAATTTTATTGCAGATCAGTACAAAGTGTCAGATCCATGAACTTTTTCCACCTCCTTTAACATGGTGAGATGAGGTGATTTCCAGCATTTTTCCTACTTATGATTAATAAAAAACTACCGAACAGATTTCCACAAAACTCTGTAGAGGGGTAGGGCATGGATCACTGTTTAGCCTTGGCAGAGGTATATGTTCTACTGAGGGCCATACTAGTTTACCTTACAATTTGAAGATTTCATCCTGCATGAAAGCTTCCTTGTTGTTCTTTCTTTCATTTTTGAGTCAACCCTATAAACTTCAATATTTAATGACCTGGGAATGAGATGCAACGACTGGTTGACCAATCATGGTTTCATTGATGATGATGATGTCCCTTGGCGTCTAATTCAGATGCAGAAGGTACTCTTCAACGTCTGGGTTTTCCCAGGCTTTAAATTACCTCCAATGTAAACACATCTGTGTCATTAGGAGACGATCAGAGAAACTGCCCAACACGACATGGTTTTATGGAGTGAGAAAGTCCCAAAAGGGGTGTCAGTTAGTCAGTCAGTGATTAGTCAGTCTAAAAAAATGCCTTTTTGGTTTTGAAATTCTAGGAAGGTATGCGACTTGTGAAAATGGGACCAATATTTACTTTGGCGTCTATGGAGCAAATCTCTCATGTTTACCTCTCCCATTGGACTGAACAGACTCAGTACCTGCCACTGCAGTCCTCTACAGGGGCAAGGAAGTGGCAGAACACGTGTGACAGATTCAGGCATGGTTCCACAGTGAACTGTCTCATTATCGAACCATCTCTGGAAAAGCACTTTCCTCTGACTCCATTTGACACTTCCTCCTCTAATGCATCTTCACTGTCAGTTTCCTGGCCTCTCTCCTCCTCACCATGTGTGATGGTCAAACAAATGATGAAGAGCTATAAGTGTATCATTTGGTCATTATGATGCCACAGCATTAATTGTGTGAACGGCCGCAAAAGAGGTTTAAATACCAGAGCTGCAAGAACATTTCTATGTTATTGAAACAACAGGCCAACAGGTATGATTCCTGAGGGGGGGGGCAATTTTACTGGGGCAAGGGCTGCGACCAAAAATCCATACTAATATGATATTAAGTATTTTAACTGAGTGAAATGTTTTAGTATGTTCTAAACCTTTGTATTAAGCCAAAGCCACAAAGATTTCTCGTGCAAATATCTGAAATCTGACCTCCAGAGTTAAGAGATAATTCCTCATTGTTGTCTGTTATCGTATGGATGGCTGCATATTTTACTGTATGTGGGTCAAGTATGAACATAACAGATAATGAGACACAGAGGTGTGACCACCAGCTGACCGTTTTCTTTCATTACAGCGATCTACAGCGTGGAGGCTGGGCGTTCCTCTGGGTCTGCTTATGAAAGTATCCAGTTTTGATATCCTTGAGGGTCTGCTGTTCTCAGCTGGTGAAAAACAATAAGCATGTGTATCTGTAAAAGAGTATCCTTACTCTGAGAGGCACATAATCGTGCCTTTAGGGAGTGAAAAAGGTCGTTAACTCTGCCTGAATTTCAGCCACAGAGAACTGCCCTCTCTTTTTTGCTGTAATAAAGCCCATAAAGAGACCACAAATCTGAGATATGAATGAATTTTGCAAGAAATATTTGAATTAAAAACAGCAATTGGAGCACAAAAAAAAGACTTCTCTAAATGCTAATGTCAGATGGCTAACATGGGTACATGCAGGCAAGGTTAATTAGACAACATTTTCACCAAGACCATTCTCCCTTCCAAATATCACTCCTGGCTCCATACACTTCAAATTGTTCTGTACTTGCCAAGATGTAAAAACTGATGCAATTAAATATCTTTTTTAAGAGTTATTTACTAGTTTTATTTTTTTGTTTTTTGTCTTAGCCTACTTATTTCTAGACTGTAACCAGCTTTTAACATTTCTTCACAAGTAATACCTCCAGATTCAATCTGAAGCAATTGGACTTCTATTTAGGGTTTGAAGACATTTCATCCAAGAGGCTTCTACAGTTCTAACTGACTGGTGGAGGGAGTTTCAGACATGTTGGCCCCATTTACACGACAAGTCTTTGCGTTTTCAAAACCTTCTGCGTTTACACGGCATCATTTTCGAAACGATCCCCGTACACACGACGCCATCACGACTGAAAACTCTGTAGAATGTATGCCAAGGCTGTAGATGGTGGTGTAACTTTTCAAAATAAACACCACAGAATAAGATCACAGTGGTGGTTCAGCAATTCTACATTGGAGGAACGTTAATAAACTCAACAGAGTCTGCAGCACAAACAAAACCAGACCGTCTGACGTATTTTTGCTGTCCGGGAACACGACAGAGGCTGGCATAACAGGCGTTTACAAAGTGGGGCTGTGTCTTCATCATTTTCACTCAAAGTTGCATTGTGCCCAATTACATGACACACATGGTGGCGTTTTGAAAAGTTTCCACTCTGGAGCCCGTTTTCAAAAGTTTGCGATTTCAGTCCCCGAAAAAACGCCGTTCTCGTATAAACGGACGGCCAAAACGAACAAAAGGTTTTTGTTTTTGGGTGAAATGGTCGTCGTGTAAACGGCCCTTTAAACTCCTCTGAGAACTCTCAATGTGTTAGCGTATTACCATGACATGGATGTCACAGTAGTTTTATATGTATTTAAAACTCAATGTGTCACCAAAACAAACAAACAGCCACACTAATTGTCTCTTTGTCGGGGAAAGGGGTCAGAGAAATGTAAGTGTCAGAGAGAGACTGAGGAATGGGTGAAATTTAAGGTGAACAGCTGCACATTCTCAGACTTCATTGCTTTGAGAAAAGCAACAATAGCCATTGCGCCCACAGACATGCCATATCGCCGAAGGGAGTATTTTGCTGTGGGAAGGGTTACTTGAAGCACGAGCCAACCCACTTCCTGTCAGGGGCCACCTGTTTCTGCTCACGACTCAGACACACCAGGGGAAATGGATGGAGAGACAGGATGGAGAGCTAATAAACAGAGAGTGTTGGAAGAAGAAAGAGATTGGCAGACAGTGAGAGAGACAGATGATTTGATTAAAAAGCTGGGAAAAAGTACACACTGTAAAAGTCAACGACATAATGTACTAATGTGCTGTAAACTGTGCAGTGTGAAAAGTCGAAAATAGGCGGACAATTGCATACTTTCAAGAATGTGAAAATATTAAGACTCGGTTTTTCTCAGCCATGCTGTTCCTTCAGCCATGAATTATGGATATATTTAAACATACAATGTAGTGCTAAAATTCCACATGTGACGCACGCTTTACTGTTTATAAGAGCTGCAACAGAGAAAGAAAATGGAAAACACACCTAATCCATTTTGAAAGCTAAGAGCTCCATTTGCAGCCAGAGAACATCTTGTGCATTAGCGGCAGAGTGGAGGGAAAAACAAGAGAAGAGGAGGAGAGAAAAATGCATCAGCCAGATCAGTCAGTTAGGCCCTGATGGCTCGGCTTCCGCCGCATCATCTGGAGCGCTCGGCTCGGGTGCCCCCTCCTCTATCCCAATAGAGCACTAAAATAAATGAAGGGTCATTTAGACGACTGAATGAAGCTGCAGTGGAAACCCACAACAAATGGGTGCTTTAATAGAATTATATCCAGCTGATGTCAGCACAGCCTCTGTATCATTTTTATGAGTCAGCAGTCGTAGGACTTTGCTCCTGAAGCATGAGGGTTTTGCTTAATACGGTGCAGCTAGATTTCCCATGAGGCCAATTGAAGCGCAGGGCAATAAGTTGAGGGAGTCAACCAGCAGTGCTGATGTATCCCTGCATTGATCTGCATTCAAAAAGTGACGGATAAAAAGTTGGTAACTTATGTCAACCTCTAATGCACACAGCAGCGAACATGGTGTAATAATGTCAAATGAGATCCACTAAGCTACAAATTCTGTAATGCTCATCTCTTTGCAGTTGAGCCCAGTATCACAATCAATTACACGCTGCCACTGAAATTGCTGGCAATCAATGAAGCCATTCTAAAGTTCAGAAATGAAAATTATAGGCAGGATATATAGGAAATGTAATGCTACGGCTGGAAATGATGCTTATTGTGGAATAAAACGCTTTAACAAGGAAGTAGGATTTGTTTTCTTTTTTGGGATAACATCCGATTGGGTCGTCAATTCAATATATTGTTATATATGTCAGTATATAACAGGGGTTGCACACAAAATGGTAACATAAGATTAAACGGCCATGCTAGTGGCTCTGGTACATGTTTACCATGTTCAACATCTTAGATTCTCCTGCTACAGTAATGTTGCTAATTAATGGTACAACTGAGGCTCAGGGGAATGTCGCTAGTTTTGATCCAAATGGTGAACTGACTGCATTAACATGATAATAACTACATCATCATCCAGATCTGCACATGCACTAAAAATCATAAAATAAATAACACTCATCCGAATATATTCTTAAATGGTAGCTGCAATGTTATGGAAAGTTATGAAAAATTTCATGATCTGCCCGTCTATCTGGATCTCCACCAAAGTGTAATGGGCTCCTTCCAGGTCCATATCCAAATCCTGCCAACAGACTGAGCACACAAGGCAAAGCAGTTTTTCACCTCACTTATTGTGTGCAAATCTGACCGCTGGACCCTTTGTGTTAAGATATTAAGCTGTAAGCTAGCTCAGCCTCTGACTGAGCTCAGCGCTCACCTGTATTACTTTTATCCTGCAGTCTCCATCCGTCTCGTCTCTGCACATTTAGGCTATGCTAATTTTTCAGGTTGAATTTTCAACAAGATCCAAAACATTGCTTTTTTTAAATTTATTTTTTTACTTGCATGTCACAATATCGTATCTGCTTTCTTTCAGCGCCGAACCTCATCAAGGATGCCTCGAGTGCTCAAACTAAATCACAAGACGGATCATTGAGCCGCTTTTCATGCAACATTTAAACAAATTAAGAATCATTTCCATAATACAATTCAGAGTGTGAAGAAAAAAAGAATCACTTTGCATTAACAGTGTCAGACTATAGAGACACATTTAACTGATAGTCACCATACTGTCTGAAGATAATGACATATCACCAGTCCTAATAAAAATGAGGCTAATTACATTATAGAAGTGAGGAATGAACATGTTTAATTTGCTTTTTGCATTAAACTCATCAAATTTGAATTAGCATCTGACTTTGATTAAATAGTCGGTAAGTAACAATAAGGAATAAGACAGTTTCATGCACATTTCCTAATCTAATTACCCTGAACATAAAACAATTATTACACTTTTCATTAACAGATGTTGACACTGTATTGAATATACTCCTCCAGAGGATGAATCTGTTTATTTTCAAGCTCTTAACCTTGGAACCAAAAGCTTTTTTTTTTTTTTCCATGAAAGCTTGTACTGGCACTCACAGTAAGGTGTTATGGTTATATTGTTGTGTTCTCAAGGCCATGCGGCGAGAGCGAGGTGCCCCTTCCTTGCAAGCAGCCCTTGGACTTGTTTGGTCCAGTCCTCTGGAATATAAGTGGCAGCCTGGGCTCAGAATCTAAAGTGGAATTTGAGTGCAACTGTTTATTCAGGTTTGAGGCAAAGGTAAAGGAGGTAGGGGGCATGGGGTGAACCTCAGTGCATGGAGGAGGTTGGAACGAGCAGGGATGGGAAAAGGGCGTCACTCTAATTCATTCAAAACCCATCGGTCCATCTGTTTGTCTCATGGCTGTACTGAAAACAACTGAGCACAGGACAGTGATTTTCCTGAAGTAAATTACAGGATGACTCACAGGATGTGGGGAAGAGCCCGACATATGAATAACAGGTTATTAACGCCCTTCATTACAGAAAACAGAGGTTTGATCTGCACCCTGATCTTGTCCGTCAGTCCAAGATTGAACCAGAAAAGAAGATGGATCACAGAAGAAAATTAAGTCCCACTGATGTCACCATCCAGGGATGTCTGTTTTGGATGACATTTCCAGTAGCAGCGCCTTTGGCTATTGAATGATTACTATTATAGTGACAAATAGAAATGGTTAAGATCATCACTCTGTACCATCTCTTATTGTTGTGTTTGGTATTGAAGGGCTACTATTATTTTGTCTCCCGTCAAGGCTCACATCATTATCTAGCTTTATCCTTACCCCTGTGCCTGTGACTGCCTTTTACAGGCCAATTCTCAAAGAATCAGTGTAAATGTTACAAACAGTTGTTTTCAAAAAGCCGCATAAGCTACCAGCTCTGCGCCAAATGTTAACAGCTTAGCTTGATGTGTCCATATCAAGTGGTGGAGTGAATGTTTGAGGTCATTATGATCATGACGCCAAATAAATGTTTGTCTCTGGCATTTTCTGTTCGCTCACACATATCAACTTCATAAGATGATAATGTGTGCAACGGTTACAGATTAATCAGCCACTCCCAAATGGCCATAAAAGTCAAGTAATAAAATGCTGCATTTTACAGTTTTACAAGAGGTGTATTCTGCATTCTGGTAGGTCATTTCCACTCATTAAATGTCTACTTTTAGAAGTCATTCTCATAATGCTGTTACAACTTAAACAATGTCGGGGATGGCACCATTATTTCTTGTCTAACACAATAGTAACTTTTGACAAATGCTGCAAATGCCCTGTTTTATTAGAGCTATGTATGCATAGCACTGGAAAACAAATGGATTTTAGTCTACACTTTTATATTCACTGTATTCTACTAAAGATCCAGATCAATATATACATTTAGGAAGATTATAATGTTTAACTTTTTGCAAACAGTCTTATCTGCCAAGGAGGTTATATGATCGGTGCAGTTTGTTTGTTTGTTTTTTAGCAGGATTACGCAAAGACTAATGGACGGATTTGCATGAAATCTTCACCAAAGATAGTCCCTAGCATATCCTAGAGGTGATTAAATTTTGGTGATGATCCGGTGAGAGATGGGACTGAGACTGCTGGAATAACAATTATGTCGAGGATTGTTGGGCCTTGGCAGAGGTTTGCCCTCTCCGACCGCTTTTGTTAGAGATGTGTTAATTCAACTGAATGTAATGTGAAATATTGAGGATGTAGCAATGTTGTACAGGACTCCATTCTGATGGAATGTGCACCCCCCTCCTGCCACTAGGAGTATACTAATAAACTACGATTTCAATTAGGTTTGAACAGGATCCTCAGTTCTTAGCATACTTAACTCACACACTATGAGCTACACTTGTATTTCCCCAGAAACAATGGTGAGTATTTTAAGTTAGTAAACCTTAGGAAAATGAAATGTTCAGGAAAACCATGTAAAAAGTATGACAAAAATAAATTTATTCCCCTGTGACCTTTTGTATATCTGTATTCAAAATATTTCCTACTGGTTTCCATTTTCAAAATGTTGCTTAATGTTAAACACAAATCTCTCTTCTGTTACTTCACAGTATTAAATAAAATTCAAAATAAATACCAGTGCAATGGTAAACCCTTAAACAAAATAAATTATAAATATATCCTCTGGCTTCTTCTCTCAGGAAGATTACTTGACAAAACCAGTACCTCTGTGTTTTTAGCTTATTAACACCTATGAAATGAAAAATAAATTGTTTTGAACACACATAACAGTCTTCACCGATCCCTCTCTTTCTTGTTTACCAACATACTCATCTCTAATTGGCTTAGATTACATTACTCCAACGCCTTGAACATTCATTGGCTGAGGAAAACAGGTACTACAAACAAAGGATGATGGGAAATGTTTTCATAGAATTTACCCATATAATGAAGTAAACACTCATTTCATTTACTTAGCTATGTTTTTGTAGGTCCCTACAAATGTGTTTCTAATTTTATTCCCCCTTCATGTTGATGTTCAAACACTTCAATATAATGCAGTTCAACACCACTGCAAGCTACAACCTCAGTAATAAATACTGTATATAGGTAGGTGAATAATAATCAATCCGACAGTGTAAATCATAACTGAATATCACATTGGATTGTATTAGATTTTAGAGGTGTACCCAAAGAAAAAAAATGCCACTATACAAAGCCCCTTTTAAATATATGGATTGAGTGTCACATTGAAATTCTCTAGATACAAAAACAAATGAGATTCCATGGAGTACTTGAAAGAGAGTCCTTGGAGATATGCCAATGACAGAGATGCTAGTGGATAAGCAGCCAAGTGTAGCAATCACTCTTCAAAAAGAATATAGTTACTTTTTTGGCATCAATTTATCATTCTTGACACACCGGAACCAATCTGATTTTTCACAATGCATAAATCTTCACATTTACGCTCCAGGCAGCGTACAGCATTTTCAGTTAATTATTGATCCAGCAGTAGCTCTGCGGGGTAGCCAAGGGAGGCCCTCAGAATCCTCTTCCTCAGTGGGGATGCCGTGCAAAGGAGTGTGGGGCGATTCGGGTGGAGTTCTTGGTGGCAGTGCTCCAGGAAGTGCCCTCTGGTCCACTTCCACCTGGAAGCATCTGTCTGGCTGAAGTCCTACTCCACAAAGAAAGGCCAGTCATGTGAACACAGAGTCAGTGATCCGCAATTCATTCAACATCGACCGGTTTCTATGTCAGTGGAGCGATCACATAGTTTACTGTGGACTTTTTTTATGACCTCTATCCAATTCAGATCTCTGGAGAGAGTAAGAAGCTGTTAAATTTACGTTTGATTTAGTTTTTTTCATTTAGATTTTGCGTCATATCGATTATCTGAAAACAATGTGTCAAATATGATAGTATTTGATTTGCTTGTACTATAACTATGATCCAAAATTGACTCAAAAATGTATAATTAAAACAAAAAGATAATATATATCTATCGAATCACGTATTTGGCTTCCAGTGGGTACCTACTGAAAATGAAGAATTGTTCCAAACAATTTTGTGTTTTCATGGAGATGATGACATAGCTTCATCATCAGGTCAATTTTTTTTTTTTATTTGCCCAGTTTATTAGCAAATATCTTAATTTAAGGACATCCCACACAGTTTCTAATGAAGGCAGAGCTGCTGTGTATTCAGATTACAACACATTTTTTGTTACTTTCTCCACACAGCTTTATGCCTTACTGGGGGTGTTTGAGTATCATGCCTGCCCAGATTTATTGACCTCTTTAGATCTTGCTGATATGGTCATTTTTCATGGGTAAGTTGGCTATGCACTTAAACGGTTTCTTTTTCCTTTTGTCTGTTTATGTGATATACAATCCAGTCTGCACTGGTTGTTTAATTTTGAACATCGCCTGGATTAACTTGAATTGTTCTGGTTTGGTTCACGTCAGCTCTCTGACTCACCTGTCTGCCTCATACATGGGCCGATGTCTGCTAAGCAAACATTTTACTGTAGCTTGAGGAGTTAACAGCAGAAAAAAAAAGTGACATGGCAACAGCTGCAACTCGTAACACATGATCTCAGGAGGGGTTTTGGCAACGTTTTCGACAGCGACTTCCAAAACAATCAGTCATTTTCTCTGCGAGTATTTAGCAGAGAGTGACAACGTCTTTGTCCATGTGATACATAATTTAAAGGATGAAAAATGAGGTCTCTGGAGTCTGTTTAGATGCCCTGAGGTAAGTCTCTGTCACTTCGTAATTGTCTTCACTGGAGTGAGAACAAAAAAATCACAAATATTGTTAGGATGCTTTGAAGAACAAAAAAATAAGCTGTCACAGAACAGAGATGACGTCGAAGTTGCTCCTCCGCCGTAACAGACTTCATTTACTCGATGCGGCGAGTCAGGCTTCATCGTGTTTATTTCAACCAGTCTCATTAGATCACAGTCTTACACACACACAAACCTTTGCCATTGTTTGTCATTTTCTTGCAGTGTTGTGTTTCAAGCTTTAGATAACGGATCTCACTGACACAAGGTACGAACCGTTATTTTCAGATATTCATTTGAACGCATCTCCATCACGGGTGTCATGGAGGAGGGGAGATGGACGGATAGAGCGTCATCACAAAAACATATCGGCTCAAAAGCAACATGTGTGACAACTGAATATTGTTTTAACATATTTTATTCCAATGCAGCTGTGCAAGACTACCTGTTTTTTCCCCCTAATGGTGCAATGTAATATTACAAAAAGATACAGGATAATTTCTGCAATATCTCCCCCAATCACTCACTAAGACACAAATTCCTCTTTTTATTGTCTTTAAAGTGTAGAGCGTGCTTCCCAAAAAAACATTTTCTTTAATGTTTGTATGCTTAATATGAAGCTACAGCCATTTAGAAGACAAATGTATGAATATAGGAACTATTGTTTTTTTGTGGTTGTTGTTTTATTGATTTTGTTTTCAAGGCACATTCCCTACTAAACGATTACTCCTCTTCTGTTGGGTTTAGTACCGTTTACAAGGGCAGCACACAGTGTGTATTCTGATTCATGTGAAATAAACAAGACAATGACACATGCTCAATTTCCAGAATAGAGGTAGTTATTTATCAGGCAAATAAAATTAATCAAAATAGTGTTTCGAAAGCATTTTCTCACATGTTGCTTTTACAAGGACTGCAAATGAGCTTGTTTTAGGGTAATACATGACATCATATAAACATAGTGATGATGAATCCATCCATCCATCCGTTTTCTGTAAATGCTTATCCTGTGCAGGGTCATACGAGGGCTGGAGCCTATCCCAGCTGACATTGGGTGAGAGGCGAGGTACATCCTGGACAAGTTCATCACAGGGCCAACACATAAGTACCATTCACACCTACGGGAAATTTATATTGCATGTTTTGATAAGAGCGGTCATCTACTCATTGGAAGGTCATTGGTTCGATCCACTGTCCCGGTAGTCTACATGTCGAAGTATCCTTGAGCAAGATACTGAACCCCCATTGCTCATCCCAACCTGGACAAACAAGGAAGGGTTGTGCCAGGAAAGGATGGAAAAATCCACTGTGGCGATCCCGCTTTAGGAGCAGCCAAAGGATCTTTCTTTCTTTCTGCATGTTTACCTCCGCCAAGGAGGTTACACGATCAGTTCGGTTTGTTTGTTTGTTAGCGGGATTATGCAAACACTAATGGACAAATCTGCATGAATTTTTCACCAAAGATGGACCCTAGCATATCCTAGAGGTGATTCAATTTTGGTGATGATCCGGTGAGAGATGGGACTGGTGGCCCTAACAATTATGTTGAGGATTGTTGGGCCTTGGCGGAGGTTTGCGCTCTCCGGGCGCTGTTTTGGACTGTGGGAGGAAGCCGATACGGGGAGAACATGCAAACTCCACACAGAAAGGTCCCAGGTCCTCAGGTGGATTTGAACCCATTTGAAACCTCTTCTAACAAGAACTTGAGAGGCCTCTGCTTGAAGTAGCAGTGTACAAACACAGCTAAGCTCTCACTTAAGTGTGTCTGTTTACATCCGCTGATAAAGAGAAGCTTCCTATGCTGTCTTCCTTGAATGCTTTGTCTCAGCAACAAGGAAAAATCAATTTAGAGTGTCCCTTTTTTGCACATGGAAGGACTGGAGAAGAATCCTGACGTTTCTATAGCACAGCTCAATTTCTGAAGTGAATTAGTGGACTGGCAGGAAAAAGCTTGTTTTTTCCTTTATGCTAAATTCATAAACCAAACACGTAGACGCATTTCAGATGCCTCCACTCACCTGTACACTCAGTTCTCTGTGATCTATCAGCAAATCTTCAATTGCAGTACATAAATAGTTGCAGTGACAGAGTAAATCGAGAAAAAAAGTGGTTGTTCAGAGAGTGCCCCTCCATCTCCTCTGCAGAATGAAGCTGCTCCCATAAATTGCTTTCCAGAGGTATGAAATGTACAGTGCACCTCGCTACACCAAACAAGATTGCTCACGCATAGAATACAGTCCTGTGATTAATAACCTCACAACTTCCAGCCTGTTTCCAAGTGCTTATCGGATCAAATATGCACCCCTCTCTTTTCCTCCTCTTGTTTCTTTTTACATACCTCAGGAATTTTGTTTGGCGAGCACACGAGATGAGACCCCATTAAACCAGACCGCTACTGCATGTCCATTAGTCTGCACCATGCATACATCACCATAAATTTAATGGCAGGCAGCTACACACGAGGCAACTTTGCAGTTCCTTAAAACTCTGCCAGGGTAATCAGGAAGCAATGACCTTAAATCTGTCACAGTCTGGTGATGTCACGGTCCATCAAATGCTAATAAGCATCATTAGATTTGATGAATACACTTAAAGTTAAAAACATACACACTGAATGCATTTCACAGAAATCCTGATTGGTGATTTATTCTAGCATTCTTTAAAATCAGTGCAGTAATACACCCTGACAGTATTTTTTACTTACTTACTTTTGCAAAATTCTCAGTGACTTTTAACAAAGTAATTCTACACTGCGATATTAGTGCATTTACTCAAGTAAAAGATCTGAATTCTGAATACTTCTTCCATCACTGCACCCATAGTAATGCTGATGTTTTATATTATTTCAAGTCAGTAATTGGCTATAATGTCAGGGAGAGTAAAGCATCATGTTTAACGAGATGAATACATCCTTAATAATGTCGTTTACTTATGATTGCATTGTTAGCATCACTCACAAAAATCTGGTAATTACTTATTCACATAAATGTTGAAACACAAGACAGTTTTAATGATGAAACTAACTGTTTATTGGGCAATTTATAGAATTCCTGCCGGCATGCACACAGCTGCTGCAGAAGGGTGCATGAACTAAGAAGAAGGTTCAAGTGAAAAGAGGATGATCTAACGTGATCATTTGTTTCTTCTATCGATCCTATTGAGAGCTGGAACTTCTGGGTTGTGTTGTAAATTGAAAATCCTGCAAGAATGACCAAAACAGCTTTGGAATATTAATGTTTGGCTCCATATCTATCGCCAAAGATGAGCAGTTTGCACATCGTGACTCAACAGACGAGGCGAAGCCACAGTTGAGTGAAGCGCACACATCTGTAGTCACAGCAGGACAGCGAGGACCGAATGGTGCAGACATTATTCCAGAGCTGAAGTTTGAGAAAAAGAAGAGAAGAAGTAAATGTTTTTAATGTCAAATACCTATACACACAAAAAGACTCAAAAGTTATAAAGGCACTGACCACTAAAACGGCTGTGAATAAGACACCTTTGGGTCCATGTAATTAAAATGAAGTCTGGGACCTGTCGTGTAGCGAAAGCCCCAAACAACAGGTGTTGCTGGCGACACTTCATCTCAGTTAATCACACTCAACAATCAGGAGATGGCGACTTGATTCTCTTCCTCCAACCCCACTAGCTTTCTCTCCCATGGGGAATGCTGTTGCTAGGGGC
Organism: Chaunax sp. Z400; assembly: GCA_037577475.1. Lineage (NCBI taxonomy): Eukaryota > Metazoa > Chordata > Actinopteri > Lophiiformes > Chaunacidae > Chaunax > Chaunax sp. Z400. The sequence continues at coordinate 26,292,041 of CM075188.1, forward strand.
TTTCTGCTCACAGATAACCAGAGCCTTGTCATCGTGTTCCTGCCAAGCATGTGATCCTTCTCTGATGTAACAGGATCTCTGCTTGGAATAAAACGTCTGTGTTCCGGCCCCAAAAACAATTCTGCCCGTTCAGGAAGTCTTCATTCTTGGACCTGCTGGAGCCTATAAATTTCTGCCGGTGTCCAAGAGAACAAAAGGTGAAAACAAAGTCATTACCTGCACCTGTTTAATCTGATCAATCCTGCACAGCAGGACTGTAATGACTGAACCCTGTGTAAAGTGTAGCATTCAGCTTTATGCAAAACTGCGAGGCATTAATTATAATCTATGGATAAGTCATGTCGCAGTCGGCTCTGTTTTGGCAGCGGCTCACCAAAGGTCAGCCAGCTATGGTCCATATGGGCTGACCTAAATTTGGGCGAGATTTGTCCATACAGACCTGGACAGGTTTAGGTTGAGTGTAGAGATGTGACATGACGTTACGTTATGCTGTGTTATGTTATGTGGTATTATGTTACATTACACTATGTTGTGCTACGTTATGCTATGTTACGTTATGTAATGCATTGTTATTCATTCATTTATTTCTTTATTTAATTTGTTTATGGCTTTTCTCGTCTCATACAGTACATATAACCAAGTAATTTAATGATAATGACCAAAGGATCTGTTTTTGTGTTTCTATCAATAAATAAAGCAATATAATTATTTATTTTACTTTGAGTGCAATCTTATTTCTTAGTTTTAAATGACATCATTAGTCGGATGGCATAAGTCATATGGCATCGTAATAGGAATAGCAGTGTTGGTCGGTCAGTCCACCGCTTTTGTCCTGACTTTATCCTTACAATTTGGATGGGTTGCCATGAAATGACATTAAATCAGAAACATTCAGGAGCACCAGAGGTGTCAAAAGCTAGAATGATTCCAAGGGCCCCAGGCAGATAGGGGCCGTCAAAAATACCACATGACTATAGAAGTTTATTAGAGAAGTTTATTTAGACTTCATAAGTACAGCCCCTCGCATCATCCCTCAGTACAAACATTAAATGTTCAGTAAAACCAAGCTGCATTCACGGATAGGAATCGTAGAAAATAGCTGACAGTCTGTCATGGGTATAGAACAATTCCCAGTGTTGTCTACAGAATGTCAAGTCAAGTGTGTTTTATTTGTATAGCACCAAATCACAACAAAAGTTATCTCCAGGCACTTTCCAAAACGAGCAGGTCTAGTCCGACTCTTTATTCTATGGAGATCCAACAATCCCCCACGAGCAAGCACTTGGCGACAGAGGCGAGAAAAAAAATGATCAAACTCAAAACCAAAATCAGGGTGCCAGAAACAAAATGACAAATGTTTCCCCATCAAAGGTAAGCGCCCATGTAGTCTCCATTAAAACCTACTGAGACACTAGAAGTTCATTAATAATGTCCTTGCTTAATGCTGAAATCATTCACAAGCTGTCCACAGTACAGTAAGTCCACTCTGGTGGTTTGATTTTGCTCATGGAACAACATTCTTATTACCATTACACTTTGCTATAATAATAATAATGAGTGGTTTCTTTTTAGATGAGCAACATATTTTTAACGAGCTGTATTAAAGAGATTTTCCCCCTTGGAGGAAAAGAACTGACACCTGAGTATTCAGCCAATTGAGACCTGCAAACTGAAGACACAATAAAACATCCATAGGCTTGAGAAGACAACTTGGAGGCTGTAACCTTATTTCCTCCAGCCTGTCATGATGAAATCCTGCAAACTGATGTATCAAATGTTCCCAAACCCTCATATGAGCCTTTAATATTGTTAAAAGGGACTTTAATCTCCTCTTCGAGGGGAAAACACTCGAGCTGCCCCATGATTCACTTTCGCGTGACTAAGTGATCTCTAATTTTTCCATTTGAAAAAAGCTCTTAACAGATCTGCTGGTGAGAGTTCAAGCAAAGCATGTGGAAAATTCTCAAAAGTTATTACAACCGTTCTTCTCCGCTTCAACTCTTTCTTTTCCTGTGGGCATGAATTTTCATTTCATTTCTTTATTACTAGAATTGGCTGAGTGGTACGATAAGAACATTTGCAGCACACGTTGTACTTTTCTTTCACAGAATTGTAAACTGGATTTTTAGTGTGCTTTCAATCACAATAGATGTTTTTTGTTAAAGCACTTTTATATGATTCTATAACCTATTTATTATTTGATGCATAATAAACGAGAAAAACAAAATAGTACACAGGGAGAAATTGAAAAACAGTTTTTTATGTCCTTACCCCTGTTGGCACTGCACTAATGCACTAATATGCACTCATTAAAGTGCATATCTCTACCAAGGCCAGCAGTCCTACATGTGTCTGTTTAGCTTGCCACCCCTCCACAAATTGTCTTTGACACCATTTTTTGTGTCGTTAGGGAAAAGTTGAAAAATGCCCCATCTGGGATTGTTAGTGGTAAAAAAAAAAAGTCAAGTTTCATGAAAATTCGTCACATAGTTGTTGTGTAATCGCACTTAGACAGACAAACCAACAACCAAATTTTTTGTCCCCATAACATGGCCATGGTAAATTTGGAATGGAAAAAACCTGGCCTTTCTAATAACAACTTATTGTGCAAAGAACTTGAAAACAGGACATTTGCATTAACAACAATGCCATGCCCCCCCCCCCCCCCCATGCACAAATCTCGAGACGAAACTGGCAGAAGGGTGTTTCAATGCAAATAGAATGTTTTTATTCTTTGCTCTCATTTTGGATTTCAGTCAGATTGACTCTGGTAGAGACGTTTCACTTCGCCAGTTTAAGTAATCACCACAATCTCAGGGAAGATATGAGACATACGGGTTTTAAATTTCCTTTTCTCTGACTCACACATTTATCTCAGTAATGCCTCTTGATGCTTGATAGCAGTGTGGAATAATACATTATTTTATTTGTGTGAAACCTTTCGAACACAGAGGCAATTCAGAGAGTCGTACATAAGTTGAAGAAGTGTGTTAGAAATTCATTAATATGATCAGTTAATAAATATCTAGTGTCCAAAGCAGCTAAAGTTGGGGTGCATGCAATATAAATATGAATTCATACCATTTATATGCAGGATTTTAACCATGTTTGGTTCTTATTTGGCTTTTATTTTATCTCGTAGTTTGGTGCCTGTTTCTACTAATATCATTAAAGTCTGGACAAATTTGGATGTTTGTCTAATTGTCCCAGACAAACATTTATCACTTAATATCTCAGGCTATCCCTTAAATGGTCCCTGTCTTAGACTCCATCAGGCAGGAATCCTGAGAAATATGTACTCCAGAGAGGACTAACAGTGTAACATCATGGAGATTCAGTCTCCAAATGAGAGCAACAGCTTGTCAGAGTGACAAGTGAAGGACATTTCACTCATCACTGCCCAAAACAGTCACTTCCTCAACATCAGACCCCCCCCCCCTCAGAAGAAAGAGAGCTGCATATGGTGGACAAGATGGAGACAGATGCATCTGTGAAGCCTGTATGGCTGACACGGCTAAATGAGCTGGCCAACGATGGAATAAATCCTCCAGCGTGAGGCGGATTGATATTACTGTACAGATCTGACTGAGATGGTGCAAACAACTGATAGCAGGATAAAAATAATATCTGCAGTCATGAGAGATGTTCAGGGTGAGCATGGGACTGTTATTTTCAACACAATGATGGTAGTGATTTGGTTTTAAGGGATCAAATCTTCACACCAAACACATTGGCACTGATTGCCTCCTATATGTAAAAACAATCTCAGGCTCTGGATAAAAAAGAGCACCAGCTGTATAAGGTGGAGCACCATCAAAGTTGTGCATTTATGGTGAAACAGTTTCTATTAAACTGTGTAGAGACACAGACTACAGGGGTCGAATAGTTTTCTAGCATGCAGGGCAGCCTATAATGTTTTCTTGCACATTAGGCCAGTTTTAGACTGCTTTTTTATTGAACACTGAGTCTCCAGGGCCAATTTAAAGCCTTGAATAAAAACAGAGAGAGTAATTTCAGACATGACTCAGGCAGAAATGTTCACCGACGTGATAATAATTTAAAGTTTTATTCACATTAGTCACATTTGCCGACTTCCTTCGTCACTCTCCGACTCTCACTCGGAAGTTATAGCGACAATCGACCAAATGAAAGGCAACATTACCTTGAATAACAACGTCTCTGATTGTTGGAAGCATTTGGGAAAATGTTAGTAGATACACAACAAAATACAAAACAGAGGTTTAGTCATTTTTATACATTTTAAAGCAGAAATGCAACATAATCAATCTTTAAATCATGAAACACTGGATGAAGAGGAAAATGCAATGATGCAAACTCTGCATCACGTCCTGCATTTGCAGTGAATATCACCTCTGGACATAAATTAAGAGGTGCAGAATTCTTTGATATGGACGCAGGCATCCTGAGCTTCTTTTATTGTGAAGGAAACGTCAACTTATTTTGTTACCCAGGACGTTGCATGATAAAAATCACAACAAACAGGCATTAAATGTTTTCATATGAAATCAGTAATTAGTTCAGAAATTCCCAGATGACTTTAACTTCTGATTTTGTTTGCATGTTCTGGTATATCACCGTGATCGTGGCAGCACGATGGCTCTCGCTGAAATCCAGCTGTTTGACCGTGTTCACTATTCTTTGGTGTCCGTCAGCGGTGAATAATATGCAATGTGAAATCCAGGGAACTCCATTTAAATTCACCGAGTGAGAGCCTTGTCCAAAAAACTGTAGATCAAACACCTATGATCTGCTGTCTTGCACTAAATATGGCTCCCTGAGGCAGCTATTATCCATGGTTCGCTGTCCATAGAGCTCACATGGAGATAAAGTATTAAATCGTCCTATTGTCCTAGCAATGTGGGATGTCACTTTAATGGATGTCCCTCAATGAATCGTTCTCAATTTCCTTAGAAGAAAATTGAGTGCCATGCTTAGTCTGCATGGGTGACATTGTCCTTTTAGCATCGTGACGGGTCAGATCTGAAAGACATAAAGTAAATATGTAAATTCTCAGAGAGAACAAAGTGCCAGCTCTGGCTTCGTCTTGTCTGTCAGCGGCCCCTGCAGCCTATTTCGTTCAGCCGAAGTGGCCATGCGTGCTCTTTATTCTTGATAGGATAGACTGACAGCTTCGGCAGACACCTGAGTGAGAATACTCCACACGATTGTCAGTCTCCACCTCTGTGTGACACAAAATCCTTAGAAAAAGTACCACCTGTCAAAACAGTCAATCTACCTCTTAGGAGAGTGAGAGCAGAAGGTGAGGGATAGTCCCAGGGAAATCCCTGGGACTATCACTTTAGGTCATGTAAGTGACAGGGAGTTACGCTATCTGGTTACACAGCTGCTCTTTATGCCGCGCACATACTGATGTGACACCTGAACTATGTGGCAATCCCTCACGAAGACACCTCTCTGCAGTCTTCGCAAAATTCATTTCATGATCCATAAAACTCTCTGTGGTTGGCTGCTGAAACTCACTCACAGAAACACAGAAATATGCAAATGCAGTGTGTATGCATGCTCCTGCTGCACACGTCTCAGTCTCAGCACACGTGCACAAGCCTCCATTCTTACAGTTGGCCATGACTGGACACCGAAATACCCGTAATTACCTGCATTGGGTTCATATCTATCTGCTCCATCAGTCTGGCAAGGACTGGAACAGTGTCAGCTGATTTTTTTATTTAGTTTTAGTCCTATGTCAAATGTCCTTGTTGGTTTAATCAAGTTTTAGTTGACTAAAAGTCTGGGTATTCTAGCCTAAGTGTTCATCTTTTCTAAGACATCAGGTTATTATTAACCAAAACCAAAATTTTTTGTCATTTCACATCAGATCGATATCTGATTAAAAACTAGTTGAAGGATTAAGAATGCAGGTTTGTAGAAAGTGTCTGGTCTGACAAACATCCAGACATGGAACTGATTTACGTATTTATTTTGAACCACAACAACCTCTAATCATTCACTTTACCTGATAAAAGAATAAACTTCAGAGGGAACCAGTTACTGGATGGTTTATATACCAGAGCTGTGAGAAAGTTGGAAGTTTTATTGAAACAATGTTGAGGTTGTTTTTGACAATTTCCAACAGGTGTGGTTCCCATGGGGTAGAAATTCTATTGGGGATAGATTTCCATGTGTGTAAGCCAAAAAGGGAATTTATAATGTAAATGTAAATATAACTTACAGACAAGCACTGGCAGAAAACACTGGAAAGACTGGGACGTGAGACAAGATATGACGAAACGACAACAACGAACCGGCAACTAAAAGAGGGAATCACACAGACTAAATTCACTGGGATCATGAGGGAATGACAAACAGACAGGTAGGAGGAGACAATCAGCAACAGGTGGAGACAATCAGAAAATCACACACTGGAGAGAAAATGAAGAAGAAGAAGATACAAGGAGGATACAAAGAAAAACTAACAAGACAGCGCAAACAAACAAATAGGGAAAGAGAGCAAACTGGAACTAAAAACATAGAAGACTAAACACAGACAGAGAAACCATGAGGATAAAGCAGATCACAAGAAAAACACAGGAAATGGAAATGGACATATCACATAAAACAGGAAATAGAGACAAAATATGATGTCATAGTTGGCTAACTTACAGGGAGTCATGCATGTGTAAAAAAAAAAATTAAACAAATAAAATTTTAATCTAAAAACCATCAGCTTGAAAATGCAAGTAAGCAGTGTGACAGAGTTTGTGTTGTATTCCGGTGGAGCCTGATGGGCAGGGGCAAAGAGCTGAGGCGTTACCAAGTAGATAAGGTCGTGGAGATGGTCTGTGTGAGGACACTGAAGCCCATTATCCAGCTCAGCAGATGATGACAGTAAACAAGGAAGGAGAGGGCATTCAAGCAAGAAGGAAGAAACAGAGAATCAACAACCCAGAGCCACGCTTCAGCAGGAGAACAAGCAATATCGACGCTTAATCAGCTCCATGCAGCCTCCTGAAACCGCTTCGCTACGCCACTCAATAACATTTATTATTTACAGGTAACTGCTGTGTCATTTGTAAAGCAGAAAATACATTTGACACTTCTAGAATAAGTTAAACTTGTTAGCATACAAAATATTCATATCTAAAAATTGTTTGACTTCTAATTCGCTGTGAAATCCCATCCCAGGATGGATTATTATGACGACTGTGGGTTTCCAGAGGGAAAGTCTGTCAAACTGTCACAACTGGCTTGAACTATATGCAACAAGCCCAGCGGGAGGCCTCATCTCACACTGACAGATACAGTTAGAATTAATTAGCACAGAATGGAGCTATAGCATAAATGTCCCTTAAAAATCACATCTTCATTATTAGCAGTCTGGTTGTCTTCATCTTGGCAAGGCAACAAATGGAGCTTTACAATAATTCATATTTTTACTGATAAATGATGAGACGTCACCTTCCATCCATCCATCCATTCATTTATCCATCCATCTATCCATTCATCCATCATTACCCATACTTCTACCATCCATCCTTCTATCATCCATCCATCTATCTATCATCCATCCATCTCTCTATCATTATCCATCTGTCCATCCTATCATCCATTTATCCATCCATCCATCCATTTATATGTCCCTCATCCATCCACCCATCCATCCATCATCCCTCCTACCATCTGTCCATCTTCTATCATCCATCCACCCATCATCCCTCCTACCATCTGTCCATCTTCTATCATCCATCCACCCATCATCCATCCATCCATCATCCCTCCTACCATCTGTCCATCTTCTATCATCCATCCAACCATCATCCATCCATCCATCATCTATCCATCCTTCTATCATCATCCATCTCTATTATTATCCATCTGTCCATCCTATCATCCATCCATCCATCCATCCTTCTTCCCATCCTTCTATAATCCATCCATTTATATTTTCATCTATCATCCATCCATCCATTATATGTCCCTCATCCATCCACCCATCCATCCATCCATCCATCATCATCCATCCATCCATCCATCCATCCATCCATCATCCCTCCTACCATCTGTTCATTTTCTATCATCCATCCATTCATTATATGTCCCTCATCCATCCACCCATCCATCCATCCATCATCCATCCATTCATTCATCATCCCTCCTACCATCTGTCCATCTTCTATCATCCATCCATCCATCCATCTCAAAGCTCCACCAGCTCATTCTCCTCTTCATCCAATCACTTGTCACCTGTCAAACTTTAAAAGGGTTCTTTCTCTCTGCTGAAAGTCTGCCATCGCTTCAGCACTGTGAGGATTTTGCAGCTCATCTAAAACCCTTCAACCCTTCATCTGTGGACACCGGAGCATCTCTAATCAATCTGATCAGAAGTTTCCCTTTCATCCAGTCATCCCAATAGCAAGCTCCATTCCTCATCACCACCATCAGTGTTTAGGCTCCACGGGGAAAACTTCCTCATATTTCTGGCACCTACTTGACTGCTCTCCTTGGTGATCTACTTCCTGCAGGTTCTGTACATCAAAATCTATTCTTTCTGTTCACAATTGGTTTAAAAATTACATTCTCTCATTTTATTTCTCATATTAGTCTCTCCTGATTGAAATGTCTGTATGTATAGATGGAGGAGAGTATCACCACTCCAGGAAAATAAGAATGATATTGATGAAGCAAGCAAATATCCATGGATTTGCTTCCATATTTTTTCTTTAAGAGGAAAAGGCCTATTATGATTTTGTCAGGAAGTGAGCTGTGAGTTGAGACTTTCCCCGCAAGGAAAATCACTGCACTTGATCTTTCAGCAAATTCACTATATGTGTTAACATCCCAGTAACAAAGATATCTGATGGCTGGAATACCTCACAGGCATTGCTGCAAAAATGAAAAATGCCAGTCTTGCCAATACTTTACAATGTGGGTAATTCGTTTAGGTTGTGGTGGTGCAGGCGGGAGGGGTCTCTGACAAGAAATGTGCAGCTACCCTGTGGCGGAAGGTTGAAGCAGATTCTTCTTGAGGAATGCAACCCGACATCATGCTGCAATGGCCAAACACATAATGGTGGAGGAAGCCTCTTTGGAAGAATTATTGCCCCCAAGCAGGATTTACAGACCAAGCAATGATATTCCAGTTGTGTCCTCCCACACAGCCGAATCCCTGCAATGCTTAATCTGGTCTGAATGAGGCCTAGTGCCGCATTCAGCCCCTCATTCATGAGAATGAGGTCAGTCTGGCAACACAGCGGGGGTCTCGATGCAGCAAAACAACACAGGGTCATCTGGCAACAATTGGAACCTCAACTTTTGCAAACCTTTTACTCAGACTGTACTTGTAATATATTTCAACATCCCAACGGATGATGCCTGATACCTTTTTTTTATGCAGGGCTGGTTTCGGTTTGAACACCAGCTATGAATGATGATTCTGAAAGGAGGAAGCAGCAGGACTTTGTTATGGAAGCTCGAAGTTTGCAGGGGAAGGAGCTGGAAGTTTCAACCATAGATGCTTTAGTCAATTGCAAAGAGCAGTTAGAATGCCATGTAAATGGAGATAATCATTACCACTATCCTATCAGTGTTGCGGATTAGATGCGGACTCTGCCCTGGTTATATCTATCTCTGAATGTTGGGGCAGAGTCACTGCAAGCTGCTCAGCGGAGCTGCTCATAGTCAAGAAATGAGTCACAGAGCTGCAGTTCACTGATCAACACCTCCGCCTCAGCCCCCTGGTAAAGCTTGACACACACACACACACACACACACACACACACACACACACTTGTGTCAATCTGTCAGAAACAAATGGGGTGAGGAGGGGAGAATATGCAGCACTGGCAAACCTCGACCTCAGCCTGCACTCACTCAGTATGCAGGTCATCATCTTTGCTGGAGAGAAACTCCTGAATCGACAACATTTTTTATTTTTATTCGGTCAGTCCACATGTTATTGAACTGATGCCTATTATTTGATGCTGTCATTTTAAATCATATACTTGATCATATTAAAATACTTCTTTAAATCTGTGTCTGCCTTTTTCCTGAATGACATACCACACTCACATATACTGTATCTGTCCATTAAGTTTGGAGCTAGAGCCAGGAGACAATTAGCATAGTTTAGATTAAATGCTCAACAGAAGGAGGAATGGCTAGTGAACTAGCTATCTCTAAAGTTAAGCAGGACAACAGTCATCAGTATCCCCTGCTACACGAAGTTCTAGTGAAAGCGTTCAGAACTGAACTCCAGGTCATAGTTTATTTCTCAGACCATCCTGTCGTTAATTTCCTGTTGTCATTGTCTGGCGCTGTCAGCTGTGATATCAGCTGTCCTCATCCGTCTCAACAGAGTCATCAGCCGCCACCACCACCGCCAGTGTCTGGACTTTATCTTAATGCTGCTCTGGGCTGATGCTCTTTGATCGCAGTCTCCCTGAAGAGTCTGAGCGCCAAAGACTTTCTGACAGACTAATTATCACTCATCATCTGTTGCAGTAAACATTTACCTTTACGTCATTCACTTGTCTCTCCTGATTGAAATGATGCTTGTTTCTAATGTGCATACTTTCGTCAAAAGAGGCAACATTTATGAATGAAGTGAAACTGTGATCACAGATATGTAAAATGAAAGTGTCATAATAATGTTAGTTCACCATAGAAGCAGCTAATATTAACATAAGGCTTTAGGCTCTGCACAAAATCTCATTCTCCTATCTTAAACAGTTTTGGAGAAAACTTGTTCAGTATGCAACACTATTTGGCAACACTATATGCGGCATGTGCAAAATTTGAATTACAGACCATACTTGCAGTAAAAATAGTTTTTCGGCAGTAATTTTTAAGTACATGTGGTAATTAATATCCTATCTGCATACAATGTGTGTATGTACTTTTTAATTTACCAATGAAGGAACCGTAAAAAAAATTAATTAGCCTACAGAATGTTGATATCCGTTATCAGTTTAAAGGTACAGTTACTGCCGAACGATGCCTCTTGGTTAAGTTGGAGCACATTTTACCGTAAAACACAGATTGCAGTGCTTAAAGTAGATTTTTGCATGACCAATTTCATTTATTTTGAACTGTGACATTACAGAAATCACTTCACAAGCAGCTGCTGAATGTTTTCCTCAAGCTCTTTTAGAAACAGTCTGCTCCTGCATTGGCAAATCATTTTCTGGCATTACTGCCGCTCCAACTGTGCACCTTTATTAGCTGCTGCATTTAAATGAATGGAGAAACGCCATTTGCAACATTGACAGGCTGCATAAGAGCATGGCCAAATGACGTGTGTTTGGACAGCAATGTTTGAGAGAAATGTCATAGACGCTTAATTCTCCTATTTGTTCTTACATGCACATAGTCTACACCTGCACAGTCACATCAGCAGCATGTTTAAATGATTATTGAACCTGTTTATTCAGCTAAGACCTAAACCATCATCTAGATGAGCAAGCGACCATTAATGACTTCTTTTTTTTTAATCATATGGGGTATCATCTGGGTTTATGAGATGTATCAGGATTACTGTCAACGCTACACACCTTGTGGGATATGTTTATGCCACCCTAATGAAAGAACACAAATACAGAGAGGAGGAGATGAAAGCTGCTTCAGAAAAGTCCAATTAAAATATGCACGTCTTTGAAAGTGTGCTAGCCTTTCATCACATCTGATTCATTAAAACAACGTATGTGCTCGCTTCTGGACTCCACTCCTTTCAACCTCAGACCAATTATACAGTATATCGCTCACTCGCCTGCCCCTTCCCCCAATTCTCTCAAATATACTGTATACATATAAAAGGAATGGTATTTTCCCCACAGGATCATGCTATATTTTTAAGAGGGTTATTTTAGAAATGGAAATCGTCTTTATGGAATGTATCTTCCACTGTTGGCGAGGCTCTCTGATCCTCTTCGACGCTTTGATTTCAGTTCAAGGCATTCCTCTCTGATTGCCATGGAAATGCTTCGGTGCCCTGATAAAACCAGATTCATTTCAGGCCAGAGGTTCGAAACATTTCGAGCACTTCCTCCACAGTTTTCAGCGCAGCTTTCATCGGCTGTATCAAATTTCAAAACCCAACAGTCCAGGACTTTGCAAAGATTCAATAATGTTTAATATCAGCTGCTCACTCAGTCAGATATACTGGGATCCAAACTGAAGAGGTCCAACGCTGCTCATATTGAAGCCGTTTAGGATTTGTTCAGTAATTCTGCCCATTGTCGCCTGTTTGATAAGAAATAAAGGAAATATCTTTTAGCCTCCGTCGGCTTCATTTCCTTCCCGATGTGTTTTTCTGTGAGGATAAAAGGCCATGAATACGCTAAGTATCGTCGAGGAAATGTGAGCAGAAAGCATGGAGACGATCCAGTTAAGCATGAGTGCTTATTTTCTCAACTTTGCATTGAGTGTGAGTGGTGTTGACAATGACAAACAATGGGCCCGTACTTTTCATCAGCAAATTGAAAATGAGAGGAAAATAAAAACTTCATACCTACTTGAAGTCCGTCATAACTTAAGACTCTATAAAATCATGACAAAATGATATCCCTACTACATTAATGTTTGGTGGAATTCAGTATTTTGAATTTGGAGAAAGAAATTGAGATATTATCATCTCAGCTTTGTGTTATTTTAAAGTGATGATGATGTCACAGAAACCCCCAGGTCCATTCTCGCAGTTCCCCATAATTCATCAGCAAAGCTGTGGCATAAATCAGATCCTATCTCCGTTTGTCAGAGCTGTGTAGGTGGCTCCGCTTGACCATGTCAAACCTCCTCTGGCCTTCATATAGAAGACCGGCTATTGGCAGAAAATATGCGATCAAACGTGATTCTCTGGGGAATTTTCTTTTCCTGCTATTAAACCGCTCCGAAATCTTGAGGCCTTGTAGGAGGATGTAGAAAATCGAATCACTCAAAAAAAAAAAAAAAACTCTATCACAAACATAGGGTTAAAAAAGCCTTCCTATTTAGCATGTTGAAGTATATTTTAATCCTTCATGGGGAAGTTCACAAAAAAAGCTCTCCATTTGCCGGCAGAACACTTAGCAAGATTAAAAAGCCTCCCATAACAGCCCCGTTTGTGATTCAGCCCAGCTTGTATTCATGTCTTTGTAGATTAGGCACAGCGAGGGGGGGCACGCAAGGGGTCAGCGCTAGAACCAGGTAGTACAAGCTGATTTTTTACCCCCACCTACTTCTGGCCAACAGAAGGGCACCGTTGGCCCTGCTGATTAGATTAAGTAATTCAGTTCTTTCGATCAACCTCCTCACCCATTCAGAGAGCATGTTTACACTCCTCCCAAAACACACACAACCTCCATGATGACACAACTGCAGACGTGACAAGTCACACTTTCCAGTTAAACCAGGACATACAGGAGGAGCAGGCAATGGAAAGAGGATGCAGAAATACAAGGTAAGAGCGAGACTGAATGAACAATGAGGTACAATGTATGGGGTCGCTGCTGCCATTCTCCTTGTGTTGCCCCCAGGCTTGATGTCTCAGAAATGTTGCATTGAAACCAAACAGGGATAACTAATTGTACATTTCAAATGCAAAGCCTGCCTACAGGGTAGTTTGGCAGAATTGCATGTAAGAGGATTTATACGTGTCTGCTCCGCAGAGAGAAGCCAACAGATGTGCATGCCAAGCTGCATGCCTCAACTGAGTTAAACAGAGAGGCAAAACAAAGCAATCAAACGAGAAGCATTATGTTCTGCTCTCAAAGGCATTTCTGGATTTGACAAGGGCTGAGTAGTGCTGCTGTAAGCATCAACCTCACGTTCAGGAATCACCGTAATTCATCTTAGAGACGTCACAGAGCCAAGAAGCAGCCACAGATCTGAGAGTCGTGCTGTGAGCACGCATCAATGGTCTGTGTATCTTTTGGTATTTTGATTTTTGTTTCAGAAACGGACATAAAAAAAAAAAAACTAAAAAAACGAGCTGTTTGATTTTATGTTTTATAATAGAAAAACAAAATTGAAATGCAAGGTTCCCTTTCATGGCCACATTTATTTTATTTTTTTTAATGATTTGATGTTCATTTTCTGTGTTGAATAAAAAAAAACAAAATCACTACTAAACAGCAATGAAAAACAATTTTTCATTTTCTGAAACTGGATGTGATCATCTGGCTACAAAATAAGAGCACCAAATGTGGTGGCACAGGCCCCCGCCCCACCCTCCCCATCCATCCACTCCACACACACACACACACACACACACACACACACACACACACACACACACACACACACACACACACACACACACACACACACACACACACACACACACACACACACAGAGAGGTCCAAAATAATGAATTATTAGACTTGTCATATTTGATTTGGGGTATTGGGTAATAAATATTTTCAGCCTAATGTGACTTTTCCTCAAGTAAGTTGCTTTCGGCAGTAGCATTATATTAGCCATACAGACATAAGAGACCTCTCTCAGAACTCTCAGAAAAAGAAGCAGATACAGTGTACTTCCTAAAATGTCAAACTGTTCCTATAGGGACACCATCATTATTCAGCCTGACTATGAGTGAGTGGAATGGGGCCTTGGTCAGGAGCTACAATATAAATATCTTAGATTAATGCCAGTTACACAGCAATACTTATCAAAAGTTTACTTAGCATAGGGCAAAGCCCTAATTTGTAAGATTGTCATTCTTTTCAAAAGTCTCTTGAAGCCTAATTTTGTGGCCATGCAATAAACTGTAAAGAGCATTGATATATCATCACCTTATTTAGATGATACAGTATGGTGAACATGTAAACAAACAGCTCAGACTAGCTTCTCATTGCAGACATGGTGCAACAGTAGAAGTTATTTCCTTTACTTCATGAATGCAAGCCTAATATTCCCTCTCCTTTCAGCTCTGTTTTGAACCCCAGTGTCTCAAAAATGCATCACTCTTTCCACCAGTTAGCCACTAAGTGCACTAAGAGCTTCTACATATGAAACTCCTGTCTGTTGCTGTTAAGAATAATGCCAAGGAGAACGGTGAGAGTGAATCAGAACTGTAAAACTACAGGCCATGACAGCAGGACGATGCCTTAAAAGATGCACACACAAAAAAAAAAAATGCTTCATAGACTTGAGAGGAACTAGAGTATCAGGTGATTCTCTTGGGATTGGTATGAACAGCACCACTCACATAAGACACTGTTGTTTGATCCATTATAAATGAAAACTATTGATTGGAGCAGCTTTAAAGATGGGAAAACTTCAATAATAATGAAATTGTGTGTTCTTAAGTCAGTATTGAATTTAACACAGTCAGCCCCAGATACACTGCTACGTGTTATTTGATTACCTCCATGAAATAAGTCACACTATATTATAGTACAAAACTGAGTGGAAGTGTGGGCTGACTAAAATTAAAGAAAAGGAGTCACAGAATCAAAGAAAAAGAAAAAAGGAGGATTTAAGAAGAAGAAATTCAGTCTATGAGCACCCGCAGAATTTAAACAGAGAACCTGCATTTCAAAGGCAGTGGAAATTGATTAATGCATTCTCTTTGAAGGCCGGTAACCTGACCAATTTGTGCCGAGTTTTACTTTTCAATACCAGCCTGTGTCATAAAAGTATAATCATGCAGGCTGAGTGAGCAAGGTTATGCTCAGCCAGTGCTATCAAATAAGACTGGAGGGCAAGAATGAAGCGTATGGCCATGTGCCTTATATGAAGCTAAAAATATCCTCATTAGAAGCACAGAGGTGCAGGTAAAGGAGGTAGAAAAAGAAGTATAATGTAAGAAAAGCAAATGGAATTTTTCTCTGGCATGAATTCAGTTACTGAACCCCTTTGGGGCTAACATCAAAGATGTTGGGGTGATCGGATCTATATGGAGAATCAGTACTTGAGGGTTAATTAACACATATCATGTGTGACTATATAGTTAAAAAAAACTGCAGTGCAATTTTGTGTCTATTACTCATTTTTGACATTTTGGTTTCAATCATTTTGGTTTAATTTCCTTGAACAGCGACTGTCCCCCTCCATTTGAAAATGTTTTTTTTTTGTAATGTGTAAGCTGACGGGGTAAACCTATGCATGTGCAGAGGCCTACACTATAAGGCTGTTTTCATATCATATCAGATTTTAAGAGGCAGCTCGATGAGTACGATTTGGAACATCACAAAGTCTGGAAGACAATCTTGGTCCAATATTCAGCGTTCACAGAAGTTTGACGTGAAAACGTAAAGCCTCCAGTACACTTCATGCTGTTTATGTACAGTAATTACTTGAAGACATTTACATTGGTGGTTTTTTCTTTACACCCAACTTTCTTTTTTTTACATCATATTTTTTTTATAAATGCATACTTTTATACTCCTACCAGGGCCATCTGTTGTACAGTAGCTTAAATGAAGGTATTGTACGATAAGAGAAGTTACTCAGGCACCTTTAGATCACACAAGTGGACACAATTTTGTTTTAAACAAATTGACTCAGAGCAACACAGTCGTAGTCATCTCATCCTGGTGGCTGTGATGTTAGTTTTTTAGTTGTTGTTTTTTTTAGATAAAGCCAGAAGTCTTTATCTTCACTATTGGTCTTTGTCTTATGTCATATTGGTGGAACAATCTGCGACAGTGGATTATATGCAATGAGCTCATGCCGTTCTTTGAATCAAAGGATTACATGCTTTGTGAATATCAGAACTGGACTTCCTGCAAGTCTCGGTGATGAGGAAAATTGACTGAAATGGTGTCACCTACAATGAGTCAACAATCATAATAATGGGTAAAATTAATGATACTGTGCGACACATATTCACTGGAGCTATTGCTTGAAAGAAAAATGTCATTTTCTTTGTACTACAGGCTAAATATCAGCTATTGGAAGCTTTCAACACCTAATATGTCTCATAAAAGTCATTTTCTCTCTGCCAATTGAAAGCATCGACCAGGCTTCATCTATCCTCTGCAGACGCCCGGCATCTCATTTTTTTTTTAAAGCCTTTTTCTCTGCCATGAATCATGATTTCTTTCCCTCACTTTCTCTATGATAACTCACAAAGCTAGTAATGAATGTAGTCAGTGATTTGGCCAAATATGCTGCTTTCCCCTTTGTGCATTATTACCTCCCTTCAAAAAGGCCCTCCATCCCATTTGTCCATGCTCGGGGGTTATTTCATAGTGGCTGAGTGTAAGATGAGGCAGCGGGGCTGCTCATGTGTGAATACACCTAACAGTAGTCACAATTCAGGCACTTTTGAAAACCACCCATAAACAATGGTGGGGGCAAAAGATGCTTACAGAGGCAGTAAGCTGCAGTCGAAGTAAAGCACAAGTGTTGGTGGAGGAGACAGCGGCCCAGTCAGGAGAGTCCTGGGCTTTATGTTGATTCATTACTCTATTAGGCCTCGTGACAGAGATAAGGACCAGCATGTTTCAAAGTGATAGCTGACCTTTGCGTTTTACCCATCCCAGCGCCAACATGCCCACAGCGGCTGCCGTTTTTCACACACACATGCTCACTTGCACACAGCGAGGAAAACACGAGTGAGCTTACTCCCACAGCCGCACATGGATGTGCACAAAAAGTCCTGAAAAGAACACATTGACAGAGAGACCTCGACTAAGGTAGACACAGTCGAGCATGCTCCTGCACGTTAACACACACGCACACACAAAAGGGTTGAAGAAATACATGAAAATTGATTGTTGTGATACAATGCACAATTCTTATCTATGGTATTGAATAAAATATAAAATATTTAATAAAATAAAAATATTTCAAGTATATATAAGTTTCATGTTTGTCCTTTAAGGGTCATTGCAACTGTTGGTCATAATAATAATAATTATTATAAGTATAATTATATTATACTTATAATAATTATTATATTATATATTATAATTAATAAGTATAAATATTATAAGTTATAAAGTAAAAATTAAGTATTACTTTTGCATTTATGTGGTTGGGAACTGTTTCTTCAGGCTTCCAACCGCTCAGCTGATGTTTAGGGAACCAGTATCACCACAGTTTGTAACCTGGGGAAACAAAAACAACAACATGGAGTCTGTAATGGTCTGGTGCAACTTGCAAGTTGTTGTTAGAAGATTAAATGGTTTAGTTGGCAAAGAAATAGTATTGAGTGAAATACACAACAAAACTAAATTTGGCCAATTGATTTGTGTTGTGCAGGATACTCCGTGCATTGACCAATCGGTGGTCTGTAACGTTTCATGTTATCTTTTAGTATCTGCTCAGCTCGCTTGGAACTGCAACGGAGGTGGTGCTAAGAAAAGTTGCACCGGGTACTTTTTACCTAATGGAAACACAAAAAAGGAGTAGTGAGTAGAGTCCAGCCAAGTAAAGCCGGTCCTACACAGTGGAAATGGGGCTACAGCTTATCACCTTCCAAAATTGATATGGCTAACTTTTAAGGAGACACCTTTTAAATTTAATTTGGGGTTCTGCTTCTGACCACCAAGGACTGTGTGATAAATAGTGGATGGAGCCAACATGATGTCACACATTTGTGGATTTAACATTATGAATGTCACCATCTTGGTCTTTTTGAGCCAGAACTTTTAGGACATGCTGTAGCAGTAATGACAGTTGATAGTCACAAGGTAGCCACTCCCTAAAGAATACACTACTTTATCATCTATTTGACTCTAAAGGGGACCATCGTTTATGTAATAATTATTGCACTGTATTTAGGAAGTTTTGAAACTGCTGATTGAGACCATAACCTCATTAGTAAATTGTTTATTGAGGTCATAATTCAAGTGAGAAGTAAGTTTACTTTCTCATACGCTTATATACAATGAGTTATTTTTGGAACCACTCATCACCCCCTGCTGATAGAAAGAATTGAAGTTTAAGGCACTTCAACATTACACTCTAATAAATGATTTGTGGGGTTTGTAAGTAACTTAACTTAACTTAACTTAACAATATACGTTTTTTTTAAGTTAGGGCAACTTGAATATCTACTAAGCCTACTTTGAAAGCTGGGGAAAAGTCTGACTCGCCCAGACATGTTCTGCTGCCAGACCATGGAGGGAAGCTGACAAAGGAGGGAGAAATGGGATTTTGCGTGGAATGTTCTTTAAGGCTTGGTGAGTACAGTTTTGCCTTGTTTTATTCGCAACAACCAACAACTATCAGCACAAAGTGCAAGAAACCATTTTTACACAACACTAAAAGCTTTTCATAAGCTAATTCAGCGGCGCTAACATTTAAGCTGGTAGACTTTTAGCTAATTGGTGTTGTAAGTAATTTAGAAACTTTTTTTCCATTATTTGTATATAACTTAACACTGGAAATCTATAGTTGGTTTTGTTAAGGCCTCATAAACATTGTCCTTCTGTCTTTTTTTTTTATATGTAATGATCAAAAACCCATCCTCCTTTTTTCTTATTCACAGGACGATTCTGTGGAGAGGAGGGGAGAGGTTGCTATCTGTGGCTTTAGTGGTGTACCTCAGGGAAAAGGAGGAGGATCTCTTCAAAGAGCAGGAAAGTCATATACCACTGATTACTTAGAACATTGTTATTAAGTCTGACCTACCAGGATGTCACCAATGAAGTGATGAAGATTGTCGTATAACCAGAAGTGCCATAACATCTGAACCAGCCAGCGCGTGGATCGTACTTGAGGGAACAGAAGTCCTGGCAGACCTGGATGCACCCAGAGCCTGTGCCTTGCTAATGCGGCTGATATAAGCACTCAACCTCAGCTACCCAAAAGAACTGAAAAAAAACCCCACTTTTGAAGTGTTTCCAAAGATATTCCTCGAGCTGGATGGTCTGAAAGCCAGTCCTAAGGTAATGTCTCTAAAAAGTAAGTTGCTGTTTGGAAACCAGGTTGCTATATTCCTCAGATAGAATACATGTAGCCAAGATACTGTAAAAATTGTTCAACATTTGCACAGTTGACAAAACTGGACTGTCTATGTGTAATTTATTCTGACTTAAAAGATTACTAGAACTAGTACTAGTACTAGAATTACAAGAAGTTCTTACTAGAACTAAAAAAAAAATTAAGGTACCAATTTGCATGGACATTTCTGCGTAGATTGAAATAAAAATAAATACGTTGGAATAACTTAAATTGAGTAATTTTACAATATTAAAATGAAGTTGGTTCAACTTAATAAAGCTTATAGAGGTTTGTCCTGTAACTCAACTCCTGTTGAGTTACAGGAATGACTAGCTAGTCACTCATTTTGTGTGTAGTTTGCTTATCGGCGGTTAGCGACAGTGTTTGTATCTCAAACGCTACGCATTCAGCCCTTATTGCTCACCATGTATTCATATAGACTGATCAGTATATTACATATGAACGTTGCTAAGAGGAAAGGTATCGGGGCCATTTCTGTATTTTGCTGATTGTAATCCCTTATCTGCTATCTGCTATTGCTATTACAATTTAACGACACTATATATGGCTAAAATCAGATTTCCAGGAATAAACGGTGTTTAATAAAACATGAGAACACATGATAATAATTGCGTCCTTGCTTTCAGCAGGAGGTCTGACTTCCCTTTACAGCAGCTGTTTTATAGCTGACTCATTGTCTAAGCTGAGGACATCTCATCCAGGTCTCAGGCTTCACACACAGCCTTGAAGCTGAGTTGCGTGTTAATGGACAGCCACTTTAACTACTTCACCTCTGCGCTCCACCCACACACTGCATCTCTTTAAAGAATATTCATATAAGACTAATTGGATAATTGCTTCGCACTCAATATAATGTGAACAGGCATTATGTAATAGATTAGAGTGTTAAACACTTAACATATTTAATATGTATGATTTCGTAATGAACTTTTAATTATATTCTAACTATTTAGATTTGGTATTTATTGTCTTATATGTATGGATTATATGTAGATGATTTTTTTTTTTTTTTTACTTAATTTGTGTGTATTAATGGACAAGAATGGAGACATTATGGTTTTGTGGCTGCCTCAACCTTTAGGCTAGCAGTCCCATTATTTGGTGTTTACTCTTTTTCCCCTTTCAGAATTCATCTTAGTTGAATCTCAAAATCAGTTTTAGTTGACTGGAGATCAGATCATCATTTGCACAGGGTGTGGAAACTGGCTCCAGACTGGCTGCACTTTTATTTTCATGTCCAACATTTGTGGATTGCATAAATAATTAATTATAACAGGAGCTTTTTTTATTAAATTTCGATAATTTGTCATTTCGATATTCCTCTTTATTTGATTGTGAAGATTACAGTCATTACGTGACGGTATTCTCTTCCCCTAAAAAGGAATGTGCGTCCCTTGTAGGTGTCGACATGACTTCTTGCTTTCACCTCCAGCTCCTCTTGTTTAAATTGCTCATTTGAATTTGAGTTGCTGTCAGACTGTCTGGCAAAATCTATATTTGGCAGTGATGATCAGACAGATTTGGCTTCTTCAGACCAGGACAGATTTGTCCAGGGGTGTCTGTATATGCTTGAGACGGATTAAGACACAGGATTACAAAATGTGTTGCCTGCATACAGAAGTAAGACTCGTGTATTGTGAAGGAACACATTCATGTGTGCTAGCTCTCATTATTCTGTCTCTATATATTGACAGTAAACACCATGCTCCTTGTTGCCTTCTGCCAGAATCAATCCATTTTGACAAGCATGCTGCTATAACTGTGTGCCAACTGTTTGAAATGCATTTTCTGCTCAGGAAAATGTTTTTCTATGTGGCTCTGACATGCATTACATTCCTCTTGTGTGAGATGTGGTCGGTGCGACACAGTGGGTCTTTGTTTGGCACTGTCGCCTCATCGCAAGAAGGTGAGTGTGGATGGTTTGTGTGTCTCTCTATGTGATGAACTGGCAGCCTGTCCATGATGTACCTCTCCTCTCACCCAAAACCCCAAATGTGCCAATGCATTCTGAGTGAGAGGCAAGGGGTAAGAGATTATGAAAGATGGATGGATGGAAATGTGGTCGAATGCATTTTTTGATCCGTCTGGTATATGCCATGTTTTTTTTTTTTTTACACAATCAAAACATGAAAATGTATTTAAAACATGTTGCAAAGAGTCAGAAAAATCTATTTCTAGTCACTGAATGCTAAAATTCGCATTTAAAAGCCTGTAGTTTTACGCCATGATTAGTTTCCAATATTATGACATTAAGTGAATTCATACTTTATGCTTTATAAGACGTCCGCTCTACGACATACTGTATCGACGTCGCCTCCAGTTTGTGTTCATGGAGCGGAGACAGGTCTGAGTCAGAGTGAAGGCAGAGATATTCAGAGGCATCCCTGCCTGCACTTGAGGCTCTGCCACAGGATATTGCGACGGCACTCTTTTAAGAAAAGCAATAACGGCTCGCATTTCATCGGAGACTGGATTTCTTAAAAGGCGTAGTTGAGACAGCCAACCTTTCCTTCCTCCAGCAGCATCTGAGAGATGGAGAGAAGGTGGAGGAGAGAGCATCCTGAGGAAAATGTGCACCAGAAGGAATTAGAACAAAGATAAAACAATTGACTTCCTAAATGAGTACGCTCACAATGTGAATAGGTATAGATAGAAATGCATTATTTGCTTCATCAGTTAGCATTTCTTTTCATAGCCTGGCAATATGGCAAACTGACCGTGACTGAAAGCATAGAAATTAGAAATTATTCAAATGTGAAAGCGTTACCAGGTTGGCCCATTTGTGTTTGGACTTATTGCTTTGCATAGAAAAGACTGTGCTGTTTTCATACTTTTTCACCTTTTTATACGAGTGTTTGAAACAAAACAAAGAAGTGTGGTCCCTGGCTTTACTTGCTTTTTCACAGCAATTATTTTTTTGTGAATAGCATCTCACCTCATGAGATTAAAAGGATAGAAACTGACTGCAGGGGCAGGATTATGAAATGTAAGCAAAGTAATAAATTGTGGGTTTGTGTGCTTTGCTTGTGCATGAGGCCGTATGTGTCTGTGTGCAGGAGACATGGCTATCTCAGAGCTACAAGCAGGAGAGGCAGACATGGCGTTCCGAGATACTCCCTGAGCACCAGCAATTAATGATGACAATTTAAATTTTGATACCTTGGTCTTTTGGCAAGGCAGCCAGGCTAGACGAGTTGAGGAAGTCACCTTTCTAATAGATGCCACATGATATTAATGTACAGAGGCGCGCTCCCTAACCTGGCAGCCACAGGAAATCAATCACCTCCCCGGTATTACTTTCTTTTGACAAATATGCTCTCACCGGCCAGGTAGCAGAGCTAATGGCCTCCAAAGTATATCTGTCAAAGACACATCTCCTATTAATTATTCAGTCACCTGTGCTCCTATGCTACAATATTTACAGTGCTGCAAGAGGCTGCTCTCTTCTCCCTTTGCTTTTGCATGAGCCGTAATCCCATCTGCTCCACTTCTGCTGAGGGAGGAAACGAGACAAGCTGCTTTCATCGCCTATCAGGAACCATCTCTGGAGGTGCATGAGTGCAAACATGACTGAAGGCTGATGAAGGGTTTGCATTGTGTCTGAGAGTCATTAATGAGGCAGGTTGGGTTTCATCACCATGCTACAGCACGGGAGGGGGGGGGGGGAGTCAGCGCTGTCAATGACCTCGAGGATGTGTTTTTGTTTTTGTCAGTGTAGATGTGAAAGCATGCTAAATATAGTTGAAAATCATGTGTGCATAATGGCGGGGTCACTAATGTAACAAACAGGGCAAAATATGTGTTTTAAATTGGGACAGGCCAGGAGAAACATTACAGGCGGCGCTAAACAAAGAGCACAATGGAGGCAAATCCAGCTGTTATCCAGACAACCACTGGCCTCCCTGCTCTTACAGTGTTAAATCCCCTTTTTTTACGCCCACAGAGGGGGAGCAGGGTGGCTGGTTAGGGAGGAGGGAAAGGAGGGGAGTGATGCTGCATTCATGTGATTATGGGAAAGGTGGGAGTGTGTGTGTGGTGGGTAAATCCACCAGCCAGCTGAATTCTGACGTTCTTTTCCCTAATCTGTAGCAGATGTTTGGGATCCTAAATGCATCGACTGTGACTTAAAGCAGGTTTTCATCATGTTTGCAAAAACACACCAGACATATTTTGTCAATCATTTTGAGATCATCTACACAATTGTGTGATTTCCAATGCTCAAAAAAAAAACAAAAAAATTAACATTTCAGTCCTGTATTGGATCTTTGTCATCTTTTCTTGACATACCCTTTTATTTACAGTGACAATTACGATTTTTTCAGTTAATTATCAGCTTGTATTTACAATTTCAATTCATTCACATAATACTTTAAGTGGTCAAAAATGATGAAGACTCTCAAAACACATGCTATTATTGAACTAATTTTAAACTCATAGGTTTTAATAGATCTGGCAGTTTTTATTCTTCTAGGAAGGATTTCTACCTGATTTTTTGCCACCTGACTGCACAGATTTGCTTCCATGCAGCCACAGAAGCACGAGTGAAATTGGCGACTTATGTTAGGAAATGAAGTTTGACTTGCAGTGAAGGTTGCAGTTCTTCACTAAGGTGTTGGATGATCAGGGTTTGGTGTAGGTTAGTCAAGTTTCACACAAAACCAGAGCAAAAAAAAAAAAAATCATCTTTATGGAGCTTGCTTTGTGCATGTGGAACAGTAAAGGTGGTTCCTTTAACAAATTGATGTTTGATTTTTTTTTCACATCCCTAACAGTGAATAGCAGCCTCAGAGCCAAAGCATTCAACACATATAGACACGCCCAGTTAGCTATAAGTTAAAAAAAAAAATTCTTAGATCAGTTTTGCACTGAAATGATCTATCCACTGTCTGTACCAGCCTCTCCTTGTAAGGTAGTAGGGGGCGGGGATTTGAGCCTATCCCAGCTGACATTGGGCGAGGGGCGGGGTGCACCGGTGGTCATAACGGTTTCTTTCACCCACATCCCATGAACGCAACATAAGCGTCAAACAGGGTCACGTGAGATGCTCCACTAATATTGCAGTGACGTGGTGGAGATCCGTCACAGTAGCGGTGTCGGACAGCCAGTCTGCACGGAGCGGGTCGCTACCTTGTCCGGTTGGGAAATCCGACAGGGGTCGGTTCAAGACGGGGCGGAGGAAAGAAAAACTAGGAGCGGGCTGACAAAACGGACTAAACACAGACGACGGGTTGTTTTGGGGTTTCATTCAGGACTTGAGGAACATGTTTTGGGAGTGATTTGGACTCAGAGGGAGGAGAGGATATTTCTTTTTTTTTACTCTGTTGTTCTCTGTGCGCTGATACTGTTCATCAGCCTGCCGAGCATCGTGAAGGAGCAGACGCGCTCCTGCCGCTCCGCCGCCGCGCTCCTCTCCTTCTAAAGATCGGGGCTCGGGATAAACGCGTGTGGATGCTGTGGTGATTTATTTTTTCCAATTTCGGTTAACCAACACATCTGGAGAGGGAGATTAAAAGAGGAAAACAACAGCGAAGGAGCCACGGGAGGCAAACGTTCTGTGCATTGAGGTAGAGGAACGCTGTGGGATAACGGGCACCAGGAGCAGGAGCGGGAGCAGGGGAGAGGAGTTGCAGCGGGAGGAGAGCCAAAAAAACCTGCAGGTTTGTTGCGCCTGTGGGGATGAGGACGCGGAGGGACGTAAACACGTCCGAGGTGTCAGAGTGATTAGAGGAGTGGGAGCAGGAGGAGGAGAGCCTTTTAAAGCGGGTTGTTTCCAATCCAAAGAGGAGGCGGTGATGGCGGGTAAAGGCGCCGGGGTTCACACGCTCCGTCAGCCGACCGCAGCCCTGTTAGACGCCGCAGCAGCATGAGGAGGAGGAGGTACGCAACACTGCACGTCTCATCAGTCCTCCACATCCTCATTATTCATTTAGCCTTCCCCGCCTTCCTCTCCCCCTCCATTACATCCAGCCATCCACCCTTGACTAGTATCCATCCATCCATCCATGTCCCGACATCTCCCCCCTCCACCCCTGTGGCGTCCTAAAATGTTGCATTGACCCTCACGGGGCCCTCAGGCAGGTATCACTGGGAAATTATTAATGCTCACATTTTATCTTATTCCCTCCCTGCGGATGAATGTTGGTCATAGTTCAGTCATTCCCCCCCCCCCTCTAGCAAAGATTCCTAAAGGTTCACTCAAACAGGGGTCGGTATTCTGTGCCCTGTTGGAAGTCAAGTTTAGGAAAGCCCTTTTGGCCCCGCCAAGAAGCGAGGCCAGGGAGTTCCCATTGATCCAGTTCAATTAACCAGGCTTTTTATCCACTTCATCAAATCCTGCTGAGCTATTTCTGCAGCCCTCGAATGTTAACCCGAGGAGACGGACGTCAAGAAGCAGCAGCATAAACGCACCATCCGGGTATTCGCTTTGCCCCCACTAGATGATAAAACTTTAACAGGTTCCAATTTCAAAACCACCTCATAATTTATTGCTGTTGCTCCGAACTGACATTCCCGAAAAGGGTCGAAGTGCGGAGAATCGAACCAGGCTTTATTCACGGTATAAAAGAGAAACACAGCCAGAATTAAATCCAGTGATAAAAGTTGGCCGCAGCACAATGGGAGAAATTGAATATCACTCAGACAGGGTGGAATAAAATCAGTCATAACATTTACTACAGCAACTCTGAGCTGCCAAAGGTTTATTTCCCAGAGGTGTCTTGTTTTTCCGAGTCCAGTTCTAAGAGGCTGCTCGATCTTTTGTCACAGCACCTTTTTAAAGGACAGATGAATCTAAATGTTGCTCTATATGTGTAAATTATATGGCTCTGGCCTGTGTTCTGTGTTCAGTATTCATAATTCAGGCTTTTTTATGATGAAATAAATATATAGATATAAAAAATACCCATTACAGCTTCCTAAAAACCAAGGGGACAACATCAAATACTGTTTTCATCCAACCAATGGCCCAAAAAACCTTAAAAGTATTGAGTTTACTGTGACATTACACAAAGGAACCTGAACATGGGGAATATTTATGCCTGAAATGACCTAAATTATCATAATAATTGCTTATGAATTGTCAAATGATATGATTTATACAGTTATTGTTTCAGCTTTATTTTGGGTTTTTTTTAAAGCAGAAGTGAAATTATTCTTTGTTCCTGTTATTCTTTGTTAATACACACATCTCTGCAAACACTTCTACTGGAAGTTCAAAATACTTCTCTCTAATTTGGAGGTAAAAATCTGAGAGATGCCCAACAGAGGGGCAAATAAATGTCTGCACTGTTAGATACCACAAGAGGAAAGAGCTCATAGAGAGGGGTGAGTGAGAATGATTTCTTCATTTTGGAGAACAGAGTCTTTTAGGATCAGATATGGTCATGTTGTATGATGAGGGGGGCTCCAGTGGCCTGGCCCAGATCTAACCAGTGTGAAGGGTTAAAAAAACAACAAAAAAACACAGCTGGCCATCCAGTGTCAGTCATCTGCTCTGCAACACCAAGCAGGAATGCAACCCTCCCTCTCCCAGCAATGCTATCCTAGTTGAGTCACACATACACCAAAGGGTCAAACCACAAAAAGCATTTTTATCTGTTTTTTTTTAATCATTTTTATTGGGACTATTTCTTGGATAGAACATGTGTTCTTATGAAAACTGTGCACAGGAGAGTCTGTGAATGTTGCTGTTTTTTTTTTTTTTTAAATGTCATTTTTAATATTGAGCTTCACAAATTCCATTCACCTTTTTCGTGTTTGGTTTGTGGTCTCGGTTGTTTAACCATCTGCATAGCTGACAATACTAGAAAGAGGATTCGTCTGCCAATGCTGCTTTCACTGAAACCTGAACAAACAGACAATAATTTACAGGCTATGTAAAAAAAAACAACAACAACCCTAATGTTGTAAGTGGTGTTGTCGGCATGGTGACGTTGACGATGACGTAATAACACCTAATTCCTTGATCCTACCTACTATTAGCATTTGGAATCATGTGTTTACCATCAGAAGTTATCAACAAAAATGATTGTTTTTTTCATCTAGATGTAACTTCTTACAGCCCACAGATACATGAAATCCATTTGACTGACTGGATCAGCTTTGTCTCAGCTACATATTGGTGGTGGTGCCATGTCTCCACCACTCTGCTACCGTCCTGTGACCCGACACATATCACCCCGCTCCAAATACATATTTTAATCTCCCAGGATCCAGTTACACATAGTGGTGGAACATCATGAGTTGTTCATGCCTGGTTATTTTTATTTTGATGGGACTATTATTAGGATATGTTTTAGATTTTTCTATGGCCCAAGGATCAATCTTTTAGATTTTGGTGCTGATCTAGACTATCTGGATACAGATTTTTTTTTTTTTTTTATTCTTTACCATTGCAGGATAGAGGTAGTTACCAGATTAAACTGTAGCTCAAACTGTGGTGATTCAGCAACCTGTTAAATTTGATGTATCTTCAAAAGTCACTAATCTACATCTAATAATGACACCAATGTGATTCCAAAATCTAGGGTAGGTTTTGTCAGGAAGTCATATTATGGGGGTCAAGTTATCAAGGAGCTGTTGCTTTTTTGGTGCAATGACATAATGAGGAAACTGAGCTGCATGGGCAGAGGTTTGCACTCTCTGAGTGCTGCCTGTGTAGTAGGAAAAAGGTTCTAGGTTCAAATCTGGTTTGTTTGTCTGTTTGTTAGCAGGATTATGCAAAAACTAATGACAGGATTTGCATGAAACTTTCACCAAAGATGGACCCTATTATATCCTAGAGGTGATTAAATTTTAGTGATGATCCGTTGAGAGATGGGACTGGTACTTCTGGAATAAGGGCCTGTGTCGCCAAAGCGTTTTTTTCCCAGCTGAAAATGCCAGGTGCTCTTCTGAAAACGCCCAGCTGGGAACACTTGAAAGCGCCTAGGAGGCGCGGCGTTTTTCAGGTGAGGCACTTTGGTTGCTATGATATGGAAAACTGTGGAAGTAATTTGTGTTGCAAGTACCTAATTTTGTGGATAGTTGGGTTTTATCAACAAATACTGAGTGTACAAATGGCAGCACAAGGTAGAGGACTTGCTCTGGCCCTGGCTCAGGTGAAGGGAAGGCTGGAAGAAGTAGGGAGAGAGGACGGACTTGCAGGTCGATGTGGGTTCATGAGATTTTGTGGAATTTGTCTCGCCCCTCCTCCACTGTGATTGGACGACTGTGTAAACGGTGACAGTGATGAGCGCAGCGTTTCACCCAAACTTGAACATTTTTCAATTCTCAGCGACCAGAGTCTACCTGGGTCCACTGGCAGCTTTGCATTGATTTTGTCTGTAATAGGGCCATGCCAAACATTTCCAGGCCACAAAGTGTAGCCGTTGCTGCGCTGGGTGCAGTTGTGTCGAGGGTAGGGGCAGGGCTAGTTTCCCTCACCTCAGCAGCAGAATAGCTATTACGTAGCATCCTCGCTACTGGTACCATCTTCAGGTTGCGTCGCAGCATGTTTGAAAAACGCAGATTTTTGGCCTGGTTTGTACGTTGGGTTCGAAGTTTGTCTGTCTTTTGGTTTTGGGGACGTTTTTATTGCATGTAACATTCCAACGTCGTCTATCCGGGTTATTGTCGCTCAACCTGTCTCATCTACTTCGCTTGGCTTGTCTGAGTTTGAAGCACGGATAAACTTCTATGAATCCCCCAATTTAATTCCTCTGAAAGCCACATCCCCAAAGCCTTCTGTGTTCCATGTTCCTGTCCAATCAACAGTGTCACAATGCTGTCATACTGAGCTTCTCCCTCTCAAAAATGTTAACTGACTTACCATAGTATGCACTGCATTCACAGAATGTTCTAATTGGAACTTTTGGATCTGGGAAAGATAGATTTTGTCTTGATTGCGTCAAAACAAATCATCCGTTAAAACAAGCTTAGTTGTCCCTATACAAGGAAAAAGTAAATCTGCAAATCACCGAGACTGTTTTCTCTGTTTCTTTTTCTAGAGCAGCAGCACCTTCCTGCAACCCCGATCCACATCATGCAGGGGAGACGGCGGCACTGCTGTCCCATCAAGATGACCTGGACCGTCAAGCGTATCCGAACCCATGTGGCAGGCCTCCTCTCGCTGACTCTGCTGTTCACCCTATTCTTATTTTTCAGCGTCCAGGACTGGCTGCCAGGACACAGTAGGGCCCGGGAAAACCCGCTGGCCTACGCTGTCGGGGGCTTCCGCAGCCCCAGGGGAGAAGCCAACCAGAGCAACTCCCTGAAAAGCCTGTGGAGGGAGAATGGATATACACCACCAAAGCCTCTGCTCAACCTCAGCTCTCAGCAGGGGGATGGGGCAGTGGGGGAGGCAGTAGTAGGAGCCAGGGTTAGTGTAATGGGGCTTGGGGACACTATGAGCACAAACAACAGTCTACAGAAGGAGATGGGTGTGGGAGGGAGACTCAGTGCTCAGCCCTACCGATACATCCTGAATGAGCCCTTCAAATGTAGGGACAACACTCCCTTCCTCATCCTTCTAGTCACTGCAGAACCCGGTCAGGCAGATGCACGCAACGCCATCCGCCAGACATGGGGAAATGAGAGCATGGCAATGGGTCTGGGGTTTGTCCGACTTTTCCTGCTTGGCTCAAGAAAGAGCTCAGACACCTCCCTCCAGACCAGAATAGAGGAAGAGAGCCGTGTGTATCATGACATCATCCAACAGGACTATCAGGACACTTACGAAAACCTGACCATTAAAACCCTGATGGGCTTGAACTGGGTTGCCACCCATTGCCCACATGCCTCCTATGTAATGAAGACAGACAGTGACATGTTTGTCAATACTGAGTATCTCATCCAAAAGCTGCTGAAGCCAGATCTGCCTCCCAAACAGAGGTACTTTACTGGCTACCTGATGAGGGGCTTTTCACCAAATCGAAACAAGGACAGCAAGTGGTACATGTCACCAGAGTTGTACCCAAGCAAGCGCTACCCGACATTCTGCTCGGGAACTGGGTACGTGTTCTCAGGGGACATGGCTGACCTGATCTATCAGGCCTCTCTCAGCATACGTAGGCTGCACCTGGAGGATGTTTATGTGGGTATCTGCCTGGCAAAGCTGCGCATCGACCCAGTGCCTCCTCCCAACGAGTTCCTCTTCAATCACTGGCGGGTTTCGTACTCTAGTTGTAAGTACAGTCACCTGATCACATCCCATCAGTTCAAACCCAATGAACTTATCAAGTTTTGGAACCACTTGCAGAGCAACAAGCACAATGCCTGTATCAACATAGCCAAGGAAAAGATGGGCAAGTACAGACATCGAAAGTTTCATGGAGAGAAGTATCCTTGATGTATCGAATGATGACCACATGCCTCAAAAGGGAGATGGGTGCACTAGCCACAGCCGCTGGAGGGCATGTTAAACTCAGCACTATACAGATATGGGAAGAAGCACATTGTTTTTGGTATTGTGTACAGCTGATGATTCAAACTATTTTTTTAATTTGAGAAAAAAAGTTTTACGTATTGTAAACCTGTTGAACTATTTCTGAAAGGGAGATTGGAGGACATGTGTGATATGGAGCATGTACAAAAAGTGCTGCTGCTCAAGAATGGATTAATTCAGGTGCCAACAGAAAAGTGGTACTTCAAGCAGTTAATGTGAGGGTTCTCCTCTTAAAGTATGTCACACTCCACAAATATTTTTTTAAAAAGTGTGTCGATTTGTTTTTACAAAGGGAATTGCACATGTATTATGTCGACAGTTACACTACCTAATTATGAATGAAATTATCTTTGACGTTGATCAGTTATGCTGTCCTGTTTCTCGGTGTTTACTTTACAGATCAAAGAATACAACTCTAAAAAAAAGGGTCAATCTGTTATATATCATATTTTATTTTGGGGAAAAACACCCTGAAACTGCTCAGAATCACATCAGAGATGATTGAGATTGTATTTTTAAAGCTTTACATTGAGTTTGACTCAGCACTTGAGCAAATGTGCAATGATTCAATTAACTATTAAACGTATTGAATTCATTTCGTTTTCTGGTGTGTTTGTGATTTATGTATCTATAAATTTAAATACTAATAATGACAGTAGATACATGGGCAGAAAATACAGGGCCGGGACATAATTCAATAATGCCATTTATCAAATTTCATATTGTTATTTTACTCATTTCTATTGAAAATCAATGTTTGTTAAATCAATGATGTTAAACTCAATTGTATTAACCTTTGCTGTTAATTTTAGCATTTTTGACAGCAAATGCTAATTTGGAAACTGTTCAGCCTTATGCAGCCACCAAGCTTAAACTTGGTTATAGCGACAAAAATCAGCATCAACACAAATTAGTTGTTCCAAAGAGTCGTTACTGTCAGCTCTGTCAACAGCTAGCTAATTCAGTTAGCTATGCAACAGTTATACCTGTTTATGTTTATTCATTTTGAATCAAGAGTAAAAACTAGATAAAAAATTAAAATCTGACCTGATGCTTGATGAACACATTGTTTCATAACGTAAACTGGGAAGATTTGGATTAGATAAATAAAAAAAAATCATTCAAAGTTAACATTATGCTAGCTTAACAGGAACATAATTTGATAGTTTCCACTATATACTAACACTGAAACACATTTATCCATGTGAGCACATATAATTAAAACAAATTAACAGTAACAGTGATCTTCTACATTCAATTTGGTGATTATGTGATAGCTTGTGTTGCTACTATAACCATATGTTTGTATACATGCTAAATATAATTCGTAGCAAACAATTTAAACATTACTGAAGTCATAAAAAAAAATCATGGATACTTATCTTCAATATATCACTGCATTTGTCTAAGTATTTGTTTTGTGAAGGTGTGGTTCAAAGAATTCACATCACTTATTTATAATGCCCAAACTTCTCTCCTCACACTTTGTCTTCATTATTTCCCTTAATTTGTATGACGACTGGTTGTAATCTAAAAATTTAATTCTGCACGAACCAGGCCTAAAAACAATAAGAGGACAACCAGTCCCAGGGCTAAGTGATGATAAATGAATTAAACATTGAACTCTTCAGTGTCCCTAGGGAACAAAAAATATTCTGCAGCAAAACACATTTAGATTTTAATTAAAATTGAATGCATATGATTTTGAAAAGCTGCCAGTGTTTATCCAGATGGAACTGAATGTCCTGTGTGTGTGTGTGTGTGTTGGGGTGGAGGGAGGCAATAAATAAATACACATTTCAGTGCTCAGCGCCATCAACAAAAAGAGCAAATAAAATTTTGTGATGACTTTCAATTGCCTATATCATATCAAGGTAATGTACGTAAACTAATGGAGAACGGGGACTCGAGCACATTCTCCACAAACTTCACTCCACATCTGTCAGTCTCCTTTTAATCACCTATACGACTGAGCGATTCTGTTTAGGGCGCTGTAAAACGGGTAAAGTTCGCACAGTAATATATTTTAAGCTGTTAATCACTAAGCAGAAGCATCTCAAGGGAGGAGAGAGCTGAAAGGTAAAGATAGCAGAGCAAAAGGATATCCAGATGCTCATCTCAGATAAACTGCACAGTGTAAAGAATAAGAATTAGATGTCGGAGCCACAGGCAAAGAAACAACAGCTCTATTTGTTACTGTGTATTTAGTCATGTAAGAGTTTGTGCCATTGCAGCTTCAGTTCAACAACAATGTGCAATTCAGGGGGATTTTGAGGGGAGACGTCGCATCGTCGTCTTGAAATAGAATATCAAGATGCAAAATGTCAGCTGTATCTGCTATGTAGTCAAAAAATCCTTTAATATAACACCGGAAAAACTCATCAGTGCTCATCGTCAGCAAAATGGTCTTTGGCATCTCTTGGATCTAGTGGCAAAAATGATTTCTGTGTAGTTTTTCCTGGATCGTTGAAAAGAAGTATGAGAATCAAAGAGCGGCGCACTTTTGTACTAAAATTGAGATTGCTCACTTTTGATCTAATATGATGGTGCAAAGCACATCCTGACAGTAATGCACAAATATGTACCAATTTAGAAGATCTAACAGGTGTAAGTATAAGTGTCTTGATGTCTCAGAAAAGCAGGAGGTGACATGATGAAACAGGAACAAGGAGCGCAAAAGTAGGAGTTTACTACAAAGGCAGGAGGTTTTCAGTTCTTTACATAAAATCTAGGACAAACATCGAGGTTATGTTATGTTACTGTTGCTGCACATTTAACACTGTACTGACTAGCCCAAAAACAAGCAGATCTATACTGTAAATCCTTGGTCAAGTCAGGTTTGATATTGTCGAGGTTTTTCTTGCTGTTGACTTGGTAACAGTCTTGTGTAGCAGTGTTCCTTTAGACGCATAATTTTAGGGACTGGTGTATTCGTAACACTCTGGTCCATCATACGGGAAATTTTTTATTTCCCCTGCTTCCTGGAACAGGGCATAGTTCAAAAATCTGAACATGCTGTCCTAGCAAGGACACACCCCTTATTCTCTCTGTGGCACACTCTACTTACTGGTACTACAGAGTGCTCGTATTTGAAATCTAACAAAGTTCCATGGCTTAAGATCAGTGGTTCATTTAGGGTTTTTGTGGTTTTGGAATGCCAGAATACACAAGCCTTACACACAAGTCAGTATGCACCAATTCCTTCTGTCACTGTTTTACATCCTTTTCAATAAAGGTCATTCAGTCTATGGAATATGCAAAAGAAGGCATGATTTGCTTTGCCCAATCACAGCCATCATTGCTCAGTAGATATTTTTACATGGCCAGTTTCCCCCCACAGGTGATTCTAACAGATAAAGTCTGCACCATTTAAACCAACATTTCAAGATTTCTATTTCAGCCTGTATGTTCCAACTTTTTCCAAACGTTGTCATAGTCAACACCAGGTGTATTCTATAGATTTACAACCATGCACATGTCTGTACCCTTCGCTCATTCTTTTATTCCTCATGACAGACACTCACATCACATCAGATCAAATGGCTTTTTCAGACACAGACACAATAAAAACTTTTAGTTTTACTAATTAGAAAAATGTGTAAACATATTGTCCCTTATAAATGAGGGGGGACAAAAAGATAAAACTGCAAGAAAGTTCATTTCTGACTTTAGAAAAGAATTGTAACTAAATAAAGAGCAAGTAAGTGAATACCGATGTAAAAGGAATAAGATTTATTTGTCCAAGATGTAACAAATTCACCGTTTCCTTGCAACCCTCTCAGCCATGTGGCTCAACCACAGCCTCACAGAAAAGCCTAAAGATCAGCTGCTTTTTTAGCTACAACTGGGTGGTTCAGAGCTTCACCAAATAATAAATAGATGTGCCTTGGCTTTACTGATGTGACTGTGACATCAGCTGAGAGGTTACAGTGTGTATCTGCTGGTTTAAATAGTAAACACAAAAAAATATATTCAGGTGTCGCCAATAATGCACTGACCAGGCTTTATAGGTCTTACATCAAACCAAACCATGTTGTCACCACATGGGAAAATAAGGATATTCAATTTCCTCAAAATATTTCATTTTGGCACAGTGCAATTCATGAAATACTCAACTAGTCCCAGGCATTCATCAACCACCATTGGTAATGATTGAAGTCATGACTCAAAGGAAAGGATATTGGGAACATGGTTGGGTATCATTCATGCATGTCCTATGCAATCACCGGATTACCAGCATCCCGCTGCACTCAGCCCCTCAGCAAATGATGAAACAAGACGAGGGGGAAGGAAAAGCGAGTGGGAAAGAGGTAGGGAGGCAAAAAGAGGTGAGAGGAAAAGCTGAAGCAGAGATAGATAGACTGGTCTGCTACTGGAGAAAAAAAGTATTGTAGGAAAGCAGGGAGTGATGGAAGGAGACTGTAAAAGAGAAAAGGATGAGGAGGAAAGAGAAAAATAGCAGGAAGGAGGTAGTGATGAATGAAGGAGAAAGGAGCAGTGACTGATCAGTATTGAAAACCTGTGCTGCTGTAAACGTGGTATAAAAGGCTAACAGTGGAAATGGATTGAGATGTCTGCCATGATGGAGTGGAGGCTGTGGCCCGGCTTTAACAACAGAGCTCACTGTTCCTCAGAAACCAGAGGAGAGAAAATACACTTGAGGACGAGACAAATCTCCTGACCTTTCCATAACAGCCAAGCCTGGAACCTGAATGCCTCTCTGTGGGCATGACTGATGAATCCAACTGGAAGTTTTAGGTAAAGAATAACTGATTTTGACAAAGGAAATGATAAATGCCACCTGCTGCGATGGAAGGACCATTAGATAATGTTCTTCTGCGGGGAAATAAAACTTTTTAAGGCACAGAAAATGGCTTTGTGAGGTAATGAGTGCAGCATCACAAAGCAAAAATGCATCAATTACAGCACATTAGCCTATTTGTTCGAATTCAAAAGCTAAACCAAAGCTCAGTTGAGTGGCGTACGCTCGGGCACTGTAAAATAAGATAGCTGTGTTGAGTTAAAGTTTACTGAATATTGCCTTGGTTATGAATTCACTTCCAACCTCTACTGTTTCCTGTAATTGAAACATGATTATTTTGATTAACTGTATCTTGGTAATTTATCTTATTAGCCATGATACATAGCCATGTGATAGCTAAAACCAATCAGATAAAAAAAATAGATAGCCTAAGCTTGCTAAACATAGCTAAAAGGAAAAAAAAATAGCCCATCTTACAAGATTGAAAGTAATTTCCGTAGCCTCTTGAGGAATTAATTTATTATACCTCAATCAACCAACAAACATATTTGACAACACTCTACAAAGACCTACCTTCCTATGTTAGCAATAGGCAAAAAATGTAATGTCCCCGAAGACTCTCACACTACGAAAAGAGCCTCTCGTGATCTGTGCACCAAGACCTGTGGTTCCAGACGGAATCCCAGCACAAACAAAGACAAACCTCAACCATTGACACAATTGCAATTATACTAATGACGTGTTGTAGCTTGCCGAGGGCTCAATTTGGCAGTGTAAATAATGTTATATCATACTAATCTTGAGGGTTTGGTGTGTTATCAATACCATCAAGTGGTTTATTAAGCAATAGTTTGACAGAAGAAAATACAATCCCGTGCTCATATTTTTCTACTCAGTTGAAGTTCTATCCAGGAGACGGTTAGCTTAGTTTAGCAAGCAAGCAAATTTATTTATATAGCACATTTTGTACACTGAGGTAATTCAAAGTGCTTTACATAAAAATTAAAAATTAAAAAACGACATCCCCTTAAGATTGATGACAAAGTCTAATCTGGATCCAAGTAATATTCCAGATCTGGTGATCTAGAATGTTAAAACTTATAGGGCTCATGGAAAACTCACTGACGTAAACAATAATGCTACAGACTTGCATCTAAATTAAACTGTAGCTCAAACTGTGGTGATTCAGCAACGTGTTAAATTTGACGTATCTTCAAAGTCACTGATCTACATCCTGAGGAAAACCTCCATAAATGAAATATCGTTTTACTTGAATAATTATCAAACTAATAATGACAATAATAATCAATGTGATTCCAAATTCTAGGGTAGGTTTTGTCGGGAAGTCATATTATGGGGGTTAAATTATCATGGAGCTGTTGCTTTTTTGGTGCGATGACATAATGAGGAAACTGAGTTGCATTGGCAGAGGTTTGCACTCTCTGAGTGCTGCCTGCGTAGTAGGAAAAAGGTTCTAGGTTCATATCTATCTCAGGACCAGGGACTTTTCTGTGTGGCGTTTGCATGTTCTCCCTGTGTCTGCGTGGGTTCCCTCTGGGGTCTCCAGCGTCCCCCCACCACCAAAAACATGCAGTACAGGTGAATTAAGGTGAATTGATGACTGTAGATGTGGATGTGAGTGTGAATGGTTGTTTGTTTCCTCCGCCAAGGAGGTAATGTGATTGATTCGGTTTGTTTGTTTATTAGTAGGATTACACAAAAACTAATGGATGGATTTGCATGAAACTTTCAGCAAAGATGGACCCTAGAGGGTCCATATCCTAAATTTTAGTGATGATCCGTTGAGAGATGGGACTGCTACTTCTGGAATAAGGGCCTTTGTCCCCAAAGTGTTTTTTCCCAGCTGAAAATGCCAGGTGCTCTTCTGAAAACGCCCAGCTGGGAACGCTTGAGAGCGCCTAGGAGGCGCGGCGTTTTTCAGCTGAGGCACTTTGGTTGCTATGATACGGAAAACTGTGGAAGTAATTTGTGTTGCAAGTACCTAATTTTGTGGATAGTTGGGTTTTATCAACAAATACTGAGTGTACAAATGGCAGCACAAGGTAGAGGACTTGCTCTGGCCCTGGCTCAGGTGAAGGGAAGGCTGGAAGAAGTAGGGAGAGAAGACGGACTTGCAGGTTGATGTGGGTTCATGAGATTTTGTGGAATTTGTCCCGCCCCTCCTCCACTGTGATTGGACGGCTGTGTAAAAGGTGACAGTGATGAGCGCAGAGTTTCACCCAAACGTGAACATTTTTCAACTCTGGGCGACCAGAGTCTACCTGGGTCCACTGGCAGCTTTGCATTGATTTGTTTTGTAATAGGGCCATGTCAAACATTTGTGTCACGTTAAGTGTGAACCCAGCATAAGAAAGTCTCATCACTGGAATGGAGGAATGAGACTAGGCCGATGCCTGAGGTTTCCGAGGAAAATAATGACAATGATCTGTCATGGAATATCTCTCAGGGAAGAAGAAGCCAAGAGCGCTTACCTCTGCCAGGTACATTTACGAATCCTACTATGCTGACGCCATGACACACCCTACTCTGCCTCTGATTGGCTTGGTATAAGGACCTTTCTCACATAGGCCTTCACCGAAAAAACTTTGATCATGAAGGAAACATCATTAAAGAAAACCGCACATAAACACAGTAAAGTAATATTATCCATCCAATAATTAAAAAGTCTACGTTGAGTAATAGTGGACTTTAAACAGACGACAGCTGTCAATGGCTGATAGCCAATTAAGTGGTTAGTCACACTCCACACCCTATTAGAAAATATTCAACACTTATATCCAGTTTATAATAAGCTCTCTGTGCATTGTTGACAAATTAATAACAAGAGGGCTTATCCAAGACTTATCCAACTTATCTGCTGTTGCTGTCACGACGGCTGGGTGGACATCTAGGCCTACTGAGAGTTACCTGACCGTAACGGCACACTACATTTTATTTTTTATTTTTTTTGGGGAAATAAGCAGTTGGAAGATTATAATTTGGAAAAAGCTATGGAAATTTGTTCCTGTTTTTAGTATTTTTACTGTGTCCTTAAAATAAGTTTAAAATCCCTCAGTGGGATCAAGCTGGACAGCTTCAGATCCTCCTGTAATGTATTCCAGGTTGGAGGTGCAGAGTATGAAAAAGCCTTTTTACCAAGCTCTGTATGGACTGAGGGAACACTGAAGGTTATAAAGGCCTGGGAGCGAAGGCTACAACTACACTGTTTACGTGACATGTAAGAGGACAAATATGAAGGGAGCAGACCAAGGATGGATTTGTAAATGAAGGTATACCAATGCAGTAGTCTACGTGTGGATAATGATGACCAGTTGACCAGAGAGTACAGAGTGCAGTGGTGGGTGAGAGGTTTACATCCCGTTATGAATCTTAGTGCTCCGTGATAAACAGCATCCAACATCTGTAAAGAGCTGGCAGAGGCATTCATGTAAATAATGTCACCATAATCAAGAAGCGGCAAGAAAGTTGTGGCAACAAGTCGTTTCCTGGTATTTAATGAAAAGCAAGGTTTGTTTCTATAAAAGAACCCTAGTTTTAATTTCAGTTTTTTAAAAAGAGTTTCAATATGGGTCCTGAAGGAAAGATTTTCATCAAATATAATGCCGAGGTATTTATAAGAGGCCACAAACTCAATAGGGTTGCCTTGGGTGGATTTAATAGAAGGGAGAACTGCTGGCACCTTCTTTTTGTTTGAAAACAACATTCCCTTTGTTTTGTCGGCATTTAGCAGCAGTTTGAGATGAGACAATTGGGACTGGATAGTGTTACATGCAGACTGCAAACATTCAAAAACCAGGGCAATGGTGTTGGCGCGACAATAAACGATTGTGTTATCGGCATAAAAATGTAAAGAGGCATCAGTTATGTTCTGACCCACATTATTAACATAGATTGTGAATACAGTGGGTCCCAAAACTGAGCCTTGTGGCACACCTTTGGTTACATTTAAATAAGTGGATGAGAGACCACCGAGCTGCACACACTGCTTGCGCCCTTTCTTCAGCCTGATGAAGACTAGGGGCCACAACCCTGCTTTAACACTTAAAATAAATCATGCATTTAGTGGTTGAGTGAGGTTTTTGCTTCAAGGCAGTGTTATATTATTGAACGGGAACCATACTCAGCCACATAATCAGCAAGGCTTGTTTCAAGAAAGCAGAATTTAACCTCTAACTTCAGTAAAAAGCCACTCAACATGGCTCACAAATAGGAGCTGTACTTTTCTTGAGGAAAATGTGTTGCTATCACGAAATGCACCGTTTTACTGAATGAAGGTCATCTCCTCATGGACATCAGCGACAAGTATTTCTCATGTGTTTCACATATTGTGGAGGCAAAAACAGACAAGGATGTTTATGAGCAAAGAAAGCAAACTGTGGAGAGTTGTGTTCCCACCTCAGTGCGGAAGGTTACTTTATTTCTGTTTCTTTTTTCCCCTCTATGTTTGAAGCTGATGTGGTAACAGAGACAACACAATAATGTATTGTGTATTTGTATCGCTCCACCGTACCACTGGGTGGAGTAGGGTATAAGAGTGTAAATGTGAAAGCAAAAAGAGCAGAGTGACAGGCGGTTGGTTAAAAAGCATAGGAAACTTGTTCTTGTAAGTATTAACAATCTTGGTTTCTTTTATTTGTGAAGTGACAAAGTTCATGTGTACTTTCTTGTCCATTGTTTGAATACGGTCAAAGCTAATGCCGTTAGCATGTATAAAGCATTTTCCATTCACGTTAGCATGAAGCTAAAGGACCAAAAGCTAATTGTCTTTCCACATTCATTTGGCAATTATGTTTACTGTATTCTGAGTTAGTATGTCACCGTGTCACTCCCCCAGCCTTCGTTCTGATTATTGACCGCCGCGGAATCGCTGGGGCTTTAATTAGCGCTAGTGTAACTAATTGGCTTGCATAAAAGTGACATTGATGAGAGACAAGAAAATGAATTAATGAGGAGAGGCATTGGCAGATGAAATGGAACTCCTAAAAAGAAAAAAGAAAAGTCTTATCTCTGAGTGACATTGAAAACAGTCAAATGCATACATTCAACTGGTCATGGCTGCCTGCAATGAGAGTATGTGGGTGGGTGGATGTGGGTGTTTGTGGGCATTCATTACATGTGTGTATCTCTGTGTGCATGTGTATTTATGTGTATATGCACCCCTCTGTGTGTGCACACTTCATCAGAGCTCTTGTAACTGGATGTTCATTTAGTTGACAGCCGAAATCTCTCAAGCGCTGGGTAAGCTTCGATATAAAGTATGTTAACCTTTAAAACAAAGCCAGCCCTGGCCCCTCTCATTCTCCTGTAATTGCCTGCGCCGGGTAAGCACACTCGCCTGAAAAGGTTATCGTGTTCCTTGCCAGTTGTCATGATGAATGAGCAAACATAGCAGGAAATTAAAATTCCAAGTTGAGAGAATGGGCTTCACCCTAGCAAGTACGTAGCAGTCGTGCTGAATAATGGGGTGTTGTTCTGTGCTGCCTTGCCTTTGCGCAGCAGCTCCACCGTGCCACTGGGTGGAGTAGGGTATAAGAGTGTAAAAGTGAAAGCAAAAAGAGCAGAGTGACAGGCGGTTGGTTAAAAAGCATAGGAAACTTGTTCTTGTAAGTATTAACAATCTTGGTTTCTTTTATTTGTGAAGTGACAAAGTTCATGTGTACTTTCTTGTCCATTGTTTGAATACGGTCAAAGCTAATGCCGTTAGCATGTATAAAGCATTTTCCATTCACGTTAGCATGAAGCTAAAGGACCAAAAGCTAATTGTCTTTCCACATTCATTTGGCAATTATGTTTACTGTATTCTGAGTTAGTATGGCATAGAGCTGTGGTTCATGACTACTTAACAAGTTTAGAACAAAATGTGCGATTTTAATTGTGCGTTTTGTATACTTTTACGGTGCCTTTATTTGGAAGGCAATATACATTTCGACTGCACCTGGAAGACTTTGGCAGACAGGTAAACAGTTCTTTAAATGAGAGACAAAGTGAACACTTACGTTCAGGGAGGAATATGAATAGAATATATGTTCCATACCTGCAAACAAATAAATAAAAAAAACACAGGCAGTCTGTAAATTGCCACAGACAAGAAGGAAAGGTGGATTAATGACATTCCTGATAGTCTAGTACAACCTGAAAGTGTCCGCTGACATTCTATTTTCTTGGTGTGTGTGTGTGTGTAAGCCAACAACGATGATGATGTACGTCCAGTACGGATATAATTATGTGTGATGTGTGCATGCATCTGCCATGTGAGCCTGTACGAGTGTTTACATGTGCAGTATGATTGCATATCGTTATGTGGGGTCTGCATTAGGCTTCGTGGGTCTGTGAACACAAAAAAACGGATTATTTGTGCATATGATTATGTTGTTTGGTGAGTTAGAGAATCAGCGTGAGCATATGTGGTCGCCTTTGTGCCTCCCTCGGTGTTCAACCCCCTGTGGGCAACAGATGCAATCACTCACGTCACATTTTGCACGTTTGCCTGCTTGCATGTGTACATGACAATTTCCCCACTGTGTGACTAATATAGGAATATCTTATCTCATTTTAGTGCCCGGTTCCTTGTTTGTCCTGTATTTATGTTTGGAGGATCGAGCAACCTTTGTGGCCTCAGCTAGAGAGCAGGCAGCATTGATAAGCTGAAGGTGGGAGGTGAATGGCCGGTGAAGGCTGTTATCGCCAGAGGCTGGCTCAGGCTTCAGCACCAGTGCCTGCTGGACCCTGAAAACTCATTTTGACAGATGCATCTCCTCCCTGGTTGTCGACGCATGGTGGTGGTGGTGGTGGGGGGGGGGCTGATGACACTCGCTCACCCAAGCAGCTCAGAGTAGCGTTAGCTGGCACCATGTTGAGCAAACCTGCAATTTATACGAACACCCCAGGCATTAAGCTGAATAATGACATGCAAGAGGCAACCACCATTTCACCGTTTCCTGCAGCAGACAGTCGAGTTTCCACAAAGAACTTAAGAGTATTTTCTATGCTTCATAATTTTTAGATGAACTGTGAGATGAGATCTAGGAAATGTTCTCATTTTCCTGTCCCTCTAGGAAGTTGGCGTTGGTAGTTTGGCGAAACGATGAGGAAACTACAATGATGATTGTGTAGAGTTATGTGCTCCTTTTGTCAGTTGTTTCATTGCGAGCTTGATTTATTCTGGAAGTCTGTGTACCTCAGCAATGAGCCACACATCTGGATGCTTCTTTTTTTAACCTGTGTGTGTGTGTGTGTATATATATATACAGTGCCAGTCAAAAATTTGGACACAGTTTCCCATTCAAGTGGATGGGAAACTGTGTCCAAACTATTAACTGGTACTGTATATATATATATATATATATATATATATAATTCTGTAATATCATTCTGCGTTTATGCCAATATATTCCGTCAGTCCTCTTCATCATCCAGGCCACATTGTGTAGCCGTTGCCTTGACTTTAATTGTGGTGAATGCTTCTTCAAGATGTATGGTGAAATTAATGTACATTTTAATTTACTTTTAAATCAAACCTTACCTAGTCCCTTATATCTGTCTAATCGAGCCAGGAGGAGTATTTCCTCTCTGGCAGCCAAGTTGGGTTAAAGCCTGTCTACCTGTGTTGCGCTGGGTGCAGCTGTGTCGGGGGTAGGGGCAGGGCTAGTTTCCCTCACCTCAGCAGCAGAATAGCCATTACGTAGCATCCTCGCTACTGGTACCATGTTCAGGTTGGGTCACGACAGGTCGCGTCGCAGCATGTTTGAAAAACGCAGAATTTTGGTCTGGTTTGTACGTTGGGGTAGAAGTTTGTCCGTCTTTTGGTTTTGGCGACATTTTTATTGGATGTAACATTCCAACGTCCTCTATCCGGGTTACTGTCGCTCAACCTGTCTCATCTACTTTGCTCGGCTTGTGTGAGTTTGAAGCACGGATAAACCGTGTCAAGGTATTGGGTAGTACTGTAGACTGACATGCTGACAAGCCAATCACAGAATTAGATTCAGTAATTGCGCTGTCACTATGTTTGAGTG
Organism: Chaunax sp. Z400; assembly: GCA_037577475.1. NCBI lineage: Eukaryota > Metazoa > Chordata > Actinopteri > Lophiiformes > Chaunacidae > Chaunax > Chaunax sp. Z400. The sequence goes on from CM075188.1 coordinate 26,336,134, forward strand.
ATCAAGCAAGTTTGGTTGAGACTTCTCCGGTGTGATGCTAAAAGCACATGTTGATGTGATGTTGTGCGAAGTATTAATAAAGGCATGGTTCAAACACAAACAAGCGGTGTTGCCAGCAGTTTTTTCTGAAAAACCACGCCCTCGGTAGGAGCACCAGACGAGAGCAGAAAAGAGTCGAATCATTGATCAGGACAGCGAAACATGTAAAAGACGCTAATGCTCTACTGAAAGGAAACGAGTGCACATATAAATTACGTAAATTCCATGAATAAAATATTTTGTGCCTTTCTTTTTGTGGGTGCGGGAGGTCACTTGAATGGTAGGGGGAACACTGGAGTTACACTGTATGCAAATGAAGTTGTACAGCAGCAATCTTTCCTGCTGACCTGCTCGCAACAGCATTCTATGTATCCCCCAATTTAATTTCTCTGAAAGCCACATCCCCAAAGCCGTCTGTGTTCCATGTTCCTGTCCAATCAACAGTGTCACAATGCTGTCATACTGTCATCTGGGAAAGATAGATTTTGTCTGATTGCGTCAAAACAAATCATCCGTTAAAACAAGCTTAGTTATTCCTACAAGGGAAAAAAATCTGCAGATCACAAAGACTGTTTTCTCTGTTTCTTTTTCTCCAGCAGCACCACCTTCCTGCAACCCCGATCCGCATCATGCAGTGGAGATGGCGGCACTGCTGTCCTGTCAAGCGTATCCGGACCCATGTGGCAGGCCTCCTCTCGCTGACTCTGCTGTTCACCCTATTCTTATTTTTCAGCGTCCAGGACTGGCTGCCAGGACACAGTAGGGCCCGGGGAAACCCGCTGGCCTACTCTTTCGGGGGCTTCCGCAGCCCCAGGGGAGAAGCCAACCAGAGCAACTCCCTGAAAAGCCTGTGGAGGGAGAATGGATATACACCACCAAAGCCTCTGCTCAACCTCAGCTCTCAGCAGGGGGATGGGGCAGTGGGGGAGGCAGTAGTAGGAGCCAGGGTTAGTGTAATGGGGCTTGGGGACACTATGAGCACCAACAACAGTCTACAGAAGGAGATGGGTGTGGGAGGGAGACAAAGCGCTGAGCCCTACCGATACATCCTGAATGAGCCCTTCAAATGTAGGGGCAACACTCCCTTCCTCGTCCTTCTAATCACTGCAGCACCCGGTCAGGCAGATGCACGCAACGCCATCCGCCAGACATGGGGAAATGAGAGCATGGCAATGGGTCTGGGGTTTGTCCGACTTTTCCTGCTTGGCTCAAGAGAGAGCTCAGACACCTCCCTCCAGACCACAATAGAGGAAGAGAGCCGTGTGTATCATGACATCATCCAACAGGACTATCAGGATACTTACAAAAACCTGACCATCAAAACCCTGATGGGCTTGAACTGGGTTGCCACCCATTGCCCACATGCCTCCTATGTAATGAAGACAGACAGTGACATGTTTGTCAATACTGAGTATCTCATCCAAAAGCTGCTGAAGTCAGATCTGACTCCCAAACAGAGGTACTTTACTGGCTACCTGATGAGGGACTTTTCACCAATTCGAAACAAGGACAGCAAGTGGTACATGTCACCAGAGTTGTACCCAGGCAATCGCTACCCAGCATTCTGCTCGGGTACAGGGTACGTGTTCTCAGGGGACATAGCTGACCTGGTCTATCAGGCCTCTTTCAGTATACCCAAGCTGTACCTGGAGGACGTTTATGTGGGTATGTGCCTGGCAAAGCTGGGCATCGACCCAGTGCCTCCTCCCAAGCAGTCCCTCTTCAATCACTTTCGAGTTCTGTACTCTAGTTGTAAGTACAGTCAGCTGATCACATCCCATTATTTCAATCCCAATGAAATTATCAAGTTTTGGAACGACTTGCAGAGCAACAAGCACAATGCCTGTATCGACAAAGCCAAGGAAAAGATAGGCATTGAAAATTCTCATGGAGAGAAGAATCCTTGATGTATCGAATGATGACCACATGCCTCAAAAGGGAGATGGGTGCACTAGCCACAGCCGCTGGAGGGCATGTTAATGTGCTTCTTCCAATATCTGTATAGTGGTGGGTTTGTCTTTGGTATTGTGTACAGCTGATGATTCAAACTATTCATAACTATTTTTTTAATTTTAGAAAAAAAGTTTTAAGTATTGTAAACCTGTTCAACTATTTCTGAAAGGGAGATTGGAGGACATGTGTGATATTATATTATATTACAAAGGGAATTGCACATGTATTATGTCGACTACCCAATTATGAATGAAATTATCTTTGACGTTGATCAGTTATGCTGTCCTGTTTCTCGGTGTTTACTTTACAGATCAAAGAATACAACTCTAAAAAAAGGGTCAATCTGTTATATATCATGTTTTATTTTGGGGAAAAAACAACCTGAAAGTGCTCAGAATCACATCTGAGATGATTGATTGTACTGAAATAAGGCCCGGTAGGGCTGCCTCTGAGGGCGAGGCTGTGGCGGAGCCAGAGGTTGCTGACTGATGCTTCTTTTCCTCTGTTTGCTTGACATTCATTTAAAGTTATTATTTTCTTTTTATTGTACTACTTTAATGATGTATTCATTTTGTTCTGTTGTTTTTTGACTTATACTATATTAAACTGTAATCACGTACTATGACTAAGGGAGACACTTCATAAGCCCCTCTGGGTTTCTTGTTTTCCTTGCCCATGTTTTATACTGTATACTGGATTAAGGTTATTGTGTACAAATTGTTTGTGTGTGTGTGTGTGTGTGTGTATGCGCTAAATAAAGTTTTTAAAAAACTTTAAAAAAAACTGTGGAGCACTCTTCCCGGTGGGCTTGGAGGACTTGGGTAGACCGTCCCCAATTGTGATTGGAAGGGTCTTCTCTCCAGGTTTGAGCTGTGCCAAGTCCCCTTGGACCCTCTGAAATACCACCAACCTGGAGCCTCCTCTATCCCAGCCCTCTGTCTTCACTCTAGCCAATCAGTGAAGGAGATTGTAATTTTCTCTTGGTTTCTTCCTCATAGTGATTCCAGAGTAGGCTGAGGAGGCTGTCTTAAAGCTGGAGTCCAGCAGACTGTCCTACTGGGACTCATGTAGAATGAAGAAATCACCCGGTCTGCTACTGAGAGAGACACCACAGATGCTTCCAAACTCCAGTTTTCGTTTCAGCACCTCCTCTGTCTGCCCTTTCTCTTCTTGCTAGATTAATTCCTAGCGCTGACATCAGCTTGGCAGCGATTAGTTCATCTCTTTCAGCACACACACAGACACATGGACATACACAGAGCCACCTGACAAACCTTCATCGCTCTCACTCTTTTCTTCCTTAACACTACTGTCGAACTGAGGCTGTCTCCTTCATGAGACCTTCAGGAGACGTTGGAAGCTGGATGTAACTCAGAGGAGGATGCAGCTATTTGCATAAGGGCCAGATATATGGCTGAAAGAAGAGATCGTGACAAGGCTCTTTGCAGATGGCAGAGAGGTCTGGTAATCTCATATTGTGTGTGTGCACCTACCTGCTGAATGGCCTTGGTAAACGGTATAGCCAAAGACACAAAAACAGAAAAGATGTGATGACATGGATGTGACAACAACCAGACAGACAAACTTAGCATCTCCAACATTTGCAAACGTCTATAAACTCTAAAGCAGCAATTACAGGCAAAAGAACTGAACTGAAGGACACAAAGATGTAGTGCACTTTTAAGTTAACTTTATTTTAAAAGAATCCATTTGCAGCTCGAATGACACACAAATACAGAGGGATAAGGGATGCACACACCTTAACGGAAGCTCCCTCTTGCCTAATTGAGGAGATTGATACTGTGCACTAACTTCTAGCATCCAAAGTTTCATTAAAATGAAATGCAGGAATCAAGATAACAGCACAGGGGGCCTAAATAATAGTGGCAGCCTTGAAATTAGAACAGATAGAAGTCCCGGTTCTCACTAAATTTCCAAAATGAACAATTTGAGACAACCTATATGTTCAAGGCATTTCTCACTTCTGTTTTCAAATAGTTTGGCATCATCAGTGGAGGAGTAATGCTCAAAGCCACAAACATTGCTGCAGGGTTTTGACTGGGAGACGAGGTTGAATAAATGATTGCATCACCAAGATCATCAAAATGAAGCAGAGCTGATTGTTGACATCACACCCTCAGCCTACAACAACACTGTTGGGTATATTAACTGTTGCAAATGTGGGATCAGGATCCCCTCAAAGGGGTTGCAACATAGATCTGAGGAGGTGACGACACAAGTGCTTCACTTTTACAGGCTTTTTTTTCTCCAAACTATTAATCTTTATTGACAATAGAAATGTAACAATCTGAGAGGGGAGCGTCACTCTTTGCTTTCATTGCTCACGCGTCATAAACATGTAGAGACGAAGAAAGAAAGAAAGAGAAGCAACATCACCTGTCCAACATCATCTGAATGACTACTCAAGATACACAGCATTAGTGCAGTTGTAGGGCACCACACCAAGACTATACTGGAAGGTTAGGATACCCATGTGTGCCCAATGATATCCATCCATCCATGGTCTGTCACACCTGCTCTGTTTCACACTCACCCATTACTGTGAGGAATATATTCTCATTCCAGCTCATCATACAGACGCAAAAGGAAACCTTTGGCATCTAGATGTAAAGCCTTCCTGCCACACAGCCTTTCTAGCACATGCTTAATATGAAACAGCTTTTGTACAAGAACTACATACATCATTCAGAAAGCAAGGCAAGTTATCGTCTTCGCTGCCAAGACTTATTCTTACTCTCAGTCCCTAAAGTCTGGTTTTGCTGGGTTTTGCTTCTCCCACTGCTTGAAATCAGTTGCAGGGTTACCTGAATCTCAGAGAGCTGATCTCATTTCATTTAAAGCTACTTTAAATGATGGATGCAGTCACATCTGGCTGTAAATGTATTGTATGACTCCCATAGCTCCGGCTTCATCCTTGATGTAGTCTGCCATTACAGCATGGGTCATTTGAGGAGTCTCAATAACAGAACAGTACTAGGTAATTTGGGGATTAGCCCTTTCTGTTTAAGGAGTGCTAATCAGCTACTGCTGGGTTGGAATGAAAACCAGTAGAATATATGAATCTCCATGTATCCAAACGTAGTTTTCAAAAGATAGCAGGTGTTTAACAATTGCATGTATTCCTTGGTAGATAGATAGTTAGAAAGAGATCTAGATCTAGAGATCTTGATATTCCACATTTGGCTGAATATAGTTTATGTCATGAAAAATTAAATAAATTTAGATAAATTTGGTGCCACAATATGAAAACTGGGATGATTATTCACATTGGGGCTATCAGTTACTAACCTTCTAAAATGACAGCGACAACAACGGCCAATAAAAGTTCTGTTGATGTAAGCTAACACAAACTGAAAAGGAAATTAATCATAAAAAGTAATTATTCATGTTGGCATTTTACATGTACGTGATGTAGGTGAAGTGTACAGCAAATTGCAGGGTATCAAGGGTGGCGGAAAATGACGGTCTTTCCGGTGTTTGTTCCTTTTTATGTGCAAGTCATAAAAAAATGTGATTAAAAAATGACTCAACAGACTCAAACATCAAAGTGTGTTAAAATTTAAAGCAATACCGTAGCTTTTAAACTGGTGACATATTTAAAGTAGATTTCTGAGTCTTATTACCGTGTGGCAAATAGACCACATTTTCATCCACCTGTTTTTATGCAGGCCTACATGTGGTCTGATGAGAAGACTATAACGTTCAATCAAAGTTGGTCAAATTAAATGGCACCCTATTAATTATACTATCATGTGTGCCCTCTTCTTTAGAAATGGTTTCATGGCACCCGACTGTGGGATTCCTAATATTCACAATATAGTGGATGGAAAAATGCAATAATTTGCATTTTATTTTTGCAGGGTTTCTGACAATGAGGTTAAAATTTGCCCTACATTTGAATGGAAACTTGGCTCGAGACAAAACTGGAACGTCACCATTTTTAACGTTATTTCTACACCTGTGTGTATTCTTTTCTCTGAGTCCAAACCACAGGAAGGAGAGATTCTCTGGAGAAAATCAAGCTTGATTAAGCTGAAGCTACAGCAGATTGAGGTCAAAACACACAAACAAGACTGTTAAAAATGGTCTGGGGAATGCGGCGTATAAATGAATGTGAAACCTGACTAAGCCGCCGGACCATTGTGTATTGAGTAAATAAACAAAAGTTTGGACAAGATGCTGGATTAGTCCATCCCAGGGGACCTGTTGGGGAAGAGGAAAAGGTACGAGTGCATTCAAAAGGGTTTAAATACATTGACAAAAACTGATTATACCATAAAGAGCTGAGTGGAAAACTGTCTGAAAACGGGTCAAATGTGAGACAGAATCAGTTGTCAGAATTGTCATTTTTCTGAAGGGCAGTTCTTTATTTTTCCACAAACTCTCTGCCTTATTATGATTATAAATTGAATACTTTTCAAGATGTTGTTGTATTGCTGCTGTTTTTACCTTTTCTGAAATTCCACACTCTCTCCCTCTTGTCATAACCTGATAATGAAAGATTTTAAAATTTCTGCATCCTCAAATTTACACATGAAAAACGCAGCATGAACAGTGGCTGTGCTGAGTATCTATCGCCTCAGGCCAAACTCTGCTTTGCCACTGTGTTGCTGGCTGTCTTGTTGACTGATTCACCTGAATCAGGGTTGTAAACCTCAGTTTGTCCCTTGATAAGCATAGAGTTCTCATTCAGAGTGCAACTCTTCATACCATAAACTTCCTTTCATCGCTTTAGTTGCAAAAGGGCCTGAGCGGAAATGGTAGCCATAAACGATTATTACAGTTCAAAGTCTGCATTTTCATTGACACCAGTGACTTGTTTGATATAGATATAGACCTTATAAGGGGATGAGTCCTTCAATGCTGTTGCATCAGACTGGTAAAAATTAAAAGCCCGTGGACCAAAGGGCAGTATTGTTTTATGGTTTAGAACTCATATAATTGAAACTTGGTGTAATGGCCACTATAAAAAGGTTCCTGCGTCACTGATATAAATGGCAGACATTATCATCATCTGCATTTTGATAATATCTTTTTATAAAAGACACCTGCAATAATAAAAACAACCAAAATGACAACTGATTCCAAAACATATCACAACATGGAACATCAAAAAGACATTAAGATGTCCTCTTTGTTGACTGTAACTACCCTGTAGATTGTCCGACCCTGGCAAGCATGCGGGAAGCTTTCCTGCCTGTGTTTTCCATGGAAACTAATGCTAATGCAGTGCAGCCTCATTCATACTGCTTCACTGACACATCATGACTTGCTGCATAAGTGTCTGTATGTGTCTTCTTCACTTACATCATATTACGCACCTGCCTACCTTCCTCGCACTGTTATTTCATGCACAAACACACGCCAACCAGCCAGAGTGCAGAAAGAGGAAGTGACCCTGTCCTGACCCGGGATCGGATGGTTAAAAAAAATATAAGTCATAAATAAATGAAATGACTTTTTAAAACTGGATTACATGCTCTACATTTGCTTCGGCGCATGCGTGGCCTGGATATCTGGGGAAGCCCTTGGGGAAGACATACGTCGTGACATCACCAAGTTTCAAAATGGCCCTTTTGTTTACTTCATCTTTTTCGCCCATCACTGGCTTAAAATCAGAATTGTTCTCTGTATGGTATGTGCTCTACTGAGTGCCATTCTAGTTTCATATTTCTATAATAAAAGCATTGACAAGCCTAACAATGGAATAAAGCCATTGAATTTGTACTTTACATTGTGTACTTAGTTGAATTCCGCTGCTGATTTTGAGTTTCTGGTGTGAGTCTCAGCTGTAACTCCTGATATGCAGTCCAAAATGCAAGCCTCAGTTTTTCCTCTACTGTATAGTTCCTTTCTCTCCTCTCTCTCTTCTCTCCAGCTGCTCATATCAAATTCAAACCCCTGGTGCTAATGGAAGTGTAACCTTATATTGTCCAGGCTTCAGCCTCCAACCCTCCTCCCTCTGTTATAACTGGCTGGTTTTCCCTTTCCCATAGCTTGCTCGCTCCAAACCTATTCTACATGTCCCCCCCGCAATGGCCGAGTGACCTTCATGCTCTAGACAGGACAACAAAGTAACTCCCTGTTTCCATGACATACAATGTGAGGCTGCATTTGAGGAAACCATTCCATGATATCTAATTAAGACGATGTCCATAAACCACTTTCTCAGCGGAGAGAATAAAACAGAACAGTTTCCTCATCGGTGATGACACTCAAAACACAGGATCTCTCAGTCATCGTACTGATGCTATCCTTTCTCATCAAACATTACAAACCAGCTGCATTGGTAATTATCTGTGTGCAGTTTATTGACATCACTTCACATCATTTCAGGGTGAAGAGGATGAAAAGTCCTTAACAGCTTCCTTTTGATACTATTTGCAAAGCAAATCGCTTG